>CM066045.1:151294533-151883693 GCA_033557465.1 Ichthyophis bannanicus | reverse complement strand
GCCCAGATCCCAACCAGGTGAAGAGTGGTAAATCTTTTTCTGGATGTGCGACTGCATGGCAGTGTAGTACAAGTCCCAGCTGGTTTAAGGGGGAATGATCAGTCAGCATACTCCAGGTAAGAGATGAATTCTTCCTATGTCATGGGTGGGCATCAGGACAGGTAAGTCTCTGAACCAGCATTACATCATACTCATTGTGTGATATACTAGTTTTCTCCAGGAACAAGCTGGGAAGTCAGTCCTCACAGATGGGTGACGGTCGGCGCCGATGGTACCTCGTGCGGAGCAATTCCCCAGATTTCAAAGAACGCCTTTGGGATTGCATCGCGTAGAAGCGGTCCCTGTCCCGCCCCAAGGGTGCCATTTTTCTCAGTCTCCCTTTTAGCGGAGCCTCAATGGACGTTGTCCGTAAAGTCCTCACAGAAAATGTGTGCAAACTTCAGAAGAATTTCTCTCTTCGAACGGTTCAACGCGGTTTCCCCTTCATGACTACGGATCGGTTTACACCGGTATCAATGTCCGGTCAATTGTTTGGGGGTTTTTGTCCTTAGTGACTAGCGTTCGCCCGCTCTTTTTCTTCTTTTCACTGGCAGCCTGGTCCTTCGACCTTGTAGGGGCCCTTTTTCCCCCGATGGCTGCCAGCGAGTTAAAAAAAGTGTGATCGGTGTAAGAAGTTACTGTCCCTCACCGACACACATGACTGCTGTCCCCGATGCTTCAGGCCGACCATGACCCCAAGGTCTGTGGCCCGTGTGGGAAGATGTCCGCTAAGGCACTTCGAAGTAGGCAGCAGCAGCATGAAAGGATTTTCTCAGAGTCCGCCTCTCCCCCCCCCCCCGATCCAGGCAGCATCAAAAGCCTCGACGTCTCAGGAGCGGGCTGAAACCCGAGCACTGTCGGGGGTCTTCTGAGCGGGGGTCTCCCTCCCAAGAACACTGGAGGAAGAAACCTGTGAGGGCGGTGTCATTGGATGCCCTGGGCCCTCGAAGGCCAGATCGCGGAGTCCTGACTGCCTCCCCGGGGTCCTCGGAGCTGGAGACAGCCTGCTAAGATACCTCGCACGGAGCCAGAAATGCAGAGGAGGGTAAGAGTTGTTGTCCTCGTGGATTCCCCTCCAGGAAGAGCCAGTGTCGGGACCTGAGACGGAGGCTACGGAGTGTTCTGAGTTTGGTCTCAGGATGACGGCCCTGGAGCGAAAGCATATCTGCCTTCATGGAGGAGAAACAGAAGGTGCTGATAGCCCGTCTCACCGGTCCATCCACCTTGAAAACCCCCCCCGCCGGGACCTCGACATCCAAGTCGACCCCGGAGGGCTGAGCCGATCCTAGAGACTCTTCAGACTCGAGTCGATCCTCAGCCAAGGTCTCCCTTGACCTCACGCTTGGGACCCGAGGTCGTTGAAGCAGGTGCTCTTGGCGTCGGGGCGGTCGGGGCCGAAGCCCTCGCGACCAGAGCCACTCAATTCTCCCTCGGACGGGATCGGCATGGGAGATGGAAAATGAAGAGTCCCCAGACAACCATCGGACCCGGTAGGTCCCATCGGACTCACTGGGTTGGGAGCCTCGTAGAAGGTTCCCCTCTGGAGGATACCCAGTTCTCGGACTTCTTCAGAGACATGGCCAAGGGCTTTGACATTCCATGGCAGATAACGAGGAGGAGCCCCTCGAGCTTGGGGCCCTCTAGTATGACTTTCCCCTGAGGGAAGCCCTTACTCTGCCGATTCCTCCGATGCTGGAATGGCTGAGGCTCTGAATGTGGGAGTTGCCGGCCTCGATGCCTGTGCCTCAGCAAGCTGGTCGATTCCATCTATCGCGTCTACAAGAGCCCTGGGTTCAAAAAGGCAACAGCTGCCGGGACAACTCCATGACTGTGGAATCGGCCATGCACAGGCTCAAGATCCAAAAAAAACATACTCCTGGGTGCCTCCTGGCCGGGAGGCCTGGAAACCTGGACGCCCTCAACAGAAAATGCTTCCAGGGCTCGATTGCTGTAATGCTGTGTCAAAACCTACCATATGTACTATGGGCATGTACTTGAGGGACCTGGCAAAAGAGATTGCCGGGTTCTCAGCTGGCCTCTTCAAGGCACCATTGCAGCGCTTCAATGCCTTGTCCACTGGGATTCGGGATTGACTCGCAGTTCAGATCTTGAGCGGACTATGACGGCTTCGACCCAAGTAAGTCGACAGCCGGCATCTGTGCACGGTCTGACAGGCCTGGCTAATGTCGTCGGATCTGGAGCAATGGGTTCAGAGACAAGTTGGGCGATTTTTTTTTCCCTTGCCGAGGTGACAACCTCTTTGGCAAACCCAGGAATGAGAAGGCTGCTGAGCTCGAGTCAGAGTACTTGACTCGGACAAGACTCTCAAAGAAGACTTCTGCCCTTTCTAAGAAGAAGGGCTCGGGTAAAAAGCCCTTTTTCCCAAGGAAGGGTACTGCTTACCGCAACTACCCCACTTACCAGACCACCCTAGCTCCCCAACAGGGGCAGCAGGCCAAGGGACAGGGGCATGGCCCACATAAGCAGAAGAGACCCCCAAGGGGGTTTTGACTCCCAAAGCATAGTCTCTCTTCCACCAGTGGTAAGGCCATGCACAGGAGGCAGGATAACCCTGTACACCCACAGGTGGCCAGCCATCACCTCGTAATATCTGGGTCCTGCAAATAGTCCAAAGGGTCTATCTGTTTCACTTCAGCCAGAGGTCACCCTCCTTCTTTCCAGGCGAGCCTCTAAGACCCCCTCTTCACAGGGACCTCATCTTGAAGGAGTTGGCAAGGCTTATAGAGGATCAGGCGGTGGAAAAACCGCTGCCCCACCACCTGCCAGGGCAAGGGCTTCTAACTCCAGGTATTTTCTCATACCAAAGAGGATAGGAGGCCTCAGACCCATCCACGACCTAAGAAACGTAAAGGTCCTGGTGAGGGAAAAGTTCAAGATGCTTTCCATTGGAATGTTGCTGCCGTACATCAAACCAAGGAGATTGGCTATGCTCCTTAGACCTGAAGGATGCGTTTCCTCCCACGCCTCTGGTGGCCCGGACTCCGTTGAAAAGCTTTCGGGACAAGGGCTATGTTATTCTGGTAGCCCCCAGATGGACAAGACCGCCTTGGTTTTTTTCACAGCCTTATCCTCCAGCTGGCAGTGGAAACCCCACTAACACTGGGCGACGCAGCACCGACCTCCTGTCCCAGGAGCAGGGCTCTCTCTTGCATCCCAACCTCAGGTCCCTCAACCTGATGGCATGGGGCTGAAAGTGTATTGCTGGCTCCTCTACTCCTACTTCGGAATGTAGAAGAAGTGTTACTGGCCTCAAGGAGGCAGTCCACTAGGAAATCATATGCTTTCAAGTGGTGTAGGTTTGAGGTATGGTGTGACCAGCACAACGAAAACCCTTTCTCTTGCCTTGTACCCCAGTGGTGCTGCAGTACGTTTTACCTCTCAGGAATTAGCGTCTCAATGAACTCCGTCCGTGTCCACCTGAGTGCTTTGTTCAGCAAAACACTCGCCAGCTGGTAGGGGGCAAAACCTCTTTTTTCTTTTTTGGGCTCAACCTTCCTGGTGTCCAGATTCCTCAAAAGGTCTGCTTTTGCTGAAACCCACAGTTCATCCTCTGGCAACTGAGTGGGATTTAAATGTGGTCTAGCAGAAGCTTACTCGGCCCACCTTTGGAGCCAATGTCCTTTTTGCCATAGGCGCTTCCTCTCCTGGAAGGTTGCTCTTCCTGGTGGGCACTCACATCCCGCACAGACGTGTGAGTAAGCTGCAAGCTCTCGTAAAAAACTGAGTTAAACCATACAACAACGGTTTTATAGGAATAGGGTGGTCCTCTGCATTCACCCTAAGTTCCTTCCAAAAGTTGGGGTCTCTTTCTTTCCTCCTCAACCAAGAGGTGATTCTCTTCCAAATCTGTGCCTTTGCGTGTGAGGGGCCCAGTGGATTCCGAGCACAGGGCAGAGGGGCAGTACCTGCACTTATTTTACCCTGTGTGGATTCTATAGAGTGTTTAGGTGGTGTCCTTCGCACCTGGATGCTCTGGTACCGAACCCCCTGCGGACCAACCCCGAAAGGCGCCTTTTTAACTCAGCTCTTTCATCGCTTATGGAACCCCAGGTAGCTGCTGGGGTTACCGTCGTCTCCAAGGTGCAACACTGTCTACCTGGGTGGCCAGACTGAATTGACTGCGGCGTACAGGGCGGGGGGGGGGGGGGCCCAAACCTCCCGTTGCAGGGTCGAGTTCACGGGCCACTCGTGGGTCAGGGCTAAGGCCGCATCAGTGGCATCACTTCAGCTCTGTTCCACTGGCAGACACATCTGCCGGGCCGCAAAACTTGGGTCTTCCAAGCCAGACATTTGCGGGCCCATTACTGCCTGGATATGGGAAATTCCTGGACAAGGACAGTGCTTCAGCCAGGCGCGGTACTCTGTAACCTATTTGGATTTAGGCAACCCTGCCGACCCTTTTGGTTTGGTCAGGCTACCGGGGGGTGTTGGTTTCTCGGCTGAAATTTCCTATTCCAGCTTGCTGCGGCTCTTCTAGAGGGAGCCATCTTTCAGCATTAAGGGTTCTCGGTAGGCCTATAGCTAGGGGAACGCCCCATATTGGGGGGACTGACTTCCTGATTGTTCCTGGAGAAAGGCGTAGTTACTCACCAGTAACAGTGGTTTCTCCAGGGACAGGCAGGAATCAGTCCTCACGACCCCTCCCCTTCTTGCCCTGGTAGGTTGCAGTCCTGTTATTAAAAACTTTTTTTTCTATTCTTGCCGTCTTTTTAAGCGATGTCATTGAATGAGCAAGGATGGCACCCTCGGGCGGGAAGGGGACCGCGCTGATGCCCCGCCCCCCCCGATTGCAATCCCAAAGGCTTTCTTTAAAAGGCTGGGGAATTGCTCTGCACGAGGGCTTCCGTCGGCGCCAGATGTCACCCAGTATGTGAGTGAATGAAATTCCTGCTGGTCCTTGGAGAAACACCTGTTACAGGGTGAGTAAACTACCACTAATTGTGTTGATGTGAACCACAGGTTAGGTATGCCTTTATTTATCCATATTAGAGAAACATTTGTGATACCGCTGCTTCCAGCGAATCAGCAACGGTTGGATGACTGTTCATATATCAGGAGGGGTAATCAAAAAAACAGTTAATACAGAATGATGGCAGGACAAGATTCACCCACTGGGGTTCACCACTGCACCAAAAATCTGATACAATTAATTCCAGGTGCAATTGACATATATGACATATTGGTTACAATATTTACAACTTTCAGTTATAGAATATATATACAAGCTGTTACACTTAATTACAAACTAAAAAAACTGGGGGAAGAGCCCATTAACCGAGATGCATTACAGGGTTGTACAAACTCCTTATAGGTTTTCATATTGGTCAAAGTCACTATAGTGTCATGGGATTACGGTTGGGACACTTTGTATTCCGCGTTATTTAGTTACTCTCGTTAGGATTATAGTGAGTTATATAATACACACGAAGCCTTACTTCTGTTTTGCCTAGGGTTGGGGGCCCTGGTTCTGGGCTTAAGAGGTTGTTCTTGGTGATGCTGTCTCTCTCCCATAGATTGCTTTTGTCAATAGAATACTGGACTTTCTGGTGCTTGAAGATGGGCTCCTCTTATACTGTGGGGACATCAGAATTCTGTCATACTCTTGTCCTCAGCTGCTGGTGGAGGGAGATAACCCACTCATTCTAGTGTGGACTGGGGACTGGACGGAGGGACTCAAGGAAAGACAATTAGCACGTAAGGCCTAATTTCACCTTTTGTTAACAGGTAATTTGAAAATGTTAGCAGATGAAACTCTTCATAGATCTCTTGCCCCTAAAACATCTATCAGTGTTTCCACCATCCAGTCCCGGATGAAAAGCGTAAGAGTGCTGGGTCTCCAGAGCAAGCTGCCTGTGTTTCATCATTTATGCCTAGGCCTTCTGCAGCCATGGGCACAGGAAAACTGCCCATCTCTGGACACAACGTTAGCACATCTACAAGCAGGACAAAAAGGTAGGGAGTAACAGCAATGAAAACCCCTTCCCTGACTCTTAAATCTATGGGCTTACTGGTTGGTGCTAGAAGATACTTAAACATCTATCATAGCTTTTTATTTTCTTAAAATAGCTTCTTGTCTATTTGACTTCCACACAGCTATAAAAAAGAAAATAATGAAACTATGGCAGCCCAGGATGAACCAAATTGTATCTTGATAAACTTAGTTTGCTAATTCAAGTTTGCATGTGTCAATACTCGGGCAGTAGAACAGACTGATATCTTTGGCAGCAGGATCCTAGGTTGCATTGTGGTAGAATAGGTCAGCAGATTTTATAGTATATTGTGGGACTCTTCTGATTTTTTCACCATTTTTACCTGAAATTGTATCATGGATCCTGGGGAAAGCAGAATGGCATCACTTATGTGTGGATTGACAAAGTAAGCCAAAAACAATTGTTCTTTGCTTGTAAAAAATAACCAACACTGAAAAGAGGAAACTCTCTAGCACTTACCTGTTTAAGATAAATGATGTGATGTGATGTTTAAAGTGATAGCCATTGCTAGTATGATGCATACTGAGAGAGCATGCACAAGAAAGGCAAGGGATTTTCATTTCCATAAGCAGGAAAGCGCCAAGGTTCTAAAAGGTGATTACTGTTATCACGAGGATTGGGTTTTTGGATTTTGGTTCAGGCCAAATGTCTGGTCTGAGCTATGAACTAAGGATGGGTTCCTTTGGTTGTAATTTGAGAATATTTATTCCTTTTCGTCCCTCCAGTCCAGTCCTGCACCTCAGGGTAGTCTACCCCATCAGCAGCTTGAAGACAGCATGTTGCATTTTGATGAGATCAGGATACTTAGGCAGCTGGCACCAGCCCCAGAAAGCTCAGTCTCAAATCAGCTGGAGCAGGTGATCCCAGAGACTGGACTCACTGAAGGGACAACTGGGAAGTATTGGGTTAAAATTTTCTTGGTGATTTTGTTCCTTTTATTTTAATTGGCTTTAGTTTACTTCAATTTGGCATTCGTTTACCTTATTTTACTTTGGTTTTGTTTTTCTAGCTCCAAAAATAAAAAAATAAGACGACAAGAAAGGTACATAGCTGGAAGGCTGTGGAGGAGGGTTCCCAGGGACAGAAGCCTCCCCTTTTCAGTACATGCCGGTACGACAGCAGTGTGTGGCGTGTGGTGCGTGCAGGAGCATGCTTACCCTGGAGGGCATTTGCTGGGGCTGCGCTTCAGAGGCACAAACGGCAGAGGAAAGCATGCAGGAGGAGGTGGGGACCTCCACAGGGCCCAGCCCACAGGCCTCAGGGACTCCACTGGCCACAGGGACGCTGTCCAAGCAAGAAGGGATGGTATCATCCCCTCTATTTTTGGAGCCGCTTCAGCACGGAAGGTTCTCTCCAGGGCCCTCTACCGCCCAGGAGGGGGGCAGAGGGGGTCCTGGGGGAGTTTTCCACCTAAGTTTGTTTACTGCTTCATAGGACATTTTGCCTGAAGCAACAGGAAGCACATACAAGCAAACCCGGAGTAAGAAGAAGTCCGTCCCCGGGGGACCACAGACCCTGGAACAAGCGGGTGCATTGCCTCCAGCCAAGAGATGATTCTTGGATGAGACAAATGATGAATCGGGATCCCCTCAGAACCCAAGGAGGGTGGTGGAAGGGGAGGCTGAGGAGCTGGAGGAAGGGAAGATCCCACAGGAGGACGAGGCTAGGATCATCAGAGTCTTCCATCGGGAAGAGCTGGCGGGTATCTTGATGACTCTCTCCAGGACGCTTTATATGCCCTCTGGCCGAATGACTGAGGAGGAAGCCTTAGAGGACCCTATCCTCCGGGCCATGCGTTAAGGCCCAGCAGGTTTTTTCCCCTACATAGGGTCATTAAGTAGATGATCTTGGATGAGTGGGACCTCCCAGAGACTGGGCTCAGAGGTTTGCGGACCAGACTCAGCTATACTCATTGTCGGAACAAGAGAAGGAGATGTTTCACTCTACGAGGGTCGATATCACGGTTTTAGTCGTGACCAAGAAGACCACGATCCCCATAGAGGGACAGTGCGGCCTGAAGGATGTTCAGGATAGGAAGTTGGATATACTGTTAAAGCAAGCATTTGATGTGAGTGCCCTGTCCTTGCAGGCCTCTGTGTGCAGAGCATGTTTGCTCACACAGACTTTGATGAGTGCAGAGTATTCCCGAGTTGTCAGGAGAGGCCCCGGGCCATTCTGCAGCTGTAGCGAGGCTGGAGTTAGGGGCCGGAAGGTATGTAGCAGATGCCTTCTACGATCTCGTTCGGGGACTCTAAAACAGTATGACCTCAAGTAATGGCAGCGCACCGATACCTGTGGCGTCGCAATGGTCAGCAGATGTTTCCTCGAAGACCAGGCTGAGTAAACTGCCCTTCCGGGGTAAGCGCTTGTTCAGGGAAGAGTTGGTCAAGGATTGGGGGAGTCCAAAAGGGGCTGCCTCACGAGGACAAGCAGAAGCAGGGATGCACCACAACGCCTGGGAGGGGACAGCCCCGGGACTTCAGGTGTTTTTGAGGCCGTGCGTTACACCCCATACCATAAAAGGACGGTTTGCTCCTCGGGGACAGCCATTTCGGGGATTTCGCGGGGTGGCTAGGGGCTATTACGCGGCTGCTTCCTCCTCCGCACAGAAAAAAACAGCAATGAAGTGAGGAGGGCCCCAGCAGGCCTGCAGCCCATGTGAGAAAGGCTACGGGATTTCTCCCCTGCCTGGGCCCAAAATTACTTCAGACTAGTGGGTCCTGGGGGGTGGTCTGGGAGAGCTATGTGCTAGCGTTCACCAAGACCACTTGTTACCAGCGTTCATACTGCTCCCTCTGCAAGGTGCGACGGAAGGCTCAGGAGGTGCGGGAAATGCTCAAAAGGCTCTTGGAAATTGAAGGCAGTAGTACTGGTCCCTGCAGACCAATGCAGCGCAGGACGATACTCCATTGAATTCATTGTACCAAAGAAAGAAGGCTCCTTTCAGCCTATCCTCGACCTCAAATTTAATTTAATTTAATTTACAGATTTTTTATATAACGCTCCTTCCATTGATCAGGTGCGGTTTACATGGAACAACAATAAAACAGTGAACTGTTTTTACAGATAACAAGTTGTAACTTACATTTAACAATTTTTGAACTATTTACAGATTAAAAGAGTTTAAAACTATATACAGGCTTAAATATTATTCGTTAGTCTTTGAATACATTGTTTTCGGGCTTTATTGGTTCGACCTTTTTTGGAATAGTTGTATTTGGCTGAAATATGACTATCCTTTATCTATTCTGTGGGGTGGGAGGTGGAGTTCGCCAAGGGTGCATAGTACATTGTGAATAAGTGTGTTTTGAGTTTTTCCTAAACTCCATGATTTTGGGTAAGGATCTTAATTCTGATGGGATAGTGTTCCAAAGTATGGGGGCAGCATGGGAGAAGGCTTTCTTGTTTGTGGTCGTTTTGGCCTTAATAAATTCTTTTGGTGTAGTTAATTTGTTTAGCTGGTCTCTCCTTTGAAGGTTATGAGTAGGGCCTCAGTTTTAATGAGGTTATTTATAGACAGGGGTGCTGTTTTATATAGAGCTTTGTAGGTGGTTAAAATAGTTTTATATTCTATTCGACTTTGAATCGGGAGCCAGTGTAGATATTCTAAAATCGGGGTTATATGTTGAAAAAGGTGGGGCCTTGTAAATGGTCTTAGCTGCCGCATTTTGTGCCCAATGGAGCTTTTTCAAGGTCTGTTTTGTTACACCTAGGTAGGATTTTGATTTGCGACAATCGAAGTGGGGGGTTATTATCGCTTGTATAATTCGTTGAAAATCTTGTAGGTGCATTAGTGGGCGGAGTTGCTTTAATATTTGAGTTTGAAATAAACCTTTTTTGTTATGTTTCTTACATGTGTGTCCATGCTGAGGTGTTTGTCTAGTATTACGCCTAAATAACGTACTTCAGTTTTTAGTTTGATATCGTTATTCTGCAATGTGATATGTGAGGGGGGAGTGAATGTTGTGTTTTTTGTTACTATAGGGCTTCTGTTTTGAGTGATTGATGTATAGGTTGTTCTCATTTAGCCAGGTGTTTATTTCATTGAGGCAATCGTTAATAAGTTGTAAAGGGATATTTGGTATTTTGAAAGGGACATACATAATAATGTCGTCCGCATAAAGGTGATAGTGGACATTGAATTTTTTGAAGATTTTACAGATGTGTTTTAAGTATATGTTAAATAGTAGCGCTGACAGTGCTGAACCTTGGGGGAGGCCTAGTTCTTGATTATATGTATTTGAAGTAAGATTACCGATTTGTACCGTTTGAGTTCTGTCCGTTAGGTAGGAGGTAAAACCATTCTAGTACTGTAGATTTTATTCCTATTTGCCTAAAGTTTATTGATCATTGTTGAGTGGTGAACACTGTCAAAGGCTGCGGAGACATCAATGAATATAAGTAGGGAATGCTTGTTTTGAGTTGTCTATTCCTCTTACAAGTGTATCAATTAGAACTGTTAAGAGAGACTCAACTCCGTGTCTGGGACGAAAACCCATACTGCTTGATCATCAAGGGGGGCTGAGCTGTCAATGTAGTCCTGGGTTTGGATTGTACTGCTTTTTCAATTAATTTAGCCATAAACGGAATACTTGATATGGGTCTGTAAGATTTAGGTGATGATTTGTCAAGGGTAGTAGTGTTTTTTAAGATTGGGCGGATCTGGGCGTGTTTTAGTGTAGGGGGTAAGTAGCCGTTTTTTTTTAGGGAAAGATTATTATTGGAGGATGAATTGGGAGAGTATTGATAGAGAGTTCTTTATCCATGTTACAGGACAAGGGTCGAGGAGTGAGGTTGTTGTATTAAGGTTTGTTATGATGTTCTTGAGTGCAAAGGTAGTTAGGGGTTTGGAATAATTCAGGACCATTTCGTCTGCGTGATGTGTTTGAAAAGTATAAGTGTCAGTGTGTTGTGTTTGTGACGTGTATGTGGATTTCGGTAGGGGGGGGTGGGACATTGTTTTGTTCATATAATAATTTGCCAAGGTCTGAGGCATGTGAACAAGTTCCTAAGAGTATTTCATATGGAGACCCTCCGCTCCATGATCATGGCGGTGAAGAGAGGGAGAATTCTTGACATCCCTAGACCTCACAGAGGTGTACCTGCATATCCCTATCCATCCAGATCATCAATTTCTGCGGTTGCAGTTCCAATGGGACATTTCCAGTTTTGAGCATTGCGTTTTGGTCTCGCTACAGCTCCCCTGCACCTTCACCAAGGTAAATGGTAGTGGTGATGGCGGCGGCGCTAAGTCTCAAGGGGATTCTGGTGCATCTGTACCTTGACAACTGGCTTATTCGAGCGAAATCCAAGCGGGAGAGCGACCTGGCCACGGTGTGGGTCCTCGAGGCACTGCAGAGCCTCGGCTGGGTCATCAATGTCGCCAAGAGTCATTTAACCCTTTCGCAGGTCCTGGACTACCTGGAGGTGTGCTTTGACACCCGCTGCGGCAGTGTGTTTCTACCGTAATATCGGACATGGGTGCTGAGGCAGCTCATTCGTCAGTTCCGGTACATGATGAAACCAATAGCGTGGCATTATCTTCAGCTCTTGGGCACAATGGTGGTAGCGATTAGAACTGGTTCCGTGGGCTCGTTGGTCCCATGAACACGAGCCTACATGTGCCCCCTACAAAGAGCCCTGTTAGATGGTGATCTCACCAGCAAACACCCCCTGTTGCAGCAGTTACTTTGTCCATGGCAGGCACGGGCCTCGCTCAAATGGTGGCTCCGCCGCAAGAGTGTGGTGGCGTGACTACCACTGGAGATGGCCCACTGGATTCCCCTCACAATGGATGCCAGCCTCTCGGACTGGGGTGCCCACTGTGAGGGACGCATTGCTCAAGGGCAGTGGACGGCAGAAGAGGGGACATGGCCAATCAGTAGGTTGGAAATGAGGGCCATGCTTCTAACATTGCAGTATTTCCTCCCATTCCTTGCAGGAAAGGCGGTGCGAGTCTTCTCCAACACCACCATTGTGCCGTACATAAATCGACAGGGGGGCACGTGCAGTGCTCAGATGGAGTCCGAGACGGAAGTGTTATTTAAATGGGCGGAGACCCTTCTTCAGGCAATCTCGGTGGCACACATGGCAGGGATAGAAAACGTGACGGCCGACTACCTCAGGTCGGATGTGCTTGGACCTGGGAGAATGGCAGCTAAATCAGACTATCTTTGAGTAATTCGTGCACCGGTGGGGGGAACCAGTCATAGACAGAGAGAGAGGATGTCAGAAGGCCTGGACATGCTCGTGCAGCGTTGGCCCAGCCAAGGGCTTCTCTGTTTTCCCTCTGCGGGCGCTCATAGGGCGAGTGGTGCAGAATGTGGAGGCGCACTGTGGCCTCAGGTCCTGATCGTGCCAGATTGGCCGAGGCATCTGTGGTACGCGGACCTGATCCACCTGCAGGCAGCCCAACCGTGGCAACTCCCCAACAAGATGGATCTGTTGTTTCAGGGGCCAGTCTTAATGCCTCAGGTGGATCAATTCTCGCTTATGGCATGGCTCTTGAGAGGGCTCAGTTGACGAAGAGAGGTTATTCAGCCCTGGTAATCTCCATGCTACCACGGGTCAGGAAAAGGTCCACTTCTCTCTCCTACCTTTGGGAATGGAGGATTTTTGAGGCCTAGTGTGCCGACAGAGGCTGTAGGCCGTTGGCAGTGTCCGTTCCCACAGGTATTGGAGTTTCTTCGGACAGGATTAGATAAAAAGAGCTGGCTTGCGGTTCTTTGAGGGTCCAAGTGACTGTTACTGAGACAGGAAATAGGGCAACTCTTTGGGAGCTCACCTGGATGTGACTCATTTTTCTGCGGGGCGGGTGAAGCAGCTTCAACCACCCTTAACCCTTTCTAGGCCGAGCCCAAAACTCTTGGGATCCAAAAGTCTGACTAAATATTCCTATCAAATGGTATATAATACATGACCATAGCAGGAAGGCAAATCACATTAGAACATAGGAATAAGACGGGTACAATTTTACTGAAATATACAAAAATTAACCTGGCTGCAGCATGTGGATTAAAAATTTAAAGTAGGCCTTGAAAGGTTAAGGTCGTTCATGCCTTGTGGGACCTTAGCCTGGTACTGTCAGCTTTGGCGGGGGAACCCGTTAGAGCCATTAGCTTCATGTTCCTTGAAAGATCTAACTTTGAAGGCCGTCTTTTTGGTAACAATCTGTTCCGTCAGGAGGATTTCGGAGGTCTAGGCATTATCATGTATAGAGCCCTTCCTGACCACCTCCAGGGAAATGGTGGTTATAAGGCCGGTGCCTTTCTTTTTGCCGAAGGTGGTCTCGCCTTTTCATCTGAACCAGCCAGTCACCCAACCGGTGTTGACTGCTCCGGCTGAGGGTGTAGCTGACCCGCGGTTGCGGCTCCTGGATGTCGGTTAGTCATTGAGACGATACCTGAAGAGGACAGCTTCCTTTTGCAGTTCGGATCGGCTGTTTGGAGGGCTGCGTAAGGGTGAGGGAGTAACAAAAGCCTCCATTTCAAGGTGGTTCAAAGAGGCAATTGCATTGGCGTATATCTTACGAGGTAAGGTGGTCCCCCAGGGGCTGCAGGTTCACTCCACTAGGGCATACATCCTTCTGGGTGGAGTGGAGTTTGGTCCCGCTAGGGGATACTGCCGGGCAGCCACCCGGGCATCACTTCATATCTTTGTGAAGCATTACAGATTGGATGTGTAGGCGGCAGGGGATGCGAGGTTCGGGTTGGTGGTGCTTCAGGCAGGGCTTGCAGGTCCTTCCCACACATAGTTGACTCTGTTATATCCCTGAGGTGCGGGACCGGACTGAAGGGACAAAAAGGAAGGTGACATTAGACCTTACCTGCTAATTCAGGAACTCCAGTCCAGTCCTGGAACCCTCCCATCTGTATTTCTACAGCGGTGCTAGCAACCCTGGGGCCTGAAGACTTCTCCTTTTAGAGGGGCCTAGGGGGTCCTTTGAAGCGGCAACACGCTAGCGAAGAGAGGCACAGTTTCCTGTGTTCGGCTGGGTAAGAGTCCTGTTACATCCTCAGAGAGGAAGGGCAGGTGGTTTTTGTTCATTGTTTCTGATGTTATTATTTGCTCCTGTGAGTCTGCTTTGTCAATAGGTTACTGAGGCTGGTGGGTGGTGCCTGCTTCCTAAGTATCCCGATGTCATCAAAATGTGACATGCTCTGTCTCTAAGCTTCTGGTGAGGATTGACTATCCTGAGGTGCAGGACTGGACTGAAGTTCCTCAAGGAAAGCTAATTAGCAGGTAAGGTGTAATTTCACCTTTATGTATTTATTTAAACATTTTAATATACCATCTTAGTGACAAATTGTCATTCAAAATGGTTTACAATCAATAAAAGTACAATCATAGATGGAACAGAAGGCTAACAGAATTAAAATGAAAATATCCCAGCACTCGTGATCAACCGCCTATCGCAATTATTTTCCCTCTGGGAACAGAATAGTCTTTACTACTTTCCTAAAATTTGAACAGATTGGGCCTCAACCATGGAACTCTTTTAATCAACCAATTACACTTCCAGTTTACTTTACAAATAAGACTATACCAGGGACCTCTAAAAGGTTACCTTTGGAAGATCATAACTGTCTCTTAGATACGCAAAGTTATAGTCTCTTAAATACAGAGATTTTCCATTCTTTTTAACCTTAAACAATTTAAACTTGCATCTCTATCTCTCGCTCTCTAACAAATAATGTAACTGTCTTAACAGATACCGAGCACTTTCATTCTCCTTTTACCCCATTAGGAATCTAGCTATAGTATTTTGTGTATTTAACCTTAAACAACTTCAGCTTTAGGTCTATATATAATGTTACCATAATCTAATACACTCATTGATTGGGCTAAAACACGTAAATCTCCAGGAACAAGCAGGAATACAGTCTTCACATATGGGTGACGTCGGTACCTAAGGAGCCCGAGCAGGAACGCGACCCAGAATCCAATAGGGAAGCCTTTGGGAGCAGTCCACTGCGCCTGCGCATCTGCCTTCCCAACTTCTCTCCTCAGTTCTTCGTTTTCCATGTAGCCAGCAGGTTGTTCATTTCCTGTCACCCGCAAAAAATGTTTCTTTTTTGATTTAATACTGTGCTCTGCCTTTCCATCGACGCCGATCCTGTCACGCTGACACCGGCCCCGATTATCTCTTTTTTTTTTTTTTTTCGTTTTATTTTTAAAAATTTTCTTATCTCCAGGAACAAGCAGGAATGTAGTCTTCACATATGGATATCGTCTGTACCGACGGAGCCTGCGCAGGAACGTTCCCCAGCGTCCAATAGGAAAGCTTTTGGGAGCATCCCACAGCGCCTGCAAAGGCACTACCAGTACCAGGTACTGTCCTTCGGCTTAGCCTTTGCACCGCAGGTGTTCACAAAATGCATGGCAGGAGTTGCAGCCTATCTCTGCACTTTGCGAATCTTCATCTTCCCTTACTTAGACGAAAGGCTATTCAGGGGAGACTCCCCCTCAGGGGGTGAAACTCTCCCTGGATCGCACCTTCATGCTCCAACACCTAGGATTTGTCTTAAAACTTCCCAAAGTCTCACTTCGTTCCAATCCAAAGCCTCGAGTTCATCGGAGCACTCATGGATACTCAGCAGGCTAGAGCTTTCCTTTCACAGGATCGCTCTGCCCGCCACATCAAGCTCATAAAACACATACAGCACCGAAGGCTGATAACATGGCCGCTTGGGGCACATGGCCTCGATAGTCCATGCAATCCCCTATGCTCGCCTACACATGCGGCAAGCCCAATAGACTTTGTCTTTTCAACTGATCCAGGCAAAGGGGTGTCTCAAAGACAAGATACACATCACCCCTCAACTGATGAAGGCTCTTCACTGGTGGTTTTCCCCATAAAAACCTACTTGGCGGATTACCTTTCAGATGTCTCCACCTCAATGCACCCTGACGATGGATGCCTCCAAATTGGGTTAAGGAGCACATCTGAACGACCTGACCACATAGGATCTGTGGATGCCGCACGAGTCTGCATTGCAGATAACTGTGTGCTTTAACAAATGCCCTTTGGGTTTTTCAACCCCAGCATTCAGGCCAACAGATATTAATCAGAACAGACAACCAGGTGGTTATGTTCTAAGTGAACAAACAGGGGGGAACAGGTTCCTATCCCCTATGTCACAAGGCGCTTCACCTCTGTTTCTCCGGGAACAAGCAGGAAGTCAGTCCTCACATATGGGTGACATCGGCACTGATGCAGCCTGCGCAGATTTGCTCCCCTGCTTTCAAAGAAAGCCTTTGGGAGTTAGACTGTGCATGCGCATTCACCTTCCTGCCCAAGGGTGCCATCTTATCTCGGTCGTCTTTTTCCATGGAGCCCTGCAAATGATCTGTATGTTCCCTGGTAGAAGTTGATTTTTTTTCTCTCTAGCTTCTTTGTCCATTTTTTCATGCTTTTTTTTTTTTTTGCTTGTTCGGTTACACGATCAGGAACAAAGATCAGCAGCAAAAAAACATGTTTATCTCAAAGATCACGGCAGTGGGACAGTCCTCGAGCATGGGAGTCACTGCCCTTGGGGTCTACGCCCAATGCCTCGGCATCACAGTCAGGGATCTCTGGATATTTCTTTTTTTTTTTTTTTTTTTTTATTTACATTTTACTTTTCCTCAATACAAACTTATCAAATAAGTGTACAGGCAACATAAAATAATACAAACAGGAAATAATCTAAACAAGAAACATAAACACATCCTTATAGCCCACAAATTGGGGAGATATATCAAGAATCCAATTCCAAAGGAAACACCGAGAACAACTCTCAATACATGCCAAAATATAATTCCCGCCCTTATCCCTCATCCCACCCCCAGTCCCACCCAACCAGACAAAAATGTCTCCAATTGTAAAGAAAAAAGAAAAATATACATAAACCCATTCAGTGTTACCACACACATACAGGGGAACCTAAGAAAATAAGATGCACCAAGCGCTAGAACCCTGGGCTTAAGGGCCAAAAAGGCTCGCCTACGCACCTGGGTTGCCCTGGATACATCTTGAAACAGTTGTACTTTTGCACCACAAAATTCCACATCCTTATGTTTAAAGTAACTTTTAAAAACTGAAACTTTATCAAATTCAGAAACAAATGAAGCCACCAAGGTGGCTCTTGTTGCAATGGTGTCATGAGAGTCTTCCAGAAATTGGGTAAGATTAGCCAAAGACTGAGGTTGTAATACATCGTATTCTCCCGAAGTCTCACATGCAACCGAACGTGAAGAAATATAAAACATTTTTGAAAAGGAAATTGTTTCTGAATTTGACAATTCCAACACTTCTTTCAAATATTTCCGAAGTAATATTTCTGGAGATAACAAATGTGTAACAGGAAAATTTAACAGCCGAATATTTTTCATCCTATAAGCATTTTCCAAGTATTCTAATCTACGATGTATAATTAAACTATCTTTAACTGAGGAGACGCTCATTGTTTGAAGGGAAGCATATCTGATATCACATCTCTGAACCTGAGTTACTAGGGAATCTAGCCGTTCCTCAACTGCCTCCAACTTTGTCACAGTTCCCTGGGAAAACTGACAAAGTTGGGCTACTGTGGCCGCCAACGATACCTCGGTACGTGTAACCACCTTCCAGTATCCAACAAGGACACCTGAGAATCAGGAATATCCTGAGGGACGTTCTGAGAAGGCAGCCAAGTAACCGGTAACAAAGACCCACCCTTACACAAGGGAGAACTTTGTAATACCGGCACGCCACTAGCCAGCAGTTCCGGCGGCGTTTGCAATGACGGGGGAAGTGGCGGGGAGCGCTCAGGGGAGCTCAAAGATGCTCCCTCCGGAGGATACACCTGGGTCACAGTTCCTGCAGGGGGAAGAGTCACATCAGCCCCAACCTTAACGTGTCTATCCATAGGGCCAGACTCTCCCGGTGCCAGCGGAGATATTTTCTTCTTTCTTTTACCCATCCAAACTGAGGAAATCTACACCCAGCTCCTACGAGGCTCCTAAGGGGCTCCCAAGGGGCCTATCCTCCCCTTGTGGCACGCCCCTTAGGGCACGCCAAGGACGCGCGCCTATGGAGACAATGAACTTTAAGCCCCCAAAATCGCCTGGGGCAGTCCCCGCCGCAGCCTGCTCACCCGGGATTCCTCCGACGCTGTGCGACTGGCTCCAACAGCTCTCCCAATGTGCACAGGGAGCAGCAGCGTTCTTAAGCCCCCAAAACCGCCTGGGCCCGTCCCGCCGCAGCCTGCTCACCCGGGATTCCTCCGACGCTGTGCGACTGGCTCCAAACAGCTCTCCCACTGTGCACAGGGAGCAGCAGCGTTCTTAAGCCCCCAAAATCGCCTGGGGCAGTCCCCGCCGCAGCCTGCTCACCCGGGATTCCTCCGACGCTGTGCGACTGGCTCCAAACAGCTCTCCCCGTCTCTGGATATTTCTATGCTGATGACATCCTTGTTCACCACACTAGTTCCCTCTCACCGGATCTTTCCGCTCTTAACCTATGTCTCACTCGTGTCGCTACATGGATAAACACTAACTTTCTCCATGTTAACCCCTCTAAATCAGCTGCACGTTGGCTGTCCTTTAACACACCTCCACCCACCTGTTCTCCTCTCTTTCTCTCTACTCCTATCCCTTTAGTCTCCTCCCTCCACTATCTCGGAGTCACCCTTGATGTCTCCCTCTCATTTCAGCATCATATTTCTTCACTCGTTCGTCGTTCTTTCTTCTTCCTATGTCAAATCCGAGCTGTTTGCCCTTTTCTCTCTTCCTCCTCTCTCACCTCTCTCGTTATTTCTTTAGTACTTTCAAGGTTAGATTATTGTAATACTGTTTTAGCAGGTCTCCCACAATATCAGCTTCGGCGCCTCCAATTAGTTCAGAATACGGCTGTACGTTTGCTCACTTATTCCTCCCCCCATGACCACATTACTCCCCTCCTTCTCCGTTTTGCACTGGCTTCCACTTAACTTCCGGTTTCATTACAAAATACTCATACCCACAAAGCATTGCACACTGGCTCTCCTCAGTATCTAGCCGATTCCATCAGTCTACAACCTTCCCCCCGTCTTCTTCGCTCAGCACATGGTTACCGTCTCTATCTCCCTGCCCCATCCTCAGCTCACATAGAAACAACACGTCACTCTGCCTTTTACTTCCTGGCCCCAGCCCTCTGGAATTCACTCCCATTTTCCCTCCGCACCGAGTTATCCTTTCAAAGATTTAAGTGCCTGCTCAAGACCCATCTGTTTCAGCAGGCCTTTGATCTCCCAGACCCTTAAGACCAGTCTTTCCATCAATACCTTCCTTAACTTATTTCTTTCCTGCTCTTGCCTTTTTCTGCTTCTTTCTGTCCTGTCTAAATAATGGCGTTCCTTTCCCTTTCCTGCTTTTGTTGATCGATTGTATTGTACACCGCCCTGACGCACATGCTTGGGTGGTATATCAAGCAGTAAATAAAGATAAATATCACACGGGCAAGCTCAATCCAAGCCCCAGTGTCGTCGAGTCTTGGACTGGGGATCATCCTCCATGGACCTCCCCTACAGGCTTCAGTCGTCAACCCAGTCGAAGATTCAGTCCAACCCCAGTGCCACATGTAAGTCCTCTTGTATCCGGGCTCGGAGCCCTCAACCTGACACAGAGGGCGATTGGCCAAGAGTGGACTCCAAAGCTGCCCCGGCAGGAGGAGACTACCACCGTGTCAGGGGATCGAGCTCAGTCCCCCAGCACGATCACTATACATTATCCCCTCTGGAGGACCTGGCTCCAGACTCAATGATGTTGAAACCCAAGCTGGTGGCTGCAGAGCTGACTGGCCTTGGTCAGGACGGCGGCCCTGCAGTGCAGCCTAGTTGTCTTCCTTGAGGCGCAGCATGGCCCTGCACCCAGTCCCTCTGGGTCACTGGCGCCAACCTTGGGCCCCTCCACAGCTCAAAACCTCTCCGGAAGAAGTCCAGCCTATTTTGGAGCAGTTCTCTGGCTCAGAGTCGAGACCATTGGCCTCACACCCGAGGTGCGATTTGTCCGCACGTGATCGGGGTTGGTACATCGAGCACCATGCTTCTTGACACTGCTGGTGCATTGGCTGAATGACCGCTCGGGGCTCGAGATCTCCTCTGACTCAGTCGGCATGGGAGACGGATGAGAAGTCCCTGATACTGCGCTTCACAGAGATGTACCCTTGGAGCCATCTCCCCTGCAGGAGCACCAGCGGTCCCCGCCCGAGGGCATTCCTCGTGGTTTGTTTGGTTTTTTTTTTCCGAAGGATGGCATAGGCCATGGCCTTTGTGGCGGAGTTGGAGGAGGAGCCTCGTGCTGAGGACCTGGAAAACCTCCATATGAGACCCTTCAGAAGGAAGCACTAACTGTGCTGATTTCCCCCCAACCCCCCATCCTCAAATGCTTATTGCTCAGGATGTGGGAGAGCTCGGTAACAGTGCCTGTGGTGAGCCATCGACTCAATTCCCAGTATTGAGTCAGCAAGAACCCCGGATTCTAGAAAGCTCAGTTGCTTCACGACTCCATAGTGGTGGAGTCAGCCATGTGTCGAATCAAGAGTAAAAAAACCAGACTCCTTGGTGCCCCCTGGCAGGGAAGCCCACACCATGGATGGCTTTGGCAGGCGGTGCTACCAGGGCTCAATGCTTACTGCCCAGATCCAGGCATACCCAGCTGTACATGGGCATGTACCTCCAGGACCTGACAAAGCATCTTGCCGGGCTCTCAGCTAGTCTGGCAGGAGAACTCCTCGAGTCCTTCTGGACTCTTGTCTCCAAGGTCAAGGAATGCTCCAAGTTCCAGACTCAGGCAGCTTTCGACAGCTTTGAGTCTGTGGCCCGTGTGACTGCGATGGGCATTAGTGCCCGCCGCCTGGCCTGGCTAGAGTTCTCGGACTTGTATTAGCGGGTACAGGACAAGCTGGCTGATGTCCCATGCCGGGGAGAAAACCTCTTCGGCAAACCCATGACGGACAAGGTGGCTGAGCTAGAGACAGAATCCCTGACCAGGAAGACTGCTGATCCTTCCCGTCGGCACGCTTCGAGTAAAAAAGACCTTCCACCTGAAGGGAAAGAAGGCCTACAGGAAATACCCCTGGTTTCTGGCCTACCAAGCTCCCCAACAGGGTCAGCAGGCCAAGAGCCAAGGGCATGGCCCCCATAAGCCAAAGGCTCTCAAGCCCCAAACAGTGCCCCAGCCGCAGCAGGGGGAGGGGGGGTTTGACTTCTTGGACATAGCCTCTCTTCCATCCGAGGGCCTAAAGCACATGAGAGGACATCTGGTCCATTTCGCACATCTCTGGCTGGGGAACACTTCCAATACCTAGGTGCTGTAGGTGGTTCGGGAGGGCTACCTCCTTCACTTCCACCAGACGCCTCCTCCCTATTTCCCAGAGGAGCTTCCCATGACCTCTCTGCACAGAGAGCTCCTGCAGAGTGAACTCAAATTCCTACTCAAGGACCGGGCCACAGAGCTATTACCTTCACGCCTCTGGGGCAGGGTTTCTACTCCAAGTACTTCCTTGTCCCAAAAAGGACAGGCGGCTATCGGCCCATTCTGAACCTGCGGAACCTCAACCGCTTTCTGGTCAAGATGCTCTGCTTTGGAACATTGCTACCCTACCTCCTCTGGGAAGACTGGGTATGCTTTTTGGATCTCAAAGATGCCTACACCTACATTCTGATCCACCCCTGGCACCATTAGTACCTCTGCTTCATTTTCGGAGGGCACCACTACCAATACAGGGTGCTCTCCTTTAGCCTCTCCTCTGCCCCCAGGGTGTTCACCAATTGTCTGTCTGTCATCACCACCCACCTCCGTTTGCTGGGAGTGTTTGTCTTCCCCTACCGGGATGACTGGCTTATAAAGGCAAGCTTGTCAGAGGAGACCAGCACTGCGGCACACCGCACCATCAGGATACTGCAGACCACTGTTCCCTCTAAGCTGTGCGCATGTGCGCGCGCACACACCTTGCCGAGCGAGCGCACATACTTGACAACAGAGTGCACAAAAATTTCAGTTCTGATTCTGATAGAAAACAACACAGACGTCTTAAAAATTTAAAAGTTGTTGTGTATTTACGGTTCTCACAAGTTCTACAATATTTTCTAGTGCAATCAATATGGTGTACATACTGTATTCTGACGTGTAGTCAAATTTTAAAGTATATAACTCCGAGTGTCGTTATGTGGCGCACAAAAATTTAACCTTCCTTCAAAAGCTGCACAGCTGATATTTTATGCGCACACAGCCTACAGAAAATTAGAGGGAACATTGCTGCAGACTCTGAGATTCGTAATCAACTACCCCAAGTCACACCTGCTCCCGACTTGGCACCTGGAGTTCATCAGAGCCCTCCTAGACTCTACGCAGGCCCGGGCCTTCCTCCCTCTGGACAGGGTGCAATGCCTTGCGGCACTAGCAGGTGGGGTGCAGTCCCGCTTAATGGCATCAACACAACTTCTGCTATGCCTATTGGGGCACATGGCCTCGACGGTGCAAGAAACCACGCACGCCCTTCTCTGGATTCGACAGGCCTGTGGACTCAGGCCATGGGCCATCTGGATGATCTGGTCAGGATTACCCGGCCACTGGCAGTTTCTCTTGCCTGATGGCAGAGCCAGCTGAACCTCATGGCCGGCCTACCATTCCAGGCTGTTGGCATACTGCGTCCTCACAATGGACTCCTCCAAACTAGGTTGGGGAGCATAGTGCGACGGTCTACAGTTACAGGGTGCCTGGACTCGGGAGGAGAGTGCCCTCCAGATCAATCTCCTGGAGCGCCAGGCTGTGACAAATGCCGTCAGGGTGTTCCACACCTACATCTGGGTCAAGTGGTGCTCGTCCAGACAGACAACCAAGTAGCTATGTTCTACATCAACAAGCAAGGGGGCACGAGTTCCTACCTCTTCTGCCTGGAGGTAGTCTGCCTGTGGAATTTTGCCACAGAGAATTGCATGACCCTCCGGGTGATTTACCTGCCATGCCAGGACAATCTGCTTGCAGACCAGCTCAGCAGGATGCTTCAACCCCATGAGTAGAGACTCTACCCAGGGGTAGCTAACTCCATCTTCTAACATTGGGGGACCCCAACATTGGACCTCTTCGCCAGTCCCAATAATGTGCAGATGCCACATTTCTGTTCACGGAGGCTGGCCATGGGCCAAGTGGCAGTAGATGCGTTTCTCTTGCACTGGTCCGGGAGTCTCTTGTATGCCTACCTGTCGACTCACCTGGTCCCCAAGACCTTGCTCAAGGTCCAGTCAGAGGGGGCCTCAGTAATCCTCATTGCCCCCAGGTGGCCCTGACAGCCGTGGTTCCCTCTACTTCTGTGGCTGTCCCAAGCGGCCCTGATACCTTTAGGCCAAGACCCAGACCTGCTCTCACAGAAGAGCAGGGCCCTTCTTGGCTAAATGGCCAATTTTCCCAATGGAAAAAGGTGAATAGTGGAGTACCCCAGAGATCTGAGCTGGGTCCGCTGCTTTTAAACATATTCATAAATGATCTGGAAAAGGGAATAATGAGTGAGGTTATCAAATTTGTAGATGACACAAGACTATTTAAAGTTGTTAAAACCCAAGAGGATTGTGGAAAATTTTAAGAGGATCTTGATAAATTGGAAAACTGGGCATCCAAATGTCAGATGAAATTTGATGTGGACAAGTGCAAAGTTATGCACCTAGGAAAGAACAAACCAAACTATGGTTACACGATGCAAGGTTCCGCATTGGGAACCACCACCCAGGAAAAAGATTTAGGCGTCATCGTGGATAACATGTTAAAACCGTCCGCCCAGTGTGCAGCGGCGGCCAAGAGAGCAAATAGAATGCTAGGTATCATAAGGAAAGAAATGGAAAATAAAACAAAAGGATATTATAATGCCTCTGTATCGTTCCATGGTGCGACCGCACCTTGAGTATTGTGTGCAATTAAAAAAAGATATAGCGTTATTAGAAAAGGTACAGAGAAGAGCCACCAAAATGGTAAAGGGGATGGAAGGATACTCCTATGAAGAGAGGCTAAAAAGGTTAGGGCTCTTCAACCTGGAAAAGAAACGACTGAGAGGAGATATGATAGAGGTCTATAAATTAATGAATGGAGTGGAACGGGTAAACATAGATCGATTGTTTACGTCATCAGAATATAAAAAGACTAGGGGACATGAAATGAAGCTACAGAGTAACCTATTTAAGACTAATAAGAGAAAATATTTTTTCACTCAACATGTAATCAAACTCTGGAATTTGTTACTGGAGGATGTAGTAAAAGCTGTTAGTGTAGCTGGGTTTAAAAAAGATTTGGACAAGTTCCTGGAGGAAAGGTCCATAAACCATTATTAAAAGGGACACGGGATATAACTGCTTTACCCAATACAAGCATTGAGGAAGCTGTGTCTTTTGGGGAAACTGCAAGGTACTTATGACCTAGATTGGCCACTGTTGGAAACAGGATACTGGGCTTGATGGACCTTGGTCTGACCCAGTATGGCATATCTTATGTTCTAATGTTCTCAATCCCAATCTCCCATCCCTCGCCCTCACGGTGTGGCTACTAGGCATAGCACACCTCCACCTCTCCAGGTAGGTGGAAGACATTCTACTGGTTTCCCACAAGGATTCTATGTGCCGTGCATATGTCTTCAAGTGGCATTGATTCTCTGTCTGGTGCTCCAACAAGAATCTCAACCCTTTCTCCTGCGCAGTGAAAGATATCCTGCAGTACCTCCTTGCACCTCTGTCAGACTGGACTGAAGTTCAGTTCTGTTCGAGTGTACCTCTGTATCATAGGGGCGCATCATCCCCTTGTCGACAGCCAGTCTGTCTCTGGGTACCTGCTCGTAGGCTGCTTCATGAGAGGGCGTCTCCTTGTGTGGTCCCCCGTCCGCCCACTGCCGTTGGCATGGGACCTGAACATTGTTCTGGGGAAACTAATGGCTCCCCCTTTCTAACCTCTGGCTACATGCCATCTCAAGTATTTATCATGGAAAGTAGTGTTCGTGGTAGTGCTCACTTCCACCAGGCGAGTTAGTGAGCTGCAGGCATTAGTGGCTCACCCCCCTACACCAGGTTCAACAGAAACAGGGTCATTCTCCCAACATACCTTAAAATTCCTATCTAATGTGTTGTCGGCCCGTCACATGAACCAGGAGGTGGTTCTCCCCACCTTTTTCCCCAGGCCTCATGCCTCCCGGGCGGAGGCCTCGTTACATACCCTGGATTGCAAGAGGGCACTATCCTTCTACCTTTAGAGGACACAACTCCATCGCCGCTCGTCACAGCTGTTCATCTCTTATGATGTTAACAGGCGCTGAGTCACGATCTCCATGCAGACCCTTTCTACCTGGGTGGCAGACTGCATCTCCTTCACCTATGAGCAGGCTGAACTTTCCCTGGAGCATCACGTTACCGCGCACCAGGGTAGCCTCAGTGGCCAACTTGTTTTTGGTTCCCCTGCTGGACATCTGCCGGGCTGCCACCTGGTCTTCCATCCATACTTTGCTATGCATTACTGCTTGGAAGAAAGCTCATGGTGTGACAGCACCTTTGGCCAGGAAGTCCTTCATTACCTCTTTGGGGAATAGTGCAGCTCCTTCCCTCCAACCCGTTGTTTCCTGCTACCGATGAGGCGACTATATGCTCAGTGCTGCAGCTTCGTCCCTGGCCTTTGAGCTATTCATGCTCCTTACTGCCCCATTTGCTTTGTTTTTTGGAGTCATTAGGGGCTCTTACAGGTCTTTTCGTTAGAGTGTAGCTAGGGAGTCCCGTATGTGAGGACTGACTTCCTTCTTGTTCCCGGAGAAAGCGTAGTTACTCACCTGTTCACGGAGGTGTTCTCCAGGGACAGCAGGAATCAGTCCTCCCCCCTCCCCTTGGAGTTGTTTTTCTTCTTTCTGCTTGATTGAGCTATGTCGTCATACTGAGGTTAGATGGCACCCTTGGTCGGGAAGGTGACCACGCACGCGCGGTCTATCTCCCAAAGACTTTCTTTGAAAGCTGGGGAGTGAATCCACGCAGGTTCCATCGTTGCTGTCGCCCATATGTAAGGACTGATTTCTGCTGTCCCCGAAGAACACCTATTACAGGTGAGTAACTACGCTTTTTTTGCCATTGCACAGGTATGCCACAGAGCAGTGTACCTCCCAGGCGAAAGTTTCCTTGCAGATAGACTTGGCCATATCCTTCAACCACACGAGTGGACCCTACATTGGAAAATGGCTGCTTGGATCTTCAGAATGTGAAGAACCCCACTCATAGATCTCTTCGCCATTCAACAGAACACACAGCTTCTACTGTTCTGCTCACGGCTTCTGTCCCTGCACCGATAGGCCCTGGACGCCTTCCTTCTCCATTGGGGACGGGACCTGTTTTATGCATATCGGCCCATCTCCTTGATTCCGAAGACGCTCTTCAAGCTACAAGCCGATAAGGGCTTCATGATCCTCATTACCCCTTTTTGGTCCTGTCAACCTTGTTTCCCTCTGCTCCTTCTCCTGGCGCAGTTGCAACCCCTCAGCCACTGATATGCGCCCCACCTCCTCTCCCAGACCAAGGGACGCTTTTCCATCCCAATCTTCATGTCCTTTGCCTCACAGCCTGGCTGCTGAAGGGATAGTTCTTGCTCACCTCGACCTGCCACAGGAGGTCAAAGATATCCTGCTTGCATCCCACAAGCAGTCCATCAGGCAATCTGATGCCTTTAAATGGCAAAGATTTGCCCTCTGGTGATCCCCAAAGGGCATTGACCCCTTTGCCTGCCCAGTAGAATTCCTTCTTCAGTATCTCCTCCACTTGTACTTGGCAGGTCTTAAGACCAACTCTGTCAGAGTTCACTTTAGTACCATTGCGGCCTATCTCCTCTGACTCCTTAGTAGCATACTTCATGCGAGGTCTCCTGCTGTCCAAGCCACCTATTAAGCTGCCTCCGGGGAGCCTGGGACCTCAACATGGTTTTAGCTCAGCTTCTAAAGCCTCCCTTCGAGCCTTTAGTGACTGCATCTTTGAAGTTTCTCTCTTGGTAGGTAATTTTTGTCATAGCTGTCATGTTGTCAATGCACCACATCAGTGAACTGCAGGCTCTTGTGGCGGATCCACCTTATACCCGTTCCATCGTGACAAGGTGGTCTCCTCCTTCCATCTACAGATCTTCTTCCTGAGACCACACACGTCTCAATCGGAAGCAGCACTACACACCTTAGATTGCAAACGAGCGCTGGCTTACTACTTAGAGCTAAGGTTCACAGGAAATCTTCTCACTTGTTAATTTCCTTTGATCCAAGTCATCTTGGTCTACCAGTGACAAAGCGGACTCTATCCAGATGGATAGCGTACTTTATCTCTTTTGCTTATACACAAACGGGACTCTCCCTAGATGGACACGTCACTGCCCATAATGTGCGTGCCATGGCAAACTGAGGTTGCCAACCTCGGTTCAGTTTTCATTGATGAGATCTGTTGAGCAGCTAACTGGTCCTCCATTCATATGTTCTCTGCACATTATTGTCTGGACAAGGACTCCTGTTGGAATGCTGTCTTTGACCAAGCTGTATTCCAGCACATTTTCAGGATTAATCTCAACTCTTACCCTCCGTTCCCAACTTCTGCAAGAGACCAGAGTTCTTTTAAAAGTGGTATAGCAGACTGGAATCGAGTCCACTGGGCCACATTGTGTCCACACTCTTTGGCTCTATCATTTAGTCTCGGGAATCACACTGCTCTCCCCCACGCCATTCTGGTACCTGGGAGCTAGTGAGTCTCATATGTGAAGACTACATTCCTGCTTGTTCCTGGAGATAGCGTTGTTACTCCCTCTAACAGGTGAATCAGTCTTCACAACCCGCCCTCCTCCCCTAGGAAGTGTAGGGTACTTTTATTTTTCCTCTATCTCTCAGCTACAAGCTCAATTGAGGAGAGAAGTTGGGAAGGCAGATGTGCATGCGCGGTGGACTGCTTCCAAAGGCTCTCTTATTGGACGCTGGGGAGCTTTTCTGCGTGGACTCCATCGGTACTGATGTAGCCCATAAGTGAAGACTGATTCCTTTTTTCCCGGAGATCACCTGTTACAGGTGAAAATGCTTCCTGGTATACCCAAAATGGCTTGTTACACTAATTTTGATTTATAGTAAACGGATTTAATCACATTTGATATCTGCTTTTTATCCAATTCCCTCCTTCTCAACTATTACTCATAATTATTGAAGTTCTGTAACCAAATGGATTTGATAATCCCAATCACTGGTATAATTGGTACAACCTCCCCCATACCTAAACACACTGTCTTTTCTCTATATTTAAACATCAAATCACTCTGCTCCAACCAATACTTAATCTTTCTTCTGAGCCCTATGAGGGGAGATTAATAAGGGGGGGGTGGGTACGAAGATTATGACCATGGTCAAGCAGGAGTATTAAACCATATTGTAAGAATTCCCCCCACTTGTTTTATCAACTATTATACCTTTCTCCGTAACTGTAATCCATGTCTGTGCTGTTACCTGCATTCTAGCCAGAGAACAAACCTGTAGATCCTGTGCCGAGTATTTATTACATGATATTGATAGGAAAACTTCAGCATTCCTAGGACCTTCTTCACAATCAGGAGGGTGAAGTGCAGCTATAAAAACATCCCAACTCAGCCAAGCAGCCTATAGGTTGATAGGCATGCTTAGACTGCATCCTAAGATTTTGTTCCCGATTTGTCTATCTGAAATCATTTTGTTTGCACTTCATTTGAGCTTGCTTCTTTTCCTCAGGGTCTTTACTAAAACGTTCCCACTCTTCTGCTGCCACAACACAGAGCAAACTGCTGCCTCCCAAGAAGGTGATCTTACCTAGCACCCAGAGATAAATCCTTTGCCTCTCTAACTTGACGTCCAGTCCAATTGGAACCTACTTCAATCCTGCCAATATTTTATGGAGAGGTGGGAGGATTAACTAAAAGGAAATGACTCTACCTTTTGAGATGATCAGAGGTGTTCTCGGCAGTTAGGCCTCCTTCACTACTACAACAGTAGCCTTTACCTGGAGCCAGCAGGTGATGCTGGCATTCTTGGAATCTGTGAATGTTGCCACCAAGTTAAATCTTAAAGTCCATGGCATAGAGCACTACCACATGATTTTGTATACACAGCCAAAAGGCAGACTAAGCGGTTGCCTAGGGCAGTAGCTTCTGAGAGGCAGCAAAGAGCAACAGTAGTCAATGCAAAACAGTAGAGCCCGATGGCCATATAAATTTGGAGCCATTGGCACATTCTTTTATTTACAGGGAGAGCGGGGACATACATACATGCAAGCAAATTTCGGTATTTGAAAGTATGATGTCTAATATTCATTTTTATAGGATTTTTGTGGGATGGGAGATGTTGGGATGATGATGGAGTTTAATTATTAAAAATTTAGAAGGGAGGGGAGCGAAAGGCTGAAGGTATGTCTAAGGTACCCCAATACCTTTGTACCAGCCCTGACAGGACATGGAAAAGGGAGAATCTGAATTGTTGTTTTTAAGCAAAAATAGAAATGTATGAGGGACCTTAAAACCCAATCAACACTGGCTATTTTCTGATGCTTTGGTTATCCCAGTGGATATGTTTTTGCCTAGCATCATTTGCTAGTCACACAAACCAGACTATAGGGCCTATGACTTTTCAAAATCTGCTTGTAGTCTGAATTTGGTTTTAATTCATACAAGACACATAAGTGCTGATTCCTTTCTTTCTTCTGCCCATTCTCCACCTCTGGGAATGCTCATTCATTCATATATGGCAATAAAGTAGACACTATATTTTCCTAATGCTTATTTTTATGCATGTATATGCCAAGCTGGTTTTCCAACTGATTACCTTTTGTTGCAAAGTCTGCAGGTACTTTTCCTTTGCAACTTGCTGTAGATAAAAAGTACTGGTGAACCTTTGTACCTGCTTTTTGTGCAGGTAGATTTTTCATTGAAAATGCCTTTGCATAGACTTGAAGATATAATCTATATGCGTTGATTTTCCAGTTCTACTCAGTTCTACTTAATTTACCCTTTTACTTGTTGTTTAGCGCCCTGCCTTGATACCAAGAAATATTGTTCTTGCCTGTTTAAGTTACTGGTTCTGATGTTTTATGCCTGGTTTTTTTATTCATTCCCTGTAAAGTTGCTTGTTTGGAAATGTTCCTTGTAAACCACTCTGATACTAAATAGTGTGGTATATAAAAGCTAATAAATATGCCTGTGGGAATATCTCTGCTATGAAGAAAAAAGGGCTCATGCAGATAGAACTGATAGGTATGCAGAGGGCAATTTTTAAAGGCAAGAGTCTTGTTCAGTCACAATCCAGTCTATAAGGAAATCTCAAGCAGCACTAAGCAGTTCATACATGCTTAATTCCTTCATTTGACTAATCCCATCAAAGTGCCTTGTGGAAGCAAAAATTTCAGTCTGTATTGGGCAGCAAAGGATATTCATGTAGTATTTTAATAATGGTGGTGCTAGGCTATTTCTTAAACCCTGTTAATAAGCTGTTATGTTTTAGAGTGTATATATATATATATATATACGTATATATATATTTTTTTTTCATGTAAGTATTGTTATAGTAGCCTGTTGCAACATCACTGACAATTATTTGTGGGAGGATGTTAGAAACTGGAAAAAGCTTAGCATTTTTAGATGTTTTTTTGGTGAGGGTCCATTGGATGCTGGTTATAATATAAGCCCTTAGGCCTGTTGGAACTGGTCTCCAAATGAGTTTTATGGATTCAGAATTACTGGGAAAAGCCCTATTAATTTCCTGACATGTTTAGATAAGATATGAGCGTAAATACATATAAAATAAACTTTATCATTTTGTACTGTAATCAACTTTTTTGAAGGTGGCACATTATCAGGGCTAGAAAAATCCCAGGAATTAGGTCACCTAAAATTCATAAAAGCAAAAAAATAATTTAGACACTTAACTAAAAAAATAAGCACAAAAAAAGCAAAATAAAATAATAAGCAAAATAGCAACAACAACAAGATGAAAAAGTAAGGCCTAAATTTTCCCTTGTTCATAAAACATTTGACTGGGGTTTAAGTTTGCTATATATATTTCCAGCTCTGCTTATATTTCAAGTGCCAGCAAAAATGGGGATTGGATTAGCACGTTTGAAACTCATTAACAGTAGCATCCATCATTGAGACTTCCGCTCTTGCTACTGTGCATTCACACATCTTTCATAGCATTTATAATTCAGTTACCTTAAAGCTAAACTATCAAGTGGCTACCTCTTACATTGACTTACCTCATTCTTGAACGAGTTTAGCATTCTGGATACAACTATTCCGGTTTCTCCGGAGACAAGCAGGGAGGATGCAGGCACACTGAAGGTGAAGTCCATCGACAGAGCCTTGTGCAGAGTCTCTCAGAGCTCAAAGAAGCTTTGTTGTGTCTGAGCATGCATGCCTGCTTCCTGCCTGCTTGTAGCAAGGAGATCAATTCGGGTTTTTTTCTCTATCATGCACAGCCTCCATTGGTCAGCGGGGTTACTTACCTATAATGGGCGTTCTCTGTGGACAGCAGGATAAGTCAGCCATACCTGGTGACATCCTCCGACAGTACCATATGGAAGTGTTCTCCTGAGCTCAGAAAGGTAGACCTTTCTGAGCATGAATCAGTAGTCTAACCCACCGGCCCGCCCCTAGCTAGCCAGTGTGTCCCCAGCTGTGCTCTGCGCTTTCGTGACTAGATAGACGGGCCATGCAGAGGCCAACCTCGTCCAGAGGAGGTGGATGGGATTGTGTGACTTATCCTGCTGTCCATGGAGAACTCCCGTTACAGGTAAGTAATCCCGCTTTCTCCATGGACAAGCAGGATTTGTTAGCCACACCTGGTGCCTTCCAAGCTGCGCTACTGCACAGTATGCCATGGTGGATGAGGGAGGCCGAGACAGAGGAGGTGAAGTTCTAGCCTTTATTGCAAGACTTCACAGCATTGGTACAGTGCAGGTGAAGGCAAACAAGCAGTGTGAATCAGAAGCCAGCATGGGCTGACAACATCAAGAGAGGCCAACGATAACAATAAAAGCGACTGTGCACACAGAGGCCACATGGCCTGATCATGACAGTTGACATGTTGTAGCTGCAATGACAAGCCCTGGGAGCCATGGAGGTTCATGGGTCCTGATAGGGGGCGGCGCTCAGTTTGTTCCTGTCAGTTAGTCCCCTAGCATCCGTGGAGAGGACCACCTGAACGAATGAGCATTGAACCTTAGTGTTCAAGTCCAAACAGTAGTGCCTCTTGAAGGTGTAGACTGACGACCAGGTGATAGCTTTGCAGATGTCCGCCAGGGGAATAGAGCGTAGGTTTGCGATTGTGGTTGCCAATGCTCTGAGTTGATGTGTCCCGATGTTGGATGGGGCTTGAGTGCCTGCCTGGTTGTGGCAGAATGCGATGCAATCTGATATCCATTGTGATAGCGTACGCTTAGTGACTGGTCGGCCGGGCCTGTTGGGATCATAGGAAACAAAGAGCTGGGAGCCCCGCCCAAGTGGTCCTGTTCTTAGGAGGTAGATGCGGAGAGTTCTAGTACAGTCCAGTGTGTGGAGTCTTTGCTCTTCAGTGGAGGAGTGTGGCTCTGGGTAGAAGGTAGGCTGCTCAATAGTTTGGTTGATATGGAAGGCAGAGATCACTTTGGGGATGAACTTGTGGTGCGTACGCAGAGAGGCCTTGTGGAGGAGCTGTGTGTACGGAGGCTGTGCCACGAGGGCTTGGTGTTCACTGATGCGCTGGGCGGACGTGATCGCAATTAGGAAGAGTGCCTTCCAAGCAAGGTGTTTCATGGAGGCGGAGAGCCTGGGCTCGAAGGAGTCCTGTGTCAGTTGCTGTAGAACAATTTTGAGGTCCCATGGTGCAATGGGAGGTCATACCATGGGTCTTAGGTTGTTGAGTCTGTTTATGAAGCTCGCCACCAAGGGTAGCGAGGTGATGGAATCACCTCCTACTCTGTTGTGGAATGCCGCGATGGCGGAGAGGTGTACTCTGATGGAAGCCGTCTTGAAGCCTTGGTCAAAGAGGACGGTGAGGTATTGCAGAATCATGTTCACCGGGCAGGAGACCGGGTTCTCCCCTTTTTTGGCACACCATACGCTCAATCTTTTCCATTTGAGGCCATAAGACTGGTGGATGGGCACCTGGCCGCCAGGATGACGCATTTGACCTCCTCCGGTATGCTGAGTGAGGAGAGGGTCAGTCGCTCAACCTCCAAGTTGTCAGTGCTAGTGTCTTCAGGTTGGGGTGGAGTGTGTGTCCGTTATCCTGGGTGAGGAGGGATGGGCGGAGTGGAAGGCAGAGCAGCTGGTCCTGTGAGAGATGGTGGAGGGTTGGGAACCACATCTGAGGCCAGTGTGGGGCCACCAGAATGATCTGAGCCTTGTCCTGGACCACCTGAAGTGTTTTGGAAATCAGACAGGAGGGGGAAAGGGAGACCACTCCCCCCTAGCACACGTCGAAGGCATCCGTGGCTATGCTGTGGGCTGAAGGGTGTTTGGAGTAGAATAAGCAACACTTCTTGTTCTGTTCTGTGGTCGATTGGAGGCCGACCCCAATTTCGGAAGATGGTCTCTGAAACTTTGGGGTCCAGTGTCCACTCATGTGGGCTCAGTTGGCGGCTCAGCTTGTCCGCTTGTTCGCCGGGGAGGTAGGAAGCTTGCAACCAGCAATGGTTCGCGAGGGCTAAAGACCATATGGCGAACGTCTCCCTGCAAAGGGTCCGGAACCCAGTGCCCCCCTGCTTGTTGATAAGAACATGGCCACCTGGTTGTCTGTATAAGAATTGTTTTGTGTTTGATATGGTGTTGGAAGGCTTGTAGGGCGTATCTGATAGCCCTGAGTTCCAGTAGATTTATGTGTTGATCCGACTACGATGCTGTCCAGGCTCCCTGTGTGCGGAGGTGTACCAGGTGGGCTCCCCCTCCAGACCTGGATGCGTCAGTGGTGGTGGTGGTGGTGATCTGGTGGCAAGTTTGTTGGAGGCTTCTGCCAACAGTGAGATTCCTTTTGGTGATCCACCAGTGGAGGCTCTGCCTGGTTCTTTCGTCGAGCATGACATTCGTGGACAGGTGTTGTGAGCGTTGGTTCCAGCATGACCGTAGGTGTTACTGCAGGGTGCACATGTGTAGTTGTGCTAGAGGTAGCACCTGAGCAGTTGCAGCCATGTGACCCAGAAGCCACAGGAGAGTACAAGCTGTCGTGGATGTTTGTGAGGGTGACCTCGCGGGCTAGTGTGGGCTTTTCCATCCGTTGGGCGGGGAGGAAGGCTTTAACTGCTACAGTGTCTATTTTGCACCTGATGAACTCCAGGCGTCGAGATTGGGAGAGGCATGACTTCGGGTAGTTCACCAGGAACCTGAGAGGTGAAAAGGCGGATTGTCTTGCTGACTGCCAGCTGAGTTTCCAGCGCAGAGGATGAAGATAGAAGTCAATTGTCCAAGTATGGGAAGACGTGGATGCCCTGTTTCCGCAGGTGTGCCGCTGCAACTGCTACACATTTCGTGAACACCCGTGGTGTTGGGGAGAAGACGAATGGGAGTATCCGGTACTGGTAGTGGTTTCCCAGAGCTTGAAATCGTAGATATTTCCTGTGGGAAGGGTGAATTGGAATATGAGTGTAAGTATCCTGCAGGTCCAGGGAGACTAGCCATTCTCTTGTTTGGAGGAGAGGAAGGATGGAGCCCAGTGAGTACATGCGGAACCTCTCCTTGCAGATGGATTTGTTAAGTTTATGGAGATCGAGGATGGGGTGCATCCCATCTGATTTCTTGGGGACCAGGAAGAACCTGGAGTAGAAGCCGCTGTTGATTTGGTTGGTGGGAACAGATTTGATTGCCTGCGCTCTCAGGTGTATTAGCTCTGTGTTCATTTGTAGGATTGCATTCGTGGGGGTAACATGAGTTGTTATCGAGCGCTGGTGGGGTGGGGAGAGGAACCGGATGCGGTACCCCTCTCGTATAATCTGCAAGAGATGCAGAGATGAGCTGCCAGGACTTCCAGAAGGCCGGCAATCTGCCCCCACTGGGAACAATGCCTGTGCAGCTGGGGGCTGTTTGTCAAAAGGATGGGCCACTCTTCCCGGAAGCGGAGGGGGGGGAGGGCTGTTTCTTTTGTTTCCTGTCCCTCTGGTGCCTCTGATGCGACATTCTGTATGAAGACTGGTATGAAGCCTGCTTGTACCGTGGAGGCTGCCACAAGCGGTAGGAGTTGTATTTCCTATGTGTGGAGTAGGGCTTGCAGTTGTAGTTTCCTTTCTGTTTGCTGGAGCCACACTCTAAACCATCCTCAGCAAGGGTCTGGAGGGTGGTGCAGTGATCCTTCATATCATTCACTGTATCTGTGACCTTTTCGCCGCACGGAGACTCGCCGTTACAAGGGGTATCAGTGATGCGCTCGTAGGTATCCTCCTGCAGTCCTGATGCGCGTAGCCATGCCAGGCCTTCATGGAGAGTGCAACACGCACTGCTAGTATAACTGTCTCAAAGGCATCAAATGCTGTACTGACCAGGTGTTTTTCGCATTCTTTGATGTCTCTTAACGTGGCCATGGCTGCTGCTTGAGTCTCCTGGGGCAAAGAGGTGACGGTGTCCTTTAGGGTTCCCAGCAAGGTGTCCTGGAAGAGGATATGCTAGAATTGATGTGCTGCAATCCTTGCATTGAGCATTGCCCCTTGGAACACATTTTTCCCCACGTCGTCTAAAAGTTTTGGGTCTCTCCCTGGTGGAGAGTTGACATGGGTATGCGATAATTTGACTCCAGTGCAGAGGACATGATGATAGAGTGGGGTGGAAGCTGGCTTTTTGAGAAGCCTGGGGCCTGTTGGACTTGGTATTTGATGTTCAGCTTGCGGAGCATGCTAATGTCAATGCTGGTGTCTGCCAGAGCTTGGCTTGGATGTCCAGAAGGCGCTGGTGAATCGGCAGGGTTACTGGTGCTTTTGGTGCATCCAAATACTTGAGGACCTCCAGTCCTGCTTGGTCTGGTGGATCGGAGGGTATAAGGGCTAAAACAGCCGCCACCTTGTGCAAAAACTTCGGGTACGTGAGGTCTTCAGGAGACAGAACAGGCGTGGGCAGATCAGAGCCAGATGCTGTGATGAATTCCCTTGCTGAATCCCTAGGAGTGATGGAGTCTGGTTCTTTAGCTGGGGAGGTTGAGCCCAGTGAACCCTTCCTCCTCCTCTCCCTCGCTGAGGGGGGTGGTGAGTTCAGTGCCGAGTCATCTGCGATGTCGATATAGTGCTGGCTGGTCTTGTTGCTAGTGGTCCTGTCATGACAGGGGCTCTCGGACAGGCAGTGCGGGATATTCTGTCGTGTAGAGGGAGAGGCTGGGGTAACTTGGAGACCTTCCTGCAACAGGCTGCTGAGGTTAGAGAGTAGTTGCAGGATGGCTCCTTGGTTGGGGAGGACTCCTGCAGTGGTCTGACTGTCTGTCATGTCTCCCACCTTTCTTCCTTTACTGGCAGTAGAGACAGGGGGAGAAGGGTTAAGGTTTGGAGCAGGGCTGGGGCTTGAGGCAGGGCTAGAGCTTGAGCTTTGCCTACCCTTTTTGTTTTGGTGCTGCTTGCCACTTTCTCTAGAGCGGGAGCTGCTTGATCTATGCCTCCTCCTTCTCTGACGGTGCCTGTTGCTGGAGCATTTGTTGTGCCTCTTGTGCCCTCTTTCTCGGCTCCGATCGTGACTCCAGTGACTGTAGAAGGATCGGGGAGCCGGCGCTGAGGACAAATCCCTCCTATTGTGTTAAGGGGAGGTCCCAGCTTCAGTGCGGAGAGAGAGAGAGAGTCTGCACAGCATCACTGCATTGAGGGGAGGTCCTGATGACGTTCTGGTGACTATTCCGGTGTCGGCCAATCACAGTAGAGTGGGCAGAGCTTGGACCAGTCACAGCCAAGTGGGAGGAGCAGAAGACTCAGCAAGATGGCGGTCTCCAGGGGAAGTATGCTTCTTGGAGAGGGAGGTAGCAGCAGCTGTAAAGGCTAGTCTGCCGGGCTCCTGAAGCACTGCAGGTGACCTTTTCTACAGTAGCAGCAGCATCTGGTTCTGCCAGAGCCACGCGACCGGTGATGGAGGCCTTGGGGGTGCATCCCGGGTTGCAACCTGATCCGTAACCACGTGCGAGGTCTCTGGAGGGGAAAGAGCAGAGAGAAAGTCCTGCAAGGCATGGCTCCTCGATCTGTGGGCTCTGGGGGACATTTTTGTGCAGTGCTGGCATTCGGCAACTTGGTGATTTTGCCCCCAGGCATTGCACGCACAAGTCATGTATGTCTGTGCAGGTCATCTTCCTGCCGCAAAGAGAACACTTTTTAAACCCTGGCTTCACTGATTTAGGCACCTTCTGACCTGTAAGTACTCCGTTCTTCTTATTGAAGATTTTTTTCAGTTTCTTCCTTCTAGATGGTAGATCATTGGTAAGGAGAGCACGAATCTGTGTTAAAGGCATGGCGGAAGAAACAAGACTGGCTAGCTAGGGGCGGACCATAGCACCATGTTGGCCTTGACAGCCAGGACCGTACCTAGCCCTGTGCGAGCGGGGTGGCTGCACAGGGTGCAAAGGCTTATGGGACGCATTTCGGCTGTCTGCCGTTGCCTGCCGCCACCACTTTTTCTTCTCTCGGCAGTGGCAGGCAAAGGCAGACAGCCGAAATGAGCCCTTAAGCCTTCTCGTGGCATTCTAAGCAGGTCTGGTCCTTCTGGGAGGGACCAGACCTACTTAGCATACCGGTGACTTACACATTGGGTGCATGCCTCTTCTCTCCTGCCCCATAAAGTGGCTAGATGGAGGTGCGGGGGGAGGTGCCCGCCTCTTCTCTCCTGCCCCATAAAGTGGCTAGATGGAGGTGTGGGGGGAGGTGCCCGATGTGCAAGTCGCACAGGGCGCATTTCATGATCGGTACGGCCCTGTCGACAGCTCTGGATTCCTCATCTGCTGGCACTTCTCTAAGGAGCCCTCCATGCCCCTGAGGCACAACCTGGCCGCCTCACTCAGCATCAGGGCCATCTGCTCCACCCCATCCTCCAGATCCTGTCCCTCACAGCGTGGCAGCTTTTGGGCACCGGGACTTCATATCCTCACTGTTAAAGGACATTCTCAACATGCTCTCTGCCTCCCGTCGACCCTCCACTCGAATCACCTACCAGCACAAGTGGTCTTGTTTCGTTCATTGGGCTTCCTTGAACAGCCAAGACCCTGTCCAGTACTCAGTGGGACAGATACTCTCCTACCAATTCCATGCACTGCCATCTCTTTGCCATCGCCGCATCACATGATACAGTCAATGGACAACCTATTTCAGTATACCTGGTTATCTCCAGATTTATGAACATAAAAAATGCCATACTGGGACAGACCAACGTCCATCAAGCCCAGTTTCCTATCTCCAACAGTGGCCAGTCCAGGTCACAAGTACCTGGTAGATTCCCCAAAAGGTACATAGCTTCCAAAATGCTTGTCCCGGGATAAGCACTGGATTTTTCAGGTCCTCTTTAATAATGGTTTATGGACCTTTCTTCTAGGAACTTGTCCAAACGTTTTTTTAAACCCAGCTACACTAAAAGCTTTTACTACATTCTTCTGTAATGAATTCCAGATTTTGATTACGTGAGTGAAAAATATTTTTTCCTATTACTCTTAAATGTATTACATTGTAGCTTCATTGCGTGTCCCCTAGTTTTTCTACTTTTTGATGGAGTAAACAACCAATTTATGTTTACTAGTTCTACTTCATTCATTAAATTTATAGACCTCTGTCATATCTCCCCTCAGCTGTCTCTTTTCCAAGTTGAAGAGCCCTAACCTTTTAAGTTTTTTCTCATAAGGGTATCCTTTCACCCCCTTTATCATTTTCAAGGCTCTTCTCTATACCTTTTCAAATTCTGCTGTATCCTTTTTAAGATACGGCTACCAGAATTGCACACAATATTCAAGGTGCGGTTGCACCATGGAACGATACAGAGGCATTATAATATCCTTGGTTTTATTTTCCATTCCTTTCCTTATGATTCCTAGCATTCTGTTTGCTTTCTTGGTTGGCTGCCACTGCACACTGGGCGAGGAGTTTCAACGTATTATCCACGATGACGCCTAAATCTTTTTTCCTGGGTGATGGTTCCTAATATGGAACCTTGCATCGTGTAACCATAGTTTGGGTTGTTCTTTCCTAGGTGCATAACTTTGCACTTGTCCACATTAAATTTCATCTGCCATTTGAATGTCCAGTCTTTCAATTTATCAAGGCCCTCTGCAATTTTTCACAATCATCTTGTTTTTTTAACAGCTTTGAATAATTTTGTGTCACCTGCAAATTTGATCACCTCACTTGTTCCGATTTCCAGGTCATTTATGAATATGTTAAAAAGCAGCAGGCCCAGCACAGATCCCTGGGGTATACCACTATTCACCTTTCTCCACTGAGAAAATTGGCCATTTAGCCCTACTCTCTGATTTCTATCTTTTAACTTGTTCCTAAGCTACAGTACCTCCTATCTCATGACATTTTAATTTTGCCAAGTGTCTCATAAAGGGCTTCAGGAACACCAGTCTACCCGTCCAGTCTCCCACAACTGCCTTGGACCTCAATGTCGTCCTGTCTGAACTTATGAACCCACCTTTTGAGCCCCTTGCGTCTACATTGCTCAAACACTTCACCTGGAAAATGATTTTCCTCATAGTCATCACCTAGGCCAGACAACTTAGCGAGCTCCAGGCTCTGGTATACTGCTCTCCATATACGCAGTTCTTCTATGACAAAATCATCCTTCACACCCTCCTGAAATTTCTTCTCAACTTTCACATCAATCAGCCTTTTGTCCTCGCCGCCTTCTTCGCAGATATCCATGAGGGCTCTCCAGAGCAAAAACTCCACACGAGTTCTCTCCTACTATGTGTAACACATGGGACCTCTTCGAAAGTCTTCTCAGTTGTTTGTAACTTGCAGCCAAATAGACTATTTTCTCTTGGCTCATGGACTGCATTGCCTTCTGCTTCAAGCAGGCTGCTCTACCATCTCCGGGGCACATTGCCCCTCACCAGCTTCGCACTACAGCCATTTCCATTGCCAGCCTTTCTTCTGTCTCGAACCAGAACATCTCCAATGCTGCTATGCGGTCCTTCATTCACACCTTCACCAAGCATTACAGTCTAGATCCTTCCTCCGCGAGGAACTTTGTCTTTGGTCAGGCGGTCCTCCGCAACCTGTTTGCACAGTGACTTTCCTCCACCACAAGTCTGCGGGGGCCGCCCCCTCATCTGACAGAACCAAGAATATCCAACTGGGGCGGCCCCCAGCTCTGGACTCACCTTCTGTGTGCCTGCATCCTCCTGCTAGTCTCCGGAGAAAGCGTAGTTGCTTACCTGTAACAGAGGTTCTCTGTTGAAGGTGGGCAGGGGTATGCAAGCACACTCTCCTGCCCCCCTTCCCCACAACACTAATGACCAAAAAAAAAAACGAACAAAGAATGAGAGACCACCACAGGACGAACGTGTGCCGCACAGCTCCACTTCTCTTTGGTGCACCTCAGCATTGCTCCCAGTTAGTCATCGTTCCTGGTTCCATCTCCTTGTCTGTTTTCTCTTCTAGTCTGTTTTTCTTCTTCGGCTTTGGTAAAAACTGATCTCCTCACTACAAGCAGGCGGGAAGCAGACATGCATTCTCAGAAAGGCAACAAAGCTTCTCTGAGCTCTGAGAGACCTGGCACAAGGCTCAGACAGTGAACCCCCGTTACAGGGCAGCAAGTAGGCTTTCCTATGGAAATTTAAATATCAATAAAGAAAACATGATTGTAGGGGGTGCAGTGGCCTAAGGAGGGCAAATAGGGGCGGCTAAGTGAGAAAAGTGATCATTCAACCACATTTTGTGTGTTAAAATGTGACTAATATCTGTGCACCCATTTTCCCAAGCAATAACTAACATTGGCATTATAAACTTTTATCTTTATTGTAGCTACCTTTCTAGTATATAAGTTCTTCAAGTTTACTTAATTTTCAGTCAGAATTACTGTTTTTATTTTTAATAAATGTAGATTGAGGCTGTCTTTGTGGTGCATGAGATATGAAGCAAAATTGAGGAGGAATGGAATTTTAGGGGATTAGGAGGTTTTAGATATTGTTATACACTGTGGCCTTTTTTGTGTAATTTGTTTTATTTTGTACATTTGTGGCTGTATGTTACAATTTTATATTCAGTTTTGTTATTTTCTTGTGTTACTTGCCTTGGAGTTCCTGGATGTAAAAACAGGGGATCATATATGAGAAGTTTTAATAAAATAAATACATTTTTGTATACTTTAACAACTGCAGGGTTTTTTGTGTGTCCCTTCTGATTGAATCATGCAAAAAGTCAACTTCTGTTAGCTGCCTCTTCTTCAGGGCTGTGGCGCTACCCAGAGCGTGACTGGTGCTATATAAACTTCTTGCATGGGCCTAGAAGAGTGAACAGACTTTTCCTAGCCTGCTGTAGCCCAAACATCCAGAGACATGTGCATGTACCCTTCCTAAAGATTCTGACCACAGTCTGTTTTGGGGGCAGCATGATAGCCTAGCAGCAGCATTAAATATGGGGAAAACAAGCCCATTCCTGGACTGTCACTGTGCCTCGGGTTAGAAGAATATTGAGCACTGCACTGGCAGGGATTCTATTCTCCAGGAAAGAGCTCAAGACCTGGGGTGTATATGTAATGGGTTTTGCCAGGGGGCTGCAATTGCTGGACTAGAATGGGAGGGGAGGAATAAAATGAGGAAAACTCTGGAATACAAAGGTTACAAACTATACTTCAAAGCACTGTTTTACAAGGACTTGGGGTCCAGGAATCTGTGTGAATCCTAGCTTCAGTAGAAAGTTTAATAAATTTCATGTAGTCGATATTCAAAACGACATGTATGGCCAACATTGGATGCTAAATGCACACGTTTTTTAAACTCTGCGCTGCTTAATGCTTAACCTCTTGGCTGGGCATCAGTTATCCACATAACGTTTAGCCCCTCCCAATCGTATCTGCATGGTGATGATATTCAGTGCTATCCGGGTCACTTTATCCATTTAGTAGGACCCCACAAATAAAAATCATAACTGAAATGTTTGATGGCATAATCTACAGCCCTATTTAAACAGATAGGGGCATTGAATATTGGGTATAAAGATAAGTGAATAAGTAATTCGCTTATCTTTGTGTAGCAGCTGGGTGGGCGAACATTTGCCCGCTTCCTCTTCCCCTCCCCTCCCCTCCCCTCCCCCAACCCCATGCTTTTAACCTTGTTTCCTATTGTGAAACGGGCCTTCTAAGATCATTGTATCTGTTTATTTACTCCCCCCCCCCCCCAAGCTTTTGAACCATTCAATCTATTTCTTTTAAATGTGTACTATGGAAGAAACCGTGTTCAGAGAACTCCAACTTGCACTTCCTAACACCTTTGCCACTTACAATCCCTGCTTTCTGCCTTTCTTATAGAGAAATGGGCCAGTTTTTAGTTCGAGAAGAAGAGCGCACAGAGTGCTGTCATTCAGCATTTTTGAAACTGTCATGCCATTGGTTAATATCAGTTTACCAAATAACTCAGTTTCCTGCCTAGATTCCTATACTGAAGAAACATCCTGTTAATTTCCTACTCTGCCCCCACTACCCAGATAATGCCAAGGTGACATGTGGTGATAATCCTCTGAATATCCCTTTTGGCAGAACCTACCTAGTTAACCGTGATAAGTTATTTTAAATATTAGGCCGCATGAACCTGCTTTGATTCTTGTTCTTTCTTCTTGGTTTGTATATCAGGAGTGGGCAGAGGCTCAAGGGTGGAGCACTTGGACCCACAGGAAAGAAGCAAAATTGGGTTCAAGAAGATCCCAAGGGGGAGATTCTGAGACTAATATTTAAGTCCAGACTGCTTGTGCTTCACTGAATGATCTCAAGTGTTTGAAGATGTGGATTTCACATCTAAAGTCAGAGTGGCTGCCTATCAGAGATGACAGTATGAGCCAATATATAGCGGGTGCTTTTACTAAAGAAAGAGACCTGGATAGGTCCCAATACAGGGAAAGCCAACACAAGTTCCTCCTGCCAGGACAGGAGGTGGGAGTGTGTGCCCAGAATGCCCTGAAGAGTCCTTGTCTGGTCAGAGGGTGGGTGAGGGGCTACATGAAATGAGCTTTTAAGAGCCCCCTTCTTCACATTGATCTATGTGCCTGTGACAGCTCCAATGTACTATTGTCTTTAGATAATTATGATGCTAGTCCAATAAGAAATGCCGCAACCCCTCTCTATTGTTTCCAAAATAAATTCATCTATTATTCAGGACCATGATGACAGAGACTGCTTTGATAGCTAAAGAAATGAAGAATTCCTGCAAGTTTCATGTTATAGTAAACATATTTGACTTTCGTTTAAAAGCTCTCTCAATTTTCCTTTTACTATACAAACAGAAATTAATGGAAGACTACAGGCAAATAATAAAGCATAACTTTCACAGAACTAGCTTTATTTAATTCGGTGGAAGGAGGGAAGGCTACAATATTTACATCATCAAACTGTACAAGTTAGTAACAAGTTAAAGTCCAGCATCTTAAAAAATGTCAAGTTAACAGTAGTAAAAAAACCAATATCCCAGCCCCCCTCCCCCTTCAGATATCCATTTTTAAACCCTGTGTGGATGCCCACCTCAGTTTCATAACTTTGGCAGCATAGAGTTTCAAAAGGAGATGTTTGGCCTCTAGAAGTTTGTTCCATGTGGTCTATTTGGTATTCTACGAGAAGACAGCTGAGGGGAAATATGATAAGAACATAAGAAATGCCATACTGGGTCAGACCAAGGTCCATCAAGCCCAGTATCCTGTTTCCAATAGCGACCAATCCAGGTCACAAGTACCTGTCAGGTTCCTAAAAAGGTAGACAGATTCCATGCTGCTTATCCCAGGGGTAAGCAGTAGCTTTCCTGGGTCCTCTTTAATAATGGTTAATTGACTTTTCCTCTGGGAACTTATCCAAACCTTTCTAGTGGCTGATCACCACAATACATAGAGTCAGGAGATGGGTATCTTTGGGATAGTGCAAGCTCCCTTGCAGCCCAGAACCAGAAGGGCAGGAAAGACCTGGCCTAGGGAAGGTGCCTCCTTCCACAACTCCTGCTAAGAGAGAACAAGGCTAATCCACTGATCTGCCCCAGGATCTGGAGTTGGATCAGTTTCCCTGGCTCATGTGAAATTGCATCCTAGAGCCAAGGAGAGACAGCAGAGAGGAGGGGTTATTGGGTCAGGCCCTAGAAAAGATTCCAGTGTTTCCAGGGAAAGAAGGCAGATAGACCGAGGTGGAAGAAGCTATGGAAACTCAAGCATGTGAGGATAATAAGTGCCAGGAACCCATGGAGGTACTGTGGATGAGACACTGAAAGCTCTAACCTGTGTTTGATCCTGGATAATTTTGATTTGGCTATCTGTGAATTTGTGTACATTTCTGTTCTGAACTATTTGCTTGAGAAGGAGAGGCCACACCCAGCCCTGGGGCTAAGCCCAGGGTGTGGGAGCTGGCATAACAGAACTGTCTGTTGGACTTTGCTATTGACCTGTGAGGAACGCTTGTGGGTGTTTTTCTGGAAACCCAACCCTGGATACTGGAGCAGAACAGAGCATCATCTCCCAGAAGCACTGGCAGGTCATAAGGGTGGGTCTCCGGGGAGAGGGGGTACGTATAAAGGGGTTGTGAGGATTCATTGTGTTCACGGGGCCTCTACCTCATATCCTGTATATGAAGTTAAGAAGGATCACAAAAAATGCTCAGGTGCTGATCTCTGATAACCCTCATAAGTTTACGTTCAAGTGGAAGGGACCCCTGGCCATAAGTTGACGACTTGGGAGATACACTTATGAACTAGTAAGAAAGAGAGGTAGGAAACAAACCTATCATTAATGTGCTGAAGCTGTGGTGAGAGCGACAAGTTCTGGCTGAAGCGGCAGAGGTGGAGGATTTAGGCCCCCAAGTCAGTGATGTCTATGAAAGGGAGGACCCCTTATTGGATAGGACCTAAGTCCCGTTCAGAAGAGTGAGCTGGCAGAGTTGTTAAATGACTTTCGGGATATATTAATCGCCATACCAGGGGAAACCCACCTCAATACCCACATAATACATACCACTACCAGAGGCCAAAAGACAAGAAGTTATCAAGCAGGTGAGGGAAATGGAAAAGTTCGGGGTCGTGGAAGAATCTCTAAGTCCTTGGGCCAATCCAATCGTATTAGTGCCAAAACCTGACAGAACTCAACGCTTTTGCATTGACTTCTGCTAGGTAAATGCCCTCTCCGCCTACGATGTATATCCTATGCCTCGGATGGATGAACTCCTGGATAAATTGGGGCAAGCGCAGTATTTAACCACCTTAGACCTTACCAAAGGCTACTGGCAAATCCGTCTAGCCAAGGACTCCTGACCCAAAACAGCTTTTAGCACCCCTTATAGGCCTGTATTAATTTCACCAAATGCCATTTGGCCTCAATGGGGCCTTGACCACTCGCTAAATGTTTCTTGACCAAGTACTCAAGCGCTATTAGGAGTATGCGGCTTCTTATATGGAAGATACCATCATCTTTAGTCGCGATTGGAATACACATATCCCAAGAGTATGGGCTGTCTTAGAATTGGTCTGCAAGGCAGGCCTCACCTTAAACCTTTGTAAGTGCATGTTTGCCAGACGCGAGGTACAGTACCTAGGTCACCTAGTGGTACAGGGGAGGATAAAACCCTTGTTGAATAAGGTTCAGAGTATCCATGAGTTCCCCAACCTACGACGAAGAAGCAGCTGAGGAATTTCTTGGGTTTTGCAGGATACTACCGCTGTTTTATCCCGAGGTTTGCTGAGGCCTCCTCACGGACATGTTAAAGAAAAGTAAATCTAATTAGCTGCAGTGGTCCGATTGTGAGGAGGTCACCTTTGGCAACCTGAGCCATTCTTGAGGGGATGGACTTCACTAAGCCTTTTATACTACAAATGGATGCATCAGAAGTAGGCTTAGGAGTGGTTTTGTCCCAAGAATGGGGGTGAATTAATACCCCATTCTATATTTAAATAGGAAACATCTATGCCACTATTGAGAAGGAATGCCTGGCCATAGAGGCCTTAAAGTACTATTTGATGGGCTGGATGTTTACACTCATGACTGATCATGCCCCCTTGAAATGGCTCAACCAAATGAAAAATAATAACACTTGACTTACAAGATGGTATTTGGCCTTGCAGAACTACAGTTTCCAGGTAGAGCAGAGGGCTGGAAAACTACAGGGTAATGCAGACGCACTCTCCCGGATTGCTGACCCCTCTGAGGACGTAGGCCATTCTCTGTGGTGCCGCAGTTGCTTAAGAAGGGGGGGAGGGTGTAGTGATCAGCCACTAGAGAGTCACGAGAAGGGTATCTTTGGGATAGTGCAGGCTGCCTTGCAGCCCCATAGACAGCCCAGAACCAGCAAGGGCAGGAAAGAGAAGGCGCCTACTTCCAGAACTCCTGCTAAGAGAGAACAGAGCCAATCTACTGATCCACCCCAGGACCTGGAGTTGGATCAGTTTCCCTGGCTCACCCGAAATTACACTCTAAAGCCAAGGAGAGATGGCAAAGGGAAGGGGTCATTGGGTTAGGCCCTAGAAAAGCTTCCGGTGTTTCCAGGGAAAGAAGACAGATACCCTGAGATGGAAGAAGCTATGGAAACTCAAGCGTGTGAGGACAATAAGAACCAGGAACCCATGGAGGTACTGTGGATGAGACATTGAAAGCTCTAGCCCTGGGGCAGGTTCAGCCAGTTTTTAGTGAACCTGAAGGATGGAAGGGAGAAGGCTGCTCCACAGCTCTTTATGCTGCAGCTGAACAACATTGTTTTGTTCTGAAATCAGACTCTGTGTTTGATCCTGGATGATTTTGACTTGGCTACCTGTGACTTTGTGTGTATATCTATTCTGAACTATTTTGCTTGAGAAGGAGAGGCCACGCCCAGCCCTGGGGTTGAGGGGAAGCCCAGGGTGTGGGAGCTGGCATAACAGAACTGTCTATTGGACTTTGCTATGGACCTGTGAGGAACGCTTGTGGGTGTTTGTCTGGAAACCCAACCTGGACTTGAGGCCATGGAACCCAGGACAGTGCTTTGATTACTCCAAGTGTCTTGGAACCCATCCCACGGTGTCACAGTATGTAGGTCAGTAAAATACAGCAGAACCACTAAACATGAATCAGTTGTTTACTCCTTCAAAAAGTACAAAGACTAGGGGACATGCAATGAAGCTACAAAGTAGTATATTTAAGAATATTTGGAGAAAATATTTTTTCACAATGTGTAATTAAGCTCTCGAAGTCGTTGCCAGAGGATTAGTAAAAGCTGTTGGTGTAGCTGGGTTTAAAAGAGGTTTGGACAAGTTCCTGGAGGAAAAGTCTATAAACCATTATTAACGTGGACTGGAAGAAATCCCTAGGATTTATTTATTTACATTCTCTTATATATCGCGATATTCTGCATCAGTGCGGTTTACATTGAATAAACTGAAATTACATTTAACAGGGTATTATAACTTGGAGATAGCCCATGTTCCCTGTAAAATAGTTATGATAAACATGGGCTATGATAAACAACATGGAGTCTGTCTACCTTTTGGAATCCTGCCAGGTACTTATGACCTGGATTGGCTACTGCTGGAAATAGGTCACTGGGTTGATGAACCATTGGTCTCATCCAGTATGACAAATCTTATGTAATTTTTCATGAACTCTTGATTGAGAGTGGAGCATTAGATAATTGAACCTTCATCATGGATTGTAACTAAGATGTACCTAAATGTAAGAGAAATGCATACTAGATAATGGAACATATTCAAGTTCGGTGTCTTACATAAAAAAAGTCTTGATTTCAGACCAGAGTTTTAATAAAGAAATGTGCTCTAATTATATCGGGATTCATTTCTTGGCTATCAGCATTGCTCTCTGTTTCATTTATCTAGCTAACGAATGTCAGCATGAAATTCTGGTAACAGTAATCATTAGACTTGGGGTTAGATTTACTAAAAGTTGTTATCACAGGCTAACACATTAATGTGAATTATTTACTGTAGGTTCTGTTTTATGCAATGAGACCTATTTACTATTTCCATGCGTTAATGTGATTAATACATGCTGATGCGATAGTGTATTTCAGTAAAACTAGTCCATAGTGATTCTTTTTTGAGCTAGCAACCAAGTAGTCATAACGTCTAGATCCGATAAGTGATCTGTTCAGCCAGCAGTAGGAGTAGGATTTAGCTCCACTGCTGTTTCAAATGATACGTTTACATGAATAGCGAGTCTATAAAACCATGCGTCCAATATGGGAATAGTTTTATAGAGCATTTTTGCATGTAAAGCACATTCTATACCTAGAAAAGGGCTCTTGTAAAATTGTGTACATGCATAAAGCTGCACATACCAGTAAGAGGGCATGTACTTATATACACACACACAATATGTAAGTATCCCTCAGGGCACAGTTTGGGCAGAGCGGAGTTGCAAAATACACATGTATCTCATAAAATGTCCACATACATGCATACGGTGCATACACAGAACAGGGGTAAATTTGTGTGAGAATCTGTGTTACTGGGGGTCATTGTACCAGTTTATTCCTTATTGTCACTCCATGAGAGTCCCTTCCTCTGTGTTGTCAACCTCCACCAGCAACTTGGAGATTGAGCATATCTTTTGATGACATCATTGTACGTAGGCAGCTAGCATCACCTACCAGCCCCAGAAAGCTCAATCTCCAAGCAGCTGGAGAGGTGATCCCAGAGCTCTGGACTCACTATAGAGACAATTAAGGAGGATTTTCATTTTCTCTATATCTGGTATTCTGGTATAGTGAATCGCTGCTACCCCCATTCAAAGAAAAAAAAATTTCTGGAGAGGTGGGGTTTTTTTGTTTGTTTTATTGCAAGGGGTTAGTCTGTTTAAAGAAACCTGCCTAAAGAAGTTAAAACAGTAAAAAAGCAGCAATCAAGGCAAGAGCTATCTCTCTCCAGGGGGGTGGAGGAAGCTTGCCTGTCATTTCCAGCAGCTCGGTGGCTCCTGAACCCATCAGTGGATGAGGAGCTGCTGGGGCAGCCGAAGCCCATCATTCTCTGCAGGCGGTTCTCGCATTGGTCCTCCCACTTCAGTAGCTATAGCCTGTAAGCAGGGCTGAGTGCAAAGTGGGGATGGGGGCTGCTGCCTAAGTAATTTGAGCTGGTCGGGTTGTTATTTGGAGGCCAGGAGTTACTTTCATTTTTGCAGCCGGGAAGGCCACGCTACTGAGGGCTCTGTTGCTCCAGAGCATGAGAAAACATGCTATTTTGTTGTAGTACTCTGCCTTTGCAAGTCAGCACGGGACTAGAGGAATTGGGGGGCGACTGCTCAGACTCTTCCTTCGGGTTTTATTGTTTTGATTCTCGTTGCCCAGGCTGGGTGAAAGGTGAAAGGCAGCAAGACAGTGCCCTGCATTTCCAGGAGCAAGAAACTGATTTTGTTTCATGTAGGGAACTTGAGAGGTAAGTCCAGAGTCCTTTGGATCTCCTGGCTTTGGCATACCTTCCAGGGCTACGTGCCTGGCATGTGGGTCCAGGTGGGGCATGGTCTCTGCCACAGGGTTCTGTGCAGGTGTGAGACAGAGGCGGGCACAGCAGAGGAAGTGCAGCATGAAGAGAGTCAACAAGGCTGGGTGAGCAGGACCTTCAGGTAGGCTCGCCAGCTGCGGGGGTTCATGATTCGCCCTCCGTGGTGGTGGGAGCTATGGCCCACCAGCCCTGCAACGTTGCAGCAGGGAGCCCAGTTCTCCCAGACTTTCCACATCCCAGTAACTGCCAGGGGTTGAGAACCAGGGGAGTTCATTCTCATGCATAAGGCTTTCTGCCTGAAGCAGAGGAGGCAGGATGCGTAAAGACGCTCAGGACAGAAAATTGGATAATTTGTTGAAGCAGGCATTCATCTGTGGTGCCCTTGTGGCCAAGGCCTGTGATGGGCACAGGGGGTTCTGGAATCTGCAGTGCAGTCTGGTTCTTTTGGAGGTTAGCGGCAAAGCTTGAATCAGGAGCTGCTTATTTGGTGGACACCTTCTACGATCTAATCAGGGGTCTCTAAGAGTATGGTCTCTGTGGTGGCAGCACGCAATTATCTCTGGTTGCATAACTGGTCGGCCGATGTCTCCTAAGTCTTGACTTAGCAAGCTACCTTTCAAGGGCAAGCTCTTGTTTGGAGAGGCATTGGAACAGTTGGTGAAGGATGTAGAGGAGTCCAAAGGCGGTCGCCTCCCCAAGGGACAGACAGAAACCAGTAAGTTCGTCGGCACTGCTGTGGGGTCAGTCATGGGACTACAGCCGCTTCAACGCTGTTCATTTTGCGTTATATCAAAGGAGGCATTTTCCTTCTCAGGGGCAGACCTTTTGGGGGTTTTGTGGAGCTGGTCGGGGCTTCTATTCCTCCTCTATGGCCCCTAAGAAGACCCAATGAAGTGAGTGGGGCCCGGGCAGGGGTTAGTGCCCAAGGGCGGGTGGCTACGAGACTTCTTCCCTACCTGGGCCCAAATAACATCCAACCAATGGGTCCTGGAGATAATAAGAGAGGGATATGTGCTAGAGTTTGCCAGGCCTCTTGCACACTCCTTCGTGCAGTCTCCTTGCAAAGCACTTGGCAAGGCCAAGGCGGTGCAGGACACTCTTGGTCAGCTTCTGGAGCTGGGAGCCGTGGTACCGGTACCCCAGAACCAGTGCAGTTACGGTTGATACTCCATCTATTTCGTGGTGCCCAAGAAGGAAGGCTCTTTACGGCTCATCCTCTGTGAGTGCCCTGGTTTCACATGGAGACCCTCAGGTTGGTCATTGTGGCTGTCCAGAAAGGAGAGTTCCTCACCTCGCATGACCTCGCAGAAGCCTACTTTTGCATATTCTGATTTGGCCCAAGCACCAGCAGTTTCTCCACTTTGTGGTGACCATGGGGCACTTCCAGTTTTGAGCCCTGCTGTTTGGGCTTGTGACGGCCCCACGAACATTCACCAAGGTAATGGTTGTGGTAGCAGCAGCATTGTGTCAGGAGGGGATTCTGGTTCATCCTTACCTGGACAACTGGCTCATCTGGGCAAAATGCAAGAAGGAGAGGGAGCGAGCAACCATCCGGGTCGTGGAGTGCCTGCAATTTTTCTGAGCAGCCTGGTGCCATCACAGGACCTGGTGTATCTGGGAGCGCGCTTTGACATGGGCAGAGGAATAGTGTCTCTGTCTCCAGAGAGGATGCATTCCCTGTGGAGGCAGGTGCAGCTGTTCCTCCAAATGGGGAGGCCGACAGCTTGGCACTATCTTCAGAACTTGGGATCCATGGCGGTTGCAATTGAGTTAGTTCCTTGGGCTCGGGCCCACATGCAACTGATGTAGAGGGCACTGCTACGCAGATGGTTGCCTCAGTTACACCCCTAACTCAGCCATTGCCTTGTCCAAAGTGCCACCATGGAGGCTCTTCGTTGGTAGCTGTGACCTGAAACGCTATCAGCTGGGATGCCCCTGGAGTCCCTGGCCTGAGTCACCCTGACTACAGATGTATGTCAGGGTGACTCAAGAGTTCATTGCAAGGGACGCATAGCAGAGGGGCAGTGGACCCTGGAAGTGAGTGGTTGGCCCATCAATCGCCTGGAAATGACAGCTGTGTTCCTGGCTCTACTGGAGTTCCACCCCCTTCCTGTAGGAAAAGGTGGTGTGGGTTGTCTCCGACAATGCCACCATGGTAGCCTACATCAATCGCAGGGAGGCACAGGCAGGATATGGTTGGAAAGCAAGGTCAGTCTGCTGTTGGACTGAGCAGAAAGCAATCTACAAGCCATTTTAGCAGCATATGTCGCAGCGGCCAAGCATATCACAGACAACTATCTCAGTCGCTTTTACCAGGGGTCACTGTTCCCTCTAAGCTGTGCGCGTGTGCGTGCGCGCGCACACACCTCGCCGAGCGAGCGCACATACTTTACAACAGAGCGCACAAAAATTACGGCTCTGATTCTGATAGAAAACAACACAGACGTCTTAAAATTTAAAAGTTATGATTGTAATTACTAGAAATTTCCCGCTTCATTTAATAATCGTCTATTTTCATTTAATTTGAATAAAATCAATGTGGTATACATATTGTATTCTGACGTGTAGTCAAATTTTAAAGTATATAACTCCGAGTGTCATTATGTGGCGCACAAAAATTTAACATTCCTTCAAAAGCTGCACACAGCTCATATTTTATGCGCACACAGCCTACAGAAAATTAGAGGGAACATTGCCAGGGGTCTGGGGAGTGGTTGCTCAGCGCGATAGTGTTTGCACAGATAGACAGTGGGGGATATCAATCATGGGATCTGATGACGACCTTTCCATCGGCCAGAGTGACACGATTCTTCAGCAGAAGAAGACAGAGTGTCAGAAGATCTTGACAATCTGTTGCAGAGTTGGCCCATGAGTGGGATGCAGGATGTCTTTCCCCTGTGGGCACTCATCAGTTGCATGCTCCATGGAATTTAGGCGCACTGGGGTCTGGTTTAACTGACGGCAGATTGGCTGTGGCAACTTCCGCCTCTGCCCGATCTGTTGACCCAGGGGCTGGTCTTGATGCTGCATGGATCAATTTTCGCTTACAGCATGGCTCTTGAGAGGGCTACGTGGAGGAGATATGGCTATTCGGCGCTGGTGATTTTGACTTTATTGAAGACCTGAAAGTGGTCCACCTCGTTGTCATATATCAAAGTGTGGCGAATTTTTGAAGTGTGGTGTGCAGAACAGTGCCCAAAATGTTGGCCTTCCTGCAGGCCAGGCTTGAGAAGTGTCTGGCCTGCAGTTCCTTGTGAGTGCAGGTGGCAGTGATAACCTGTTACTGCGGCAGGATCCAAGGGGTGTCCTTAAGTGCTCACCCAGATGTTGTCTGTTTTCTAAGTGGTATACCACTTAAAAATATAGGTCTATTTTGTAGAGGATGCAATCACTTGTCAATAATATAAACGTTCCTCCAAACTAACGTCTTGGACAACTTATCTCTTTATGATGTATAAACTTTTTAATTGTTCACATCAAATATTATTATTTGTTATTTTTATTATAAGAATTTTTTTTTATAAATTAATGGTTTCCTTGTTTTTTCTAAAAATATTTCTAGTAGAAAATAACCAGGTCTCAGACAAATATTAGTACATGTCACGGGTTGGAAACCCTTATTGTACTTGTTCAGCATCAATGACCATGGTTTAACTTGTTCGTTCCTTAGCTTGTACGTTATCTCAGGTAAAGAAACTGATTTATTTGAAATCTAGATCCATAATGATATATTTATACCTAAGAATATCATGGATAAATGGAACTTAACTTGCAGTGAATTTCAGGATTTTCGAAGCTGTTGTCATTAATGCTTCTCACAATTGATTTCCAAAGCTGTTATCTTTTGTGCTTCTCTTTGAACTTTCCCCGACGCTACCAGTCGGTACCGCATTTGCGTTTCAAAAGTGCTTCTTCAGGGGTCGAGTTTCATCAACAACTAGAAATAAACACATTCATTATGTAATGCCAAGAACTGATAACATATGAATATCTAAATGTCAGCGGTCCCATATGTACCTTTATTTTAATAGCAACAGAAACTCTTCTCAGCGCTGGACTGCATGTTCATCGTTGAGCTCCTCGGCTCCAAAAAACGCCGCGCATGCGAGATGAAGCATCTCACGGCCATTTAACAGCTTTGGAAATCAATTGTGAGAAGCATTAATGACAACAGCTTCGAAAATCCTGAAATTCACTGCAAGTTAAGTTCCATTTATCCATGATATTCTTAGGTATAAATATATCATTATGGATCTAGATTTCAAATAAATCAGTTTCTTTACCTGAGATAACGTACAAGCTAAGGAACGAACAAGTTAAACCATGGTCATTGATGCTGAACAAGTACAATAAGGGTTTCCAACCCGTGACATGTACTAATATTTGTCTGAGACCTGGTTATTTTCTACTAGAAATATTTTTAGAAAAAACAAGGAAACCATTAATTTATAAAAAAAAATTTTCTTATAATAAAAATAACAAATAATAATATTTGATGTGAACAATTAAAAAGTTTATACATCATAAAGAGATAAGTTGTCCGAGACGTTAGTTTGGAGGAACGTTTATATTATTGACAAGAGTCTGTTTCCTAAGGGCAGTGAAGCAGGTCTGTCCACTGCCACGGTCAGTGGTTCTTCCATGGGACCTCAATCAGCAATGGGGGAAGTGCCTTTTGAGCCTCTGGGGTCCTGCACTATGAAGGACCTGACTCTTAAAACAGTTTTCCTGGTTGCAGTCTGCTCCGCCAGAAGAATCTCTGAGTTCCAAGCGCTGTTGTGTCTGGAACCTTTTCTCTCCATCTCAAAGGAGAAGGTGGTGTTGCATCTGGTTCCTTTGTTTCTACCTAAGGTACTCTCTGTTTTCCATTTAAACCAGCTGGTTACCCTGCCAGTGTTTTCTGGGATGACAATGGAGGTTTCAGATCCACAACTACACCACCTGGATGTGCGTCATGTATGATGTCGTCATTATTTGAAGAGGACAGCTCCGTTTCGGAAGTTGGATCGCTTGTTCTATTTGAAGTACTGCGTAGAGGGGAGGCAGCTTCGAAGGCTTCCATCTCTAGGTGGATTAAAGAGGCGATTGCTTTGGCTTATCTGTTAAGGTGAAGGATGGTGCCCACAGGGCTGCAAGCCCATTTGAGCCAAACTCAGGCCACATTGTGGGCGAAGGCTAGTTTAGTTCCACCGGGAGATATTTGTAGGATGGCCACGTGGACATCACGCCATATCTTAATGAAGCATTACTGCCTGGATGTTCAGGTTGTGGGGGATGCGCGATTCAGTGCAGCAGTGATTCAGGCCGGGTTCATGTATCCCTCCCAGAGTTAGTACTGCTAGGGTACATCCCAGAGGTCAGATCAGGACTGGACTGGAGAGACAATAAGGAAGGTGAAATTAGTCCTTACCTGCTAATTGACTTTCCTTGAGTACCTCTAGTCCAGTCCCAGAACACTCCCTAATTCAGCAATTTAAGCAGCCTCTATGACCCCGGGACTGAAGAAGATTATTCTTGTGTGGGCGGTCCAGGGGATTCCTCAAAGGAGGCAACAGTTTTAGGGGCTCGAGCGCCCCTGTGGGAGAACTGTGCTTTCCTTGTCCACAGAAAGCTTTTTTTTTTTTTTTAACACTTTTTCATTTCTTTACAGATCTTGCGAGCTAGCCTCAGACAATATTTGCAGAGGCAACAGTAGCGGCAGAGCTCATGGCTGGCGTGCTTTCGGAGGAGTGATGGGTAAGCTGCTTCTTTCTTAAGGGGAAGAGTCCCTAGTAGGGTGGGGGGGTCTTGGTCTTTTTATTAACATTTGAACAACAGATATCCAATTAACTTCTTACTTGTTGCTCTCATGAGTCTGCTTTGCCAATAGGTTACTGGAGCTGGCAGGTGGTGCCAGCTGCCTAAGTACACCAATGTTGTCAAAAGATGACATGCTTAGTCTCCACGTTGCTGGTGGAGGTTGACAACCCAGAGGTTGGGACTGGACTGGAGCTACTCAAGGAAAGCCAATTAGCAGGTAAGGCTTAATTTCACCTCTTTGTAAAAACAAAGAGGTGCTCCATTATGAAATAATTTCTGTTTAGTATTTTATTGTAAACTACATTGATGTAAGCAATCGGAAAGCCTTATAGCAACATTTTAGATTTCAGCTAAGCTTTTAGAACGGAAATGTAACATATAGTACCACTGTTCTCCAGTTTTACTTAATTTTAATACAATATGTGCAATTTAATAAATGCAGGGTTTACATGTGTGGTTTTTGACTGGCTGTATAATGCAAAAAATCACTGATTTCAGTCCAGATTCATCATCTTACCTCTGGTTTTCAGGGATTACTCTCCAAGTTGTAACCCTGACTGTCCCTACTAAACCGTGAGACTTAGCACTGGTCTCTCCACCAGACTATGCTTGTGATATTTGGTTCATTTTTACAAAACTATTAGAAGCAGAATGACTAGATACAGGTTCGCAAGGTCTGTTCCTGACTTGGCACCAAAATCAGGGTGCTTAATAGGGAGCAAAACTTTGGTTGCTAAGGGGACAGTTTGTTTCAGTCCTGCCTGTGCTTTCTAAGGGGGTATCAACTGCCAGGGCTTGTTTACCAAAGTTATATCCAAGTATTAAGGGTTTCACCATCCATAAAACTGGAAGACCTAAGTATTCCCTAAATCGATTCAGAGAAATGAAATGATTCCACACTTAGCCAAGGAAAAGACAGAGTAAGCTTGCTGATATGCTGGGTGGTGCATCACTACTTTACTGAAAGATTTCATAGAATGACTGCCATCTTGCATGACTTTAGAGCATAGACACTGTTTTATAGACCACTCTACCTACACTGACAGCACAATATCATATTGCCCTCAGACCAGGAAGAGGTAAAATCACAAATGACCTTCAAGCAATGGTCAGTAGAGGAATGCAGGAAGTGCTGTAAAGAGGAGGGTGTGGAAAGTTTCTACTCTGGCAGACCTTCCCTTCCCTTCCCTTCCCTTCCTAAAAGGTTTAGAAAAAACACACAAATCAGCTTGTTTATGAGTTGTAGTACCTCTCAGTGGTTTACCATAAAAATTAGCCCAAGTTCTACATGAGCTTTTGAAACCACTAGCTCTCTTCATGTGTTAAAAAAAAAAAAAGCTGCTTCATGCTGGTCCACTATAAGGTATTCATTGCCCAGAACCCAGTCCTAGCTGAGACCAGTAGTGTTACTAGAACTCTGAGCTAAAAATAAGAAACTTCAAACATCCACAAAGGGTTAAAACATGGCCCCATCTCTCATGTTGTTTTGGTTGTTTTTTTTTAATAAACCCCATGAATGCAAAAATCCAAACTGCCACGTACTGTACAGTATCAACACACCCAGAAAAGGGCTGGGAGCAATAGTTTTGTGTTTAAATAAGACATCATTCAGATGATAAAGTAAGCTCCCCCTCCCTCCCCCAAACAAAAATGGTCTCTGTGACAAATAGCAAAAGAACCTTTCTGGAAGTCAGTGCAGTAAAGTCCTTTGTTCAATGCAGACATCAAAATACTGAGAAGACTTTTCTCACATTGTGTAGAAAAATGAAGGCTTTTGAGGCTGAAGGCAGTTATTCTACTGCTCTGGTTATGACAGCAACCTTCTGCTTTCCTGTGCATTGAGCTGGGAGGGGATAGTGCAAGGGGCCTCCCATTTCCTCCTCTCTAAGCTGCAAAACCTCTTCCTTTCACACTTGTTAGGATATTGCCTTTTCCTGTTGGAGGGGGTCACTGTTTCACAGCTGTTTGCAGCAGGGCTATGAGGCGTGTCCTTGCTCTTTCCTCACCCTGAAACATGGGGTACTCTTGCCCTGTAGGCCTTCCCCAAGTACCTGCTGCTTGCCCCAGTTGGCAACAGGATGAACTTTACATCTGATCCAGTTTGACCCCTTTGCCACATCCATTTCCTTTGTGCCTATGCCCTGTGCTGTAGTGGCTAGTCTCCATCACCCTTTTTCACATCCTGCCCTTGAATCCTTTCTCCCAGGCCTTTGAAGACTGGGGTAACCAAAGCACCCAGCAATGTTGATAAAAATCGGTATTATTCTGTATTATTAATTTAGAAAATGAGAAGAAAAGTCTCTTACTTTCCTTTTTCATGTAAGGAACATAGTTAGCCAGTGCTAACTTGCTACAGAATACTGTGTTTAGTTCAATAAACAGTATGAAAAATGATTCACCTTATCCCCAACCTTCACCCTCTCCTGTCCAACCCTGTCTCCCCTCCTTTGCTATTTCTACAGTCAACGCACAGGCTTCCAGTACAGATCCCTGAAGTCTCTCTCTTCCCAATTCTGTACCCTGCTCTCAAAACTGTAAAAACACAAGCATAATCCTACTGTTAGGTCTCTAGGATAAGAGTTCATGCTTTTTTTTTTTTCTACTCCGGGTTGACACAGGTCCCAAATATGAACCTATACTTGCTTTTCCTTCTTATCTATGTACAAGGGGCGAGACCCCTTCAAGTATCCTTGCAAGTGCTCGCTTACACCCTCCCCTTTTTCTGGATAGGCTTCATTTTCTATCCCTTGTTTGAGCTCCTAATATCATCCAACCTTCCACAGCAGCACATTCCTATGAACACACAAAGGGCCACTTTTATTTCCTGTCCCATAATGCCATCTCCTGCCACTTTCACCCTCAGATTGAGGGATCCTGAGGCACAAAGGCTTTCTTTACAGTAAGGTTGTGTCTCCAAGCAGACAACTTTCCGCTTTCAGAATACAGACACCCTGCTCTTTGCTAATGCATCTCTTCTGTGTTGTGCTGTAGGTCACTAAATACCTCTGGTCCTATTTTCAGCTAAGAAAACATTACAACAGTTTTAATCTTTAATTTTAAAAAGTCAGTGGTATTCCCTGCAGGTTTCATGTCCTATAGAGAGAGAGACAGAGATCTATATTTCTTTGCAGTTGAAGGAACAGGCATCATGAGTCCATGTTGCAATTGTCAGGTCCTTGCTGCACAAAAGAGGATCTAAAGTGCATCCATCTCAGTCCAACGGTCTCCTGCCACCACCCTCAGTGAGGTGTGGATGACAGTTGGTTTTCATTTGGCACTAAACACAGCTGGGAAACTTGGCCTCAGCATGTGGCAAAATCCCTGTGCCATGTACACGGTTCTCCACCGTTGAGAGTTTAAGCTGAACCTGGTTCTCTCACATCATTCAAGTATCAGAGGCGGTCCAGTGTGCAGCAGCATATGGAGACAAGCAGAAAAGAAGGAGATGTCCTCACCATCTCTCAGCGACCTCAGGCTTCCCAAAGAAAGGATGATGCACACATCTGCTCATATAGAGGTTTCATCACTCCTGTTCAATGGTGGAAAACAAGAAATGGGGGCGGGGAAAATAAAAATTTCATGCATGGCAATGAGCAATGTTGTAGGTAAGGGCTCAGGACTATGCATCACCTGGTTTTGCAACAGGTATGTCTGAAGCAGTGCAGACACAAACATCACTATGTTAATGAAGGAAATTAAAGAACAGAAATCTGGAAATTTGAAGATAAACAGAAAGAGAAGTAAAGAAACAGGTTAGTTAGCAGTGTCAGACAGGCAGGTTTAAAGACTAAAATACAGTGGGTTTCTTACATGCATGGCTGTAGAGCAGTAGTACAAACATAATCCATTCAGCCTATTATTACAGTGCTGAAGGTGCTCTGAATATGTTTAGTATGTACCATCAGCCTCAGGAGGAGGCCTTCATAATTCTGTCAATGTCTGCAAGACAACCAAGCCTAACTGGTGGAGAGTACTGTGCTCTCAAACCATAGGCATGGCTTCCATACCAAGCTCTGTCTCTTACTGCTACTGTACCAGACCCTGGGGAAGAAACAACAAGCTGTGGTCACACTCCATGGCAAGAGAGGAGTTGTGCTGGAGGTAGCTCCCCTGAAGAATGATATCCTCCTCAGCTATGGATGCACAACCAGGGGGGGTGAGGGCAAAATAATAGGGGCTCCTTGATGCCAGCCATAGGGGAAAGTGTAAAGAGAAAAAAAATAAAGGAAAAATGAAACCTGAAAGGGGCAGTGCTGAGATGGAGGAAGGGAATGTATTAGAGCAGTGGTTCTCAAACCCAGTCCTGGGGGCCCACCAGCCGGTCAGGTTTTCCGGGTATCCATAATGAATATGTATGTGAGATCTCTGCATGCCTACTACCTCCATTATATAAAAAATCTCTCTCATGCATATTCATTGTGGATATCCTGAAAACCTGACCAGCTGATGGGCCCCCAGGACTGGGTTTGAGAACCACTGCATTAGAGGCACAGCTGTATTATTGCGGAACTGCAAACGACAGAGTGTTTTGTGAATGAGTGCACTTTAAAAATATATATTCATACATATAGATATTTGCAAAGTATGAATAAAGATGCAGAATAGGTCTACAGGGTAAATGGTATTTGGAAGAAAAATAGAGTGAGGGAGCAGAAAGCAGGGAAAGTGAAGAGTGCATGCCCAGAAAAGGCTTTCTAGTTTTTGTTAAGCTTTGCTGAGCTGTAGTTACCCAAAGGTTAGTGACTTAAGCCCATGCTTGTAACATGTCTCTCATAGCCTCCCTCCATTCCATACCATTTAGGTCCTTAACATTTCATCTTAAAGAGCTGTTGGTGCAGACACTGCACCATTTTGGTAGCCCTGCTCTGGACTGCCTAACTCCAGTGGGACCCCCACATCTGTTCTACAGCCAGTTGGTTTTTCAGGATACCCATGATGGATAAGCATAAGAAATCTGCATAGCAGGGGGCTCTAATATATTACAGACATATCTCATGCATATTCATCATGGGTATCCTAATATCTTGACTGGTTAGGGAATCAATATAATTTCAGGGCTGGCTTTACCATTAGGAAATTGAGACAGCTGCCTAGGATGGCAAAGATCAGCTGCAGTCAAAACAAAACTAGAAGTAGGTTTAATTTTGCATTTTTACAGCATCGTTCTGGGAAGGTTGAAGTTGAGCTGTCATGACTATTGAGACTAATTATCAAAATCTTGAGTAGCGGGGTTGAAAAATAGGGGGGCAAAGTTGGAGGTTCACCTACGGCATTCTTCCATTGGTCCTGGATGAATTTGGGAACAATATGCTTTACTCTGGCTTATAGCCTTTTGGGGATACAGCCTACAGAACTAGACAATACAAATACAATAGGCATGGAGGAATAGCCTAATGGTTAGAGCAGTAGATGAGAACTTGGGAAACCAGGGTTTGAATCCCATTGCTGCTCCTTGTGTTCTTGGGAAAGTCGCTTAACCCTCCATGGCCTCAGGTAGAAACTTAGATTATAAGCTCTCAAGGGACATGGAAATGCCTGCTGTACAAACATAACTCACCCTGAACTTCTGAGAAAGGTGTGAACTAAATCCAAATAAACAATAGACCGGATGAGGTCCTACTAGTGTCTCGTGCAGAGAAATCATCGTTTCCTTTCTTCTGTTGGTTATGCCTCTACCCCTGCAGCTCAACATCCCTCTGGCTCTGGCCCCATTGTTATCACACCATTTCACTTCCTTGAGACCACTGGACACAACTGCCCAGAGGTCTCTCTTCTGGTCTGCTCCTTGGATTTCTGCACCCCAAAACTACTGACTGCACTCAACTACACCTCAAGCTTTTCTGAAGCACCCCTTATTTTCTTACCAGGGGTACACAGATCGAGTTGTTTAAAGCAGCATTCTGAGTCAATGGTTTCATTTAGTTAGGGGAACTGGTCTAAGTGGCATGTATAGTGCTATCTCACTGAAAATACACAAGTGACAGGAAACCAAAATTCAAGTGGCATCTTAATTTGTTTCTTAGCCTCCTCCCTTCGGTCTGAGGTGAGGAGGCGTGCTTCAGCAAAAAAAAAAAAAAATTAGCTAGAATCAATCTCCTGCATTAAGTGCATATCTTCCCACATGGGTTCTACTTTCACCTTTGATTAGATTGTAAGCTCTGATGAGCAGGGACTGTCTTACATCTATATGGATGGCACTGTGTATGCCTTGTAGCACTATACAAATGATTAGTAATACATTCATAAAATAAGGCCAGGGGATCAAAAGCACAATAGAATCGGCTATAATCTATGTATATATTTTGGAATGCCCTTTGCCCAGTGGTACACTGATCTACGAGTCTAATCGGAAATTAAAATAAAACAAGTTTTCCTTTTCAAAAACTAATTTTTTCTCATGCCTTTTTCTGTCCTCTGTTCTTACATTTGCTGCCTGTGCTGCAGACTTCCAAAAGGGATGTGTCATCTGACTACAGGGATGATGGCCCCTTGCATTCAGGCACATTAATACAAGACATGACTGTATAGCATAGATGAGGTAACCCTAGCCAGGATTTCTGTACTACTACTAAACCTTTCCTTCTTTTATCTGTAGTGAAATTAAGTTGGTTCCAGAGCCCCTCAGTTAAGACCACTGGCTGTCTGCTGGGAGCTAGGTTGAGGGCTTGCGCTAGTGATTCAATCTGCATATACCACAGAATGGCCATCAGATGGCAATACATTTCAGTGGCTACCAACCTGGATCATAAATAAAACGAGCTGTCTGCAAACCCAGGGGCAGTCTGGCTGTACTTACTCTGAACCTGAGGAGTCCTCATCCACTGTCCCAGCCTTAATGCTCATGGGAACTGGAGTTACTCCATTTAGCTGCTCTTGCAACGTCTGTCTGGGTTTTGAGGTGCTGCCACCAAACCGACCGCTATCCATCCCTGAAGACTCACGAGAGGAGGCCGTCCCCGGCCTATGGATAGACAGCTCATTGTGGATTCGGTTGATGCTATTCTTCTCCGTAATGGTCGGCAGGCTTCTCTTCTTCTTCAGGATCCCTGCAGAAGAAGGTACAAGCATCATTCAAAAACCAAAACAAAGATGAATTTCTTGATAGTGACCTTCTAAATCTTTTATAATTTCAGCATCATGATGGTGGAAGCAGCTAATGGTGGATGATGTCAAAGAAGCAAAGGTCTCACTCTACCTTTTGTCATTATTAACTAGGCATGTTCATGCCTCAGAGTAATATCCCTAAAATAGGAATACCAAAAACAGTTGTAGTTTGGGGAGAGGTAAATAGGGGGCAGTGCCTCCTAAATGCTCTTAGTGCTGGATTCTAGTCAGCCCCAACCCTACTGCCAATTTGGCCTCCCTAACTCTCCCCTTCCCCAAACAGTAAGCAAGTCATGCCTATGATTAACAACAAACACCAGTGGTGTATATGCTGCAGACAAGAAGAAGCCCAGTGACCCACAGATTGTACCATGATGATTATTTTCAAGCTTCAGCAGCCAGCAGCAAAGAGAGAGGCTGCTGAATCTATATCAAGTTTAGCATGGATCCTTTCAGCCAACATGTAGTGCCAGGCCTTGTGGCAGCCCTGTCCTTTCTCCCTCAAAGACACTTTTATATTAGGGTTGTATAGGGGAAAATGTTTCATTAACTTTCATTGGTTTCATTTCTTTTTCATTTTGCTGAGTTCTGTTTTCAGACATGTGCAACACAAAATGGCATACATGTTAAGTTTTTGTTAGCAGGTATATTTATTTATTTACATTCTCTTATATACTGCGCTATTCTGCATCAGTGCGGTTTACATTGAACAAACTGAAATTACATTGAACAGGGCATTATAACTTGGAGATAACTATTTTACAGGAAACATAGGCTATGGAGGGTTAAATGGCTTGCCCAAGACCACAAGGAGCATAGCGTAGAATAGCGTAGTTATTCACCTGTAGCAATTATTCTCCAGGGATAGCAGGAATCAGTCCTTACATATGGGTGATGTCAGTGCTGATGGAGCACGCGTGGTAATCTCTCCCCAGCTTCCAAAGAAAGTCTTTGGGAGATACACTACGCATGCGTGGTCCCCTTTCCACCCAAGGGTGCCATCTTGCCTTAGGTATGATATCATAACACAAGACAGCAAAAATACAAGCAAGAAGCAACTCCACGGGGAGGAGGGAGGGTTGTGAGGACTGATTCCTGCTGCCGGGGCGGCCCGGCAGATTTTCAATAAGGGAATGGACCACAGATTTGCCACAGAGGCTACTATGGCCTGAATGCTGTGTGCCATGACACAGCGCTCCAGCGAGCGACCAGCCTGCCCATAGACAAAGGCAATGCAGTTTGCCATCCAGGTGGATGGTGCGTTTTGAGACTGCCGTCCCCAACTAACATTGAATATTGTGTGCAATTCTGGTCACCGTATCTTAAAAAGGACATAGAGTTATTAGAAAAAGTACAGAGAAGAGCCACCAAATTGGTGAAGGGGATGGAAGGCTACTCCTATGAAGAGAGGCTAAAAAGGTTAGGGCTCTTTAACCTAGAAAAGAGGCGGCTGAGGGGAGATATGATAGAGGTGTATAAATTAATGAATGGAGTGGAACGGATAAACGTGGATCAATTGTTTACGCTATCAGAATATAGGAAGACTAGGGGACATGCAATGAAGCTACAGGGTAAACTATTTAAGACTAATAAAAGAAAATATTTTTTCACTCAACGTGTAATCAAACTCTGGAATCTGTTACCGGAGGATGTAGTAAGGGCTGTTAGTATAGCTGGGTTTAAAAAAGGTTTGGACAAGTTCCTGGAGGAAAGGTCCATAAACCACTATTAAAAAGGGACCCAGGATATCAATGCTTGGCCTAGTACAAGCACTGCAGAACCTGTGTCTTTTGGGGAAACTGCTAGGTACGTATGACCTAGATTGGCCACTGTTGGAAACAGGATACTGGGCTTGATGGACCTCGGTCTGACCCAGTATGGCATTTCTTATGTTCTTATGTTCTTAACATGGATCAAAGGAAACAAAGAGCTGAGAAGCTCGGCAGTGGCCCTGGGTGCACTGTAGGTAGAAGGAAAGCGCCTCCTTACAATCCAATGTATGAAGGATGGCCTCCGCCCTGTTGGTATGGGACCGCAGAAGGAAGATGGTTAGTACCATTCCTGGTTAAAGTGGAATGGGGACACCACCTTGGGCAAGAACATGGTGTGCATGCGGAGCATGATGCTGTTCCTTTAGAACCTAGTGTACGGTGGGTCCGCCACCAATGCTTGGAGCTCGCTGACATGGCGAGCAAACATGAGCACCACAAGAAACACCACATTCCAAGTGAGATACTTAAGGTGGCAGGAGCCGAGAGGCTCAAATGGTAGCACGGTAAGCTTTGAGTGTACCACATTCAAATCCCACTCCACAGCTGGGGGACAGATGGGAGGCTTCAAGAGGAGGAGATTTCTCAAGAAGCGAGCCTCTAAAAGTGGAGAGGGGTTTCTCCTCGAATAGGTGGTGGTGCATTGCCAACATGCTGAGGTGCACCCTAATGGAGTTAAAGTCTGTCTGAGACAGGTGAAGTAGATCCTGCAGCACCAGCTGGATGGGGCAGGAGAAGGGGTTGATCTGCCTCTCTGTGCACCAGAAAGAGAATCTCTGCCACTTGAAGGCATATGCTCAGCGGGTGGAGGTCTTATGGGAGGTCAGAAGCACCACCTCCACTTCTGTAGAGAGGCTGAAAGGAGCCAGGGCTGCCCATTCAGCAGTCAGGCCATGAGCATCAAGGATCCCAGGTTGGAGTGCAGGAGAGAGCCCTCTTCCTGCATAGGTAGGCCTGGGTCACACCCCAGGGGAACCGGAGGTGCCGTGGAAGGCAGAGAAGCAGGGGAAACCATAGCTGCCTGGCGCACCATGGAACTATCAGGATCACTGTGGCCCTGTCGCATTAGACCTTGAAGAGGGTCTTGGTGATCAGGGGCGTGGGCAGGAAGACGTAAAGGAGGTCTTATGCCCATGAGATCAAGAAGGCATCCACTGTCACCCTGGCAGGGTGCTGCTGCAGAGAACAGAAACGGGGCAGCCGGGCTGGCAAAGAGATCCATTTATGGGAGCCACCAGTGCCAGAATAATCCATGGGTAACTCTGGGGTCCAGCTTCCACTTGTGCAGCTGGAGGACCCGACTGAGCCGCTCCACTCCTGGTCCAGGAGGTATACTGCCCGCAGGAGCATCCCATTGCTGCTGTCATACGTGCAGATGCTCACTACTTCCTAGCAAAGTAGGGACAATCCCGTGCCTCCTTGCTTGTTTATGTAGAACATTTGGCCAGCTGATTGTCAGTCTGAACCAGTAGCCCGGAGGGCTAAGGCAACAGCCCAGAGCTCCAGGAGGTCAATTTGCTGGAGGCTCTCCACTCCATACAAACATGAATCGAATATTTTGGTGATAACCACTTAAATATAAAATTCAATATATCATTCTTATATGATTTTCTAAAAAAATTCACAAATATAGTCTCAGACTTTGATAGCACTTAAAAATCATTGGCTCGGTAAAACAGCGCTGTAACTTGCATCAATGACTATTTGTGAACCACCCGAACGTTATTTTTTCGATTTTTTTATATATATGTGAATATCACCAAATTTTCTCCACCAAATTGTGTTGAGCTACGAAAATGGCTTATCTTTTGTTGACGTGTTTTCCAAAATGAAACTTCATCTGTTGTGTCATATTAATGACCTATCCTCTACGCCTCCTTGGCGCCTAAATAGCGTTTTACTCCTCACCGGAGTTTCTTCAGGAGGATCTAAAACGATATAAATATACCATAAGAAATAGCTCAAAATTAACCATAAAAATGTGTCATTCATGACTGTGATGATAAAAATCTAAAAACTTCTCCATAACAATTACCAGTTTTATAATGAGAAAACCAATGTCCAAATGTAACTTACTCCGTACTTGCTGCCCGCGTTGTTCTGTAAACCTCCTGCTCTATCAAAAAACGCCGCGCATGCGGACTAGATTCATTTGCTCGTTTTTTATAGCAAGATGCCGGTCAGTGCCTCATTGGTTCCTCAAGTAGGAATCCCAAAGATAGTTAACTGCAAACCTGCCGTTCTACTGAAGAGTTTAAACCGAAAGGTTTCACCGTATTGACGGTGAAAATCCAGCGTTGTTCTTGAAAAAGCAAAGTCTCATCCAAAGTTTTTCCTCTCATTGGTTTATTAATCCAATCAATACAGAAACAACGTAAATGGGTATATTCATGTTTCAAATCCTCACAGTGTTGAACTATAGGTGCAGTTAGTTGTTTACAATGTAGACGACTTTTGTGTTCTAGCATACAAATCTTTAAAGACCGGCTTGTTTTTCCGATATGAAGCTTATTACATGGACATTTTATACCATATACCACTGAAGTAGTACCGCAGGAGGTCAAATGTTGCAGAACATAGTTTCGACCGAGATATTGAAATTCCCCAAGTTCCTCCGTGACTTCACAAATTATACACTCTCCACATTTACGATGACCACGTTCCTCTCCTTCTTTTGTCACCTTCACCGGAGATCGTAAAATCGATGGACTAAGTTGCTCCTTCATATTACTATTTCGCTGCCATACACATCTCACATTACGCTCCTGCAGACCCGGAATCGTTCGGACCACATCCATATGTTTGGAGACAATTTTCTGTATTTTATAGCTTAACGGAGAAAACTTTGTTATCAAGTTTACATTAATTTCCTCTCTATTTTTTTGTTCTCTGTTGGTAGTTTTAAACAACCAAGATCGATGATTAAACAATGCCCTTCGATACGCTCGTTATGACACTTGCTCTGGATACCCCCGATCTGAAAAATCCTGTAACAACTGTTTAGATTTTGCTTTAAAATCTAATAGATCTGAGCAGTTTCGCCGATATCGAAGGAATTGCGAAAAAGGAAGGCCATTCTTTAGCCGTGAAGGATGTCCACTTGTATAATGTAAAAATGTGTTCCTAGCACTAGGTTTCTTATAGATAGTGGTGTTCCAACCTTGTATACCCCGAATAATTTCTAAATCCAAAAACACAATTGCATTAGAATCTATAGTATGTGTAAATTGTATAGCAGTATTACACTCATTCAACCATTGAATAAATTGAATTGCCTGTATTTCTGATCCTTTCCAAAGGAGAAAAATATCGTCAATAAACCGGGCCCACAATTTCACTTGTGGCAGATACGGAGAGATTTCCAACCACTGCCTTTCAAAATCCCCCATAAATAGGTTAGCTATTGATGGGGCACATGAGGCTCCCATCGCTATGCCTGATTTTTGTTTGTAGAGGGTGTTCTCAAACTGAAAATAATTGTGAGCTATAGTCAGATGAGCTACTTCCAAAACGAACGGTAAATCAATAATGTCTCCTCTGCCTTGCAATTGCTTTGCTACTGTTTGGACTGCTTCGCTTTGAGGGATACTTGTGTACAACGCGGTAATATCTAGGGTAATTAGCAATATTTCAGGATCCATCGCCCAATGGGCTTGTTTTTCCAATTTTTCCAGAAAGTGAGAGGTATCTCGAATGTAAGATGGAATGTCCACCAAAAGTGGTCGCAAGAATGAATCCAAATACATAGATAATGGTTCTAGAACAGTGCCCCTTGTCGACACAATCGGTCTCATAAGAACATAAGATATGCCATACTGGGTCAGACCAAGGTCCATCAAGCCCAGTATTCTGTTTCCAACAGTGGCCAATCTAGGTCACATGTACCTAGCAGTTTCACCAAGAGACACAAGTTCATCCCAGGAGGATGTTGAAAATTCTTATGTATTTTGGGGACTAAGTAGAATCTGGCTACCGATGGAGCTTTTTTATTAAGAAATATCATTTCCTTCTTAGTAATAACTTTGTTTCGAAGAGCCGTAGAAGTCAACTCTCGTATTATTGTTTGTAACCGTTTAGTAGGATCTTCTGACATAACTTCATAAACTTTATCATCAGAAAGTTGCCAATATGCTTCTTGAAGATATTCTGTTCGGCTGAGAACAATCGCTCCACCCTTATCTGCTCTGTGGATAACAATATCTGTCCTTTGTTTAAGTTCTTGCCATGCTCTTCTTTCCTCTTGTGTAAGGACACAACGAGATAGAACCTGTGTGTTTTCTAATTGACTAACTTCTTTCAAAACCAACTCCTTATAAACTTGCAGCGCTGAGGGAATGGGACCTGGTGGTATCCATGTAGATTTGAAGGGGAGCGGTATTCTACGTTTATCCATCAATTCGGAGGAATCTTCAGCAATTGAAGGATTTTGAGAAAAGTATGATTTAAGATGTAATTTTCGAAGAAAAGCCTCAAAATCTATTCGAAATTGAAATGGATCGTGCCTAATCGTAGGTACATACGACAATCCTTTATTTAACAACTTCATTTGTTGAGCTGACAAGATCTTCCCTGAAATATTCACTACTAATTTTTTTGTCTCCCATTCACACATCACGGTCTCTTCAACATCCCCTATAGGATTCAATCGCGTGATCGACTGCGAGTTAGAATCTTTTTCTTCTTCTTCTTGTCGGAGGCCTCGTCGGAAAAATCCTCACGAGAGGGTTTACTCGAGTCTGAACTTGTCAGATCTTCTGAAGAGGCACTGAAGTTGACTTGCTTCCGGGTTTTACGATGTGACTGATTTTGATCCATCCAGGGGTATACATACCCCTTAGTATAATCATCATGGTCTCTCCGAAACTTCTTCAATTTAATTGTTTTCACTTCCTGTCGGAGGGTATTTAACTGTCAATTGAGATCTTCCCATTTTTGTTTAATATGACACAACAGATGAAGTTTCATTTTGGAAAACACGTCAACAAAAGATAAGCCTTTTTCATAGCTCAACACAATTTGGTGGAGAAAATTTGGTGATATTCACATATATATAAAAAATCGAAAAAATAACGTTCGGGTGGTTCACAAATAGTCATTGATGCAAGTTACAGCGCTGTTTTACCGAGCCAATGGTTTTTAAGCGCTATCAAAGTCTGAGACTATATTTGTGAGTTTTTTTAGAAAATCATATAAGAATGATATATTGAATTTTATATTCAAGTGGTTATCACCAAAATATTCGATACATGTTTGTATGGAGTAAGTATTTTTTGGATATTTGTATTATACTCCACGTAGACCTAGCAAATTTCTTGGAGGCTCTCCACTGGCAACCAGCTGCCCTGTGTGCAGAGGTCGCTGCAGTGGGCTCCCCACCACAATTTTGAGGCATCCTTCATGAGGATCCTCTGCGGTGTGGGAGTCTGGAAAGGCATCCCTGCCAGCAGGTGCGGATGGTGTTACCACCAGCTGAGAGTCAGCCAGGGGACTGGTGACTCACCCTGTTCCACAGGCGCCTTGTGGCCTGGGACCACAGAGCAGAGTGCCCACTGGGCTGCCTGCATACACAAGTTGTGTCCAGAGTGATGTGCACCGTGGACACCACGTGTTCCAGTAGGCAGAGCATGTGTCGGGCAGACACCAAGCAGTGGCGCGGGTGCCCTCTGCGAGTGCCTGGAGGTGTAGGGTCCTGCCACTTGGAAGAAAAACCATGGCCTGGATCGTGTCCAGCCGCATCCCTATGAACTCCAGATTTTGAGTTGTCTGGAGATGAGACTTTGGGTAAATTGACTATGAACCCCAAGTTCTCTAGGACAAGGATTGTGTGGCCCGTCGCCTATTGTACTTCGGCAGCGGTGCTGCCCTTTACCAACCAGTCAACCAGATAGGGGAAGGGGAAGACGAAGACCCCTGGAGCCTGAGGTGTGCTGCGACGACCACCAGGCACTTGGTGAATACCCAGGGGGCAGCGGCCAGCCCAAAGGGGAGCACTCTGTACTGGTAATGACTTCCGCCCACTACGAAGCAAAGGTATTGCCTTTGGAGGAGTTGGATAAGGATGTGCGTGTATGCATCCTTTAAGTTCAAGGAGCATAGACATTCTTCCTGCTGGAGGTATGGCAGCAATTTTCCAAGGGAGAGCATCTTGAACTTCTCCCTCACCAGGAACCTGTTGAGGTCCACAGGTCTAGAATGGGACAAAAACCTCCGGTCCTTTTGGGGACCTGAAAATAGCGTGAGTAGAACCCCCTGCCCCTGAGGATAGATTCCACCGCCTTGCTTGTTAGAAGGCCTGTGAGTTCCTGTTGGAGCAGGGCCCGGTGAAGGGGAGTCCTGGGGGGGGGCTCTCCCAGGAAGAATCGTCGGGGCATCTGTAGAAGGTGGAGGAGGTAACCCTCCCTTATCATCTGGAGGGCCCAGGCGTCAGTGGTGATGGCCGGCCACCTGAGGGCATAATATACCAGACAACCCCCATATGCTGCAGGGCTGTGTCTCCTGGGGGAAGAGCAGCTATGCGCAAGGAGTCAAAAATCCCTTCCAGGTTGCGCCAGTGGCACGGTCTGGGGCTTGGGGGCCTTAGGCTTATGTGGGCCATGCCCCTGTCTCTTGACCTGCTGGCTCTATTGGGGAGCTGGGAAGGCTGGGTACTGGACATAGTTTCTGTAAGCCTTCCTCTTCTTTGGGAATGAGGACTTTCTGCCTGAATCCTTCCTTCAGGAAGGCTCAGCGGTCTTGGAGAGCCTGGTCCTTGTCAGGTACTCTGACTCCAACTCGGCGGCCTTGTCCATCATGGATTTGCAAAAGAAGTTCTCTCTCTGGCAGGGGACATCAACCAGCTTGTCCTGTACCCATTGTTTCAGGTCAGAGATGGTAGCCAAGCCTGGCGTCAGGCACTAATGCCTGCCACAGTCACTCTAGCCGCCGACTCAAAGCAGTCGTAAGCTACCCAAGTGATAAACTTGGAACACTTTCTGACTGCAAAGGACAGGGTTGAACTGTTGAAGGGGTGCCTCCAAGAGCCCAGCCGAGAACCCGGCGAGCTCGTTTGTCAGGTCCTGCAAGTACATGCCCATGTACAGCAGATAGGTCTGTATCCAGCTGACAAGCATCAAGCCCTGGAAGCACTTTCTGCCTATAGCATCCATGGTACGAGCCTCCCTACCCAGAGTCACTGGGGAGTGCATCTTCTGGCTCTTAAGCCTATGCATGACCGACTCCACAACCATGGAGTTATGAGGCATCTGGGCATTTTGGAAGCCAGGGGCTCCGGCAGATCTGGTACATCGTGTACAGCTGTCTGCTTATGATGAGTACCAAGGATGGTGTCTCCCACATGCGGAGAAGCAGCCGTTCCAAGATGGGGGGAACGGGCACCATGAGTGCTTCCTATGGCAGAGCCTCATACTAGAGGATCTCGTGATCCTCTGTACAAAGGTTCTCCTCCGATTCAGTGATAAAGGCAAGGGCTTTCGCCATATCCCTCATGAAGTTGAGGAAGGTCATGTCCTCAGGAGGGGACTAGCGCCACGTCTCCTGGGACGACAGATCCCAGAGTACATCCTGGTGGTGGCGGGTGTCTAGGGACTCATCCTCAGTCTCCCAATCCAATTTCAAGGCAGTGGAGGAGATGAGGGCTCCCTGGGTCTCGGGGTTGCAGCTCGGCCCCAATGGCTCCAGTGCCCCAACCATCTGCAGCTCAGAGCAGGGGGCACTAAGCAGGGAAGACCATGGCCCCGAGGAATGGGAACGGGATCGTGACACAGGGGGCACTAAGCATGGAAGACCATGGCCCCGAGGAACGGGACCGGGATCATGACCAATATCGAGGGATCACGAGGATTGGCTCAAACTTCAGGGAGCTCCTCGATGTGGAGGGCCCCATGGTTGGGAGTGATGACCTGGAGGAACCAGGCATCAGAGCCTGCTGCTGGGCCAAGAAGGCAGACTCCAGGCCTCGAGACTAGATGGCTCCGCAGCCTTCGACACAGGCACCAAGGACTTCGGGTCCGGCACTGGCTCTGTCGACGAGGATGACCTTGGGGGTCCGAAGCCAATCCCTCAATGTCAACGGCTCCCATCGGGGCAACTTAGAGGGCCTCTCCCAGCTGTCGCCCTCTGCTTTGCATCAAGGGCTATGGGTCCTGGGCCTGTGGGATTTCCCCACTGCCCCCGACTTGTCTCCCAATGCGGTCTTCGAGGGTTTCTGGCTCTTCTGGTGGCCCTTGTTGGTGGAGCTCCGGCTGGAAGGCCTGGGCTAAAGGCTGCTCAATCTCCACGAAGATATGAGGTCAAAGAAGGACTTGGAGCGACGTCTCACGGACGACTCCGGGGCTTTGTGAAAGATGGACTCGCGCTGCTGCTGATGGCTCTTAAGGGCCTTGGGAGTCATTTGCCTACAGAGACTGCAGATCAAGGGATCATGATCCAGCCCAAGGCATCAAAGGCAGCAATCATGCAGGTCTGTGCACAATATGTTGTGTGTGCAGCATTCGCACAGCTTTAAGCCACTGACCAAGGCCATGGTGGGGAAGACAGCCCCAGCGAGGTCAATTTCACTTGGCTCAGCCAGGAAAAAGGTGCAAACCCACACCAAACAAAAATTAGAAAGGAAAGGAACCCAAGAAAATGCGACACTGGGGCAAATGGACTCGGGGGCGAGAAGGGACAAGTACGCGACTGGAGAAAAGCAAATTTAAAGACAAAAACTAACTTTTTCTGAGGGGAAAAGATAACACGCCCGATGGGCTCCATGGAAAAAAGGAGACTGAGGCAAGATGGCACCCTTAGGCGGGAAGGGGACCATGCATGCGTGGTGTATCTCCCAAAGGCTTTCTTTGAAAGCTGGTGAGAGATTACTGCGCAGGCTCTGTCGGCACCGACATCATCCGTATGGGAGGACTGACTTCCTGCTTTTTCCCAGAGACTATAAGTTACCCTCAATGAAACAGAGTGCACTAAAACAAAATGAAATTCAACAAAACAGAAATGCACATTCCTACTATATATAAGCAATTACAAAATAGGGTGTGCATAGGTAGCCTTTAAAGCATACACTGGTGTGTGCTATTGTGCCTAATACATGTTCTGGCATCCCAAGATCCCATAGCTTTGTTTTTAAAATATAACATTTCTAGTCTTTTTGCAGGGTACATTTCCAAAACAGTTGAAATTTCAGTTTATCACAATGCTGTCTTGTGTCAAGACTTGCTTTCCACTAGTCAGTGTCTCACCATGTGTTTGCTGCATGAAGCCACATGACTAGGTCAGAGGAATTAAAAGGTGAAATTAGAACTTACCTGCTAATTTTCTTTACTTTAGTCTCTCCAGTCCAGTCCAGACTAACAGGTCTTCTCCCCATTCCAGCAGATGGAGACTGAGAATTCCAGGCTTTGGTGATGTCATTCTACTTAGTAGCCTGGACTCCTCCCACCAAGCCAGTATGTGAATTACAAAGCAGAAACCAACAAATGCCCCGCTTACTTAGCAAAAACTAACGAAACCTAACTATAGTACAGAGGAGGAATCACAATTTCTTTTGTCCCTGAAGAGAACGACTGCCCTGGGATGAAGTAATGACCCCCCTCCCCGGGCAGCAGCCACAGAAGTATAAGTCAGGCACTGTCCCTCGCCATGGGCTTGCCTAAGAATAAAGTTACAGCGGCGGGATCTTGACTGTACTGGAGGGACTAAAGGAAAGAAAATTAGCAGGTAAGGCCTAATTTCACCTTCCATAGCGTCCCTCCAGTCCAGACTACCAGGCTGTACCAGAGCAGTATTCACACGTGGGCGGGACCTGCAAGCACTGTTCCCTCTAAGCTGTGCGCGTGCGCGCACACACCTCGCCGAGTGAGCGCACATACTTTACAGCAGAGCGCACAAAAATTATGGTTCTGATTCTGATAGAAAACAACATAGTCGTCTTAAAATTTAAAAGTTGTGATTGTAATTACTAGACATATTCCGCTTCATTTAGTAATTGTCCATTTTCATTTAATTTAATTAAAATCAATGTGGTGTACATACTGTATTCTGACGTGTAGTCAAATGTTAAAGTATATAACTCCGAGTGTCGTTATGTGGCGCACAAATATTGAACCTTGCTTCAAAAGCTGCACAGCTGATATTTTATGCGCACACAGCCTACAGAAAATTAGAGGGAACATTGCCTGCAAGCCTGGCCTCCAGAGCACGAACCCCGAACCGGGCATCTGAACATGCCTGCATATCCAACCTGTAATGCTTTGCAAAGGTATGGAGCGACCTCCAGGTCGCCACCCTACAAATATCCGCTGGAGGCACGAGTGGACTCCACCCAGGACACCACTTGTGCCCTGGTAGAATGCGCATGGAGCCCCACTTGCAGAACACAACGCCATAAGAGATAAGCAGAGACAACTGCCTCCTTGAGCCACTGCACAATGGTGGCTTTTAACAGCACCTTCCCTTTACGGGGACCTCCAAAGAGGACAAATGCATACTCCGTCTTTTGGAGCAGTTGGGTATGTTTCAGGAAGTGCTGCAGCACACGGCGCAGGTCCAGATGTCGGAGCTGCTCATCGCACCCCTCCAGTAAACCAGGCAGCAACATAGACTGATTCAAGTGAAAAGCAGAGGGCCTTTAGCAGGAAAAGCAGAGGGCACAAGATCACCCGTTCCTTAGAGATAACAAGGAAGGGCTCACAAAAAGACAGGGCCTGGAGCTCCGAAATTCTCCTGGCTGAGCAAATGGCCACTAGAAACACCACTTTCAAAGTCAGAACCTTCAAGGTGACCACACCCAACAGCTCGAATGGTGCTTCTGTCAATGCCGAAGGGACCAAATTAAGATCCCAGCTCAGAACAGAATTATGCATGGGCGGGCAAATGTGCCACATAGTCCGAAAAAAAAATTGGACCACATTGGGATGAGACGTCAGTGCATGCCCTTTGATCTTAACTCTGAAGCACGCCAGCACCGCCACCTGCACCCGAATGGAATTTGCCACCAAACCTTGTCTGCGCCTGCCTGTAGTTAAGCCAACACCTCCGGAAGGGAGACCCGCAAGGCCTCTGCTCCTCTCTCAGCATACTAGTACTTAAACAACTGCCAAATGTGGATGTAGGCCAACGACCTGAACCGCTTTCACAATCGCAGGAAGGTAGAAATCACATCTGACGAGTAACCACGGCATCTTAGCCGCACCCTTTCAAGAGCCATGCTGTAAGCGAGAACCAAGACACCAGAGGCATGTGCAGGGGACCTTGAAACAGAAGGTCGCTCCTCACCGGAAACCTCCATGGAGCATCCGCAGAAAGACAGACGAGATCTGCATACTACAGCCTTGTAGGCCAATCCAGTGCTACGAGGACCACCAGCACACAATGCACCTCTACTCTTTGAACCACTCATCCGATCAGGGGCCACGATGGAAATACATAGAGGAGACCTTCCGACAGCCATATCTACATCAGGGCATCGAGCCCCTCTGACATCAGTTCCTGCTGGCGACTGAAGAAGCGCAACACTTTGGCATTGGTGTTTGTGGCCATGAGATCCATCAGGGACTGTCCCCACCACCCCGTGAGGCATTTGAAGACCAAGTCCGCCAACGCCCACTCTCCTGGATACCAGTTCAAAAAATCCGCTTTGACGTTGACCTGGCCTGTGACATGGGCTGCTGATAGTGCAAGAAGATGAGCCTCCACCCATTGAAGCAACAGGGCACAGTCCTAGGCTACGGTAGGGCTGCCAGTACCCCCCTGTCAATTGATGTAGACCACTTTGGTCACATTGTCCGAAAAGATCCATACTGCCTTCTGTTTCAGCAAGTGCTGGAACTGCTGTAGAGCTAAAAGACTGCCCACATGTCCAGGCAGTTGATGGACCATGGCTGCTGTTCTGCAGTCCAAGTCCCTTGGGCGATTTGCCCTGACAATGAGCTCCCCACCCTGTGAGGCTGGCATCCTTTGTGATTACCGACCATTCCAGGATCTCTAATGGCATATCCTTCTAGAGATTGCCTGCTTGTATCCTGTACTCTAGACTAAGCCTCACCTGAAGAGGACACTCTAGCCTGTGGGAGAGGGTATGATACTGCGGTGACCAATGTGACAGTAACGAACACTGGAGAGGACACATGTGTGCTCGCGCCCACAGCCCAACATCGAGTTGCCTTCATAGACACCAACACCTGTAAGTAGGACCATACCATCGGAGAGTGGTGCTCCAGGAACCGGTGGATCTGTCCCTGTAGCTTAAGGGCTCACTCCTCCGGCAGAAAGACCGCCTCCATTTGCATATCAAAGTGAGTGCCCAGATACATCAGTTTGCAAGGGGGACCAAATGGCTCTTCGCCACATTGACAACCCAACCGAGCACCCACAATAATTCCAGCATGCGATCTGTTGCGGCTTGACTCTTCACTCACGACTTGGCTCAAATCAGCCAATCGTCCAAGTAGGGGTGCACCAGCACTTCCTCCTGCCGAAGAGTCACCGCCGCCACCACCACCATAATCTTTGTGAAGATGCGTGGCACTGTGGCCAGCCCGAAAGGCAAGGCTTGAAACTGGACGTGCCCCTTTGGGGCAGCAAATCAGAGGCAGCGCTGATGTTCTGCCCAAATCGGAACATGTGGGTAGACCTCCGTCACGTCCAGGGTGGTGAGGAATTCACCCTTGCGGACGGCCAAGATCACTGAACACAACGTCTCCATGTGAAAATATGGGAGGCGAAGAGCATGATTGACGTATTCGAGATCTAGAATCGGATAAAAAGAGCCTTCCTTTTAGGGCACCACAAAATAGATTCGGACGCCGTTAGTGATATAGCGGAAGGGCTATCGGGTAAGGTTTGCCTCTTTGCGGATGATACCAAAATCTGCAATAGAGTAGACACCCAGGAAGATGTAGATAACATGAGGAGGGATCTAGCTAAACTTGAAGAATGGTCTAGAATTTGGCAGCTGAGATTTAATGTTAAAAAATGCAAGGTCATGCATTTGGGCTGCAGCAATCCAAGGGAATGATACAGTATAGAGGGTGAAGTACACTTGTCCACTAAAGAAGAGCGGGACCTAGGCGTGATTGTGTCTGATGATCTTAAAGTAGCTAAATAGGTAGAAAAGGCGACACCGAAAGCTAGAAGGATGCTTGGGTGCATAGGGAGAGGCATGGCCAGCAGAAGAAAGGAGGTGATAGTGCCTCTGTATAAGTCTTTGATGCGACCTCATTTGGAGTATTGTGTGCAATTCTAGAGACCACACCTTCAAAAGGATATAAACAGGCTGGAGTCAGTACAAAGGGTGGCTACTAAAATGGTTAGTGGTCTTCATTATAAAGCATATGAGGACAGACTTAAGGATCTTAATATGTACACCTTAGAGGAAAGACGAGATAGAGGTGATACGATTGAGACGTTTAAATACCTTTGTGGCATAAATGCACAAGATAGCCTCTTTAGACTGAAAGCAAGCTCTGCTATGAGGGGACATGGGATGAGGGTGAAAGGGGATAGATTCAAGAGTGATATGTGCAAATATTTCTTTACGGAAAGAGTGGTGGATCCGTGGAATAGTCTCCCAGTGGAAGTGGTAGAGATGAGGACAGCATCTGAATTCAAAGAAGCGTGGGACTAACAGAGAGGATCTCTAAACGTAAAAAGGGGACTGTTGTAGTGGTTGATATGGAAGGACAGACTAGATAGGCCATGTGGTCTTTTTCTGTCGTCATGTTTCTATGATCTAACCCTAGTTCATCGGTGGGCACAGGCACCACTGCCTGAAGCTGGATAAGGCACTGGAGGGTTGACTCGACTGCCACCTACTTGCCGGGGACCTGCAGTCCGAGGATGGCAGCATGTCCTGGAGCAGTCGGATGAACTCCAAGGCATAACCCTCTTGAATCACCTCCAGCACCCACTGGTCAGATGTTATCTGGACCCAGGTAGAGTAAAACTGGTGCAGCCAAGTACCTACCAGCACCAACTCCGCCTGAGCATGCTGCCCTTCATTGTGTTTTCTTAGTGCTGGCAGGGCGCCCAAAAATGCTCCGTGCCCTGAAATGTGCCCACTGTGAAAGGGCTGACCGCGAGACTGATATCTGCCCCTTGAATAGGGGGCAAACCACATTGCCCTATAGCAGCAGAAATCCTGAATCTGACCCTTCGGGTTACCCGAGGCTCACTTGGGCTTCTCTTCTGGCAGTCGTGCCGGCTTAGTTTTGCCCAAGTCCTTCACAAGTTTGTCTAACCTCCCCAAACAGGAGCTTTCTCTTGACAGGAAGCCTACTCAGCCTCACCTTAGAGGATCAATCCACCAACCAGTTTTGCAGTCATAGCAACCGACGGGTGGCCACCATAGAGGCCATGGCTTTGGCCTATGCTCGCACCAAATTGTAATATGAATCGGCCAAGTAAGCCGCACTCAAATGCAGATGAGCCATCTCCGCCACTGGTGAGGAGCCAGAACCCCCTGGGATGGCCTGCACCCAACGTAGGCATGCTCGGGAGACATAGGCACCACAAACAGCCGCCTGCAGCATCAGGGTATTGATCTCAAAGGCCTGCTTCAACATCATTTCGAGTCTCTTGTCCTGCAGATCATTTAGAGTTGCCCTACCTTCCACTTGAATGGTGGTCCTCTTAGTGACAGCCATAACTAGCGCATCGAACTTACGGAAACAAAGAAGCTCCTTTTCCTTTGACAGAACCGGATAGAGACGAGCTATTGATAGTCTGCCACGCAACCTGGCCTCAGGCACCTCTCACTCGGCCTCAAACATTTGCTTGATGGACCTGTGGATGGGGAAAATCAGCTCAGAGGACCAAAAACCTTGTAACAATGAATCCTCCAGAGGTGGAGCCGGATCCTGGGATTCACAGGTGATATTGAGGGCCCCAAGCGAGTGGGCGATGAGCTGGCCAAGCTCCTCTCTCTTGAACACCCGAATGACCCTCGGGTCCTCCCCAGAAGGAACCTCACCCCCCTCGAAATCTAGGAGGAACTCCTCATTACCCAGTCCTGAGGGACCCTCATCAGACCCCTCTGAATGGACAAAGGCCCGATCTGGGCTCCTGTCCAGGCTACCAGCAGATCTCTGTGGCCCCATGCTGTCCTCTGGCATCTCGGAGATCTCCAGAACTGAAGGCACCCCTGATCTAACCTCCGGAGTTCCTCTGCGAGCACCAAAGCCCCTCTTTAGCAAATAGGCCTGGTACATTAGCAGAATGAAATCCGAGGAAAAGGAGTCCCCCAGGGACTCCCAATCAGTGTCCTGACCGGACTCCACACTTCTTGGGGTCACCTTCTGTGCCCCCAAGGACCCAGGCGAGGACCAGCCATCTGCACACAAAATGGCCATGGCTCCCGCCAGAGCCACAGGAACCACCGCCGATGACGGTTCTGAGCCTGACGGCGCCACCGCCAAAGGGGAAGCACAGCTCTGAGTCCCGCTACCATGAGACTCCCAAAGCTGCTGACCCGCCTCGGCATCCACCTTCTCACACGGCCTGCAAAACCCAACTGTGGAGAGATGGCTCCATTGTAGGCCAAGACCACGCAAATGGCTTTGGAAGAGGGCATAGGCCAGAAGACAAGGAGAAAAATGTCAGGGAACAAACCGAGCGACAGAGGAAACTGCACACGCAAAGAGCCAGCAAGGAGCGATCGCCAACGCCTGGGGAAATTCCCCCTCACAGAAGGGGCTTACTTCCTGGCGAAAACCACCCTGAGCAGCACTCTGCCAAACCTGGAGCTGCCCAAGGGAGACGTGAACACCTCGGAGTTGGACCGCAACTGCAACTGCTGCCTCACGGACGTAGATGCCAAGCAAGAACTGGGCAAATTTTAAGAGATCTAGCCCTCTGATCACCCCAGGACAGACACTGAAGACTGAACCTACCAGAGGGACTAAGGCAGGGACCTGGGTATGTTGAAGTCCCTTTCCCCCCGACTGAATGGGCTTGGGGAGATAGATAACGTGCTTCCTCCTATGCGGCTCTGGGGTAGGCAGGAACCAAATCCCTTGAACTAACCTAAACTGACCCTAAGAGGCTAACGGCATTTTTTTTAACTAAGGAAATCTCTAACCATTGTAGAGCAGGCTACATGGAGCTGCTCCACATCTGCTGGCTTGGTGGGAGGAGTCTGGGCTCCTAAGTAGGGTGACATCACCAAAGCCTAGAATTCTCAGTCTCCATCTGCTGGAATGGGGAGAAGACCTGGTAGTGTGGACTGGAGGGATGCTATGGAATGCTCAATTTTTCTCAACAGTTCTGTAAAACAAGCAGCCAGGAAGCTGATTTTCTCTCACTAATCTATCTTCACGCTCCTTCCCCTTGCAATGTTTACTTGTCTTAACTGATATTATTGGAGTTCCTTTCCCCTATCTACATTATTTGATTGTAAACCGCTTCAATTTTAATTCGAGCAGTGGTATAGCAAACCCAAATAAACAAACAAATGGGTATTGTGTGCCATGCCTCTTACCATATAGAACATTCACTCATTTGAGCAAGTATAACTGATTTCTCTTACTATGTTCCTTTCACATTATGCTCCCCCCAGGCCCCAAATGTGTGCAGTTATTTTATCTAGTTAGAGGCTGCAGGAATATGGTGATGGCCAATTATTACCATCTAGATTGACCCCCAGGGGAGAGGAAATGGCCTAATAGTTACAGCAATAAGCTGTGAACCAGAGAAGCCAGCATTCAAATCCCACTTCTGCCACTAACAGTCCTTGTAACATTAGGCAAGTCACTTTATCTGCCACTGCCTCAGGCACCCACTTATTAGACTGAAAGCTCTTTTGGGCAGGGACATGTCATAGCTAAATGCTTATCATCTCTGTACATCCTGCAGCACCATAAAACTGATAAGTATTATTCTAGGCATAGCTCTTCAGTCATTCCTGATCACTTACCTTTCTGGGGCTGAGCAATGGGATTCGGTGACACAGCTACCGCATTCTCTTTATAACATACATCTCCATTTTCTGTAGCCTTCTCCAGGTGGCTGAGATTGTCTTTGGAGAGCTCAATGCTGGCTACAGTCTCAACTTTCAGCATCTCTGAGTCTGCGTGCCCCTCACTCTCACTGGCAGTAGTCACAAACTCTCCTGGCCAGTACGGTTTCACTTGTGCAGAAAGGTTATCTACTTGGAGTAATCAATGGGGGGAGGGCGGGTAGGGTGAGAGAAAAAGAAGAGGAACTGAATCATATTAGAAACTCACCTCTACCCCTACCCCATTCCAACTGCTGAAGCTTCCACCTACAACCACACAGGAGCAAGCTATGTCATTTTGGTGTCTCTAGAGAATTTTCTCCAAAGGATTTTCAGGAGTGACTGTAACTATTTTGATTGTTATTTTTTTTGTTCCCTTTGAGCCCTCTCTCTTTCTTCTGGTTCACTGACATATCATGGCTTATTCATTTGAGGCTTATCAGGGCTTGGTATAACTATTATTCTCTATGGACAAGCAAGAATGAGTCCTCACATATGGGTGACATCCCCAAAAGATCCCCATGTGGGAACGCTCCACAGCTTTTATGGGAAGCTTTTGAGAGGTTCCACCATGCCTGTGCGCCTCCTTCCAACTTGCCGCCATGGTGCTTCAGGCTTTTATTTTCTGTGGAGTTTCACAGACATATTCCAGACATCCTCCATTTGATAAACTTCTTTTTACCCCTAACGGGGGGGGGAGGGGGGGGTTTGCTTCAAGTTTTCAACCTAGTCACCTGCCGTCGTTGGTTCTCTTCTTCCTTTACTTTATCTTTCCTCAGGTCATGTGTTCTTATTCTTGTCACAGCATCTCAGCCCCTCCAGAGCTGGTGCTCGGGCCAGGCCTCGGTCTTCGTGATTGAGCCATTTCACTTCACCATGGCTATTTTTCCAGACATGTCACCCAAACCTGTCAGGGGGTTTAAGAAGTGTTCCAAGTGCTCTAGGACCATATCTGTCGCAGATACCCATAATTGATGCCTACAGTGCCTGGGACCCGATCATCAGCCCTCTTCTTGTAATTTGTATTTGCAGATGACAGAGGACATTAGTCGAGTGAAGCAGCACAAATCACTTTTTGGCGCTCACAGGTCCAATCCATCGCCTTCGACATCGGTCTCTATGGCTTCCAAGGCTGCATCGGATGCTGGAGATACATCGAGGAGCTCTGGAGCTCAATCGGAGCCAAACACCTATAGTGCCTCAGAGCATCAGCCATCAATCAATCTCCACCCAAAGATGAGGAAGGATTTGGCCTTGTCTTCTTCGACGTTGAGGAGTGACCATGCTGAACATCGGGTGAAGGACTGGTGCATCAGTGTCGAAGCTCGAGGCATGGCATCAAGAGCGATAGGGGTCCACATGAGTGCCCTTTGAAGGTGCCCCGAAGAGAGAAGAACTCATTCTCCAGGACATCATAGGGGCACCGACAGCAGAGACCCAGCCACTGATATCACTGTACGCATACTGGGTACATTAGTCGAAGATGCTCAGACCCTACAGCCTTCTGAATTGGCAACCATGGAGAGGCACCTTCTGCATGTGCTCGAGGAACACATCACGGTACTGCTAGTGATGCAGTATGCTGGGGCCAAACATCAGCCGCTGTGCAGCCATTCCTAGAGATGCATGCACTGCCTGCGGGAGGAAGCATCAACATCGGGGTATCGAAGAACCCAGACACCAATGCCTGCCCAGCAGTCTCAGTTTGAGTAATCTGCCGAACAGAAGACTTGGGTTGAAGAAGAAAGGTAAATCTGACTATTTTAAATGGATGTCCAATTTTATCAAGGGTTTTTAGCCATTGAGATGCAAATAAGATAGAGACTGGCAGTTTTTTAATTGATGTACCTGTCGTGTATATATTATGTTTTCTGAGGCAGTTTTAGGATTGAACGCTTAAATCCCTTGCTCTTAGTATGGTTTTATAGGTAATAGGCATCATTCTGACACCCTCGTTTGAGGTATGAATGTACACCAATGGGCTCCGTAAGGAAAACTTTTTCACTCGTGCCCCTCAATCTTTCAGTGCAGTTACGAATAAGCATATAATGACTGACTGTCTGCTTGTTTTTAGAGGAAAAGGAGTGTTAGTCCATACGACTCTACAATGATCTATGAATTTCTCATATATATTTTTTACACTTTTGTTTAATTTTTAATTAGTGTATTATTTATTAAGGATAATATTTTACAATATCTCATTATCTCTCATTTTAAATGTTCTTGTTAATGTTTCTTAATGGTTTTTAAGGATGGCTATGTTTTGCATAATTTATTATGTTGTTAAGTGCCGTCGAGTCGGAGTCGACTCATGGCGACCCTCTGGATAGCTATCCTAAATTGTGTTCGGTCTTCAGTCAAGCGGCTCATTGTTGACAGACTGGTACTCGTAGCTGCTGTTATTGTATCGATCCATCTCATTGCTGGCCTTCCTCTTTTGCGTTGACCTTCTATCTTGCCAAACATGATGTCTTTCTCTAATGGTCTCTCTCTCTCTTTGCATGATGTGTCCAAAGTATGAAAGTTGAAGTCTTGTCATCTGAGCTTCTAAAGAAAGCTTAGGTTTGATCTCCTCTAGTACCGACTGGTTTGTTCTTCGGGCAGTCCATGGTATACACAGTATTCGCCGCCAGCACCATAATTCAAAGGCATCAATTTTCTTCCTGTCTATCTTTTTCACTGTCCAGCTTTCACATCCATATGATGTTATTGAAAATACCATGGCTTGAATAAGTCGAATCTTTGTATGGAGAGAGACATCTCTGCTCTTGAGAATCTTATCTAGGTCTTTCATAGCCATTCTACCAAGAGCAATGCGTCGTCTGATTTCTTGACTGCTTGTTGCTTTTTTATTAATAGTTGATCCAAGTAGGTTAAAGTTGTTCACGATTTCAATTTCTTCTCCATCAACGATGAACCTGTTGATTATGCCAGTTGTCATGACCTTTGTCTTCTTTACATTAAGGTGCAGGCCCATTTTGAGACTATGTTCTTTGATTGTGAGAAGCAAATATTTCAGATCATCTTCACTTTCAGCCAGTAATGTGGTATCATCAGCATAGCGAAGGTTGTTGATGAGTCTTCCACCAATCTTCACACCTCTGTTGTCTTCATACAGTCCTGCTTCTCTGATGATTTGTTCTGCATATAAATTAAACAGGTAGGGGGAAAGTATGCAGCCTTGTCTTACACCTTTGCTTATTTTAAACCATTCTGTTTCTCCTTGTTCCATTCAAACTGTTGCTTCTTGATCAATGTACAGATTTATTTATTTTTATTTATTTTATTTAACAAACACTTATACCGCACTTTCCCATGGATCAGGTGCGGTTTACAAAGAACAATGGTATGAACAGGTGAAACGGTTATAGATACCTATTCATTTTACATGGAACATCTGTTAACTTTATACAATGAACTTAGATCTTATTACATAGAACTAGAACTTATTACCAATGGTCTAACAACTGTGTGCATTACAGCTTTTGCACAGAGCTTAGTAACTATGTACATTACAACTATTACATTGGACTTGAACTATGTACATTACAGGGTGTTTGGCAGTCTGGCCTTCTTATGTTCGCAAGAGTACGATCAGGTGTTCTGGTATACCCATGCTTCTTAATGTGGCCCAGAGTTTCTCATGGTTAACACAGTCAAAAGCCTTGCTATAGTCGATAAAGCACAAATAGATATCCTTTTGGTATTCTTTAGTCTTTTCAAGGATCCATCTCACATCCGCAATGATGTCTCTTGTTCCTCGCCCTTTCCTGAACCCTGCTTGCACTTCAGGTAGTTCTTGTTCCAGGTATAACTGTAGTCTCTTTTGAATAATCTTCAGTAGAATCTTGCTGGCATGTGGGATCAGAGCGAATATGCGATAATTTTCACAGTCAGTTGGATCGCCTTTCTTTAGTATTGGTATAAACACAGATCTTTTCCAGTCAGTTGGCCATGATGTTGTCTTCCATATTTCTTGGCAGAGCCTTGTAAGTACGGTAACAGCTGCATCAAATTGCTGTAATACTTCTATGGGAATGCTATCAATGCCTGGTGCTTTGTTCTTTGACAAGGCTTTCAATGCTGCTTCAACTTCTTCTTTCATCACCAATGGTTCCCGATCATAAGGTACAGATTGAAACGGCTGTTGGTCCACTTGATCTTTATCATATAAAAACTCTGTATATTCCTTCCACCTTTTCTTGATCTTCTCAGCATCATTCAACATAGAACCTTGAGCATCTTGTAACATTCCAATTCGAGGCTAGAATGTTTTCTTTAACTCTCGTAGCTTTAGGAAATCCGATCTTGTTCTTCCTCTAATAGTTTCTACTTCTATTTCCTTGCATGCGTCATTGTAGTACTTTTCCTTATCCTGTCTTGCTGCATGTTGGAAATCTCTGTTGAGTTCTGCAATTGTCTTTCTTTCTTTCTCCTCTGGCTTTAGCTTCTCTGAGTTTCTGGGCAATTTTCAGAGTTTCTTCCGTTGTCCATTTTGGCCGTTTTTGCTTTTTCACCTTTTGTAGACACTTCTCGCTTTCTTCCAACACAACCTTCTTGATGTCATTCCATAACTCTTCTGGAGCTCTGTTATTTGTATCTAAAGCAGCAAATTGATTTTGCAGGCGGTCTTTAAATTCCAGTGGTATATTCTCAAGGTCGTATTTTGCTGCATTCATGAGTGGTTTGCTCTTTTTCAACTTTAGCTTGAGTTTGCATACTAGTAGTTGATGATCTATACCACAGTCAGCTCCAGGTTTTGTCTTTGTTGATATTATAGAGCTTTTCCATCATTGACTTCCACAGATGTAGTCAATTTGATTTTTATACAATCCATTGGGTGAAGTCCATGTGTACAGTCGCCGCTTGTGTTGCTGGAAGAATAGATCGTTGGTCGTTGATCGTTGATCGTTGAGATGAATAGATCGTTGGTCTTGCAGAATTCTATCAGTCTTTCTCCAGCTTCATTTCTGTTGCCAAGTCCATATTTTCCAACTACTTTGCCTTCTTCTTTGCTGCCAACCTTTGCAGTCCAGTCGCCCATGACTATCAGGATATCGTGTTTGCATGTTCTGTCAATTTCAGCTTGTACTTGTTCATAGAACTCTTCAATTTCATTCCACGCAGTTTAAGTTTGGTGTTGTTGCCGTTGTCACAGAAATGTGATCCTCTGCCGTCAACACTATCCCATTCTGCTGCTGCCCAGATGGGTGGTTCGTTTTGGTCTGGCACCTCAGCTGAGAACTGTCCATCTTGGGAGACCCTGCCAGTAGTTAAACTACCGATAGTTTAGCTCTCAGCATCACTGATGCACACAAGCACTCACAACACGACAAGCTGCAAACCAAGTTAATTTATTATATGTGTTCTTAAATGTCTTGTCCTTTTAGTTGTATTAATATTATTTATGCTTATATTTATATTCTTAGTGTAACATAGAACCCCTGAAAAAGGCATTGCAGAAACACCGCCTTATTGGGTTTGGCCCTATTCACCCCAGTTTGTGAACTTTTATGAATAAAGTAGTCCTTGTTAAAACCACGCTCTGTATTGGTTCAGCCACTATCCCTCTCCAGAGTTTCAGGGTCTGATGTGCTCTCAAAATCTAGAAGGGCATCAGTGCATCATCACTCCCGAAGGAGCCCCCGATCCGCTCAAAGCAGGAGGGAGATCGGGCACAGACTCAGAAGTACTTTGACTTCCTTTCTGAGTCTGACTCAGAAGGCTGGGTCACTGACGTGGAATTGGATGACTTATCTGTAGGCAGGTTCCCTGAGCTCCCATCAGACCCTTCTCCACCTCATGAGCGGCACAAGTCCCTTCCTGAGGACATGGCCTTCCAAGTGTTTGTGAGGGATATGGCCAAAGCCATTCCATTTTCTTTGGAGATTAAGAATGAGGCCAGGGGAGAAGAGTTAGAGATCCTGCAGTACTCTTAGACCCTAAGGAGGCAGTGACAGTACCCATGCACCACATCCTGCAGAGGGTACAGATGAGGATGTGGGAGAACCCCCTCACTGTACCTCCGGTTAGTAGAAGGTTTGACTCTATGAATAGAAGACTCCCAGTTCGAGAAGTGTCCACTTCCACACCATTCTTTGGTGGTCGAATCTACTTTAAAGAGGATCAAGAGTACCAAGACTCATTCCGTGGTGCCCCCAGGGAGGGAGGCTCGGATATTGGACTCTAGGGGGACAGTGTTTTCAGAGTTTCATGCTCGTTGCCTGTGTGGCCTCTTACCAGCTCTACATGAGTATGTTCTGGGATTTAATGTTAAAAAATGTAAGGTCATGCATTTGGGCTGCAGCAATCCAAGGGAGCAATACAGTATAGGAGGTGAAGTACTTTTGTCCACTAAAGAAGAGCGGGACCTAGGCGTGGTTGTGTCTGATGATCTTAAAGTAGCTAAACAGGTGGAAAAGGCGACAGCAAAAGCTAGAAGGATGCTTGGGTGCATACGGAGAGGAATGGCTAGCAGAAAAAAGGAGGTGATAATGCCTCTGTATAAGTCTTTGGTGCGACCTCATTTGGAGTATGGTGTGCAATTCTGGAGACCGCACCTTCAAAAGGATGTGAACAGGATGGAGTCGGTGCAGAGGGTTGCTACCAAAATGATTAATGGGCTTCATTATAAAGCATATGAGGACAGACTTAAGGATCTTAATATGTACACCTTAGAGGAAAGGCGGGATAGAGGTGATATGATTGAGATGTTTAAATACCTCCGTGGCATAAATGTTCAGGGAGAGAGCCTCTTTCAATTGAAAGCAAGTTCTGCTACGAGGGGACATGGGATGAGGGTGAAGGGAGATAGATTCTGGAGTGATATGCGGAAATATTTCTTTACGGAAAGAGTAGTGGATCCGTGGAATAGTCTCCCAGTGGAGGTGGTAGAGATGAGGACAGTAACTGAATTCAAGAAAGCATGGGACCAACACAGAGGATCTCTAAAGGCAAAGAGTGGACTGTTGTAGTTGTTATGGAAGGACAGACTAGATAGGCCATGTGGTCTTTTTCTGTCGTCATATTTCTATGTTTCTATCATCATCTGCAGCCAAGCTGACCTGGCTCGATTTATGCCCCCAGAGAAAATGGAACAATATTGTGCAATGGTGGCCCATGGTAAGGACTGCTCAAGTTTATAGTACAAACTACCTATGATACTTTTGAAATGGAATTTAGGAATGCTGTAGGCATAGACTCACCTGGCTATAGTCATCAGACTTACAGCAATCCGTGCAGAACAAGCTGGCTGATGTCTGTGCCGGGGAGAGAATCTCTTTGGTGAGCAGGTCAAGGAGAAAACTGGCTTTGTTGAGATTGGCTGTAGTCCCTGGATCTGAAGGATACGTATACTCACATACAGATACTTCCTGTGAGAGGGATGTATCTCAGATTCATCCTGGGGGGAGGAGGGGTCAACACTTCCAATAAAGAGTATTGCCTTTTGGCCTAGCTTCCACTCCTCATGCATTCACAAAATGCCTCGTGGTAGTAGCTGCATACAACTCTGCACACTGGGAGTGTTTGTCTTTCCCTATCTGTATGATTGGCTGATCAAGGCTACCACTCTGGAAGGAGTTCAGGAATCAGCACAGATGACCATTCAGGTGTTGGAGTAACTAGGATTTGTGGTCAATTATCTCAGGTCCCACTTGCGGCTCACCCAACAATTGGAGTTCATAGGAGCCCTGCTCATATGAACTCAGGCAAGAGTCCTCCTGCCCCACAACTGTCTTCACAGATAGCACTGGTGCAAGAAACTCAACTGAGCTTGCAAGACATAACTGTTCTGGGCCACATGGCCTCCACAGTGCATGTCACACCCTTGGCACATCTCCAGATGAATCATACAACAATCAATAAGGTCACTTCCAAAGTGTCAATTGATTATTCAATCAGCTCAAAGCTAACACGCCACATAGTTCAACCACACTTTATAGCAGAAAAACAAATTGTTCTATCTTAATTCTTTCTTCATTCATTCTAAAAATATTCAAAAGAGGAGGAAAGGGTCTCAGAACCAGCGGTGCAACTACGTGGGCAGCTTGGAAATTTCTCTGCTACTCCACTTCCCCAAAACATCAATGACCCAATAAAAATTCCTTCCTTTATATCATCTGTATCGCAGCATAGCTACTATAGGAAGATATAGCTAAATAATGTGTAACTTAGCTAAATGTAGCCACTGCTCAGCGGTCCCACACGATATTTTAGCTGCGGACTTACAATCAACTCCACTCCAGCAGATTTCAGAGCAGCAACGATGATACAACATTAGTAGTATTAAACGTCCACATTACATTTCCCAACGCTCCCTCAGGACATCCATATAGCGTTTCGCCAACAGCTTCATCAGGAGAATTAGGCTCGATACCAAGAAAGAAAAAATAAAATTAATACAACACCCCCAGCTATAAAGATAAAGGCAAGCATATAAAAAGCTAAAAACCAAAACAGAACATACAACCACCCACCATAGCTTTAGTAATATCGATCCATCTTCACCAGACTTTTTTACCAAACAAGCTCAAAAAACACCACTTCAGCTCATGAAGGGTTTGTTATAAAAGCCACATGGGCGGCGTTTTTTGAGCTTGTTTGGTGAAAAAGTCTGGTGAAGATGGATCGATATTACCAAGGCTATGGTGGGTGGTTGTATGTTCTGTTTTGGATTTCAGCTTTTTATATGCTTGCCTTTATAGCTGGGGGTGTTGTATTAATTTTATTTTTTCTTTCATGGTATAGAGCCTAATTCTCCTGATGAAGCTGTTGGCGAAACGCTATATGGACGCCCTGAGGGGGCATTGGGAAATGTAATATGGAAGTTTAATGCTAATAATGTTGCATCATCGTTGCTGCTCTGAAATCTGCTGGAGTGGAGTTGATTGCAAGTCTGCAGCTTAAAGATCATGTGGAACTGCTGAGCAGCGGCTGTATTTAGCTAAGTTACAAATTATGTAGCTATATCTTCCTATAGTAGCTATGCTGTGATACAGATGATATAAAGGGAGGAATTTTTGTTGGGTCGTTGATGTTTTGGGGAAGTGGAGTAGCAGAGAAATTTCCAAGCTGCCCATGTAGTTGCCCTGCTGGTTCCGAGACCCTTTCCTCTTCTTTTGAATATTTTTAGAAAGAATTAAGATAGAACTATTTGTTTTTCTGCTATAAAGTGTGGTTGAAATATGTGTTTTGAGCTGATTGAATACATCTCCAGATGAGGCAGGCTCAGTGGACTCTGAGGACCCAGTGGACCAAGGCCACAGGTTGCCTCAGGGATTGTCTGTTGGTCACTACCTCTTGTTCAGTCATTATGGTGGACTGTCCACCTATGCAATTTACTCAAAGGTCTTCCTTTCCAAATTGCTCCACCCCAAAAGGTTCTGATGATAGATGCATCCAAGTTGGGGTTGGGAGCGCATCTCGATGGGTTGCACACCCAGGGCAATTGGTCCACCAGATAAATTTCTTGGTGTTAAGAGCCATAGCAAATGCTCTAAAGGCTTTCTGAGATTGACTGTCCAACCAAATTGTTCTAATTCAGACTGACAATTAGGTCGCCATGTTCTACATCAATAAGCAGGGAGAAGGGCTCATAGCTCCTGTGTTGGGAAGCAGTCAGGTTGTGGAAGTTCGCCATCGCATGCGGGATGGACTTGAGAGCTACATACCTGCCGGGCCAACAAAACATGCTGGCAGATAGACTGAGTCGAGTCCTTCAACCACATAAGTGGACACTGGACAGAGAGGTTGCATCCCACATCTTTCAGGAGTGGGGTACCCCTTTGATAGATGTGTTCACAACTCCGCACGATGCCCAAGTGGATCAGTTCTGCTCCACAGTAAGATCACATAGCAGACTAGCATTGGATGCTTTCCTCCTACATTGGGGAGAGGGTCTTCTGTATGCATATTCTCCAATACCTCTCATTCCGAAGACCCTCCTGAAACTCAGAACAGACGAGGGCACGATGATTCTCATCGCTTCCTACTGGCCCAGACAGCTGAGTTTTTCCCTCCTGCTGCTCTCCAGTCGGGAGCCACTCTGACTTGGCCATGCACCAGATCTAATATTAAAGGATGGTGGAACAATGTTGCATCCCCAACATCTGGTCCTTGGCCCTCACAGCATGGATGTTGAGAGGCTAGGGTTGTCAGAACTTAACCTGACGGACAGCGTGACCTAAGTCTTTCTGGCCTCCAGGAGGTCTTCTATGAGAAAGTCTTACTCTTGCAAATGGAAGAGGTATGCTGTCTGGTATGAGGGCCAGGCCCTACATTCTGTTCCACACAAAACGTCTTGAGTTAGCTCCTACACTTCTCTGAGTCTGGACTCAAGTTCAGCTCTGTCAGAGTCCAGCTCAGTACAATTGGAGCTTGTCATCAAGGTGTGGAAGGAAAGTCCATCTCAGTACAGCCTTTAATTGTTCGCTTCATGCAGGGGCTGCTCCTCCTGAAGCCCCCCTACAAGTCACCCGCGGTGTCTTGGGATTTCAAAGTGGCTCTTGCACAGCTCATTAAAGCTTCCTTTGAGCTGCTCAATTCCTGTCCTCTGAAGTTCTTGACTTGGAAAGTATTGTTTATGGTGATGGTCACTTCAGCACTCAGGGTGAGCGAGCTTCAGGCCCTAATAGTTCATCCACCTTACATAAAATTCCATCATAATAGAGTGGTCCTCCATATTCATCCTAAATTCTTTCCAAAACTGGTATTAGATTTCCATCTTAATCAATCCATTGTTCTTCCAACATTTTTCCCAAGACCCCATGCCCACAGGGGGGAGGCTGCATTGCACATGTTGGACTTGCAAGCAAGCCTTAGCCTTCTACTTCGAGCGGACAAAAGTCCGTAAAAAGTCCATCCAACTTTTTGTTTCTTTTGACTTCAGCAAACTAGAAGTTGCCATTTCCAAATGCTCTCTTTCAATTTGGCTAGCAGACTACATCTCTTTCACTTATGCTCAGGAGGCCTTTTGATGGTCAGGTCACTGCTTACAGTGACAGAGCTATGCCTGTGTCTGTGGCCAACTTGTGCTTGATCTCTATGGAAAGATCTGCAGGGCTACAATGTGGTCTTCAGTCCACAAATTCACATCTCCCTATTGCCTAGATGGGGGACTCCTGACCCAACAGCAACTTCAGCTGATCTGTACTCCAGAATTTGTTTGGGGATTAGAATCCAACTCCATTCCCCCTAGGCCCATTCTATCCACATTACCAAAAAAAAGAAAAGAAAAATAGAAGAGAGAAATTCACTCATTTTATACATGGTTGGTGGTTGAGTTGTTCTGGCCTCTCGACACTTCACAGCTGAGTTTGCCCCTGTTGGGCTTCTTGGTGACTGCCTTGGTTTTCGGTAGCCTGTAGCTTGGGAGTCCCATACGTGAGGACTCTTTTTTGCTTGTCCACAGAGAAAAGGTAGCTACTCACCTGTAGCAGGAGTTCTCCATGGACAGCAGGAATTAGTCCTCACAATCCTCCTACCTCCCCAAAGAGTTGTCTTCTGCTACAGCTATGTTATTGTACTGTGGTATCATAGTGCCACGGCAGCAGGTGGGAAGGTGGCAGAGACAAGGTGGAGCCTCCCAAAAGAAACTGGGGAGCATTCCCATGCTGGGCTCCATTGGGGATAGTATCCATATGTAAAGACTAATTCCTGCCGTCCACGGAGAATATCTGCTACACGTGAGTAATTACCTTTCTCAGAAAGCCTCTCTTTTAAACAGTGACAAACAGAATGGTGTTAGCGCCGACACTGTACAATTTAAAGAGGAATTTCAAACTGGCTAAATTATCCAATAAGGGGTTTTGCGAATAAAAACACAGCACCACCATTCAGAGAAGAAAATCATTTGTAAATTAAACCTTATTCTCAAGGAACTTGATTTACCTAAAATCTTTTTGGCCTCTGATGAACAAATGATGAATTACTTTTCAAGGGCTGGACCTCTCTAGATGGTGAAGCTCTTTAAATGAGATTTACACACCTTTATTGGTGATGCTGGAAATGGAATAACTAGGGCTGTATATATTTTAATGAAGCTCTGAGTATATTTCAGGGTTTGGGGGAGAAAGATCTAATCTAAAATGCAACCTAAAAAGGGTTTCATTTGCTTTTCTTGAAATAAGCAAGGTCTCTGAGTCAAATGTATTTGTAGGGTAAAATGGGATTCTTTTATTTGACAAGGTTGCTTAATCTTTCTTTGCTAGAAAGTTTTCTAAGGCTAGAAATTGGATGATTCAGAATCACCCTCTGGGTATCCTTTGATCCCCATAGGTTTGCAGGACAGAAAAGGGACACAGACTTGCCCCATATCATATCCATCTCGCACATTTTCAGAGGAGAAGCTAGGCTGTACCAGCAAGACTGACACATAGATTAGTGGTATCTCACGGACTAGCAGATTTGTTGGGCATAAGCTCTTGATGACAAGATTTTACATTGTCAGTATACTTATTTCCGCCATTCAAGGGCAGAAGAGCTCCAGGATGTGTTACAAGCTCCTAGTGCCTATGATGGAATGGTTTCTAAATCTTTATAGGCTCCAGAGATGCTCCCAACTCAGAAATCTCAGACACAGTGGGTACCTTTTGGGGCACTGGCTGTCTGCTGCTTCTCATTATTGGGGCACAAAAGGTTTTCCCAGCAGGGCTCTCCCACAAATTCTTCATCCTCGTCACTGTCCGAGGAATGAGTTGATGCATATGAGCCACTCTGATCATCTTCCAAGGACAGGTCACTGTCAGAGTCCGTGTCGTGCTCTGAGAAACAAGAAAATTAGGGGAAAGGAATAGGACAGCTGGTCAGTCTCAGATAGTAATAAAAACAGCAAAATCTATTAATGAATGTAAATAAAAGCAAACTGCATTTCCGATGGCGCTTTCAGTGACTTATATGACCATTCTCTAGGGATGAGACTGAGATTAGCAGAACATCTCATACCAAGGCCACTGAACAAGACCTGAAACCCGCACAGTTCCTGACTACCCACAATAGATTTAAAATATAAGTAAATGGTAAAAGGCTCTATTCTGCACCAGTCTGCTCAGCCATCCAGTCCTAGAGGAAAAACTCTCTATCCCTTCACTTATCCCCTAAACTCACTAGTTCTAGAGATGACAGGCTCTGCATCCCTATAGCTTTCCCCCCTCTCCCCCACCCTTCCAGTCCCTGATGGGACAGGTTCTGCATCCCTAAGAGAATTACATGAACATTTCAGCATCCTTGGTGGTATAGTTTATGTTTTATATTTAAACATCAGGAATTAGTCCTCACAATCCTCCTACCTCCCCAAAGAGTTGTCATCACTTACCTAACCCACTTCAGGAAGGCAATAAAGCAGCACCTGTTCACTACATACTACCCTGAATCTAGCCTTAGTAACCATACATATGGCCCCCCAGACAATCTCTCATTACAAGTAAACAATCAGACTCAGCATGAAAAAGGATAATCAACTGATCGCTCAGAATGTACCCCAGTGTAAATAAAATGTAGATATGTTCTGCCTGAAATCAGGTACCAGTGTGATACAATGTATAGAGTTAAGAATGTACATAGTTTCCCCCAGTTACTTCCAAGTTGATCTCCCTGTTTATTGTAAATACAACTCAAAGTTCCTTGTGTTGTATAGTTCATGTTAAATGTAAACCGCTCTGATCTAAAATAGAGCGGTATAGAAGAACTGTTAAATAAATAAATGTTTAGGTTTTAATGCTCCATGTTAACTTTCTGTAAAAGATGGGCTGAATCTGAGGCTGTGTGTGTCAACAATTTCCCAGTCCCCAGTCTAGGCCTATGTAGTTGATATATTTAACCTGCTGATATTGTACTGGGTGGAGAGGGTGATAGAGCCTCTGCATACCTCCTTGTTGGTCCTTAGCCTCAAGGAAGATGGTGCTTGGTTCTGTCATCCCTAGCTGGGCATGGCTGTTGTTCACACCAGAATCCTCTCTGGAGAAAGAATGGGATAACATTGCATTTCTTAAAAAAACAATATGAGGGGACAGAGACTGAAGAAGATCTGTGAATTAGAAACATAGAAATATGACGACAGAAAAGGACCACATGCCCTATCTAGTCTGTCCTTCCATATCAACGACTACAACAGTCCCCTTTTTCCCTTTAGAGATCCTCTGTGTTTGTCCCATGCTTTTTTGAATTCAGATACTGTCCTTATCTCTACCACCTCCACTGGGAGACTATTCCACGGATCCACCACTGAAGAAATAGTTCCGCATATATCACTCCTGAATCTATTAAGAGGTCAGATAGTTCTGGCTGACACAACGAGCATTCCTGGTACAACTGGCCTAAGCAATAGAATCCTGGACTTGAGATTTCAACTTGGGTCTCCTGCACAGCAGTACCTGACACTGCTACTGAACTTTGCATGTTTGTTTTAACTACTAATTGGATTTATCAGCAAGAAACAACAACTGCTTTCCCTTCCACTGCTGCTTGAAAATGTAGGTGCCGATATTCAGTGGCAGAAGCCAGCACTTTTAAAGCAGCTGGCCATTGCCAATTTAACATAAACATGGATATTCAATGCCAAGGTCATATTCGGCCACTGGCATTGAATAACCAGTCTGCCTAGATAGCATTTTAGCTAACTGGACAGCGACGATATTCGGCCACTGCTCAGTTAGCCAGCCTTTAAATGGCTAATGTTAGGTCAGCCTTTAAAGTGCCTAACTTTAGCCGGTTTAAGATTTTGAGTGCCCCCCCCTCCCCCCCCAGAATGCCCCAATGCTAAGCGGTTAGCATTGGGATATTTAGCAGAGATAGGAGGGGATATCCAGCGGTACAAAATGGCTAAGTGCCACCGAATATCCCACTCGCTACAATTAATGTAGTTAGCAGGTCTGCTAAACATGTTAATCATTTTGATTATGCCCCTGAAGTTTCGACTTGTCCAGGCTATGGTATTTTTAATAACGTCATAAGGATGTGAAAATTGGACAGTGAAAAACGATAGGAAGAAAATTGATGCCTTTGAATTATGGTGCTGGCGGCGAATACTGTGTATACCATGGACTGCCTGAAGAACAAACCAGTCGGTACTAGATGAGATCAAACCTAAGCTTTCTTTAGAAGCTCAGATGACAAGACTTTGGCTTTCATACTTTGGACACATCATGCAAAGAGAGAGATTGTTAGAGAAAGACATCATGCTTGGCAAGGCAGAAGGTCAACGCAAAAGAAGGCCAGCAATGAGATGGATCGATACAATAACAGCAGCTATGGGTGCCACTCTATCAACAATGCGCCGCCTGACTGAAGACCTAACACAGTTTAGGGCACCTATCCAGAGGGTCGCCATGAGTCGAAACTGACTTGACGGCACTTAACAACAACAACAATTTTCAGCTCAGCTGCCCAGTAGGGAAACACTGCATAAATCAAAACACTTGACAGTACAGTAATCCAATCTGATACCAAATCTTTTCTTATATGCTCTTGTACTATATAAATATTCTGCACAGGCTTGAACAGGCACATAAGGTAAACAAATCTATGAAAAAGACAAAGGGTGGATGGGTATAGACTTGACTGCTCCCTACATCCAGCAGATCCTGTCTAGTTTCTGCCTTTGCAGCCTCCACTTCTTTCCTGAATTCTGGATCCCCTTTTGCCCACTCCAACGGAAGGCACTTCCACATAGTTTTTAATATTTTGGAGGGCAATGAGGGAGGTTATCACAAAAAACAGATTCCACCATACTGCAAGAACTCTCTACGGATCAAGATGTGGCAAGATATTACCTGAGCACAAATGGGATGTAGCTGTGCTGGCTCTTCCCAGAGTGGACTGTGCTGTGCAAGGATCCTGTAGATTCTCCAAAGGGCATGTGGTACAGTCGGCCATCCACATATGTGTTGTTGCAGTTGTAGGACTATTTGCCAGAGAGAAGGAAGAATGGGAATTAGCTGTGATTCTAATGACAAGGAGAGTCAAGCACAATTATGGCTGAAGTCCAAGCAGGCAAAGGGGTTAAACCCAGAACTGGCTCAACCTGGAGTCAGAGAGCAACATTAATTGTGCTCTGGTCTCACTGAGATTTCAAGTGAGGCAGCTAAAGAAACCATAAACCATGAAATAAAATTAGCTTTTAAAAGCAAAATTCATATGACTTGGTATGTGCAGTAACACACCAGAGTGTGCCTTAAGAGAATGATTTTCAAACAGTTATTTACAAGCAAGTGTAAACTGGTCAGATGAAAGATGCCCGTCCCCAATGCTGCTTAAAGTGCACTCTTCCAGAATGCATACACTCTGAGCCCTATTTAAAAGCCTTCCTAGGGGTGTGTTTTGGATAGAATCAGAAAACATGTAAACCGCTGGGTCAATATTTAAACACCATGGTCAGCCATGTTTTAAATGCCAGCTGAAACACACCTCTTCCTTGAGAACTTCATGGACCCAACTTAATAGACCCCATGAATGGACCAACTGTAATGGACAACTCCACCTTCCAGCCTCAGCCCACCCTTTCCCTTCCCCACAATCCCCAATGCTGAAATCAGCATATGTATTAAGTTACCTTACATAGTTCCATGTTATTGTTACCACAGTAGTTACAAGCTTGTTATAATGTTCCTATGTTCTATGTAAAGCCATGTTGGCCATTTTGTTCTTATGCAAACTGCTTAGACTTGTAGATTAAGTGGTAAATAAAAATAGCTAAATAACTATCTAATGCAAATATCTGCAGAATTGCCCAAATTGATTCAGTTCATCCAGATATTTCTCAAATTAATAGTTGCCTTGAGAAAATATCAGCATGGCTACATATGCATGCACTTAAAGTTAACCCTCAGAAAACTACCTTGACTTGGATTACTGGTTTGACATCTGTCCCTTCATTCGCCACTTTTTTTTGACTCCACCCCTTATTACAGTAAAATCCTGCTTTAACTATCTTGACATTTTTATTGATTCTGAGCTTTCGTTCAATACCCAAATTACTTACCTCTCCCAGTTCGCTTTCTTCCCTAGGCCAATTTCATGCTCTTTGACCACCATTAGATCTCCCAGCACAAACATCAATCCTTCTTAGTATGGTAATAACTCGCTTGGATTATTGCACTACTATCTATATGGGACTGCCAAAGTACCAACTAAAAAGGCTCCAGACCATACAAACACCAGGGTTCGCATCTTCGAGCGTGCCAAGAAATTTGACATTACCCCTCTATTTATCCACCACCACTGGTTACTAGTACAGCAGGATATACAATTTAAGATTCTTTCATTGGTTCACAAGTCCATTTATAACAATGCTTCCCAATATCTCTCTGGTCTTATCCTATATGCACCTTTAAGTTCCCTTCATGGGACTAGGCTCCTCATTCTCGCCTCTTCGAGGATTAAATTTGAGTCCACCAGATGTTCTGCTTTTGTTTTGTACCCCCCCCCCCTTTGTCTAGAACCCTCATTTAAAATGTTTAAAACACTTCTTAAAACTCACCTGTTTATACAGGCATTTGAAATATGGGCAGGGCTCGGAAGACGGTAGATGGTTAGGCAAGAACTAACTTTCCTATTTTAATATTGGCATTCTTTTCTTATCTCTTTAAAAAAATTATGGTAAACTGCTCTGTACGTACCCCTACAAAGGGCAGTATATCAAGTCTAATAAACTACTTATAGAGCAGTGAGCATGGCTGCTACCTGGATAGCAGTGGTATTCAGTCTGCTATCTAAGGATATGCATTCATTAGAAACATGAGAAATATCAATGATATTTCATATTGTTTTTAATCTGAACATAACATGAGAAAATCCAAAATTTTGGGAGGGGGTCTTCTAGTATCCTGTCACCACAGACTGGTCTCAAGCCAGTGTCTCGAGTGAGAAGGCAGGCATTTTGCAGAAAAAGCTATTGTGTCTCTAGTGGACTAGCTCTAAGCAGCCTGGTCTTAACTGTCTTGTATTTCTGGTGATCTTCGTTCCTGTTTCCTGATTGGCCTAAAGTTCGTCTGGTCTGGAGCATCTTTTCTAGAGGCTTACTGCAAAAACCTTTCTTTTACCATGTTCTTGTGCTAGAAATTTTGTGAAGCTATGTCTAAGTACACTGTCGAAGACATTTGCCAAGCCTGATCCAAATCCTTGTTGTCCAATTAGGGATGATCGCTAAAACTCCAGGAAGGATTTTGCACAGAGTTCCATGCCAGACAATCATAAAACAGGAACAAAGATCACAGGGAGTGGGGGAGAAGAAACACAGCAAATGTTAACATAAGTGGGAAAAAACTGATCTTTTTTTATTTGCCTGAAACCTTTTTTTGTTTGGGTAGCAGCCACAGCCACCTCTTCAACTAATAAAATTGACATGAAATGAAAATGTATAAAACCAAAATGTCACAAAATGAAAGTGTTTTAAAACTAAACTGCAGACACCACAGGAAACTAAACAAAACAATTTGTTTTTTTGTGCCTGCACACCCCTACATATAGTGATCCAGATAAATTTAGAACTGGCTTTTTGCTGTCCTAAATGTATCCAGATAGAGGACTGAATATTGCTGCTCTCTAGACGGTTAGCAGAAAGTCCACACTTCTCCAGCGTTCCACCCTGGCAACATCCGGATAGTTCCGGGGCCGTCTATAGGAATTTTCAGCAGCATCATACCAAAAACGGATGGATAGACATGTATCCAGATAACGATTAATGCATCAGACAATTCCAAAGTGGTTGTGTGGTTAAGTGTGAGTGTTAAAAATCCTTTTTCCCCAGTGCACCATTTAAATATGGCTAAGTCTGACCCCCAGATTCAACAGGTCTATGATAACCAAATGAAAATCCGCAGATATCTTTAACCTGATATGTTCAGCAGCATTAATCACTGAATATTTGGTTAACTTTAAATAGATACATTGCTGAAAAGTGCCCTGGTATATTCATTGTATGCACAAGGCTGGAAAGTTGATGTTAGTGGACTGGAAACTGGCAGGGTCTTTGTTCCCTCAGACACTCACAGATGTCAGGGTGGATTTGGTGGTGATAGTGGGGTCACTGCGGTGTTTCTTGCTGAAAGTGACTTTCAGAGCTTTCCTCACATCTTTACTGAAGATGATGCAGAAGATGAAGATAAAGGGACCCTGAAGGGAAGAAAAGAACATTTTAAAACCACGGCTCAATGTTGGGTGAAATAAGGACTAGTGTGAAGTCAAGTCTGTTTCAGTCTACTGTCAGCCACAGGGAACTGCAGAATGAGGCCAACCATGAACTGGTCAGGGCCTACCAACCACTCCCTTTGCATTGAAAGTTGTTCTGGGACTGCTGGAAGGACATTTGGATATTTGGGAACTTCTCTTCTTCCATTCAGCACTGGCTCTTAGTAAAGGGAAATACCAGGGAACATCTCCCTTTCAAAATCCATTTGCAGGTACTCGGATACCAAGTACATAGCTTAGCAAGAGGGCTGCAAATAGCCTTCTTAGAGGGTAATTTTATAAACCTTTTTCACACTTTAAATGCTGTTTTAGATGTGCAAACAGGCCCTGATAAATTTATGGGGCTCTTTTACTAAAAGGTGTGGTATATTTTTCACTTACCACACATTTTGAGTGAGAATTTATGCATGGTAAATGCAACAGTCCTGAACTAACTATCAGAGTCATGCTCCAACTTGTTCCCAGCAGTTACCATGCTGAAAGGTGCCCTTACGCGTGGCGGAGGCATTTGCAATTAACACGGGTGCACCTAAGGTATTATTAAGTTTATCCACACTAACTGTAACATTCACAGTGACCAATAGGGGCCCCTGTGCTACCAGCAAAGTGCTCTCCACGCCCCCTCTCCACTCATAATCTGTCCATTCCCCATCCCATTGCACAATGTGCACTTAACGCAGGAATGAGTGTGCAACAACTGTTATGGCCCCACAGTAACAGTTACCACAGCCCCATGCCGAGTTACTGCACACTTTAGGAAAAGGCCCCTTAGGTCAAGCATAAAAGTACAAACAGTGCAAGCTGGCACGTCCTTTTACAGAAGGTGGGTGGAGTCGCAAAGTATGCGTGTATTTTATAAAATGTGCATGCACACATGTAAGGCATATGCTGACATTTACATCTGCTCTCAAGCAGGCATAATATCTGCACCCGGGATCTGTGAAGGGATTCACACTGATATTGTATAAAAGACAAATAGGTACTGTCTCCATTGCCTTACCCAGGCACGCGGTTATAAAATTACTGCTTTGAAGTCCTTTAAATCTTTTGTAAATTGATTTGTATAACAGCCCAACAAGTGCCAGCATACAGCATCAACAAGCTAGTAATGCCCACAGTTTGTAGTTCCACAGGTTCAGTCCAGCAAGCTAGTGATGCTCATGGCCTGCTAATATTTAACCTTCCCCCTTAGGAAATTTGTGTTGATAGTGAGCAGCAACATAATCTCAGAAAGCCAAACTAATCTTTACAGTGCAAGCTCAACGAAGATTCAATTGTAAAACCTTATAAACCAGCTAACCATACCAGTAATAAGGGATCCTTCCAATCCCCTAGCCTACCTGGATACAGCTGGCCCCTGCAAAGAGGTAGTGAAACAGGTTTGAGTCGCTGTTGACTGACAGTAGGGACAACAGCCAGGTGGTGGTGACTGACAGCATTACAATAACCGCGGTCCTCAGCCCAGAGCTGTGACAGATGAGAAAGACAAGGTAATAGTGAGGCCTCTGACAAACTTCTAAACGATTGCTCTTTTATCCTAGCATGCAACACTTACACTGTGCCCTTCTTTTCAAAGCCCCGGTGACGGGCTGTGCATGATGCCTTGGCCGCCAAAATGTAAAGAAAGACACTAACCTGTGGAGAAGAAAGACAAATGAGAAGTCTCTTAAGAGGGGTATTTGCACTGATTAAGTCATATCTAGAAATCAATATCTCTGACATCTGGACTGAACCATAGTGAGTGTGGGACTCAAGGTAAATCAGCCTGGGCAGGATTAGATCCCTCTGGTATGATTTTCTCCAGTCCCTCAACCATTCTCTCTTGTCTGTCAGCAGGAGGTAAATAATCTGTCTCATCCTCTGTTGGCCTTCAATCTGAAGTCTGAATGCAATGGTGCTAGTGGGACCTGCAAGAATAGGGTGCTCTGCGCTGTTCAGACTACATATCGAAGCCAGCAGAGGAACAGGAAGAGACAGGCAAGAATCCCTGCTCTACTCCTGCAGGTGGGAAGAAGGGTAAAGAATCAAAACATTAGGATCTCCAGGAGCAAGCAGGAATGTAGTCTTCACAAACGGGTGACGTCAGTACCGACGGAGCCCGCATGAGAATGCTCCACAGCATCCAATAGGAAAGCTTTTGGGAGTATCCCACTGCGCCTGCATTGCTGCCTTCCCAAATCTCCCACCTCAGTTCTTTGTTTTCCGTGGAGCCAGCAGGAAGCAAATCCTGTCACCACAAAACCTTTTTAATTCTATTTCTATTTCGTGGTTTGCATCTGTCCTCCTGTCGACGCCGGAACTGACTCACAGTTAGTTTTTTCTTTTCTTTTTTATTTCTTTCCTGTAAAAAAAAAAATAGAACTTTTCTTCGGGCGCATTTTAGGCCTTAAGCCTAAAATGCGCCCGAAGAAAAGATAGTAAAGAAGAAAAGATAGTAAAGGAATCCACAGAACTACCTTTTAACTTTCGAAAGGGAGACTATGATAGAATGAGGAATATAGTTAGGAAAAAACTAAAAGGAGCGGTTCCAAAGGTTAAAGACTTACAGCAAGCTTGGGTGTTATTTAAAAATACTATCCTCGAAGCCCAGACCAGCTGTATTCCACGCATTAAGAAAAGTGGAAGAAAGTCCAAAAAAACTGCCAGCATGGTTTAAAGGTGAGGTCAGAGAGGCTGTTGCTGCCAAAAAAGCAACCTTCAGGAAATGGAAAAAAGAGCCAAATGATGAAAACTGGAAACAGCACAAGCACTGGCAAGTTAAATGCAAAGCATTGATAAGGCAGGCAAAGCGGGAATTTGAGAAGAAACTTGCTACGGAAGCAAAAACACGAAATAAATACTTTTCCAAGTACATTCGTAGCAAAAGGCCTGTGAGAGAGTCAATTGGACCATTAGATGATAGAGGGGTAAAAGGGGCAGTAAGAGGAGACAAGGCTATAGCAGAGAGACTGAATGAATTCTTTGCTTCGGTCTTTACTGAGGAAGATGTAGGGATGTTACCCAAGACTGAAGTGGTATTTAAAGGTGATACTGCAGAGGAATTGAGAGAAATATCGCTACACCGGGAAGATATATTACAACTATTTGATAAACTGAATAGTAGCAAATCACCTGGACCGGATGGTATACATCCCAGAGTGTTGAAAGAACTGAAATATGAGATTGCAGACCTGCTATTGGTAATCTGAACTTTCATTAAAATCATCTGTAATACCTGAAGATTGGAGGGTCGCCAATGTAACACCAATTTTTAAAAAGGGTTCCAGGGGTGACCCGGCAAATTACAGACCGGTGAGCCTGACGTCAGTACCAGGGAAAATGGTAGAAACCATCATAAAGAACAAAATTACACAGCATGTAGTTAGTCATGGCCTAATGGGAGACAGCCATCATGGCTTTAGACAAGGAAGATCTTGTCTTACTAATCTGATATGTTTTTTTGAAGGTGTGCATAAACAGGTAGACAAAGGAGAGTCGGTTGATATAGTGTATCTGGACTTTCAGAAAGCTTTTGACAAGGTCCCCCATCAGAGACTTTTGGCGAAGCTAAAAAGTCATGGGATAGGAGGCAGTGTACTATTGTGGATCGGGAACCGGTTAAAAGATAGAAAGCAGAGGGTAGGGCTAAATGGCCAATATTCCCAATGGAAAGAGGTGAATAGTGGAGTACCCCAGGGATCTGTACTGGGTCCGCTACTTTTTGACATATTCATAAATGACCTGGAAGAGGGAATAACTAGTGAGGTTATCAAATTTGCAGATGACACAAAACTGTTTAAAGTTGTTAAAACCCAAGTGGATTGTGGAAAACTGCAGGAGGATCTGGATAAATTGGAAGACTGGGCATCCAAATGGCAGATGAAATTTAATGTGGACAAGTGCAAAGTTATGCACCTAGGAAAGAACAACCCACACTATAGTTACACGATGCAAGACTCCACATTAGAAACCACCACCCAGGAAAAAGATTTAGGAGTCATCGTGGATAACATGTTAAAACCCTCCGCCCAGTGTGCAGCGGCGGCCAAGAAAGCAAATAGAATGCTAGGTATCATAAGGAAAGGGATAGAGAATAAAACAAAGGATATTATAATGCCTTTGTATCGCTCCATGGTACGACCGCACCTTGAATATTGTGTGCAATTCTGGTCATCGTATCTTAAAAAGGACATAGCGTTATTAGAAAAAGTACAGAGAAGAGCAACCAAATTGGTGAAGGGGATGGAAGGCTACTCCTATGAAGAGAGGCTAAAAAGGTTAGGGCTCTTTAACCTGGAAAAGAGACGGCTGAGGGGAGATATGATAGAGGTCTATAAATTAATGAATGGAGTGGAACGGATAAACGTGGATCAATTGTTTACGCTATCAGAATATAGGAAGACTAGGGGACATGTAATGAAGCTACAGGGTAAACTATTTAAGACAAATAAGAGAAAATATTTTTTCACTCAACGTGTAATCAAACTCTGGAATCTGTTACCGGAGGTTTAAAAAAGGTTTGGACAAGTTCCTCGAGGATAGGTCCAGGATATCAATGCTTGACCCAGTACAAGCATTGTGGAACCTGTGTCTTTTGGGGATATTGCTAGGTACGTATGACCTAGATTGGCCACTGTTGGAAACAGGATACTGGGCTTGATGGACCTCGGTCTGACCCAGTATGGCATGTCTTATGTTCTTATGTTCTTAAGCCTACCATTTTGTCTACTGACACTATGGAGAAACCAGCTAGTGGTTTTAAGAAATGTTCTAAGTGTGGCAGTACCATCTCGGCTACCGACACCCACGATTGGTGTCTCAAATGCCTTGGTCCCGATCACCAGCCATTAGAGTGTCCTCTGTGTAAGAAGATGATAAAGAGAGGTCTGCAGAATCGAGCTGCGAAGCTAGGCACACTCTTTGCCTCAGATGCGGTTTCCTTGGCATCGAGGGCATCGTCTTCCTCTCATGGATCTCAGGTATCGAAACATAAGTCTTCTTCAAAGACAGGCCATCTCCCTAAAGGTAGATCTCTTTCTAAGCATCGAGATGCCTTGGGCATTGCCCTGGAGGTGGATTGGCCAGCCAAACAACCCCGGCAGGAGGACCTTCCCTCCAAAGCCATCGAGGGGGTCCCAAGATGCTCCCGAGGCCTCCACCTCTGGAGAGCTCCTGGTGCCATGCTCTAGGACAGTAGCCTGCATCTCTGGTACTGATACCCAAGCATCAGTGGGCTCTATGGATCAGCGTATCCTGGCCATTGAGCGGAGCTTAGTGGCTCTACTGGCAGCTTCCATTCTGGTCAAATCTTTACTGGCAGAACTGCCAACATCAGCACCATCTACGGTACCAATGCAAACTGCATCGGGTTATATGCCGCTCGATGTGGTACAGTCCATGCCTGCCCTTGAGTCCATTCCCTGTACTTGGGGGTTCGTCCAGGCAGATTCCTCGCTCTGATGCAAACTTTAATCGGTATCGAGCTTTAGCGGAGCAGGGAGATCGTTCACCCCGATACTTCAAGTATTCCGATTCCCATTCTTCCATTGATGAATCGATCAATACCTGAAGACTTCAGAGTCTACCGGAGAACCCTTCTTCTTCTCCAAAATGGCACATGTCCCCTCCTGAGGATTTGTCTTTTCAAGAATTTATTCGAGATCTAGCGAGGGGCCTTTCCATAACAGTGAGATCAGAGAAAGAACCCAGAGTAGAGGAATTGGAGATTCTCCAATACCCTGCAGATCCTAAGGAGGCAGTCACACTTCCAATTCACAGCATTCTCCATGATCTCATGCTCCAGATGTGGAAAATACCTCTTACTATTTCTCCACACACTCGATGACAGTACCATGTATTGAGTACTGAAGTGTCCTGGCTTCCAAAAGATGCAGCTGCCGCACCACTCAATGGTAGTGGAATCGGCGATGCATCAAATTAAAAGTTCTAAAAAACACATTCTTCTAATCCTCTGGGTAGAAAATCAAGAATCCTTGATGCTTTTGGGTGTCGGTGTTTTCAGGTCTCCATGCTGTCAGCCAGGATAAGTTCATACATACTCTATATGAGTATGTTCCTCAAGGAGCTTACTAAAGATCTGGAGTCAATGTCTCCTCTTCTCCATGATGATAAGAGAGCTGAATATCTCACTTTAGTCAGTCATGCCCAAAACGTCTCAAAGTTTGTCAAAAGAGCAACTTTTGACTGTTTTGAGTGCACCAATAGAGCCACATCAATCTGCATCAGTGCACAGGATAGCTTGGCTTTAGGCATCAGATCTTGAACAATGGATGCAAGATAAATTGGGTAATATTCCTTGCACAGGTGAAAACCTTTTTGGCAAAGCCTGGCAGGATAAAGTTTCTCAGTTAGAATCTGAGAATACCATTTTAAACAGGCTTTCTAGGATGACTGCCAACCCTGCTAAGAAGAAAGCAGCTGCAAAGAAAAAAAACTTTCTTTAGTAAGAAGAAGTTTTATCCTTCTTACACCCCTGCTTCTCAATACCCTCAGGGTGCTCAGAAAAGGCAACAGCCTCCCAAACAATGAAAGAAGCCACAAACTCCTAAGACTCAACCAGCTCCGCAGACTCAATCTGCTCCTGTTTTTTTACTTTTTCCTAGAGAACATTGTCACTCTGCCTCTGGAGAACCCCTACCCCTCCACATTGCTGGCAGACTCTGTCATTATGCCCACAGGTGGCATCTCATTACTTCAGAGCAGTGGACACTAACCATAATGAGAGAGAGGTACAAACTTCATCTACAAAATCTGCCCCCCTCCACCCTAGAAGGGGAATACCATTCTCAGCACCCTCTCACTGCTCTTTTGCTGCAGGAGGTGACTTCTCTTCTATCACAAGGTACGATAGAGGAGGTTCCAACATCTCAACAAGGAATGGGTTTCTATTCTCCATACTTTCTCATTCCAAAGAAAACCGGAGGATACAGACCCATCCTGAACCTCAGAAACCTGAACAAGTTTCTTGTCCGTGAGAAGTTCAAGATGGTCTCTCTGGGGACCCTCCTACCCTATCTCCAGAGTCAGGACTGGTTCTGTTCTCTAGATCTAAAGGAAGCATACACACATATCCTTATTCATCCAGAACACAGGAAATATCTATGCTTCATGTTTCAGGGAAGACACTATCAATACAAAGTCCTTCCTTTCAGACTCGCCTCTGCCCCAAGAGTCTTCACAAAGGGCCCAATTCTGATCCCGATGTAGATCTCTTTTGTACGTCTGGGCTGACCCGGTCATACAAAGGAGATCACGATTCTGATCCCGCGGGGCACGTTTAGCCCAACGGGATCAGAATCGCGAACAGCACTCTATGTGCAGGCCAGGACTGCGATTCAGTCCTGGCCTGCACGTACAGCAAAGACCGACTAACTCAGTCAGGGCATTTAAATGGAGCCGCAGTGCCATGGTGTCATGTTGCCATGGTGCCGCGATGCCGGCTGCCTGCTAAAAAGTTAATTCCCCGCAGCCCAACCCCCGATCCGGCCTCCTAAGGTCAGGTTTGGGCTGCAGGGAATTAACTTTGCCACCCCCCCCAGTCCCTTCCCGCCCCGATGCAGACAATAAAAAACTTCCCCAGACATTTTGCCAGCCCTGGACGTATAGGACCGACATCAAAATCGGGCCGGCAAATGTCCACTCTCCACCCCCGTACCGCCCTTCCCCGCTCCCATATAACTTCCCCGCACAACTGATGGGGAACTTATTCAGGGGCAGGAGCCAGCACGAACGTCCATCCCCGCTATTCTTGCCTCAGAATAACCTCCAAAGTGCATGGCGGTCGTAGACACATTTCTAAGATCTCTAGGGATATTTGTCTTCCCTTACTTACACAACTGGCTCATAAAGGCAGGCACCTCCTAGGAGGTCCATCTGTCTCTCCCGTACCATGCAGGTACTGCAACATTTTGGATTTGGGATAAATCTTCCAAAATCCCATCTTGCTGCTACTCAAACATTAAAAGTCATAAGAGCTCTCTTAAACACTCAGCAGTCAAGGACATTTCTACCCTAGCCCCGCTGTTCTCATGTCATTCAACTGACATCTCAGGTACGTCTTAGAGACCATCTAACTGCCCAAGAGATGCTGCAGCTTCTAGGTCATATGGCCTCAACAGTACATGTAGTTCCATATGCCAATCTGCATAGGCACACAGCTCAATGGGCTCTGGCCTCCCATTGGAAATAGTCCTCAGGCCATCTCAGGGACAAACCAGAGTCTCTGCCCCTCTGGCCACATCCCTTCTATGGTGCTGTTCCCCAGAGAATCTCCTCATCGGGTCACCTTTTCAGATGCCTCCATATCGATGTACCCTGTCGACAGATGCCTCAAAACTGGGGTGGGGGGCCCATATGGGGACTCTCTCTACTCAGGGCCTCTGGACAGAACAGGAGTTGCAACTCCAGATAAATCTACTAGAGCTTCGGGCTATCTTCAATGCCCTCAGGGTGTTTCAAGAGCATCTATGTTCCCATAGGGTCCTGGTCCATACGGAGACAGCATCCTTTATCTTTCAGACCTGGGGAACTCCAGAGATAGACCTGTTTGCCATTCTGCAGAATGCCAAGCTGCCTTGCTTCTGCACCAGGACTCCAATTTTGGGCAGCCAGCAAATGGATGCATTTCACCTCCACCGGGGTTGAGGGCTCCTATATGCCTTCCCTCACATTCCCCTAGGATGTTTTTCAAGCTCCAAGCGGATAGGGGTTTCATGATACTCATAGCCCTGCACTGGTCACGTCAACCGTGGTTCCCTCTCTTGCTGCATCTGTCTCAGACTCAACCCCTAGATCTCGGATCTGCTCCAGATCTCCTATCCCAGGAGGAGGGGATGTTGCTCCATCCCAATCCACAGTCTCTCCACCTCATGGCACGGCTGCTGAAAGTGCAGCATTACAAGATCTTAACCTTACTCAGGAGGTAAAGGAGATTCTCTTTGCTTCCAGGAAGCCATCCACCAGATGTTCATATGCCTTCAAGTGGCATAGGTTCTTTCACTGCTGTTCCCAGAAGGATCTTAATCCCTTTTCGGCTACCTGTCCTCATCCGGCCTCAAGACCAACTTGGTAATAGTGCACCTAAGTACAATTACAGCCTCTCATCATCCTTTGGATGGACAGCCCATTTCCTCACAACCGCTCGTAGCGCACTTCATGAAAGGCCTTCTGCTGACCAAGCCTCCCATCAAACTACAGTGGGACACTATGATACCTGGGTACAAACTATATCGTAATGACAGAGCTGATCAAATTGGTGGAGGGGTTGCGCTCTATGTTAGAGAGGGCATTGAGTCAGAAAGGATTAAAGTTCTGCAAGAAACAAAATTTGCTGTAGAATCTCTATGGATTGAAATTCCATGTAAAAAGGGGAAGGCGATGGCAGTGGGGGTGTACTATCGTCCGCCTGGCCAGAATGAACAAATGGATGATGAAATGCTCAAAGAAATCAAGGAAGCTAGCAAAAGTTACAGTGCAGTAATAATAATGGGTGATTTCAATTACCCCGGTATCGACTGGGTCAGTGTCACGGCAGGACATGCTAGGGAGATAAAGTTCCTAGATGAAATAAATGACTGCTTCTTGGAGCAGCTGGTTCATGAACCGACCAGAGGGGAAGCAATATTAGACCTAGTCCTTAGTGGAACACCAGATGTAGTGCAAGAGATAAGGGTGTTGGGGCCACTTGGCAATAGTGATCATAGCATGATCGCCTTTGATTTAATTAGTGGAGGAAGGATAGTAAGGAAATCCACAGTACTACCTTTTAACTTTCGAAAGGGAGACTATGATAAAATGAGGAAAATAGTTAAGAAAAAACTAAAAGGAGCAGTTGCAAAGGTTAAAGACTTACATCAAGCTTGGGTGTTGTTTAAAAATACTATCTTGGAAGCCCATGCCAGCTTAATTCCACGCTTTAAGAAAAGTGGAAGGAAGTCAAAAAAACTGCCAGCATGGTTTAAAGGTGAGGTCAGAGAGGCTGTTGTTGCCAAAAAAGCATCTTTCAGGAAATGGAAAAAAGAGCCAAACGACGAAACCTGGAAACAGCACAAGCACTGGCAAGTCAAATGCAAGGCATTGATAAAGCAGGCAAAGGGAGAATTTGAGAAGAAGCTTGCTGCGGAAGCAAAAACGCGAAATAAAGATTTTTTCAAGTACATTCGCAGCAAAAAACCTGTGAGAGAGTCAGTTGGTTCATTAGATGATAGAGGCGTTAAAGGGGCACTAAGAAGTGACAAGGCGATAGCAGAGAGACTGAAAGAATTCTTTGCTTCGGTCTTTACTGAGGAAGATATAGGGATGTTACCCATGACTGAAGTGGTATTTAAAGGTGCGGAAGAATTGAAGGAAATATCGATACATCGGGAAGATGTATTACAACTATTAGATAAACTAAAGAGTAGCAAATCACCTGGGCCGGATGGTATACATCCAAGGGTGTTGAAAGAACTGAAATATGAGATTGCAGACCTGCTATTAGTAATCTGTGAACTATCATTAAAATCATCTCTAATTCCTGAAGATTGGAGGATAGCCAATGTAACACCAATTTTTAAAAAGGGTTCCAGGGGTGATCCGGGAAACTACAGACCGGTGAGCTTGACGTCAGTACCGGGAAAAATGGTAGAAACCATCATAAAGAATAAAATTATTCAGCATTTAGATAGTCATGGCCTAATGGGAGACAGCCAACATGGCTTTAGACAAGGAAGATCTTGCCTTACTAATCTATTATGTTTTTTTGAAGGTGTGAATAAACAGGTGGACAAAGGTGAGTCGGTTGATATAGTGTATCTGGACTTTCAGAAAGCCTTTGACAAGGTCCCTCATCAGAGACTTTTGGCAAAACTAACGAGTCATGGGATAGGAGGCAGTGTACTACTGTGGATCAGAAACTGGTTAAAAGATAGAAAGCAGAGAGTAGGGCTAAATGGCCAATTTTCTCAATGGAGAAAGGTGAATAGTGGTGTACCCCAGGGATCTGTGCTGGGTCCTCTGCTTTTTGACATATTCATAAATGACCTGGAAAGTGGAATAACGAGTGAGGTTATCAAATTTGCAGATGACACAAAACTATTTAAAGTTGTTAAAACCCAAGAGGATTGTGGAAAATTGCAAGAGGATCTTGATAAATTGGAAGACTGGGCATCAAAATGGCAGATGAAATTTAATGTGGACAAGTGCAAAGTTATGCACCTAGGGAAGAACAACCCAAACTATGGTTACACGATGCAAGGTTCCACTTTAGGAACCACCACACAGGAAAAAGATTTAGGCGTCATTGTGGATAACATGTTAAAACCCTCGGCCCAGTGTGCAGCGGCGGCCAAGAGAGCAAATAGAATGCTAGGTATCATAAGGAAAGAAATGGAAAATAAAACAAAAGATATTATAATGCCTCTATATCGTTCCATGGTGAGACTGCACCTTGAATATTGTGTGCAATTCTGGTCGCCGTATCTTAAAAAGGATATAGCGTTATTAGAAAAGGTTCAGAGAAGAGCCACCAAAATGGTAAAGGGGATGGAAGGATACTCCTATGAAGAAAGGCTAAAAAGGTTAGGGCTCTTTAACCTGGAAAAGAGACGGCTGAGGGGAGATATGATAGAAGTCTATAAATTAATGAACGGAGTGGAATGGGTAAACGTAGATCGATTGTTTACGTTATCAGAATATAGAAAGACTAGGGGACATGCAATGAAGCTACAGGGTAAACTATTTAAGACTAATAAAAGAAAATATTTTTTCACTCAACGTGTAATCAAACTCTGGAATTTGTTATCGGAGGATGTAGTTAAGGCTGTTAGTGTAGCTGGGTTTAAAAAAGGTTTGGACAAGTTCCTGGAGGAAAAGTCCATAAACCATTATTAAGAAGGGACCCAGGATATCAATGCTTGACCCAGTACAAGCATTGTGGAACTGTGTCTTTTGGGGAAACTGCTAGGTACGTATGACCTAGATTGGCCACTGTTGGAAACAGGATACTGGGCTTGATGGACCTTGATCTGACCCAGTATGGCATATCTTATGTTCTTATGTACAACTGGTGGCGTGGGATCTCAATGTCATTCTAGGACAATTTCTCAAGCCGCCTTTTGAACCTTTGGCCACGATCTCACTAAAATTTCTAACATGGAAGGTCATCTTCCTTATTGCCCTCACTTCAGCTAGATGCATTAGCGGGGCTTCAAGCTTTGGTGGCAGACTCACCTTACACACGGTTCCACCATGACAAGGTCGTCCTTAGAACTCACCCCCCACTTCATGCCAAAGGTAGTGTCTCCTTTTCATTTGAATCAGTCAGTTTACCTTCCTGTCTTTTTTCCTAGACCACATTCGTCTAGGACAGAGGCAACCCTCCATACTCTTGACTGCAAACATATCTTAGCATTTTATCTTCAAAGGACTCGAGAACACCATAAGGCTTCTCAGTTGTTCATCTCCTTTGACCCTGGTCATCTGGGGTTGCCAGTATCCAAACGTACTCTCTCTAAATGGATAGCAGATTGCATTTCTTTTGCTTATGATAAAGCAGGGCTATTCCTTGAGGGTCATGTCACTGCCCATAATGTCCATGCCATGGCCATCTTGATGGCAAATCTAAGCTCTGTAGCCATTGATGAAATCTGCAAAGCAGCAACTTGGTCTTCGTTTCATACCTTTGCTGCTCATTACTGTCTGGGCAAGGACTCCCACCGGGATGCCATGTTTGGTCAAACTGTTCTGCAGCATCTCTTTCAGACTTAAGGACAACTCCTACCCTTCGTCCCAGAATTTAATGATACCAGACATCCATAAAGGATTCATGACTTCTAGAAGCCTATCCTGAGGCAAACCTACCAGTTCTGAGGTCAGTTTCTCTGGCATCTGGGAGCTAGGGAGTCCCATATGTGAAGATTACATTCCTGCTTGTTCCTGGAGATGGAGTAGTTACTCACCTATAACAGGTGATCTCCGGGAACAAGAATTAATTAGACTTACCTGCTAATTGTTGTTCCTTAAGGAACTCTAGTCCAGTCCCGGAACCATAGAGTTTAGAATCTCCTCCAGCAGCCTTGGAGGCTGAATGACATCACAGCTCTTCTCTCTCTGATATAAATAGGCAAGGACCGCCCCCTTCCACCAGTACCTATTGACAAAGCAACTCAGCAGAGCAACAAATAAGTAGATAAAGAACAACAAGATAAACTAAATAAACTTTGGCTAGAATCTAAAAACCTGTGCATATTCTAACCTTCTCTTCGACGAAGGACCTTGTAGAAATGCCAAAAAAACGTAGAAACAAAACCGCGCTTCTGCGGGGTTCCCATTGTGGCTACACTCCGCGTCCTCCGGAACCCCACTCCTCTTCCGGAGACATCTTCTCCAATTTGACCCCTTTTACTAAGATACAACGGACAACAGCTTCAGGCTGCATACCCTGGGAGGGGTCCGGGACTCGACTAGAGTTCCTTAAGGAACAACAATTAGCAGGTAAGTCTAATTAATTCTTCCTTTTCATCCCTCTAGTCCAGTCCCGGAACCATAGAGGATGTAACAGAGCAGTGCACATCAATGGAAGGGACCAGAAAACCCAGCCTGAAGCACCGCTGAGCCAAAACGAACGTCCTCCACCGCCTGCACATCTAACCAATAGTGCTTCGAGAATGAATGCAACGATGATGAAGTCGCCGCTCTACAAATGTCCGTGACCGAAACCGAACTGTACTCCGCCCACGACGCCGCTTGCGCCCTGGTCGAGTGCGCTCTGAGACCTTCTGGAACTGCCCTACCTTTCAAAAGGTAAGCCGATGCAATAGCCGCCTTTAACCATCTAGAAATGGACACTTTCGCTGCCGCTTCACCCTTCCACGGCCCCCCGAAAGCCACAAACAATCTGTCAGTCTTCCGAAACGGCTGTGTCCGCCGAAGATACTTCCGAAGAACCCGACGAACATCTAGGGGATGTAACCTGCCTTCCGATTTCTTCTTTTGCTGCTTAGAGAATACTGAAAGCGACACCACGTGATTGACATGAAAGGCCGAGACCACCTTCGGCTGAAAGTCCGGCACTGAGTGTAGCACGACCTTATCATGGAAGAAAGACAAATAAGGTGCCCTACAGGATAAAGCCTGTAACTCCGAAATCCTCCTTGCGGAACAAATAGCTACCAGAAATACCTTCCTTAACGCGAGATCTTTCAGGGTGGAGATGCTTAGCAGCTCAAACGGTAGCTCAAGCAAAGCCTCCAATACCAGAGTCAGCTTCCATGTCGGCACCGAACAGCGTACCAACGGACAAATAAGCAAGACAGCTCTCAGAAAAAGCCTAATGTTACTGTGAGATCCTACCGGCTGACCGAGCACTTTCCCCCTATAACAGGAAATCGCCGCCCACTGCACTCGCAAGGAACTGGCCGCCAATCCCTTCCGCACTCCATCCTGCAAAAAGGAAAGGACCTGCGAAATCAAAGCCCTCAACGGCTGAATATTACGCTCCACACACCAAGCTGCAAAGATCCTCCAGACCCGGACATACGCCAGCGAGGTGGAACGCCTACGTGCCTTTAGCAAGGTAGAAATGACCGCCGCCGAATAACCCTTAGCTGTCATCCTAGCCCGTTCAAGAGCCAAGCCGTAAGCGAGAACCGACTCACCTAGGGCATGCGCAACGGACCCTGCCGTAGGAGCTCCTCCCGCTGCAGTAACTACCACGGATCGTCCACTAACAGCCGTACCAAATCTGCATACCACGGCCTTTAGGGCCCATTGGGCGTGATCAGAATCACCCGACCGCGATGTCTCCCAACGCGCTGCACCACCCTGCCCATGAGGGCCCAAGGTGGAAAAAACATAAAGGAGAACTCCCTCTGGCCACCTTTTCGCTAATGCATCTAGCCCCTCTGACATCCGTTCCCAGCGCCTGCTGAAAAACCTTGCTAGCTGCACTGACTCGAAGCTCGCCATGAGAGCCATTACTGGAACTCCCCAGCGCCTCACCAGAATAGCAAACACCCCCGAATGTAGCACCCACTCCTCGGGGTCTACTCTGCGACGACTGAGGAAATCCGCTTCAAGATTGTCTACGCTGGCCACATGTTGAGCCGCGAGAGCCTGGAGATTGTGTTCGGCCCACACCCACAGCTGACCCGCTTCGGCTTCCAGTGTAGCACTTCCTGTGCCCCCTGCCGATTGATGTAGGCCACCGTTGTCGCACTGTCTGACAAGACTCGGACCGCCTCCCAACCGAGAGTGTCCTGAAACTCCGGTAGCGCCAGAAACACCGCTCTCATCTCCAACCTGTTGATGAACAGAGACATCTCCTCCTGAGACCAACGACCCTGGGCAAACCTGCCTTCGCAATGAGCCCCCCCCCAACCCAGGAGGCTCACGTCTGTCGTGAGAAGTCCCCAGGACGGCGGTCCAGTGGCATGCCGGCTTCCATATTCTCCGTTCTCAACCACCATCGCAGCTCGTGACACACATTCTGAGGGCAAACTAACCTCTGCGATAGGACATCTGACTGATGCGACCAACGACGGAGAAGCACCGCCTGTAACGGCCGCACGTGCGCTCGGGCCCACGGAACCACTTCTATCGTGGCTGCCATTGTTCCCAACAACTGCAGGTACTGCCATGTTGTTGGAGCCGGACTCGAAAAGAAACACCTGATGAGTTGTCGCAGACCTAGAGCCCGGGACCTGGGCAGGAACACCTTCCCCTGCTTTGTTTCGAAGCGCGCGTAAGGTACTGCAGGGATTGCGATGGTACCAACCTGCTCTTTGCAAAGTTGACTACCCAGCCCAGGTCTTCGAACATCTGCACCATCCGGGCCGTCGCTGCCGAGCTGTCCTCTCTCGACTTCACTCGGATCAACCAATCGTCCAAATATGGGTGCACCAGTACTCCCTCTTTGCGGAGCGCCGCCGCCACCACCACCATGACCTTGGGAAACATCCATGGCGCCGTTGCCAGCCCAAAGGGCAGCGCTTGAAATTGGAAATGTCCCATGGGTACCGCAAATCTCAGCCACTTCTGATGCTCTTGCCGAATCGGGATGTGCAGGTAAGCATCCGTGAGATCTAACGACATCAGGAACTCCCTGGTCCGGACCGCTGCCAGCACGGAATGCAAGGTCTCCATCCGAAAATGGGTAATCCGGAGACAACGGTTCACCCTTGTCAGAGCCAGGATCGGGCGAAATGTGCCCTCCTTCTTTGGCATTACGAAATAGATGGAGTAGCGATTGGAACCGCACTGCTCCGTGGGCACCGGCAGCACCGCCTCAAGCTGCAGCAGCCGCTGTAGCATGTCCTGGACCGCCTGCCTGTGCCCAGGGCTGAGCAGGGAGAACGGACAAAGGAACCTACGACGGGTCGACGGAGTTCTAATACGTACCCCTCTCGCATGACCTCCAGGACCTACTAATCTGACTTAATTCAGACCCAGGCAGGGTAAAACTCCCGCAACCGACCTCCCCTGGGAACTACCCTCTCCTGAGCCCGCCTTATATCATTGTGTCTGTTTCGTGGCCGAGGACTGGAAAGAAGCGAACCCCCGGCCTGCTCCCCTGAATCCTCGAAACCCCTGACCCCTAAGCGGGAACTTCCCCCGCAGGGACTGTCCATAACTGGGAGAATGAAAACTACGATAGTCTCTCGGGACCTCCCTGAATCCCGCAGAACTGCGGCCCTGCTTCGGCTTGTCCTCTGGGAGACGTCCTCCCTGGGACTCCCCGAGGTTCTGGACCAACTTATCTAAATCCTCCCCAAATAAAAGCGTACCCCCAAAGGGTAACTTGCTAAGCCGAGCCTTTGACGAACTGTCCGCCGACCAGGTTCTCAACCAGAGATACCTCCGAGCTGCTACTACGGAGACCATCCCTTTAGCCAAGCCACGGAGGAGATCAGAATGAAAATCCGCCAAGTACGCGGTTCCCGACTCCAGTCGCATGGCATCTTCAAGCTGCCCTTCCAGATGGTCTCCTGCAACCTCTGGGACTACCTCAAACAGCCACGTGCCACCGAAGCCGGTCTGCATGGACAGCGCGCAAACATCGAACACCTGCTTCAACAGAGTGTCTAACCTCCTGTCCTGAACATCCTTCAGTGCTGCGGTCCCCCTCCACGGGAATTGTGGTTTTCTGAGTGACCGCTGATACCGCCGCAATTACCTTTGGAGAATGAAACAGCTCCCTATCGCGGTTCGCGAGTGGATAAAAGCGAGCCAACGCTCTAGCCCCCTTCAGGGCCGCCTCTGGCAAATCCCATTCTTCCTGTATCATATTCCGAAATATCCTTTGGAGGGGAAACACTCTCTGGGATGTCTGCACCGCCTGCAACAGCGGATCTTCTAATGTCTCTTCCGCTGCTTCCTCGCTGGAAGGCAGGTTTAGTGTCTTTAGCGTCTCCGAAACCAGGGCTGGAAGCCCTTCACACCGAAAGACTCTGACTACCCAGCACTGCTGCTCCGAGTCAGGCAACTCTCCGTCTTCCAGCTCATCTTCCGAGAACTGTTCCTTCTTTGGCGTTCCCCTCGCTCAGGTCATCAGCGAGGTAAGGCGCGGGACCCTCCGAAGTGGCCCTACACCTTTTAGCCACCGGAGCACCGTTCCCCGAACCAACCAGAGAGGCCGAGTGCCTCTGACTCTGGGGTCCGTGAGGAAGAGCCGACATCGCGGGCTGAAGGAAGGCAAAAGCCTGCTGCATCAAGGCAACGAAGTTCGGCGGAATCCCAGTCGCCTCCCCAGCCTGTCCCTGCTCCTGTGACCCTGCGGAGCCACCGCCCGAGGAGGACCCCGGCACTGGCTCCTCAGGATCTAGAGACGGAGATAACAGTGCCTCAGCGCCTGTACGAATAGCCTTCCGGCCTGCTAGGGGCTGTCCCGGCTCTCCGTCCATATGCTGCGCCTCTAGGGAGAAAGGGACACAGACTCCTGATTCCAGCACTGAACTTTTCCTCCTGCCGCACACTAGACAGCGTGGAATTGCAGGCATAGCAGCCGCCTCAAAGAACTGCTCTAAACCACCCCAGGAACTCCCCCTCCCCCCCGCTGGCCCTGACCGCCAGCCCCGGAAGGAAGGGCTCTCTCCGGGTTGGAGCCCTGCAAAAAACAACCTAGATACACCTGCTCAATATTTCAATAAGGGAGAAGTACAGCATAGCTCGTTTCCCTTTGAACTTCTCTTTTTTTTTTTCCAACAGGCCAACGCTCTGTAAGCGCCTGATGAGCCTATAGCAGGTCTGCAGCAAACGAGGCTTAAAACGCTTCCAAAAAGCCACTATAAAAAACCGTGGTTTTCAAAATGGCTGCCGGGACTTTTCCTGCACAGTAAAAAAGTGTCCAGAGGGCAAAGAACTCCTTTATGAGATCCCCCGCTGAGGCAGGGACTTCCCTCTCAACTCCCCTCCAAGAAACAAGTAAAAGAAAATTCAAAAAGAAAGAAAAAACGCCGTTAAAGTCGGCGAGACCTACTTACAGTTCTCTGCTTCAACCTGAGGTGCTGCAATGAGGCAGATACGCGCCGGAGCTCAGCCTGCTCGTGGCTTCGGCTCCGACGGTGCTCCCACCACCAATCTCACTGTCCCTTAGAGATGGCTGGGGCTAAGCCTTCCACCTGCTCCTCACCCTTGCTTGCGGGCTCGGGAGCAGGGAGGCTACTTCTTCTGCTCTGTAAAGCTGCTCCTTCTCGGGGGAACCAGCGGAGGAATGACCACAGCCTACCAGATGATAATGAAAATTCTTTATTAAGGACCCAATTTTCATTATCATCTGGTAGGCTGTGGTCATTCCTCCGCTGGTTCCCCCTGGTTGTTTGTTTGCGGAAGATACCCTTCTTTCTTTTCCAAGCTGCTCCTTCTCACCAAGGGGCAGCCCCCCCCCCCCCCATGAGAGGGAAAATTGAGGGAGAAAGGAGGAAGCAGGACTGGAGCCAGAGGGAAGAAAAAAGTGGCTATTTTAGAAAGGCAACCAAACAAAAAACATCAAGAATTAGAAAAGGAAAACAAAGAAAAAATTCCTAGCTCTGCCTATTTGTGCTGGGCCTATCCCTAGGCCCAGAATCTCCTCAGCTGCTTGGAAACTGAAAGACTGGTGGAAGGGGGCAGTCCTTGCCTATTTATACCAGAGAGAGAAGAGCTGTGATGTCATTCCGTCTCCAAGGCTGCTGGAGGAGATTCTAAACTCTATGGTTCCGGGACTGGACTAGAGGGACGAAAAGGAATAGGAATTTAGTCTTCACAACCCACCCTCCTCCCCTAGGAGTTGTAGGTTTTCTTTTTCTCTTCTCTCAGCTACAAACTCAACTGAGGAGGGAGAGTTGGGAAGGCAGCAACGCAGGCTCAGTGGGATGCTCCCAAAAGCTTTCCTATTGGACACTGGGGAGCGTTCCTGCACGGGCTCCGCCGGCAACAAGGTCACCCATATGCGAAGACTAAATTCCTGCTGTTCCCGGAGATCACCTGTTACAGGTGAGTTACTAAGCCCTCTCCAGGGCACTTGCTTCCATTCACAGCTAAGATGGGGTCCCTAACCAGTGTCTGAGAACCACTGATCTCTGCAGTAAGGCGCTACTTGCATTACACTTTAAAGCAAAGCTTATAAACCTTGTAATGTCCAACTCACTCTTTGTTCTGTCTCTTCCTTTTGTGACTCTCATTCATTCTCAGGTTTGCCTGCTTATTTTTCCAATCAGTTTTTAATTTTTAACTTTTAAACATTTGTGGCTCCCCTATTTTTTTTAAATTTTCTTTTTCTGTGGTAATTTTTTAGTATTTATAATGCAGCAAGAAGTGTCCTGTGGGTACTGAGGGGCAATATTCAAAGCAGAAAACTTACCCATGTACTTTTCCATTGAAATCTACTGTGGATGTAATGGACCTCTAGACATTTGCATTTGTTTTTTACATCTGCACTTTTTTCATGGAAAAAAACACTTATGGATTTGAAAATGCAGTCACCATACATTATTTTCCTTCTCCAACAAAAACACCTCCCTTTCCCGCCTCCCCCCAGAATATTTGTTCTTAATGTGGTTTAAAGTGCACTCACTGTAGAGCACATGGACTTTTGGCCACATGGAGGGAGGACAGTTTTTCAGACATCTGATTTATGCACATAAACTGCTAACCATCTCTTGACACTAGTAAAATATTCCACCTCCAGTCTACACCTACCGAGACAGAGAAAGCCACTGGTCCCACGAAGCTCCAGATCAACATGTCGTAGATGGAAAGCCAGCAGAAGTCTGGGTTACCGTAACCTTCCGGATCAAGACCTACAGCCAGGCCTGGGGAGCAAGAAAGAAAATGAGAGGAGGGTCTTTCACTAGGGAATAGAGATTTCAGGCCCGATATTGAGGCAGCTGCATTTTAGAAGGGCTTTGTGCCTTATCGGCACATAGTCCTCCCCACTGCCCTCTAACCTGGATATTCAATGCTGCGGCGATGGTATTGAATATCCGGGCACTGCCGCACATGCCGGAAGCCACCAAAGCTAACCAGGCAGCAGCGATATAGTTCATGTGCCTTAAATATAATCTTGTCACATTGAGATTATTATAATTCCTTTTTTCTAGAGTTTTCACCTACTATCCTCATACCTTTATAAATGGCTTAAAATACTTCTGTGCATGTAAGTTATGCATTAAGACGATCAGACCGTATTTCACCTCAAATGCAAGTATTAAATTGGTTTCCTGATAATTATTATGAGCAATTTAAGATTTTATATTTAATACATAAATGTATTTCTAGTGTTTGAAAACAGAGCTTAGATATTTGCTCCAGCTAAATATTACTCAAAGAGCACTGCACTCAAGGCATCCAAATTTATTAGTTCTCCCTTCAGCAAGTTCCACCCAGGGAGTTATAGAGTGTTCTCATTGACATCTCCCAGTTTGTGGAATGCTCTCAATGAGGTATGGGATGAAGGAGATTTTTTTGAATGTTAGAAACTGAAGACTTATCTTTTTACAATGTCTTTTAATAACGTTTAACTTAATGTTAACTGCAACATATTGTTTATTGAGAGTTGTTTGCTTTATGCTATGAAATATGAATGTTATTTGCTTAGAAACTGGCGATAGATGGGCTATAATCCATGAAATGAATATCCTCACTGACTACCTTGGTACTATCTGGATAGTGTTGCGATGGCACATGAGTGAAGCAGCAAGTTACCGTTAGGGCAGCGATATCAGCCTGCTATTCTGATAACGTCAGGTGCTGTCAAATTGATAATGATTCCTGGCAACCCTGTGGTTAGTTTTCCATGTCAGGGGTATTCTCAAGGTTTTCTTGACAAGGACTGACCAGAAGTAGATTGCCCGGCCTTTCTTCTGCTCAGTAAGCCTACAGCATGCCTGGTATTCCAAGGGTTTTTTTTCATCCAGGCCTGACCCAGCTTCCGAAATCAGAAGAGACTGAGCTCATTCAGGCTGGCATGGCCATAGTCCAGATAACAGGACAACAAAAAAGCTGTCCTGAGTTATCTGGATAGCGGGCTGAATATCACAACACTAGCAGCTTCCGCACTACATGGATATTCAGTGCCTGTATAACAGCGCTGAATATCCTTGAATTGTTTAAATGCTGTGCCTGGTGGTTAAAAAAAAAGCTGACCATGGTGTTTAATATTGAACTGTACGGCTTCTTTTTTTTACCATTGAGGTGCTTTCTACAAGAGGAATTTCAGTGGGTGTTAAATTATATGCCTTCCCTCTTGGTCTCTGGGGTCAGGCATTATTCTGTGGTTTTTCTAGATTGTGCTATTCATTCCTACTTATCGTTCTCCCCACTTTCCTTCTTTTTCCCCCTCGATTGTTAAATTCCTTTATGATTTTTAAAGGCTTTTATAGTGTTCCTCTATGTGATCTTATTATGTTATTTTCCTCCAACTCTTCACTATTTCGGTAAACCGCATTGATGACATATGATTGTCTGAATCGTGATATATCAAGAATGTTAATAATAATAATAATAATGATTATTATTAACATTATTATTCAGCTAGGATACCAGAAATATAATATATCTAAACTCTTATCCAAAGTGCCATGGGCTTTCTAGAGTCTACAGAACAGAGAAAGGATTGCTTAAAGATTCCATCCACAATCTGGTATCTCAGAAGCACTATTTATGTATTTTAGGAAAAATGTATATAGCACTCATCCAGGCACATCTCCCCTGGGATTCCCTTTCCCCCCTCCCCCTTCCTACCATATACCCAATCTCCAGTGCAGTCCTATGGCCTACAGGTTTATGGGCAGAAGTGACCCCCTGCTACTTTCAGAATGGCAGCCTGTGCCATACTCATACACAATCTGCCGTACAAGAAAATGGCGCCAACCTCGGGTCAGCTGGTGCCATTTTGAAACCTAGCAGTGATGGGGGAGACTCGTGAGCTGCATGACCTCTTTGGAGATGGAGCGTGTAGTATGGTGGGAGCGAGTCAGCCTTTTTTTTTATTATATAATTTTGGAAGTAGTGGGAGGAAGGACCTGTCTTTTTTTGTTTCATTTTTAATTTGACTTTGTTTTTATTTGTTTTCTTTCATTTTGTTTCTTTAAATTGAAGGGGAACAACAAGAAACAAAATGAAATAAAATAAGCAAGATAACACAAAATGAAAACAGGTAATGCACAAGCCCCTCATGTCTCCTATCAGCAGGCTGCTAAACTCTCACCTGTGATAAAGGCCGGCACTCCCCAGCCCATCATATAGTAGAATCTCATGGGGCTGTAGTTGATATCTCGGACCTCGGTCAACATGCGATAAAGGTGAAGCCCCTCCAGAAGCATCCAGGCAAAGGTGCACATGTAGAAGAAATGCAAAAGGATGGCGATGACTGTGCAGGCGAACTGAGGGGCAAAGAAGAGGCAAAAAAAAGGGACAAACCCATCAACCAATATGCAGCACATGGAAAACCCTGGCAAGGCTATGTGAGTGTGTATCGGTCTCAGTACTGGAATAGCATGGGATGTTGTAGGTCAGGAATGAGGTATTCTCTGGGAAGAAACAGGAAGTCAGTCCTCACATACTGGTGATGTCGGCGCTGACGGAGCCCACGTGGGAACCTCCTCAGCTTTCAAAGAAAGCCTTTGGGAGATGTATCATGCATGCATGGTTCCCTTCCCGCCCAAGGGTGCCATCTTGCCTCGTCTCCTTTTTTCTGCAGAGCACATCAGACATGTTTCTTTCCCCCGGAAAAGTTGATTAATTTTTGTCTTTTTATTTCTTTTGCTGGTTGTGTACCGGTTCCCTTCTTGCCCCCGAGCCCACTTGCCTCAGCATTGCCAGGTCGGTTTCTTTTTCTCTTCTTTTTTCTATACTTCAGTCAGAGCAGATTCGCACCTTTTTCCTGGCCGGGCCAAGTGAGTTTGACCTCACGGGGACCATCTTTCCTGCTGCCTCGATCAGTGGCTTCAAATCATGCGACTGTTGTGCTCACAACATGTTTTGCACGGACCCGCATGATTGCTGCCTTCGATGCCTTGGGCCAGACCATGATCACTTGGTCTGCAGTCTCTGCAAGCAGATGATGCCCAGGCCCTTAGGAGCAGTCAGCAGCAGCAGAAGTCCATCTTCCAGAAGACTGACTCGGCCCGGAGTTGTCTGTGAGGCAACGCACCAAAACCCCCTCTGGGACCTCGGACCCTCGCAGGAATCATGCCACCCCGGGGCCACAAAACCATGAGACGGGGCTCCCTCGCCGAGGACCACACCAAGAAGAGCCAGAAGCCCTCGAGGACCTTGTCGAGTGACGAGTCAGGGAAAGTGGGGACATCTCATGGGCCCATATGTAAGGACTGACTTCCTGTATGTTCCTAGAGAAAGCGTAGTTAGTCACCTATAACAGGTGTTCTCCAGGAACAGCAGGAATCAGGCCTGACAGCCCTCTCTCCTCCCTGTGGAGTTGCTTCTAGATGTTTTTTTTGCCGTCTTGTGCTATGATATCATACTAAGGCAAGATGGCACCCTTAGGCAGGAAGGGAATGAGGTGCAGTGGTAGAGCTGTGTGTGGTGGTCTTAGTACTGAAACAGTACAAGATGCTGCCAAGCAGGGCTGTTATACATTGTTAGAACTGTGTGTGTGTTTGGCAGGGGGAGGGTTTTAATAATGGAATAGCAATAGGCACCATAGGTCAGGTTTGAGTGCACTAGCATCATTGAATGTGGCAGTCTATCTTACCAGTCTCCACCCTGCTTGGCAGGTGTTATCAAGAGTTACAATGTAGAAAAGCCAGGGAATAAATTCACAAAGCCCCCTGCCCCCCCCCCCCAAAAAAAAAATCCCGTGCTAGTTACAGGAATGTCAGCTTGGTTGATGCCAAGGAGGAAGATGAGCTGGGAGAGGAAGAGCGCCACCATCAGATTCTTCCGGATGCTGTGCTGGTTCGAGCGCAACGACCGCAGGCAGGCAAGGAGGAGGAAGGTGAGGAATACTGCACCCAAGGACACGCCGATGCAAACATAGGTTATGTTCTTCAGTGGCAGGATCTCACCATTCTAGGAAAGGCCAAATTTCACTTATTTGCTTTACCTGTAGTACCACACTAGTAAGATCTGCGGTTCTAATTATCAGGGCCGTACCAAGCCTTAAACGCGCCCTGTACAACTTGCACATCTGGTGCCCCCATCATTTGCCCTATGCCCGGCATCTCCCCATCTTACCTCCAAATCCAGCCAGCTCTCCCCCATGCTGCCTGCCCTTGCCCAGCTGCTGCCGCTTTTCGTGTTGCCTTGGCGGCGGCGGTGGCTATAGTAGCAGCAGAGAGGCATCCAATTAAAAAAAAAAATGCAGGTCTTTCCGACTCCGTGCTCGTATGTAGGTCTGATCCCTCATTCCTCTGACGTATGCTTGCATCAGAGAAGGGACCAGACTAGCCATTCAAATGTGTAGTCAGAAAGACCTGAGTTTTTTTTAAACTGAATGTCTGCTCTGCTGCTGCCACCATTGCCACCGCTGCCGCCAAGGCAACAGAAAGAATTTACTACATTACATTAAAGTTATAATTGAACGCGTTATTCAATAAAACAAGTGTTAGACATACGTTCAGAGAGGAACCATAAGTAGATAACAGAAAAGTGGTGACAGTGGGGCAAGGGCAGACAGCGTAGGGAGAAACTGAGGGCAGCAGTCCCAAATGCACATCTATTTCTTTACTCCCTGTACGGCTGCTGTGGTCACACAGGGCTACGTACTGCACTGCTAATTATTAACACCACTAGCAGCCAAATCCAGCAACTTAATTCTGCAATTTATAAACTGTTAATTCTTGATGCATTTGTAATTCATTTGGCTAGTCTGTATGAGTTTTCTGTCACTGGCTGTAGTTTACAAGGGATCGTGACTCAAGCAGATGCCAAAGTGAAGCAAGTTAGCTCTCTATAAATGACTTTTACTACTTGTTTTGAGTTGTAAAACTAAAAGTTATCTATGAAACAGAAGCCACGAGGTAATCAGAAGCCAAGAACAGTCGTCATTATGACCTCAGAAACTCTTATCTAGCCAATCAGAACAAGCATTTTCTCACAAGCCACATCCCATTTATCTCAAAATCTCACCTTATCTGGGTTAATCTGTACACTCATGAACTCTTTTTATTATATTAAGACCCTTTCTTCCTCCCTCCACCCAAAAAAATCCACCACTAGCACCTCTGAAATACAGGATTGCCACAGCAGAGCACCTCCCACAGGGCAGCACACAGAAGGGTCAGAGGTAACAGGTCAGAAATGAAATATTTGTCCCTTAACCAAATCTCATAACTAGAGGGTGCAAAACAAACTGCTTGAAGAGTCCCTTCTGGAAGGGTTTTTTGTGGGCAGAAACTGTGCAAACTTTATATGCCTTTATCCTAAAGCTTAAATCTGACCGTAGAACTGAAGACTCTGAGAAACAGCGCATCAGAAGGTAGTCGTGCTTGAGAGGAGAAGGTTGTGCATCAAGGGCAGTTTTCATGTCAGTTTAATACACGCATGCTGGGATAAGCACCATCCTCTCCCCTAACTATCGCCTCACCTCTCTCCTGGAAATATCCATCAGCACGGCAAAACTGGTCATATGATGGCACTGACAGCTGATATGGGTCTCATTCCTGAAGACCACCTCACAGCCCTTTGCGGACCAACCACCAATCCCACTCACTCTGCAAGAAAGGAGAGAGAGGAGATGCTGACTTAAGACGTTCTAGCATGGGAGGGCAGGTGCTTGGCAGGAGCTGGGTGAGGCAGCACACCGTATCTCAAAACTTTACAGAGTGCATACGATGAGATCACAGAATGGTCAGGAGGGAAAGAGTAGCAAAATCGGTGCCTTCTGGCCAAAGCAGGGAGACTCGCCCTCTATACATGAAGAGTTGGTAACCCTGGGAAGAAGCAAACTTATTTTGTCCAAAAGCTTCACAGTCTTCCTTTGGCTTCCGGCTCGATAAAAGTTGGCCCCTATATAGTAGGAGCTGTGATGGTACAAGCCTGCATTCCTGGCAAAACTGAGTCGTTCCCCATTTCAGAAGCCTTTGCTGCAACCCTTTAGTTATCACAGACACTATCTGCATCCCTCTAGAACCCCGTATGGGGATAATTTTATAAAGACACTTTAGCATGCATTTGACAGCAGACACATAAAATGCAGCGCACAAAATCACCCAGTGCAAGGAAAACACATGCACAACTCTGTACTAAGCATGTTCCGGCACATGTTTTAGGTGAAGAGCAGCTGTAAATGTCAGTGGTATCTTTCTAAGTTTACTCAGGACACTGTGACTATTCTGGCTGATTATCAGGATAGACAGGGAATCCTTGAGACTTCTAAGGCCAAAATTGATGGTCAAATTGCATCAATTCAGGGAGTCTTGGCATCATCTGTTCAGGATTCCCTGTTGTTGCATCGCCATGATGAAATTCTTGAAAATGCTCTTAGAATGAGGAATCTTCGTTTGTTAAATTTCCCCCGAACTCACTACCTCTCTCCGAATATACTATTTACCAAATATTTGAAGGATATATTAAAAGTTCCTGACCCAGATTTGATAGTCTTATCTAAATTGTATTACTTGCCTTCCGGTGTCAGAGAACCTTGTGTATTAGATACGGAGACAGGTGGTGGTGCTACTGGGGAAATTGAACAATTAACAGCGCAGAGTTTGGATTTATCTGTTTTTTTAGAGACCTCTGTTGAAGAAATTCCTACTCGTGCTACACTTCTGGTAACTTTTTTTGTTAGAGAAAGACAAAAATGATTTTACGTTCTTTAAATGCCGTCATGAGAAATCTTTTGGCCAGGCGATTCAGATTTTCCCCGATTGTATGTCATAGTACACAATTAAAGAGAAAAGCTTTCCTAGTGCTTCGCCCTCAAGTTTTGGCTCTTGGGGCTTCCTTTCTGTTAAAATATCCTTGTAAATGTGTTATAGTTTTTCGGGGTAAGTCGTATATTTTCTTGGATGCCTCTCAGCTGGAGACTTTTCTACAGGGATCGAGTGTGAAGTAGCTCTGCTTTTAATTTATTTCTAGCTCTTGTTTAGTATTTGGGGTCTCTTTAAATTGATTCCACTTTGTCGGGTAATGACTTTCATTAGTGTTTCACACTCCATATTGTGGGCTGGGAGTTTTTTATTTCCTTAATTTTCTCTCAATAAAGAGGATTTGAAAATGGAAAAAAAAATGTCAGTGGTATCATTTTAGCTGCAATTTCTGCAGCTTTCCTGGGGAGAGTTTTCTAAACACATACAGGCGTCTATTTGCCTTTATAAAATAGACTACAAATAGGCACCTCTCTGGACATAAGAAAAGGCCAAATGTATGTTTTACCGGGCATTGCACCAGTTTTTAAAGAGAAAGTAGATAGGTACTTTCACTTTGAAACCTGCCGCAGGTCCAAAGTAGATGTAGCCACTTACATGTGTATTTTTGTGGGTATATTCGTCTGCAGGAAAACATATTTCCCCACCCTGACCTAAACATACCCCTCAGGAGCACCTCTGAACATGGCTGTTTAGCTGCATTGAGGGGGGGGACTGTTTTCAGGCAGCCAATTAACACAGCTCAAATACTTTCTACCCATGTAAATCACTTTGGGACATGTTTACTAAATTGTGGGTGCCTACCATGTATTCCACCCAAAAAAATGAGCACAGGGGTGGTGCCCAACTTGTGCTAAAAATTGGAGGCATGTCCCCATGTAGCTAGCATGGGTTTAGTAGCACCACCACCATACTCATCGCTTGTGAGCATGCGTCAAAGTTGCCCGCACAAACTGTGATATGTGCGCTCCATCCCTAAACTGCCCAGTCTCCACCCCAACCCACACTATGCCAGTAGCATGGGCTTTTTAACACGGCCACATTTTTGTCACATGGTAAAGTTTACTGTGGTGCTCTTCATGCATGCTGAACACTGCGCTATCTGGTAGCATGGTTAGTAAGTATGCCCCTTTAAGAACTGTCCTTCCATTGCTCTGTTTGGTTTCCTGAGATCTGCTACCATGTGCATTTGTTTGCAAATATCCTGAGGGTATTTTACACCTTCTTCCACCTCAAACAGTCCAACAGCCCTTGTCCAAGGGCCACTCACTAGGGGCTTCTTCTGGAACCCTACAGTCCGGGGCACTAAATCTGACAGCGAGGTGTCCCTGCTGCATGAAGATCAGAAACTTGTATATGTATGTAGTGTTCTCCCTGAATCCAAACATGTCTCTGGAAACATGGACTTTAAGAGGGGAGAAATACAAATCCCTAGGGGGAGGGGGGATGCTATTCAAAGGCATTTATACTGTTTACATACCTGCAAACCATATAAATGCTGTGAAGCTGGATATTCATCGACACTAACACCGTACCGCTGAATATCCACGAATGCTGCCGCTACATGCTCCGATGCTAAGCAGTTAACATTGGGGTATTCTGGGAAGAGCAGAAGCAGCGCCCATCACTAAGCGGGCAGCGGCAATATTGAACTGCTGCCCGGTTAGCGACACATGGGTAAAGTAAGCCATGGCAAACGTTGGCCTTACTTTATCCACAGAAACTAACTGGGGCAGTGGCTTGATATTACCGCTGCCCAGTTAACTTCTGGGTTCTGCGGTGAAGCCAGATATTCAGATATGGTCCAGTATTGAATATACGGGGTTAGACTTCAGCAGCAATGGCTAGGTGCTATACAAGTATGAGCCGCCAACGCCACTGAATATCTCCCCAAGGGAAATTAACCACCCAAATCATTGTGAAAGTATCACTCAGTGTGGCTAATGTTTTAACTGCACACACTGATGAAAAGCAACATATGTACTTTTCACTCCATGGACTTTGCAGAACTTTCAAAGCAAGAGTACACACGTAGCTCCACTTTGAAAGTTATCTCCAGAATATTACCTGCGCACATTAACTCTTGCTAATTTGTCTAGATACTTTGTCTAAGTATGGATCCATTTGAAGGATATGTGTAGCTGCAAACCCCTGACAGGAACACCTCCCGCCTACCCAGCTTAAGAAGACTGATTTATTTATAAAATTATATGGTGATGGCATGCTGTCGAGTCAGTGCTGACTCCTGGCAAACCAGACCCTGAGTTTGCTTGGCAAGGAGTGACTGGAAGTAGATTGCCAGAACTTTCTTCAACGCAGTCTACAGTACCTGGTATTCTAAGGTGGTCACCCATCCAAGTACTAGCCAGGCCCAGCCCTGCTTAGCTTCTGAGATCAGCCAAGATCAAGCTCATTCAGGCCAGTGAAGCTTGCCTATAAAAATAAGTTTTACACAGATTCCAACACATAAAAAGCACTATACATGCACGTCTACCCACAAATTGGGAAATCTTATACAAGCCCATTTCAGGATTAAAGCATTATTTGCCTATAATAAGGGCTCTGAAAATTACCCTTCCTAAGGTTAAAATGACAGCAAACAGGAGCCAGCCCCTGCTGCACTCACAGGATGGAATGGTTCCAGAAGACACAGATGGGTTTGGAGCGTTCCTCAGTCTCCAGAAGTCGGAACTGCACAGTGATGGGCTTGTCCAACGTCCGCTGCATCAGCTCCTCATTATCGTGAATGTTGATGCTGACCACAGGCGTGTTGATAACGGGGCGTTTGGGGACTCTGAGGAGAAGACAGCAGAGATGGGGTCAGCAGGGTAAGGCAAGGGCACAGGAAGACAAGAAGCAGAGAAAGAAAGCCAATAGGGAGATGGAGGAAGGTTGGACACATCCAGATAATGAAAGCTCAAAGCAGGATCCAGCCACATAGACACTGAACAGCGCAGAGACATGGGATTGAAGAGATGGAGGTACTGAATTGGTGTCTTTTTGACCTTGGAATGATTTTACAGGCAAGTAAAATACAGGACAGTTGGGCTGCAGTTTCCTAATTATAAATATTTATTATGTAACTTCCATTTCTCCAGGAACAAGCAGGAAGTCAGTCCTTACATATGGGTGATGTCGGCACCGACGGAGCCCGCACGGAAGCATCTTCCCAGCTTTCAAAGAAAGCCTTTGGGAGATGCACCACACCTGCGTGGTCTCCTTCCCACCCAAGGGTGCAATCTCGCCTCAGTCTCCTTTTTTTCCCCGCAGAGTCCACTGGATGTCTGTCCCGTTTCCTCAGAAAAAATGTCTCTTTTTTGTCTTAAAATTATTATTTTCTAGTAAAATGTACCGGTTCCTCTTCCCGCCCCCGAGCCAGCTTGCCTCTGCATCGCTCCTTGGTTCGTTTTTCTTGGTTTTCCTGTTTTTTTCAAAGTGTCCCTTGATGGGCGCTTTGCGCCCTTTTTTGTCCAGTAGCCCTCATCCGGGTCCAACGACTTGTTTTCCCTTGGCCTCCAGTGGCTTCAAAAAATGTGATCGGTGCAGTAAGATGATGTCCCTCACTGACCATATGACTGCTGTCTCCATTGCCTCAGGCCAGACCATGACAGCTCGGGCTGCGACTTTTGCAAGTCCATGTCTGCAAAGGCCACCAAGAGCTGTCAGTTGCAGCAGGAGAAGTTGTTCCATAGATCCAACAATGTGCCGGAGTCCCCGGTGATACCACGTACCATAGCCCCCTCCGGTACCTCAGTGCCCTGCGATGCCCAGGACGCTTCAGAGCCCCACGGCTTCTCCAAGAGGAACTCCCCGGAGTTGGAACATAAGAAGAGTTTGAAAACCTTGAAGGCTGCCTTGGAGGATGGGTCTGGAAAAATGGGTAAATCTCACACCAGGCCCCACAGTCTCCAGCATGAGTCCAAGGGGTTGGATATGTGCGCTCCATCCCTATCAGGGGGAGTCCAAGGGGGAGTCCACAGGGGGAGTCCAAGGGGTTGGAGTAGGAGCAGCCTTACAAGCTGCCCCGGAAAGAGTCATCAGCATTGGGCAACCGGCCTTGGACCCCCGAGGCCATCCTGGTCTAGGACTCCCCCTTGATGGAACCGATGCTGGGCCCAAAGTCATCAGTGCCCATGTCAAAGGCTGCGGAGCCATCTGGCATGGAGACCAGAATGGCGGCATTGGAGCACAGTACCACTGCCCTCCTGGCATAGCAGCAGCTGTTGATGTCCTGTTCCACCAGTTCATCTGCCCAGACAACTGGACCCTCGACCTCGAGGACTTCTTGGGTTGTTGAGCTGATCCTCGAGAACCACTGTGATGAGGAAGGCACTGGTGAGCCTGCAGAGTTAGAGAAAATCAGTGATTGTACCTTTAAAAGCATTCCAGCAGTGCACAGGCTTCAGAGCAAGCTTAGAGTTTCTGAGGCTAGGCTGCCACACCCAAGCTCTGCTGACGGAGTAGCAGGCTTAGAGCATGATTATGAACACCTGTTAAGGCAGAGAGAAACGCTGCCCAGGAAGCACCTTTATAAACCCTGCTTAGGGAAAAGCAGAGGGGAGAAGAGCTGCTCAGGAGGAAAAGGTTGCTCAGAAGGGAAGAGCAGAGCAAGCAAACACTCAAGGAGAGAGTCCAGGAAGACAGAGTCAGAGACGGACTCAGAGCAGGACTGGAAATTGAGCTGGAAGTTCCCAGAAAGAAAGTTCCAAGCAGAGGAAAGAAGAAGGACCTGGAAAGAGTCTGGCACAAGGGAAACCAGGCAAGAGCTGCTCAGGCAGAGAGAGCAGGGCAGGTTCCAAACTTCTGTTCCTGATCAAGAGGTTCACAACACTCAGAGGTGGATGCCTAGGTTTCAAACCAGGAGGCAGAAGAACCCAGCCTCCAACAGAGAGCCGTGGTTAAACCTCAGAGAGGAACTGGGGCAAGAGAACCAAAGAAAGATATCCAGTAATACAGTTCTCCATATTTCTTACTGGGTAGAGAAGTCCTGGAGGGAGTTACAGGAATCCTCAGCAAAAATTCCACCAGAGGCAGGTCATGAGGGCTCAGTGCAGGATATTACAATTCCAGAGCAGGAGGAAATGCAAGTGGAGTATAATGAACCAGACCCCTTGATTACTGAACTGCCAATGGACTATTCTTTGTGTCGTGCAGAGGCTACTGAATCCTTGGTTAAGGGGTAGCAGCCTGAGTAAATGCTTTTGGGAAAAGCACTACCAAGTAAACTTAACCTTGCTAAGGTAGGAACCAGGTTAAGTAAGACAAGCTTGCACAGCACTGTATATTATCTCACTAAGGAAGCAGAAAGACATTCTTTACTTTGCTGAACCTAAGAAGCTGTACTTTTGATTTGCCTGTTTTGATTGATGAAACGTCTGCATCTGTTTAATGCCTTTGAGAAGTTACTCAGCTTAAGGATGTAAATATTTTCTGTACTTTTTGTCCTGGAGGAAATATCCAGATACTTTGCGTTTGAACCTTATTTGTGCATATTTTGGGGAAATAAACTGTGTCATGCTTGCCTTCACTCGATGTCTCCACGACTATCCTTTTTAAGAGGGAAACTACAACTCCCAGAGGGCACTGCTCCTGAAGGAAATAGTTTTCAAACCTTTTAAAGAGGACTAAAATGGCAACCTTAATCCCCTAAGCACATGGCTGGGGATAGGGACACGTGACACCACCCATTTCAAGAGACCCATCTGTTTCGGACGAGATCCTGGTCCTGTTCCTCGGACGCCGGTCCTCTCTGGCAAGTGCATGCAGCTCGGACCACAGCTCCCCCAGGGGTCACGGACCTTCAGGCTTGGGGCCTGATCACGGGAGCCACGGAGCCTTGGATTCTTCCTCTGACTTCCGGGAGACCAAGAACAAGGAGTCCCTGGACACCTGGTGACACCGAGACATGCCCTCTGACCTGTCTCCACCGGTGCCCCGGCGCCGTTCCCCACCAGAGGATATTGCCTTCCTTGACTTTGTGTGGGACACAGCAAAGGTGATTGTGTTCAAGACCAAAATGGAGGAGGACCCCTGCACAGAGGAACTGCACAGATCCTCCTCCATATGTGTGAAACATCAGCGTCTGTGCTCATTGTGAGCAGATGGCTCGACTCCATGTACAGAATCTGCCAAAGCCCGGGGTTCCTAAAAACCCAGCTCCCTCACAATTCTATGGTCATCAAGTTGGCCATGCGGCAACTCAAGAGCCAAATGACTCATTCTTCGGTGCCCCCGGGTAGGGAGGCCCGGACCTTGGACGCCCTCAGCCAAAAATGCTACTAGGGCTTGATATTGGTTTGCCAAGTCCAGTCCTACCAGTTGTACATTGGCATGTATCTAAAGGAACTGGCGAGAGCGCTCACCGGTTTTTCTGCAGGCCTTGATGGGGAACCTCTTCAGTGGTTCAAGTCTCTGGCCTCAGCAGTCAAGGAGTGCTCAAAGTTCCTGTCTCGAGCAGCGTACAATGCCTTCTAATGCTCAGCCAGTGTGGCCATCGCGGGCATTGGGGCCAATGCCAAGCACGGCTGCAGTCATCTGACCTTGAGCAATGGGTCCAGGATAAACTCATCGATGTCCCTTGCACTGGAGGGAACTCCTTCGGAAAACCCATGTCAGACAAAGATGCTGAGATAGAGACCGCATTACTGACCAGGACCAGACTCTCGAGAAGACCTCAGTGCACCCCCATAAGAAGGTCCTGGGGAAGAAGCCTTTCTTCCTGAGAAAGAAAGGGGTGTTTGGTAATGTCCCACAGTTCCAAACCTTCTCTGCCCCACAGCAGGGGCAACAGTCCAAGGGGCAAGGACATGGCCCTCGCAAGCCTAAGACACCTAAGACCCAGGTGCTGGCCCCAGCCCAGCCTAGAGGGAGCTTTTGACTCCTAAGGTATGGCCAACGATCACACTATCCACATCCTGCAGCATCTAGGGTTCAACATCAATTACCCAAAGTCCCACCACTCTCTGGCACAGGGTCTGGAGTTCATAGGGGCTCAACTGGACACCCTCCAGGCCAAGGCCTTCCGCCCTCCGGAGAGGACAGAGTGCCTCAGGGCACTAGCCGCAGAAGTGCAACACCGCTGGTCAGTGCCTGCTTGCCTTCTCCTCCACTTGCTGGGCCACATGGCTGCCACTGTCCACGTAACCCCATACACCCACCTGCATATGAGGATGGCTCAGGGGTGCCTCTGCTCTCAGTAGACACAAGCCACGGGCAGACTTTGGGACAGGGTAAAAGTGACCCGCCAACTGGCAGACTTCTTCCATTGGTGGCAGATCCCCTGCCACCTTCAGGCCATGATGCCCTTCCAGGCACCCACTGTCCCAGAGGGTCCTCACTATGGAAGCCTCCCTGCGAGGATGGGGAGCTCATTGCGAGGACCTCCACATCCAAGGCACATGGTCCCAGATGGAGTGCCAGTTGCAGATCAACCTCCTGGAGCTCCAGGTGATATCTCTGGCCCTCTGAGCTTTTTGCCACCGGTTGCAGCACCAGTCAGTGATGATCCAGACAGACAAAGTCGCAATGTTCTATGTCAACAAACAGAGGCATGGGGTCGTACTCCCTCTGCCAGTAGATGGTAGCCCTCTCCTCATATGCAACATGCAATGGGATGCTCCTGCAGGTGGTCTACCTCCCGGGCCTGGACAATACCCTGGCAGACAGGCTGAGCATGGTCCTCCAACCACACGAGTGGTGTCTGGACCTCAGAGTGACCTCCCAGCTTTTCTGACTCTGGAGCATCCTCATAGTGGACCTGTTCACCAGCCCGGACAACATGCAGTTGCAATTTCTTCTGTTCCAACCAGTCGCACCCATCCCAGGTGGTGGCGGATGCGTTCTTCATCCCATGGACGGAAGGCCTCCTTTACGCCTTCCCGCCGATACCGCTGGTTGCCAAGACCCTCTTCAAGGTCCAGCGCAACAAGGTATCACCGATTCTGGTAGCCCCCCAGTGGCCCAGGCAACCCTGGTTCCCGCTGCTTCTCTGTCTGTTGGTGGTGCCTCCGATTCACCTGGGCTGTGCCCCAGGACTACTCTCACAGGAGGAGGGGTCTCTCCTGCACCCCAACCTGGGGTCCCTGTCACTCATGGCATGGCTGCTGAAAGGGTAGCACTAGCTCCCTTCAACATCCCACATGATGTGGAGGAAGTCCTTCTGGCCTCCCATAAGGCCTCCATGAGAAGGGCATATGCCTTCAAATGGCATTGATTTTTGGTGTGGTGCGCAGAAAGGCAGGTGAACTCTTTCTCCTGCTCGGTGCAGCTGGTGCTCCAGTTGCCTACTCCACCTGTCACAGGTGGGACTGAAGTCCAACTCAGAGTGCACCTGAGCACTATTTTGGCACACCACCATGCTGTCAACAGCAAGCCCCTCTCGGCTCAGCCCCTTATCTCTTGTTTCCTGTGGGGCCTTATGTTGTCAAAGACCCCCGTCCACCCACCAAAGGCAGAGTGGGATCTCAAAGTGGTGCTCTCATAGCTCACTAAACCACCTTTTGAGCCCCTGGCTACCTGCTACCTGAGGTACCTCTCCAGGGAAGGTTGACTTTCTCATGGCACTCATGTCAGCTCGCAGGGTTAGTGAGCCGCAGGCTCTGATGGCAGAACTCCCTACACGAAGTTCTACAAGAAAAGGGTGGTGCTCCACATATACCCCAAATTTCTGCCAAAGGTGGTGTCCCCCTTCCACCTCTATCAGGAGGTGGTGCTCCCCACCTTCTTCCCGAGGCCTCATGCCGGCAAGGCGGAGACCATTCTCCATACTCCAGATTGTACTGTAAAATGGCCCTGTCCTTCTATCTGCAACAGACTCAGGGTCATCGCAAAGTGCCTCAGCTCTTTGTCTCCTATCACCCCAGTCAACTGGGGCTTCCAGTAACTAAAAAAACTCTGTCCATTTGGGTGGCAGACTGCATTGCCCTTGCCTATGAGCAGGCTGGGATCTCACTAGACCTCTGTCATGGCACACCACGACAGAGCCATGGCTACCTCTGTAGCAAATCTACATTCCATACCTGTTACAAAAATCTGCCGTGCCGCCACCTGGTCTTCAGTTCATACCTTCACAACTCACTATTGTCTGGAGAGGGAGTCCCAAAGGGACAGCGCCTTTGGCCAGGCCATGTTCCTTAATCTCTTCGGGATGTAGGCAACTCCTGCCCCCTCCAACCCTTCTGTGTTCAGGCTACCGGAGTGCTGGTTTTCCGCCAGACACTTGGTCTTGCAAGAGTCTCTCAGTTGGGACTCAACTACTGCAGCTCACGGCTCACCTTCTCTAGTCGCCGTGGCATTTTCTACAGGTTCTCGGTAGCCTGTAGCTGGGGAGTCCCATATGTGAGGACTGACTTCCTGCTTGTTCCCGGAGAATGCGTAGTTACTCACCTTCCCCCCTTGGAGTTGCCTCTTTACTGTATTTTAATTTTTGCTCTTTTTTTTTTTTTTTTAGTGCCCGCAAGTCAATGCTGACTCCTTGCGACCCAGCTGCCTCTGGGTTTTCTTGGCAATGCATCACGGAAGTAGATTGCTAGGCCTTTTCTTCCGAGGCAATGGAGGGTAAAGTAACTTGCCCAAGGTCACAAAGAGTGCCAGTGGGAATCGAACCCTTGATTTTCTGGGTAATAGGCAATTGTTCTATAACCACTAGGCTACTGCTCCACTTTGCCGTCTTAGCTATGTCATTAGACTGAGACAAGATGGCACCCTTGGGTGGGAAGGGGACCACGCATGCGTGGTGCATTTTCCAAAGGCTTTCTTTGAAAGCTGGGGAGATGCTTCCACGAGGGCTCTGTCAACCCTGATATCACCCATATGTGAGGACAGATTCTAGCTGTCCCCAGAGAAAATCTGTTACAGGTGAGTAACTATGCTTTCACAGCACCATTAGTACATCGAGTAACTACGTTTTCACAACACCATTAATACATCAAAAGCATGTCAATCCCTAATAAAGGGTAAATCTAATGCTCTCATATGTAAATGTCCATACTAATGAATCTTAATGTGCTCGTTAGCTATTCACGTTGGGGACAATATTCAGACCCACAGCTACTGCATAAGCAGGGCTTGACTTGTAATGTTAGTACCTATAGACAGGACTAGAGAGTGATGAGGAGAGGAAGTTTCTCCCTCAAAGATCATGGTGCATGGTCCTAAAGCAAATGGAATAAAGGTCCTGTTTAATACAGGTATTTGGTGCCTTCAAAATCTAGAGCTCTAGGCTATTACCTATATTTCCTATACCTAACTCTGTGCCTGTGCCTAAGATAAACAGAATAATTATCCACTTACCTTTATACCAGCTATCCAGTGGCCCTATTCACTTAGGCAACTGCTAAATATGTGGGCCTAAACTTAAATGGATAGCTTATCTGATAAAGCTGGAATGCTATTTATATAGTCCTGCTAAATGGATAAATTTGTGCAGTTAACAGCAGAATATTTCCACTATCCAGAAAACTTTTGGGCCTCTCCCTTCCTAATTTTATACAGATACATTTTGACCAGACAGTGAGTTGGCATTTAGCAGACCCAAATTTTTAAACCAAACACTTACGTGGTTAGGACTGGGTGCTAACCAGATTGATGTTTGGAATATCAGCCCCCTTGTAGTCATAAAACTGAGTTAAAATATATGCTATTTTATGCTGCTTCTGTAACACTCAAATTTTAAATTTAAGGTGAAATAACGTTTAAAGCATCATTTTCTGGTGATGGGACTCTCAAGACACAGGGATGGTGTGGGAACATAAGATGCTCTAGAAGAACCTTATTCCCAGCCTGCCCCTGCTCCAGCCCCCATGCCCATTGTCACCACTACCGCCCCTTTCCGGGATATGCAGGAACAGTAACACATTTAAGAAGGCACCACAGCGACAGAATTACCTTCTCTTCTGGGCCGCAATGTCATTCACGCTTCACTCCCCTCCGATTCAACTTCTTTCAACAGGAAATGGAATCTGAAAGGGCCTGAAGTGCAAATGGCACCGCAGCATGGAAGAGAAGGTTACGCCAGCACCGCAGCATGGAAGAGAAGGTTACTCCGGAACCGCAGCGTGGAAGAGAAGGTTACTCCGGAACCGCAGCCTAGAAGAGAAGCTTACTCCGGCACCGCAGCATGGAAGAGAAGGTTACTCCAGCACCGCAGCGTGGAAGAGAAGCTTACTCTGGAACCGCAGTGTGGAAGAGAAGCTTACTCCGGCACTGCAGCATGGAAGAGAAGCTTACTCCGGAACCGCAGCGTGGAAGAGAAGCTTACTCCGGCACTGCAGCATGGAAGAGAAGCTTAATCCGGAACTGCAGCGTGGAAGAGAAGGTTACTTCAGGGCCGCAGCATGGAAGAGAAGGTTACTCCGGTACCACAGCCTGGAAGAGAAGCTTACTCCGGCGCCGCAGCGTGGAACAGAAGGTTACTCCAGTGCCGCAGCCTGGAAGAGGTTACTCCAGAACCGCAGCGTGGAAGAGAAGGTTACTCCGGCACCGCAGCCTGGAAGAGAAGGTTACTCCGGCACCGCAGAGCCTTTTTAAATTATTGCCACCGCTGCACATTCCAGAGAGGGGTGGCAGTGGTGGCAATGGATGCCCACTGACCATTTACATTCTAGGCAACCGCCTAGTTTGCCTAATGGTCACACCAGCCTTATCTAGGCAGATTACACATGTGACAAAGTATGCATTGTGACATTAACCAGTAAAAGAACATATTTTACACCCATTTCCCACAAGAACCCTAGACCCAGGACCAGAGATTGGCAATCCCCAGCTCAAGACCCACAAGGCTCTGGACACTTGTACTTCTGAACCTGATATAACCAGAACTATAACTCCTTAAATCATCACCTTCTGCCACTACACCGTGCCTTAAACGTCATCTCAGCTGACATTCAAATTTTAGCATTAAGCAAACAGTGCTAAATAGTTAATATTTTAACAAAGTTTTGAAAGTACATTTCTAATAATTATGTTAAAAATAATTTACATGCTCATTAGCACAGAAATGTTAATTTTTTGTACACTCAGCTTATCATAACTCTCTTTGGCGCACTAACATTGTTGTAAATTTAAGTTAAGCAGGACGTTCAGAATACATGCTAAAAGATGTGCTATCAGTATATTATTTTACAAATCTCAACCTGATATAGCGACCCTGGATGTAAAATCCTACACCACAGAGCAATATGCTACACACATACAAGATAATTCCATCCAAATGGAGGTATCCCACATAAGACTTCTTTCATTACCCAAAATCCTCCCTTAAGGCTCCCTTCCTCACTCAAAATTCTCCCATATGAAACCTCCTCTCCTACTCATATTCCCCATCCCATCAAAAGACCCCTTCTCCCACTCAAGAGCCCCAAAAGACCCCTTCTGTAATCAACAGTCCCCCTTCTCAAGTTCCTCTCCAAGAAGACTCTTGTCCTCATTAAACTTGCCTATTTCCACAAAAGACCACCTCCCCTACTCAAATTCTCTTCTGCAAGATATACCCATCTGATGGCTGTTTCTTTAAATTGTGAGGCAGGAGAAAATCCAGTACTTCAGCCTATTCCCTTTTAGTCTCATATTAGACTGAAACGTCTAGAAAAAGAGGAAATCCTCATACTATGACTCTCCCTGTTCTAGAATTTTTTTAACCTTATATTACAAATGATCCTCCATTCTAGAGTTTTTCTTTCTGATGCGTGAGAGAGGGATAGAAATAAATAAATAAGAGTAGCCTCCATACTCTTTCCGAGCAGCCACAGCACTTCATAATCACCTCAGACTCCTTTTGTCCGTGTCATATTGCTCTGGTAGCAGTCCTGCCAGTGTGCGAAAAATAATGACACTGGCTATAGCCTGTCCTTCACTTGAATCGGGATGACGCTTCTGCCGGCTCACCAGTGTGGATTCCTCCTCCAGGGCAGTACCAGGCTGCCTGCCACTGACAGCCAAAGGATCTGAAGGTACAAATAAAAAAAGAGAGAGGGAGAGAGAGGTTGGGGAAGTAAGCAGAGGCTCCAAATATTCCCAGTGCTTGATGCTTGACATGTAAACATTTTCCTTCATGCCTCAGGCTATTTTATGTGCAACAGGAAAAAACATACAGGGTATATTATAATATATTATTATAACCGTTCCATGATAACCTCTGCTAAGAAATCCTACTACTCACAGCTTATAGCCTCCTCCTCAAACCTCTTCTAGGCGCTTATATCAGGTCCTTAAGTCTCTCTCTTCCCCTTCCACCTCCCCCCCCCCCATCCTCCTTTCCCACCCCTTCTGCCCCCAGCCCAACCACTCTCGCTTCTTTCTTTTCAGACAAGGTCCAATCTCTTTGCTCATCTTTCCCTACCTGTCCTACGCCTCTTTCCCCCTCCCCACCCCCCTGCCCTCTCCGTAATCAATTCTCCACCTGTCTCTCATACTTTTCCCCATACCTGGTGCACTTTCAGTCCTGTCACCTCTGCCGAACTCATTAAAGCCATATCCTCCTCCCACCAGACCACCTGCCCCCTCGACCCTTTTCCCTCCTCCTGGCTCCTTAATCCCTCGCCCTAACTATGCTTAATTCCAGCCTTGCCTCCGGTCACTTCCCCACCAGCTGGAAACATGCCATTGTTCGGCCACTTCTCAAGAAGTCCACCTTAGACCCTGCTGTCCCTGCTCACTGGCGCCCGGTAGCTAACCTCTCTTTTCTCTCCATAATTCTTGAAAAGCTTGTTTTCTCTCAGCTTGCCACTCACCTCGATTCCACCTTTTCTCTTCACCCGCGCCAATCGGGATTTCACGCCGGCCACAGCACTGAAACTATCCTCTTGGCACTCCTTTCCGAAATTCACCACTTTCACGATCGAGGTGACCTCTCCCTTGTTGTATCACTGGACCTTTCCTCTGCTTTTGACGTTGTCGATCATCGCACTCTTCTTTCGCGCTTGTCTGATCTGGGTACAGTGGTTTCGGTCTTTCCTCTCCTCTCGTACCTTCACATAGGTCCTGATGCCTCATCCTCACTCCCCGTTACAATGTGGTGTGCCACAGGGCTCTATCCTTGCCCCCCTACTCTTTAATGTTTTTCTCGCCCCACTTGCCTTGCTCATCCAACAAGCCGGAATTTCCACCTATACCTATGCTGATGATATTCTCCTGGTTTACCATATTTCCCCCTCGGCACCCAATCTTTCTCCGCTTAATGACTGTCGTAATCTCATTGTCTCCTGGTTCAGTCAAAATTTCCTTCATGTCAATCCATCCAAATCCTCTGCCATTTGGCTTTCTTTTTGTGCCCCTTCTCCCACTCTGTCACCTATTATGGCCGCCCACCCTATTCCCCTTGTTTCCACCCTTCGGTACCTGGGTGTCACCTTGGACTCCTCTCTTTCTTTTCACCAGCACATTTCCTCTGTGGTACGCACATCCTTTTTCCACCTTCGCGGAATCAGGTCTATCCGGCCGTTCCTTTCTTCCACCACTATCACTACCCTTGTTCTGTCCCTTGTGATTATTCGCTTAGATTATTGTAATTCTGTTTTCGCTGGTCTTCCTCGCTATCAATTACGTCACCTTCAGTTAATTCAAAACACCACCGCCCGCTTAATCACCCACTCCCCTGCTACTGCCCATGTCACCCCCTCTCTCCTTTCCCTTCACTGGCTTCCAATTAAAGTCAGATTTATCTACAAACTCCTTACTATCACCCATAAAGTCTTACACACCAGTATTCCACAGTATCTGGCCGATATCATCCACCTCCAACCAGTCCCTCGTCTCTTTCGTTCTGCACACGGTAACCGTCTTTTCCTCCCTTCCCCCTCCCAGGCGCACCTCGAGCTTACCCGTCAATCCGCCTTCTTCTTCCTCAGTCCCGCTCTATAGAATTCGCTCCCGTAATCTCTTTGCACGGAACTCTCTTTTCCACATTTCAAGCACTTCTTAAAACACACGTTTACTGTCAGGCCTATGATCTTCCTGCACTCGCTGATGGCCCTGATCCTCCCCCGCCGAGCCCTCCTACACTAGTAACTCAACAACCTCTTTGTTTATCCATCTGGTAGTTCCCTTCCCCCTGCCCTCATACCTGTGCCTCCCATGCCTAAACCTGCCTCCCTACCTCTTTTTGTTATGCTCCTTTATTCTTCTTTACTTTCCTATTTACTTTCCTATTTCATCCTTCAACTTTCTGTAGCCAATATATTGTTTTATTGTACACCGCCCTGATGCTCCGGCAAGGGCGGTATATCAAATTTTGCAAATAAAGATAAATAAAGATAAAGATATAATATCATATCATATCATATCATATAATATAAATTATAATATATATATTATATTATTATTCATGTTAATTAATTAATTAATTATTATATTATATTAATAAAAATATTAATATTTAATATTTTAAAAAATATACAAGGTAATATTTAAACTCCATGGTTGGGTTTTTTTTAAGCTTCAGCCACGGTGTTTAAATAAAATTGGAACATTCAGCACTGGTATCTAGATAACGACCGACACTGAATATGTATATTCAGGGCCGGCTGTGGTGATCTCTAGCGGCACCGTCCCTATGCTACTAACCAGATAAGCCTCACTGAACAGTGGGTCATAAATAGCACAAGTAAATGATCATGTAATTGTTCAAACTTTTCATTTATTTTATTGGTCATATTCACTAGTAAAATTGTACACACAGCAAATAAGAGTGCATAAAAAACTGACCACAACTTGGCCAACTGCTGGAGTATTTCTTTTGCATGTTATTGAAAACAGGGCTCCGTGTGTTTTCGTATTAATAAACACATGTTTTCTGCTATGGAAACAAATCTGATTTTCATAATGCCCTTCTCCCCCGAAGATTTTAGGATGGAGAGGCAAGTCACAAGCACCTTAACAAGGTGCAAAACAATTTTATATTTTATGATGATATGAAGTTAAAGAATATTAATTTAAATGCATTGGGTAGCCATTTTGATACAAAAAGCACAGCTCTCAGCTCTTCCTGTTGGCCAAATTTCCTTAGAATTTACAGGAATTCACTGAAAAATAATTAGTAAAACAAGAAAAATATATAGAAAAACAAACATTGTAATATATATATATTTTTTTAATCAGGCCCATCTAATAGTAAAAAATAATTGGCCTAATATGCAGTTGGGCAGGCTATGCGCCGCTATGGCGCATAGCCCTACCCATTGACCCTTAACCCCAAATATTCAATGCCAGGGTCATATGCGGCCCTGGCATTGACTATCTGAGGATCACCGCACAAGCCGGAAGCTGCAGTAGCTAACCAGGCAACAGTGACATAGCATGCTGCCCGTTTAGCTCCTGTGCTTTAAAGATAGGCAAGGGGTTTCCTCACCTTTCTTTTAGACACAGGTCGCTAACTAGGTAGCATGCAATATTGCCGCTGCCTGGTTAGCGACAGTGTCTGTCTCCGCTCTGCCCTGGAACACCCTAACATGCCTTAATGCTAACCGCATAGCATCGGGGCATGTAGCGGGGTTAGAAGGGGCTAGTCAACAGCACTAATCGTGTTGCCGTTGAATATCCCGATTATCTTGGTAATGTGGCACTGTGCCGTGATGGCACCCTGCAGATGAAGGACTTCAGGTGTACTTACGTTTAATGTCTATGGGTTTGAAGACGGATTCAGGGAGGATCACTGTAGTTTCTAAGTCAGCAGGCTTCTCACCTCGGAGGGCCTCATAACGCGGCAGTGTGGCACCAGCAAAATTCATCTTGTCCAATCGCACCACAGAAATTACTGCAAGAGGTAAGACAATGATTCCATCAGCTGAGAAGCTGCAAGAAGGGAAAACTTTCATCATTAAAGTGCCAGGCCACATGTTGATGGGCAGCCCCCAGTGGGCTCCGTGGCTATATACCTATCCATAGAATTTGCAGGTGCAAACTTCCCACTGGAAGGTAAAAATAAACCTGGGGTACTTTGCCAGGACAACCCCGGTACATTCAGAAGGCAATATTGAAAGTGATCTAGTTGGCTATACTAAGGAGATAGCTGGCTACATTGGGGTTTGTGAAAATTTAATACCACAGAGGAGTATTATTGTCAGATACGATATCTAGCTGCTCAAATTCTGGGTGGACCTGGGGTTGTGGTGAAGTTGAGTAGCAGATCTGCAATCTGTGGTAGTGGGACCTGCAGGGAAAAGTATGAGCAGCAATTTGGAAAATAAAACACTGAAGCAGGAGCAGATTTTGGTGTTTGTAGGCCCTAGGCACTTTCTCTCTGAAATATGGACTTTGGGGACATTATTAAATACTTTGCTGAAAAGAGACACTGAAAAAAGTAACTTTCTTAGGAGTTGCCTAGAAATTCTGGAATTGTGTTTTAGAAATGTAATTCTGAAGTTTCAGTTGCATTAAATTTCTGTCTTACAATCTTTTTTTCTTTTTAAAGTTTTCTTTTTTGTGTGTTTTACATTTTTCCCCTCCTTTGCAGGCTCTAAACAATTTTTAGGCACTGTTCTTATAGTGTTTAATAGGAAATTTAGCACTATGTACTTTCACTCCCCCCCAAGGCGAAAGTAAACACACAAAGGGGGCCATTCCAGAGCATGAATAAGCTCTTTGGATGTGCAGTGTAGACGTTTTTCTAGTGAAAATGTCTATGACCTTATTCGGAAACCCCTGTGGCCCTGCACGTACACAGCGCTAGCTTGGGGATCTCAGAACGTAGGTGGGAGGGGGCAGAAAGGGGGCATGGTCAGCAGCGGAGACATACAATGCTAATTCAGGAAAGGCCCATGTACATGCTACGTGTTTGCCGCAGATGTCACACGTTATTCCAGCGGAAACGTGAAATAAGGTCAGGACTTAGAAACTTTTCTGCTCTGCAATGCATCCCATAGGGATGGATGGCTGTGACCACGATGTTTTGAACCGGTGTATCTGCAGTCTGGAAGACCACAAGATGCAGTTGTAAAGAGCAGAATGCAGGGTTGAGGGAAGGTTGTATGGTAAAGACACTTTAATAAACACCCCTAAAGAAATATGCAGAGGTGTAATGGTGATTTTTTCCAGCTATGCTGACAATTTCTGTGTGAACTAGAGGAGATAATCTAGGGCAACCTAGCAATTCTTGTCTGCCGAGAAGTGGGACTCTTGATGTAGGGATTGTATGTGGGTGGGAATCGCAGATCAAATTAGTAGTCCTGGGACTCCATGCCAGTATGTTATACCAGCTGTTTTCTAGAGGTTCAGGGCATCTTTACTGAAGATGTATGTTTTGTGTGTTTGCAAGTGAGAGTGTGTGTGTGTGTGGGGGGGGTTAGAGGGATGCATGGGGGGAATCTGGTGTGTGCAACCTCAATTCTGGGGGGAGGGGGGGTATCAGTGTCTGGTCAGTACCTAATCCATAGGGATGACCGCAGCATGACCAGGTGCCAATGTGATCAGCCAGGACACAGCAGAAAGGGGTCTCTACAGCTAAATGTCCCAGCATATCCCTGTCAGCAGTAAGGGATCCTCAGAATGAGCGCATGCAACAGGGCACACAGCACTAGCAGCGGTCTCACTAATGTGCACATTTGTGTAGACAGATGCTGGTGCTCTTGGGCACCTAGTAGTGCTGTTTGCGCTGGTGAATGCACTCAATCTGAGGGTCCCTAATTATTGTCAGGGCTATGCTCTGACATTTAGTTGTAGAGGACCATTTCTGATTTCTTCCGATCCATACATAGCATTGTACAGACTGTTGTCAGAGATGACCAATGCAAGCACAACTAAAATGTTCACCTACTGCCATGTATGTTGCGCTGCAAGATATGTCAGGACACTCATATCACTTTCTACTTGCTGTCACAACGTCTCTTAGTGCACAGAGATCACCTTGCAGTGTTCTGGTCATGCAAAGGACTAGCTTATATGGTCTGTTTTGCATCAGCACATCTGTATCATCCGCTTTCATGGATAGTTGGCATGGGAACCACACCATCAGTGTGAGGAGCAGCTTCGAGGATGCACATTTTAACTCAGAAGGCGTGGCCACATGGAGATGGGCAGCAGCGGATCTGTAGATCTTTTCTGAATTCGCTGAGGGCAAGGATATCCAGGCCACTTGCTGCATGTACCTGTGTCCCGGGGTTTGTATGTGACGTGCCCTGCCAAACATGCTAATGTCCCCGATTCCAGACCCGCAGGCACGACTGCTGGACCTGCGCATGTGGAAGTAGGATCAAACGGGACCCATTTTTTTTTATTTAGACGTGTCCGCGAACCGGACGTGCACACTATGGAATCGCACTCCATAGGGGCAATTTTCAAAAGCTCATTTTACACTGGTAAATAGTACAAACCGCATAAATATCTTTGAATCAACCCCTCTATCCATTTAAGAGGAAGTGTTCTAGGGGCAGAGCTACAAGATAAATGGATAGCAGTGAATATCAGTGCTATCTACATATCCTTTATCTTTTTAAGTGGGACGCATAAATGGCAGTCCTAACTTAAGCAGATAGCTTAACTGTTTATGTTTTGGATTGTGTATGGTTGCACTTAGATAAATTATCTTTAAACAGATGTTCAGTCACACTATCTGCATATCTTTAAGCAGTGATAATCCGCTAAATATTGACCTCTTTGAAAACTGTCCTCCCAGATGGTTTTCAGCTGCATCCTAGCCAGCTATGTAGCAGCTATAAAATATGTTTCAGTCTAGCTAGCTATAGTGCCATCCTGTGTAAATTTCATCTGAAAACTGCCCCCAAAAGGAGTTTGTAACATTCATTTTTTCTGTACCTAGAAAATATTTCTCTTGGGATGCTAAGGGGCAAAAGCACATTTCATTAATGCCTCTTTTTCTGAGGTACTTAGCCAATCCAAAAGGTAGGAATTCCTAGCCCCATGAATCCACCCCTCCAGATCCCACAGCACTGATGCTCACCAATGTTTGGGGTGATGATGGTGAAGGGACTGAGGTAGGTCTTCCTCATGTTCTGCGCCAACGTGCCAGCGTAATCTTCATACTGCCGCAGAAGCCGAGCAGTGCCGCCTTCTGTCTGCTGGATCAGATCCCAATGACGCTTGTTGCCAGCCTCCAGGAGGACACTACCCACTCTCACAAGGTTCTGAAGGAAGCAAGAATGGATAGTAGGGCGACACAAGGAGTAAACTCTCCTTAGAATGGCCCAAAAGAGGGCGATCATGTTGAGGAGAGCTGGTATTATGGGAAAAAGTATCCAGTCTAACATACCTCGATGAGGTCTCATAGTAGGACCCTTTTACCCTCACACATTTCCCAAAACATCCCCCAAAACAGTATTAGAAGTGGACTAATATTTTTAACCAGTATTGGTGGGAGGCAAAGCAGTGCCTAGTGACAGCATTCTGGCTGGAGTGCGGCCTCTGCTCCAGTTATTTATTCCAACCTTATTTCTGCCCTTTTAGCAAAACCCAGATTGTTGCACAGATATGATAAACTACATAAAAATACTTAAGTAAAAAAATAATCAATGCTTAAAACACATTGAAGTCTATTCTGAAGCACGAATAGCGGGGATGGACGTCCCATTGTGACGTCCATCCCCACTATTTGCTCCCCTGCCACCGCCATCCAAAGGGTCCCCATACGAACAAGGCATTTGTATGGGGAGGATAGATGGGAAGGGGGCAGTGCAGAGGCAGAGTTAGGGCGGGCAGTGGGCAGTCCACGGCCACAGACGTACAAGGAACTTATTCCACATGATGTCGGGGACGGCAGGCCCAGGCAGCAGCAAAGGGTGGAGGAGGTGCAGAAGATTCCCCGCAGCCCAACCCTGGCCATAGGTGGCCAGATCGGGGGTCAGGCTGCGAGGAATGAAAAAAAGTGGTCGGCGGCCAGGGATCGCAGCTCCTGACTGGAGCCGCAGTGCCATGGCAACCTGGTGCCTTGGCGCCATGGCTCCATTCAGGAGCCCGATGGATTAGCCGGGCAGAGGCCTGTATTTACAGGGCATTGGGAATCTGGTCCCAGCCTGCACGTACAGGCCCAGACACAATTCTGATCCCACAGGGGCTAGACATGTCCCGCGGGACCAGAATCCCGTCTTCCTCTGTGTGTCCAGTTCTGACCGGACGCCCAGTGGGCTGGGACATACACATTAGAATAGGCCTCCTTAACTCTTTCCACTCGGTTAAATTTTCTGTGTTGCTCATGCCAGATCGGAATAAATTTTAACAAGAAACTGCCCAAATTACAACCAATATGACATACACATTCTACAGTAACCAGTCATTTTGTATTATGAGCCATAGACTAGCATGTTATTCATATGTCCCACAGGGTGGGACAAACAATCAGAATGGCAAAATTTAAATGTCCCACAAGATGGGACAGCGGAGTGGAAAAGGTTAAACATTTAAAAGAACCTAATGAAAAACACAATAAAAAATAACTAGGCTCTTTCTTGCTTTCTAAAGCACAAATCATTGCCCTCTGTATGAATTTTCAGTGGAAAACTATTCTAGAGGGTGGGAGCCCACTATCTGAATGTACATTGCTGGCTGGAAGCAAACCATGCTTCTGCTAGGACCACAAGGGCCACCAATGCCTGTTTTCAGGACCTAAGTACATTAATGAGACGTCCTAAGTAATTTGGAGTCAGATGCTGAACTGCTGTTTGCTGATCCTCAAAGAGCCAAGCCCCTGATCAAGGACAACACTTGGATTTCTATCTGAATAGATTTTATGCTTTTGATCAGGAAGAATGTGGCCGAGACCCGCCTGATGGCCCAGGATCAAAGCAATTCAAAATACTATCACATTTCTATAAGACAGTTTTGAAAGAATGGTCTCCTGTCCTCCTTCCAATTCCTTCTGAAGATGTCTTATCACTAACTAAATGATGTAAAACCCGCAGAACCTGGTGAACACTCGGACCCGAGCCCTGCTCCCTGTTACCTTGGTGAAGTGAACATCTTGTGTTGCTGCCAGTCTGAAGCCCTGCTCCTTGCTCTCGTGCTCCAGAATCTTAGTAACCAGTTGATAAGCCACTTTTATGTCACTGCCAAAATAATGTGCCACGTGTTGGGTGGCATTATTCAACATCTGTGCAGTCTGTTGAGACTGCTCCGTGCCCAGCAGCGTCTCATTCCGGATCAGCTTCTCGGCCTATGTGCGGAAACAAAACACACAGTCTCATGGATAGAACCATGTTGTCCTCCTAGGGAGAATACTTCTGTTTTCTGTTAGTACAGCAATGTTTTCAGGAAGTGTTTTTAATGGTGAAGATCCAGGCATCACTAGTGAAAGAGGGTGAAGTACTTCCTGTATATGAACACAGTGATATGAGGGAAGAGAAGGCAAAGCATCTATACAGAAGTCCCTCAGCTTTCGGACTTCCTGCTGCTACAGGTAGGACTGCCACTGGATCTAGGTCAATCTGGGCAAACTAAACCTCTCCTTATTTGGCCAGGGTTTGAATCCCATTAGCATTCTCCATTGCCCTGGAGGAAAGACCTGGCAATCTACTTCCGGTCACACTGCCAAGAAAAACCAGCAAGCCGCTGGGTCGCCAAGAGTCAGCATTGACTCAAAGGCACACATTGCATTGCATTTGGCTCCCAGTACATCTATGGACTTTCAATTTCAATTTCTTCATCAGGACTACAAGTTCATAAATGCAACAGTGAGAAAAGCAAAAATGCCTCAAACTCCCAGGGTTGACCTGGATCCAGTGTCAGTTCTAGTGCCCAATAGATTTGTCTAAAACCAGCATTACCTGCCATTTCTCTCCATGCCCTTTCCTTCTCCTACCTAGCTCCTAAGTTTCACTCAAGATGTTCTTACTGATTTGACATCAAGACTGGTCCCCTTGAACGTTTTACTGAACAAGAATGTAAGTAACATACATTATACAAACACCAGGAATATCATTTGGACTGCCAATGTATTTATTTAGTTAACTAATTATGGTACCAGTCAAAACGGTATACAAGTAACAATAAAGACAAGGGCGTAACAAAAGTTCCAGTTGGGCGGTAGACAGTTAACGGATGGGACATAAGGAGGAGGCAATGGGTACATCGAGTTTGATCACTGTGGGGGATCGGGATACATTGAGATAAAGTCAACATGGGTAGCAGGGTACAAAGGTAGGAGTTAAGGTAGATCCTGTGAGAAAACTGTGGTGGTTACAAGGGGTTCAGCAGATAAGGCGCAGGAGTCTGTCTAATAACTTCTTAAGAGGGCTAGCATGTACCATAGTGTTCCTGGAAGAGCTGGGTCTTCAGGTGCTTGCTGAAGGCTTTTGTCGATTGAATGCTTCTTAGAGCAGGTAGTAGCATATTCCAGAGTGTGGGGGAATAGAGTGGGAAGGACCTCATGCGGGCGTGTTGGATGTACTTTCCTATCTGCATTGGCAGGCTGAGCAGGTTTACTGTGCTCTGTCTGCGGGCCCTGGTAGAGCTGGGTGTGCTAATTGATGTTTGGAGGTGCTGGGCAGTGAGGCCATTCTGAGCTTTGTGGATGACGGTGAGGACTAAAAACTTGATCCTGGAGGCGATGAGTAGCCAGTGGAGGGATTTTAGGATGGGTGTAATGTGAGAGTGTCTGGGTGCTCTGAAGACTGTGCGTGCTGCCGTGTTCTGGGCGAGCTGTAGTGGATGGATAGTGTGCTTGGGTAGTCCATGATATATGGAGTTGCAGTAGTCAAGCAAGGGGGTTACCGCTGCTTGGCAAACTGTGTGGAAGTCATTAGTGGGTGCCTTTCATTGGGAGTTTTACTTGCATTTTTCAGTTCACCACCTGCGCAAAGGACTCTAAAAAATTCAAAATCTTGCATCTTAAAGACATTTCTTAGCCTACAGTGGTGGTGATGGATTGCTGTATCTTCACATTCTGTCTTGCTGCCAATCTATGCTTTTCTCTCAACTCCTCTAATCCCTCCTTTTCCCTTTCCCCCAACCCCCATCCAGGAAGCAGGAGAATAGATGACTCACAAAATTCTTGAGTTGAGAGAAGGCCAATGAGGTGCAGTTGAAGAGGTTGGATGGGAGCCAACCCTTGTGCTCATCGCAGTGCCGCACGGCCGTTCCTGCAAAGCCAGACAAGGTGCAAGGGGGATCAGCCAGACACCTGTTTATAAGCATTTCTTTTTCCACCAGTCATTTGTCCTCTGACAATTTTTCCCCTCTAAACATTACAGGAAAATAAGGCTTCCAGTCAAAGAGGTGTCATTTCAAAAACTGCAAAGTGAGCTTGTCTTTGTCTGATCCATAAAGCTAGCCTTCAGCGACAGCCTTAAAAAGGAACAGTAACGGAAGCTCACTCTGGAGCTTGGCCGGTGGTTCTGTGACAGTGCAGCACACTGGCATGTGGAGGGATGCGGATTCAACTCATGGCTCAGGTTTTCCATTCTCTGGATGTACAGGAAAGGGGGGGAGGAGCTCAAATCCTGATCGTTGTGCAATAATGATGGCAAGTGGCTAGATGGAGGGTCAGTAATTGCATGACCCCTGGACAACGACAGATGCAATGATCACTGGACAAAGTGAGAGGGAAGCTAATACAAAATACAAGGAAAAAAACACAGGGTACTTGTGAACCAAGGTTCAGAGTGCCTGATTCTAGGCATGATTTCGATTGAGCTGGAAGCCCAAAGGACGGTTTTATGGTTTTAGGCACTTGATATAATGTCCTTCACTGTGTGTGAAACTGCCAACACCCCCTCCCCCCCCCACCCCTAAATCAAAAACACAACGGCTTGTTCCATCAAGTCACAAGTTTCTGTGACCTCACCTCTGTCCATTCCATGACCACAGTCTGATTTCCTTAGGGGATTTATTAGTACTTCCTCTGCTGCTGGACTCGTTCTAGGATATAACGAGGCTAATTCCTTCCCACCCACTGTAACCTGCAGCCTCACTTTATTCTATAGCTGTAACATTTCTCTACACTGACCAGCAGGGGGAAGAAAATAATAAAATGTGGCATAACCTCATTCAAAAGGACTCAGCATCACCTGTAAATGCGCAGGATGTGAAAGTGCTAAACAGGCAGCCCACATACCTGCTGACAGTAATAGCAGCCCACTGAGGCCACCTACTCTACTCTGTGTGATGGAATTTATAAAGAAAAATAGAATTTACCAACGCTTCCTCTTGGGCAATGCACTGCAGCAGGCAACCCAAATCGGGTCCTGGGCCACCAGATGTTGGCTTCGATTGCACGAGGGCAGCTGTCGTAATTCACTAGAAGAGGAAGAGAGTGTTAATGGTGCCAAAGTCTTCTCTGCCCACCCTCACAAATTCATCAGACTATAAGGAATGGGGTTGGGTTTCTTGGCAGAACACGTGAAGGTGGAGTGGACAGATCCTCCCCTGCCCATTCCAGGACCCAACTTTTTATAAACGTGACCTCCACATGCATGTAAGAAGCACCTCGCATGCAAACAGTAAATGCTTTACAAATACAAAGAAGCATTCAGGAAATATGCTCTCCACATTCTTTATGGAGTTTCAATTACAGAGTGGCAGAGGAGCCATCATGGTTCCTCTACTTCAGGCTCACCCCTCCTCTCCTTTTCTCTGCAGGCTACCTGGAGAGGAAGGGTTGCAGCAGAGTTGTTATGGGGTCTGAAAAAGAGTGGTGGAACTGGGTTCCAGGCCATTTCCCCAGAAATTAAACCCTGAATAAACCCATACACAAATCCACAAGAACAAGAGTGCACAAACACACACACAGATGTTTGCAGGTACATTGTGCACACAGACTCAAACAAGTGATCCTGAAACTGACAGAAAAGCATAAATATTTTGAGGGGCATATTCAAAGTGATTAACATGGATCTGCTAACCGTGATAATCGCACTGAATGGGATATTTAGCAGCATACAGCCGTTTGTATATCTAGATGCCCAATATGGGAGGGAGGTGGCCTAGTGGTTGGGGCAAGGTACTTCAGGCCGGAAGGTTGGGGGTTCAAATCCCACTAGAGGACAGCAACCTTGGGCCGGAAGGACTGGGGTTTCTAGTCCCACAGGTGCTCCTTGTGGTCTTGGGCAAGCCACTTAACCCTCCATTGCCCATGTTCCCTGTAAGTATTAGGGTGTGTCTCATATCCCCTCGTGTTAAATGTACCCCCAATTGTGTTGTGACCATTTTGATTGAAGGATAAGGTGGTATACAAAACTGTCTAAATAAATCAAATATTAACCACATAGCACTGGGGTGTTCCAGAGGCGGCACGACAGGTAACCAGGTAGCAACGATATTCAGCTGCTCCTCGTTATCCTAAAGCAAGGCAGAATAAAGGCTGTTCTAACTTTAACCAGACAGTGGCTGGATATTTCTGCAGCCTGGTTAGCTTTACTGCTCTCTGGCAAATCTGGTTATGACTGTGTTATTGTCACAGCAGGACAAGCTAGGGAGATAAAGTTTCTAGATGAAATTAATGACTGCTTCTAGGAGCAGCTGGTTCTTGAACTGACAAAAGGAAACGCTACTTTAGACCTAGTCTTTCTTTCAGAAAGCCTTTGACAAGGTCCCTCATCAGATACTTGGCAAAACTAGAAAGTCATGGGATAGGAGGCAGTGTACTATTGAGGATCAGAAACTGGTTAAAAGATAGAAAGCAGAGGGTAGGGCTAAATGGCCAATTTTCCCAATGGAAAAAGGTGAATAGTGGAGTACCCCAGGGATCTGTGCTGGGTCCGCTGCTTTTTGACATATTCATAAATGACCTGGAAAAGGGAATAACGAGTGAGGTTATCAAATTTGCAGATGACACAAAACTATTTAAAGTTGTTAAAACACAAGAGGATTGTGGAAAATTGCAAGAGGATCTTGATAAACTGGAAGACTGGGCATCCAAATGGCAGATGAAATTTAATGTGGACAAGTGCAAAGTTATGCACCTAGGGAACAACAACCCAAACTATGGTTACACAATGCAAGGTTCCACATTGGGGATCACTACCCAAGAAAAAGATTTAGGCGTCATCGTGGATAACATATTGAAACCCTCTGCCCAGTGTGCAGCAGCGGCGGCAAAGAGAGCAAATAAAATGCTAAGTATCATAAGGAAAGGAATGGAAAATAAAACAAAGGATATTATAATGCCTCTATATCGTTCCATGGTGAGACCGCACCTTGAATATTGTGTGCAATTCTGGTCGCCGTATCTTAAAAAGGATATAGTGTTATTAGACAAGGTTCAGAGAAAAGCCACCAAAATGGTAAAGTGGATGGAAGGATACCCCCTTATGAAGAAAGGCTAAAACGGTTAGGGCTCTGTAACCTGGAAAAGAGACGGCTGAGGGGAGATATAATAGAGGTCTATAAATTAATGAATGGAGTGGAACGGGTAAACGTAGATCGATTGTTTAGGGGACATGCAATGAAGCTACAGGGTAACCTATTGAAGACTAATAAGAGAAAATATTTTTTTCACTTAACGTGTAATCAAACCCTGGAATTTGTTACCGGAGGATGTAGTAAAAACAGTTTGTGTAGCTGGGTTTAAAAAAGTTTTGGACAAGTTCCTGGAGGAAAGGTCCATAAGCCATTATTAAAAGGGACCCAGGATATCACTGTTTGACCCAGTACAAGCATTGTGGAACCTGTGTCTTTTGTGGAAACTGCTAGGTACGTATGACCTAGGATTGGCCACTGTTGGAAACAGGATACTGGGCTTGATGGACCTTGGTCTGACCCAGTATGGCATATCTTATGTTCTTATGTAGTCCTTAGTGGAACACAGGATCTGCTACAAGAGATAAGGGTGACGGGGTTACTTGGCAATAGTGATCATAGCAAGATCACATTTGATTTAATAAATGGTTGGAGGATGGCAAGGAAATCCATAGTACTATCTTTTAGCTTTCAAAAGGGAGACTATGATAAAATGAGGAAATAGTTAAGAAAAAACTAAAAGAAGCAGTTGCAAAGGTTAAAGTTTTACATCCAGCATGGGCATCGTTTAAAATACTATCTTGGAAACCCAGACGAGATGTATTCCACACTTTAAGAAAAGTGGAAGGAAGGCCAAAAATCTGCCAGCATAATTTAAAGGCGAGATCAGAGAGGCTGTCGTAAGCAAAACAGCATCTTTCAGGAAATGGAAAAAGCAGCCAAATGACAAAAATGGGAAACAACAAAAGCACCAATAAGTTAGATGCCTGCATTGATATGGCAGGCAAAGAGAAAATTTGAAAAAAAGCTTGCCCAGACTGAATGAATTCTTTGCTTTGGTCTTTACTGAAGAAGATGTAGGGAAGTTACCCATGCCTGAAATGGTATTTAAAGGTGATATCAGAAGAATTGAAAGATGTATTGATAAACCAGGAAGATGTATTATAATTATTTGACAAACTGAAGAGTGTCAATTCACCTGGACCGGGTGGCATACATCAGAGGGTATTGAAAAAACTGAAATAGGAAACTGTAGACCTGCTATTAGTAATCTGTGAACTATCATTTAAATCTTTTATAGTACCTGAAAATTGGAGAATGGCCAATGTAATGCCAATTTTTAAAAAGGCTTCCAGGGGTGATCCGGGAAACTATAGATTGGTGAGCTGGACGTCAGTACTGGGCAAAATGGTAAAACCCATTATAAAGAATAAAAATTACTGAACATGTAGTCATGGTTTAATAGGAGAAAGCCAACATGGACGGGAGTCAAAGGTGAGCCGGTTGATATAGTTTATCTGGATTTTCAGAAAGTCTTTGACAAGGTCCCTCATGAGAGACTCTTGGTGAAATTAAAAAGTCATGGGATAGGAGGCAGTATACTATTGTGGATCAGGAATTAGTTAAAAGATAGAAAACAGAGAGTAAGGCTACATGGCCAATTTTCCCAATGGAGAAAGGTGAATAGTGGAGTACCCCAGGGATCTGTGCTGGGTTCGCTGCTTTTTCACATCTTCATAAATGACCTAGAAATGGGAATAATGAGTGTGAAGTGATCAAATTTGTAAATGACACAAAATTATTCAAAGTTATTAAAACACAAGAGGATTGTGAAAAACTGCAAGAGGACCTTGATAAATCGGAAGACTGGACATTCAAATGGCAGATGAAATTCAGTGTGGACAAGTGCAAAGTTATGCACTTAAGAGAAGAACAACCCAAAGTATAGTTACACGATACAAGATCCACCACCAGGAAAAGGATTTAGGCGTCATCGTGGAAAATATGTTGAAACCCTCTGCCCAGTGTGCAGCAGCGGCCAAGAAAGCAAATAGAATGCTGGGAATCATAAGGAAAGGAATGGAGAATAAAACAAAGAATATTATAATGCCTCTGTATTGTTCCATGGTGTGGCCACACCTTGAATATTGTGTGCAATTCTGGTTGCCATATCTTAAAAAGGATATAGCGTTATTAGAAAAGGTACAGAGAAGACCCACCAAAATGGTAAAGGGGATGGAAGGATGCCCCTTTGAGGAAAGGCTTAAAAAGTTAGAATTTTTCAACTTGGAAAAGAGATGGCCGAGGGGAGATGGTTTTTGAGAAATGGATGAACCATGGCATGCTTCCAGAGTGTAGGGAAAATTCCAGAAGAGAGACTTGAATTCAGCATGGTGAGTATGAAGGGTAAAAGAGTGAGGGAGGGTTCCAAAAGCCAGGATGAGGGTATGGGATCGGAGGGGCAAATTGTATTGTGGGATATGGAAATGGATTTTGAGAATTTGGCGATGGTAAGAGGGCGAAAAGTGGCCCAGATGTGTGAGAGAAGGGGGAGGGGGCAGGGAGGGAGTGATGATAGAGGAATGGGGCAGGCAGAGATGGAGGAGCGGAGATCCTGAACTTTGGAGGCAAAGAAGGAGGACAGCCAGGAGGAGCTGGGAGCTGCGGTGGAGGTACCGGGAGAAGAACAAGGATGGATATCATACAGGATGTAAGGATGGAATAAAGCTGGCAAGTGGAGTTGGGGGCAGTGGAGATAAGATTAGAGTAGTCAGAGCATTTGGCCTGGTGGATAAGAGGATGATAGTGTTCATGGTAAGACTTGAAGTGTTGCAGAGCTTTGGAAGACCGGGACTTTCGCCAAAGGTACACAGAGCGATGCAAGCGGAGTCCAGGGTGATATCAAGGCTGATGAGAGGGAGCACGAGGGGGACGTAGCCACGGGGGAGCTAGCTGATCAAGAGCAGAGGAGAGGCGAGAATTCCTTAGAGAAACCTATAAATCAGGGGAGAGAGTGGAAAAATCAGGAGGAAGGAGCTGATCAGCAGAGGGGAAGTGCTGAAGAGTGGAAGGGGTGATGTGGTGAGAAAGATGAGCTGAGCCAGGGCAGAGAGGGAGGGCCCATGGGATGGAAGGCAGGGGAAATCGCAGGGAGAATGTAATACAGAAGTGATCAGTCCAAGGCAGGAGCTTGGTGGAGAGGCCGGAGGACAAAAGGAAAGAGATTGAGTGGTGTGATAACGAGGTCAAGCGTGTGCTCAGCCATGTGAGTGGGCAGGCTTATATGTTGCGGAGAAGAGTGAGAAAAGAATAGTCACATGGGGGAGAATGTGAATGGTAATGGATAAGCATAAGGTGGGGAATTTGAAGAGAGACCTCCGAGATGGTAAGAGAGAGGGCATCCCAGAGGTGAGGACGGAGGGAGAGCAGCGAGTAGATCAAAAGAAAATAAACAGGAAGACCCAATTCTGGAGACCGCACCTTCAAAAGGATGTGAACAGGATGGAGTCGGTGCAGAGGGTGGCTACTAAAATGATTAATGGGCTTCATTATAAAGCATATGAGGACAGACTTAAGGATCTTAATATGTACACCTTAGAGGAAAGGCGGGATAGAGGTGATATGATTGAGATGTTTAAATACCTCCGTGGCATAAATGTTCAGGGAGAGAGCCTCTTTCAATTGAAAGCAAGTTCTGCTCCGAGGGGACATGGGATGAGGGTGAAGGGAGATAGATTCAGGAGTGATATGCGGAAAAATTTCTTTACAGAAAGAGTAGTGGATCCGTGGAATAGTCTCCCAGTGGAGGTGGTAGAGATGAGGACAGTAACTGAATTCAAAAAAGCATGGGACCAACACAGAGGATCTCTAAAGGTAAAAAGTGGACTGTTGTAGTTGTTATGGAAGGACAGACTAGATAGGCCTTGTGGTCTTTTTCTGTCATCATGTTTCTATGTTTCTATATACCCAGGAAATCCACTGCTTGCCCCAGGACAAGCACTGTGGAACCTGTGGGCCTTTTTGGGAAACCCAGGTTCTTGTGAGTTGGATTGGCCACTGTTGGAAACAGGATACTGGGCTTGATGGACCTTGGTCTGACCCAGTATGGCATATCTTATGTTCTTTGGCTTGGTACAGCCCAGGTCAGAGAAACCCAAAGAGCCATCAGCACATTCATTTACCTGCATGGCGAGCCGGCATACACATGCATACAAAGCTTAACATTTAAAATTAAATTAATTTAAATTAAAATATATTTATATCTTGCCTATCATAAATTTCTAGACGAGTTACAAAAACACAATCATAATTAATATACAGATAATAAAGTATCAACTTAATACAGAATTGTACTACATGGTTTAGTTAAAAGAGGATTAATATCAATAGCAGGAAACAACAGTTTTGAATTTTTTCCAAAATGTCATGCAATGTAATTCAACATGTAAATCTACAGGCAGTGCATTCCATAATTGAGCTCCCATCATTAAAATAATTATTTGCCATGTTTATACCAACCAGGAGCGTATTCCGCAGTAGTGGTCAGTGCAACTAAAGCAGCTGCCCTCCGCTGCTTTAAATTATGACTGGATATTCAACGCTGGGGCCACATCCAGCTATTGGCATTGCATGTCAGGGTTAACCAGATAGCCAAACTGGCAGAAATTAGGCCAGCTTCTTTTCCGCCTAATTTTAGCTGGTTAGGGTTCGATATCACTGCTGACAGGCTAGCCCTTGGCACCACCCTCACTCGCCGCCCCCCCCCCCCCGGAACACCCCGATGCTAAGCAGTTAATGGGGGGCTTTCAGCGGCACTAAGAGGGGATAGTCAGCAGCACTAACTGAATCTGCTTTAGTCCCGCCCCCGCCCATGATGTCTAATTCTGTATTTTTACAGTATTGTTATGGGAGGGATGGTTTTGGGCTGATCATGATTGCTGAGTTTAATTATCAAAATCTCAGGGAGGGGGGTGTTTGTAAGACTGAAGGTTCGCCTAGGTGCCCAATCCGCTTGCACTGCCCCTGCTTTTCTGCTGGAAACATAGGCACAAAGCTTTGAAAATGCTGTCTACACATGTCCCTTTCCTCCTGAAACGTATAGGGCCGGCCCGTCCACTAGGCAGACCTAGGCAGTCGCTTAAGGATGTGCGGCATTTTTGTGAGGAGCGCTTGGTGCTGGTTAATGTCACTGGTATTTAAGGTTTGCTTTTCTCGCTACAGTGTGTTATTGGCTTTCCCTTGAAGAAGCATCTTTTGCGAAACACATATTTGGTGCCAAAGAGTACGGCGTTGGGATAAAGAGTTTCATCGAGATAAAGAGAATCATCTTTTTGATAAGAAGAAAGTATTTGTTAGTTAAGTGTGAATCTTGATTCTTTTTATGCTGTTTAAAGCAAGAACCTTTTGCCATAAGAGATTATAGTGAAACATTCTGGGGGAGTGGAAGGTTGGTCATTGATGTGAGAGGGTAGAAGCTGGGAGGTTTCCTTCAGCTTATGTAGTTGCCCGTAATTCTGAGACCTTCCCTCCTCTTTCGGATGTTTCTCTTTTTGTTTTGATGCGTTTTTTTGCTCTGGACATTTCTTCATAGCATTTTTTGTTGGAGTGGAGTATATTTTTGAATATAGTCACTTAAGGCAGCAGACCCTGGCGGGTGGCATCACTATCTCAACCCCCCGGAAGTGGGAGCTGAACTGCTACTTCAGCGCCGTGGTGGGCTTTAAAACGCCCACCGTAATGGTACGCAAGTATTTCCAGGAGCTTCTTAAGCTCCCTGGGGATAACCTGCCTCCTATCATGAGGGCTCAGTACTTGTCCCTGGGTTCAGGCCCTCATGGTTCTGCCTCCAGTGACTCTTCTCGAGTTCCCGGGGACCTGACTGGGTTCCTGGAGAATTCCCTTGAGGTGGTCACTGAGCAGACCACCACACTTGTGACCCTGGCTTTGGAACTGGAGAAGTCTTCATTCTTATTTCAGGAATTTCAATGTGCTGTTTCTAGGTTTTCAAGTACGCATTTTCCCAGATCTCTCACGTTACCCAACTGAGGAGGAAGGAATTCCTAGGACTTAGAACTAGGGTCCTCTCTCTTGCTGGGAATTTTGTTTTAAGATTTCCTTCTTGTTGTATAATTACCTATAATGATAAAGCTTTTCTTTTTTTGGAATCTGGGCTGCTACTAGAATTACTGGTCGCTAGAGAGGAGACTGTATTTAATATGACGTCCATATGGCTGACACAAGTCCTCACCCTGTTATGATTACTTGTATTTTCTGTTAGGGGTAGGTCACTATTTCCCTAGTGTACTTTTATTTCCTGGTGCCTCTGTATTTTACCTTTAGTAGTGGTCTAAATTAACGGAAATGATTACTTCATGGAAGTTTTCTTGTTTGATATTGTTATACCATTATTTTTCCAGCATTCTTGTACTTTCTTTAATGTATTTTGAAAACTTAATAAAAAAATAAATAAATAAATAAATAACACCCGTAGTTCCAGCCTGCTGCTCCTGCCCGCACTCCAAAAAATCTGCATCGGGGGGGGGGGGGGGGTGCAGGAGCGGAGGCCGCGAGCACGCTTGCGCATTGGGCACTTTAAGGCCTGACACAGCACTGATGTGGCAATTCAGCCGCTGTTGCTTCAGCACAAGGAGGGGGGGGGTGGCATGGCGGGCAGGATGGTGGCACAGTCTTTTGGTGGGGGGGGGGGCAGCACGGAGGATCTTCTTAGGGCAGCAGAAACCCTTGTGCCACCACTGGCAACATAAACACCTCCTCTCAATGCCACTAGCAGCACAGATACTGTGAGCCAACATGCATGCTTTAAGCTGCGATGAGAGACAGCAATTTTCATACTGATAATTAAAAGGGGTAAAATGCTTTTAACTGCTTTTGGAAATTGCCCTTTTAAACCCAAGTTAAAGAAATCCACATTTTTAAATTAGCAGTAGCTGCAGGAATCCAAAGCAAATTTCTCAAATGTAAGTAGCAGGAAGAGCCTGAAACCATTAGAACTCAGCAGCACCTCTTAAATTAACAATGAACCAAGAAACACAAGAAATTAGTCCTCGACTGCTTCATCGCCTGCTGGGTCCTTCTGAGGTAGGGTTCACTGGCTGGTCTGGGGCATGAAGAAGAAGAGAAGGAGGAGAGGGATGGAAAGAGAAAGTGAGGAAAACAGTAGTGAAGCTTTCCCTCATCTGCTCTGCGGTCACCGAACACTGACCTTCACAGCCATTAGTGGTGACCTCAGCGAATGGGTTGTCGCAGCGATCACATTGCCTTCCGATGACACCTGGCTTGCACTGGCACTGCCCGCTTTCCATGTCACAGGTACGAGAGAGCGACCCTGTGGGGTAGCAGTCACATAGAAGGCAATGTTCACTCCCGGGAGGACGGTAATGGTTCTCCTGCAGGCAGAGAAATCATCAAACGTGGAAAGGTAGTAGAGTCATACAGCAAACACCTCCTCCCCTCCTCCTGTCCAGCTCTCTCAGGGCATCATTCTGGCACTGACCAAACTGAGCACTCCTTTTCAGAGTACCCACACTGCCCATCGCATACCTAGCTCTGTCCTGCAAACCCTGCATCTTACACTTGCTCATTCTTCCCCCTCCCCCACACCCATACTTCTTTCAATGGCCCCATCCAACCCATTCCTTTAATTACACATTCCACGTGTCCCTTACAATGGCCAGTCCCATTGCTGTCCCTTCCAACTGCACTGTTGATTCTCACCTTACATCGACACTGCCCGTTGGTTTTATTACAGTTAGAATCAAAGCCTTTGCTGACATCGCAGTTGCATGGGCCGCACATCGGGTGACCCCACCAGCCCCGAGGGCACGGTTGATCAATCCTGCCAGGGAAAGGAAAAGCAGACAGGGTAACCCTCCAAGCAAATGCCAGGCAAACTAGCATCCCAAATTCATCTGCAGCATCTTCACAAACATAATATGGAAACAACGGAGATGAGGTTTATTGCAAACATTTTGTGACAGAATCAAAACAAATCTATGGTGATCTGAAACCAGGAAAGCCCAGTGGGTTGATGACAAACAGCACTGCAACACCTTGCTGTGCCAGTCTGTGGAGCAGAATTTTTCATTCAGACACATGCAGATCTAATTCTGTATGGTTTTACTCCCAGTACGGGCAGTATGGGAGGGCAGGAGCAGAAACACGCGCAGCGCCTGCAGTAACCTACTTGTTCTCACAGTAAGGTCCAAAGAAGCTTTGCGCACACTCGCAGGTATAGCCGTGTGAAGTGCTGGGCTTCCGTGTGCAGGCCGACTCGTGCTCACATGGATTTAAGGAGCAGACGTCAGTGCAGCTGTCACCATAGTAACCTGGAGACAGGAAGGAGGCAGCAATGCTGAACACAACTGAAGGGAACAAACTCCCCAGGAATTTCCTTTGAAAACAAGGGCTGGAGGGGGGATATGGATACTTTGTACTTATTTTTAAACAGGTGCAAAACATATATGGGAAAACATGCCTGGAGATTTCTCAATATACACTTCCACGTGAACATTTTCTTCCCTGACCTACCTCTACTCCTTTTTACCTTTGGGGTGCCTTCTTGGGAGGGGACAGGGCAGTTTTCAAACCTGTTTTATAGACAGTAAACACCAGTTCACCTGTACAAACAATTCTGAAAGTTACCCTCTCAAGTGACACCCATCGTAGAAGCAATAGTTTCCCCCCACCCCACTTACCTGGGTCACAGCTACAGGAGAAACTGTCCCAATCATCATTGCAATAACTGTTTGTTGGACATGGATTCGAGTCACATGGGTCTGGAACACTGCAACCGCGTTCCACGTTCAGTCTCTCGGCCTGGTTCACATTCAGGGCTATAGCGTTGGCTGAGGTCTCGCCGATATGCACTCCCTGTAATTACAAAAAAATTACAGTCATTTGGGGCTGCAGAAGAGATACAGAGATCGTGAATTCTAGGACGGAGGGCAAGGTTTGGGCAGTGAGCTATTGTGTCAGTGAATATAATTCTATTGTTACAGTGCTTTACCACCCAAAACCTTTGCAGAGCGAAATCTAAACAATGTCTCCATGCCTAGAAAAGATATTAATGGAATCTGTGTGAAGGAGAGCCAAAATGTAGTCACTAAGGAGATCTTTTTAGAGCAGGCCACCCAACGTATGCACTGAATACGTGCCTAAGGTACACCAGTTTTCAAAGGGAAAGCTTATACGTTATTTCCCTTGGAAAATTATCTCATGGAAAGATACTGCAGACATCTACATCTGCTATTTAGTATGCATAGTTTTCCCACCTTTTAGAAAATACTTACGCATGTGCGTAAAATAGGCATGTAAACATTAATTCCTCACCAACCCCGTCTCCAGACATGCCTCCACTCAATTCGGGCAAACTTACATGCATAGCAAGACGGCAATTTTATAAAAGCCTTTTTCTGCATGGAAATATTGTTTTACTCATGGAAATACCTTTTAAAATGGCCTCCTACTGGAATAATTTCATAACAGGGCGCCAATGTGAAATACCCCAAAAGGCACCTAGGTTAGCCCTACAAGGACCTCCAGAGGCACCTAAATGTTCTTGCACAAACGTATACTCGCTCAGAAGGTGGAGATTTGAATATACACTTTACATGTGCACGCGTGCACTTTCTAAAATAGCACATGTACACATCACAACTCAGTCCCAGCTCCTCCCAAACTTCGCCCCAGGGAACACCTATGTGCACATCCCATAAAGGCGGGCACAATCCTGAGTGGCACCTGCTTTTTACGTGCATTTTTTATTTTATTTATATACCGCTTTTTCATTAGTACAACAAGAATTACATGGAACTTGGTTAACATGAACTAAAGCATTGAATTACATGTAGCTTAATAACATCAACTAATATTTAGCAATTGGAAACATCTGTCGTCGCTCACAATTACTGCCATTTTCCATGTGCAAAACATGCTTTACACGCTGAAAAAGCTTTATAAAATAACCCCTGAATTGGAAGGATTTGGCAGATTAGATTTCTGTAGGAATGAAAAATCTAATTTTTGACCTGAAACATTCAGGGAGTTTTAGATCAGGCAGATGTTGAGAAACATATAACATGGGGGTAGGTTTTTTTCCTGTAAATCTAGAATTACGGTGAATTCTGAATGTCAACTCTTTACAAATGAGTATGTTTTGTATTTGCAACAGATTGGGTGGTGGGGCAAGAAGGTGTGTATATTCCATCTATGTAGTGAATCTTTAGTGATAGGCTAAGAGGACTCTACCTGCCCTGGGTGTGTTCTATTACATACTGGTTGAGGGCTGCCCAAGAGGCTCCATCTGGGAGTAAATCACTGCTCACCTTCCTCAGCAAGTTGTTGCAAGCAAAGAAAATCATGCTTTTAAAAGAATATCCCCGCTATGAAAATCCATAGAGATCCCAAAGAAAAGCCCTGAGCTATCAGCCACATGTGTCATATATGCAAGGCAGTCTGTGAGCTGTGCTGTTTATGAGACTTACCTGCATGCAGCCACGGAAGCCATGCTGCACCCCGCCTCCATCCCCACTCACACCCCCCACGCTCAGGTTCTGTAGTTTCACTCCATGGAGCTTGTTGCCAAAATCCTGCATGACCTGCAGAGAAAAGCAAAGACCAAAAACAATAAGGAATCTGTGACCAGACTTAGTGACACCCAGGGAAATGCACATCTGTACCGCAGAGTTGCCACAGTGGGGGGAAGGGAGGTATCAATGGGTCTGGGCCTGATTGAGTCATCTGAGGTGAAGTGTCCTTTGACTCCTTGCTGTATCTTTACATCAGCCCTGAGCTGGTGTAAAGATCCATTATAAAGAGTGAAAAACTGCACTAAGTTTTAGTGCTGTTTTTTTTTAACACTGGGAGCAATTAAATACTGACTCCTTTGTATGTGATTAGCATGCTCACTGTGCTGTGCTTTTTAGTACAGTGGTTTTGCTTGGTGCTTTCCTGTGCTAGCTTGCTTTCTGCATTGTAGTTCAAGACTAGCTCAGGAAAAGCATGAGTAAAACACTGCTCTGAAGCAGGGCATAGTTTGCTGTGTCAGCCCACCAGTGAGTGCACAGCCTGATTCCCACCCACACGAGTGGATGTTCTACACGCCCAAAGGCTGCAAGTGCGGGTGCCTTCATTCACTGCCCCCCCAGCCAGGAATCAGATCTGGCTTCCCGTATAGCAGCATGAAATGTGGACTCCAGCCATTGAGTCAGAGCTTAATTATATTTTCAGAACCTAGTTTTCCATTCCTGCAGTATGTAAACAATGAGGCAGTAAGGTATGGCGGTCCTATCCTTTTGGTGATGGTTCTCAGCCAAAGTCTGTAGCACTGGGAAGAGCTCAGCTCAAGTGGTAGCAAGGAGGGCGCAGCACTGGGAGACAGCTCAGCCTAGAACAAGAGACTATTTAGCACTCAGGTTAATGATGTGTTCCTGTGCTCAGTGCAAACCTCCCCTCCTTCATCCTTGGTACCTGATGCAGTCCATAGTCGAAGGACATGACTGCCAGACTTTGGTTCTCCTGGCCCTCTGTGCCGCTCTGCAGCTCTAGCTGAATGTGATGCCAGTCGCCATCGTTCACCTTTGCCTGGTGCAGCAGCAGCGCAGCGATACGGCTGCCAGCATGGTGGATGGTCACCATCATGCTGCCTTCATTTAGCTATAAGGGTAGGGCCCAAATGGGGAGGAGAGGGGAGGGAGGAAGAGAGAGAGAGCAGAGGATAATCAGTCACAATCAATCACACTCGGACATCACAGAGCCGGGAAAGTATGAAAGAGCCGTGCTCCAATGTCTCTTCCCCACGCACTCATTCTCCATTTAATGGTTGATGTTTTGTTCATTTCTTGGGAGGGAGTTAACTATTTTTACTTTTTGCAATGTCCAGATTCTTCATTGTTTCCTATTGATTGATTAGCTTCCCCATTCCTCATCGCCCCCTGTGTCATATAATGCAAAATGCCGACAGGTCTCAAGCTTCCGTCAGGATTACAAAGTCAGATCTGCTCTGTGCTGGATGGGGGCACAAGCTAGCAAAGCGCTTCCCAGGTTCCCTTTATCCCTTACCTTTAAAGGGAGAACGCCCAGTAAAAGGGCAGGTGCTTGGACCTATATCTGGCCATTTATCATGAGTACTTCTGCTGTATCTTTGCCACTCTCTGCAGTAATCCATCAGAAATTCAAGTCTCAAGATGCAGAAAAACAACCTAGCTGTAGTATTCCACTTGTCCAGAAGATGGCAATCAAAGACAACCATTCCTCCACAATCAAACTATTTGCATAAAATTTCTCTAAAGAAAGGCAAGTTGAACAGAGAGCTAATGTCTTTACAGCTAATAAAAGTTTAAAGCTGTAGGATTCTGAAAGGACACTGCTCCTTTTCTCAGGTTAAGATATTGCTCAAGGAAGGGACAGGAATAGCTCAGAACCCCTGCATCTTAAAATATCCATTAACAAGATTTCACCTTATTCCATGAAAAAAGAAATAGAAGAGCCCTGGGAGACTCCATAGCATGTTCCCAGCATATGAAAACCCTTCATTTATGGCAGTGACAAGCACAGAAAGCCAGATTAGGGATTGCGTCCCCACCCTCTTCGGTGGGACAGCTGTGCTAAACAAGTCCAGGTCAGGAAGGAACAGAACAGTGTTACAAATGACACAGTTAGGCAGCAGAATTGGACCTATGTTGTTGTGAATAACCAGCAAGGCCTGAAGGTACTGTGAGGCATAAGCCAAATGGTTGTGCATTCAACCACCTAAGAAGTACCAATCCTCCCATATACTGTATGCCTGAGAGCACTTTCTTGCAATTACCATAGAGTAACTCGGGCAGTTATGCTGGGATTAGAGAACTTTCAGCAAAGAAACAGTGATTCTTCCAATTCCATTTTCTAAGACACATGGGGCCCAATATTTGAAAGGCATTTACACGGTTTACAGCCCTGTAAATCATGTGAATGCCTTAATCGGGAATATTCAACGGCACCTACACGGTTAGTGACATTGAATATCTCCATCTATGTCCCCTACATGCACGATGCTATCTGGTTATCATCGAGGCGTGCCGGAGGCATTTTGGGGCAGAACAGGGGCGGAGATTGCCAGTAACCGGGTAGCAGCGATATTGGACCGCTATCTGGTTAGCCGTCCACACCTAAAACTAGGCAAGCTTTTGGCTCACCTAGTTCTAGCTGTGGATGCTAACCAATATTGCCGTTACCCAGTTAGGCTCTGTGGATACATCCCCTCGGCGCCAAACCCAGATATTCAGTACCGTTGCCGCAGCAGTGAATATCCAGGTTTAGAGGTCAGCGGGCAGGGCTATGAACTGACGCGGCGCATAGCCCGCCCAAATGAATATCGGGCCCATGAAACCCTATTTTGCATAGGGGCTCCATATAGGATATGGGACGTCTGGGTCGAGATGTTTACATTACATCTAGTATTTTATCAGAGGCTCTTCCAAACACAAAGCTGTATGTAAAATACCCATCAGACTACTAGCAATGCTGGGGCACAGCCAGACAATCCATAGTACAAGCTACACTGCAGAAAACGAGAGGCATCACTCAAGGCTTTATATATGCAAACGCCAACTGTGTAACATGCACGTGTCCTTGCCATGACCTGCACACGTATGTGCTGAATGTCAAAAAGGAGGAGCCAATTAAGGATCTGACCAAAATAATCCTGTTTCCCAAATTAAGGTAGTGGTAGCAACAGTGGTACACGGATATAAGACGCCCTAGGTGACCCTCATTCCTGGTGCCCTGGTTTGCTTTAGCCGCCACCCCCTCTCCAGGACCAGCAGTGGTGGAAATGGCTTTCAACAGCACCACTGCGCTTATGTAAACCTTCGGAGCCGAGATGCTCTTCCTGCTTCTGCCCCTCTGATGCACACTTCCTGTTGGCAGGGGGACAGAAGCAGGAACAGCACTGAAGGTGCTGTTTAAAGCCATTGCCACCACTGCTGGTCCTGGAGAAGGGTGGCAGTAGGCCGTCTTTACACCATTGGCGCTCTAGGAGACCTCCTAGTTTACCTAATGGGAGCGCCATTGGGTCACTGGCACATTCCCTGGAGCAGGTACAAAAGCTGGCATGGAAATGTATGAAAGCGATTTGTATCCCCATTGTAAAATGGGAAATATGAACGTAATATTTCAGCCCGCCCAATGCATGCCCCTGGCCACTTACAGGTGTAAACAGCAGCTTCCTGAAATTACCATGCAGTGTCCAGAGTGTTAGTCATCTGATGGGTGGCAAGTCCGCCCCTCCCCGGGACCTACCTGAAGCGTGATGGTGAAGAGCTGGTCTGTGATGGCCCGCAGGAGGATGCCGTTACCTTGCCGAGTGCGAAACATGAGTCCGATATGCCAGGGCAGCGTGATGGCGATAGCCAGGTTGCTCCAGGAGACCAGGCTGGTGCCCAGGAACTGCTGTGGATTTGCCATCTCTGCCAACCAAGAAAGGAAGGATAAAGGAGAGCTTAGAAAACCCATTTGCCACAAATGACATTCACAAGGCCACAACCATGGCCTTCTCTGCCTTGAAGAGCTCTGTCTCCACCACGACTATGAATTTCTAAGAGAAGCTAGTCAGAATATCTTGTGTACCTGACTGTAATAGCAGCTAAAGAACATCTCCAGGGGCTCTAGCACCTCAGGTGAGAGCGAGACAGCAAGGGTACTGTTGACAGCACAGCAGGGCTGCGCATTGCTTTTATACTTTGGCTCCCAGCCTCTTTACTTAATTAGATTTGGTTGATACATCTTCAAAGGATTAAGGGGATCACAAGCACTTTTTCCCTTCTCAAAGCACAAGCAAGAAGGCTTTGTATTTTCCCCCCTGCAGCAAAACAATTAGTCAGATTAATTAACAGAAAGCGATCTCACACCTCTCCTGTAGATCACTGTGCACACCAAGGCGGCAGGACCAACCAAGAAATATTGGTAAATAGCACATTCTCGAATCTAAGCAAGCATTTAACACTTCTATTCCCGGTTTATGCTTCACTCCTAAGCAGAAATACATGCTCCAAAAGTTTTGTTTATTTTTTTTCTCAAGTCTTTCACCCCACTATGAGCCCAATTCTGAGACGTGAATAGCAGGGCTGTACAAATCCTGGGAGGACATGCAGCTCCGCTATCCATCCTGACCATATGCCGGAACACATTCCCCTGCACGCACACAGCTGCAGTGCAGGGAGATCTGGATGGGGGCAGAGAGTGAGCAGTGCAGGGGCAGGCCAGGCACCCGGCCGTACAGGGCCGATTCAGATCACCAGGAGGATGCCCAGCTTATTCCTCCTCAGAGGTGGACTAAGCACTGGGCGCCCATGTGAGCGGCCCTGGCAGCCACCCGACGGACAAGGAGCCATGGAGGTGAGGCTCCACTGCCCAATCCAGCCCTGGGGCACCCTGCTGAGGATCTGGGGATGGGAATACCAGTCTTCAGCGCAAGAGCGGGGGCATAGGAGGCCTGGCTGTGCTGCTTCCAGGACGTCTCCCGTGGCTGCTGCAGGGGCACCCACGGGACCATCTAGCTCCTGCGGTGCAGAATCAGGTACAACAGAGCCTGTCCTGGATCTGGCTCCACGCATCTTGGGATGCAGAAGCTGTACTGTTCATCATCAGGGCAGGTCTCTCAACAGGTAAGGTGATGATGCAATGCAGGCAGTTGACATTCTAAATTAAGCAATTTGTTTCTGCCACTAGTGGGTTTTTCGTCCACACATGCAGCTGATCTCCACGCCCCTGGGGTACATTCTCCACAGATCACCTGACCAGCAATGTACACACCTGCACTTTTCAGCTAACACAAGATACCCGCATACACTCTGTCTGAAAGTCAGCTTACTCTGTAGCTAAAAGTGTGCACATAGTAATACTGAGTGTGCTCATTACACCTGTATAATTTTAAAATGAAAATGTATGCAGGTAATTTCAAGTCACGCATGCAAAACGCTTCCTGGGATGCACCATGTCTTAGCTGACAAGCTTTGAAAATATGAGTCTACTTTCTGGCAGCTAAAAAGCCACTTACCCCAGACAGGACATTAGGAAGGTTAACTCTATTTTTACCCACACAAAAGGCCTTTAAAAATTAACCCCTTGTGGATCTTTTCAGGGAAGATGCCCTGGGACTTTGAGGCACCATGATAACCTCCACAGTAACCCCCAGGGCCTCAACAAATGCCCTGTTGGCCTGCATCAAGCCCCAGATTTCTAAGTTATTTTCTCCTTTTAAGGGAGAATGAAGCACTATGCTGTAGCACTAGGCATCTGTGGATGTACACATCACAGAAATATGCCTAGAGGAATAAGCTGTTGGTGAGTATGATGTAATCAGACTCTGGGAGAAAATTGTTTTTTTTTTTATTATGCTGCTGAACTGACTACACTCACTCTGCTGCTCCTCACTAACTTTCCTTCCTTCTCTCCCTGCACCCCTCCCCGGGAACTCCGCTCTTCTGGCAAATCGCTTCTATCTGTGCCCTTCTCTTCTACTGCTAACTCCAAACTTTGATCCTTTCACCTTGCTGCTCCTCATACCTGGAATAAACTACTTGAGTCTGTGCGTCAGGCTTCATCTCTGGCCCTTTTCAAATCCAGGCTGAAAACTCACCTCTCTGAGGCCACTTTTGGATCCTAATCCTCATAGTCTATGTGTTTCCTTACCATTCCCCTTGATGTATCTTTGTCCTCAGCAGTTGTGTTACATAATAACAGAGTATATGATGGCAGATAAAGACCAGTATGGTCCATCTAGTCTGCCCAGTAAGGTGGCTAGAGTGGTTGTAACTGCAGCTTCGTGCATGTCAGCCCCCCCCCCCCCCAACTTCTATTAAAAGATATTTAAGTTTGCTTTGATTTCATCCTCTTGCTATAAAGGGAGCCACTGTGTCTGTCCCAGGCCATTTTGAATTCTGTCACTGTATCTGCCCCACCACTTCCATCGAGAGGGCATTCCAAGCATCCATCACCCTTTCAGTGAAAGAGTATTTCCCGATGTTGTTTTTAGGTTTACCTCCTTACAGCTTCATCGTGTTGCCTGTCTTGCAGGGACCGTCTTTTGCATGTGTCTGTACAGCACTGCTTATGCCTTGTGGCGCTATACAAATGATCCGTAGTGGTAGGGTATTTTTCTCACCTCTCTCCTCTCCGGCCAGGATTACCATCTAAACACCACTGTCATCAATCGAAAGGCAATGCCTGATCTCCTTTTAATCTACTCCAAATGTAACTTTTTAACTTCAACCGTATAACTAGGGGGTAAGCTAGTGGTTACAGCAGCAGCCCAGGAGCCAGAAAGACCACTTAGTTCAGATCCCACCACACTCCTTGTGATCTTGGGCAAGTCACTTAACCCTCCATTGCCTCAGGTAAAAACGTAGGGGAGCATATTCAAAACATTTAGACTTGCTAATTGGCTGAAATGTGGTCATCGCTAGTGCTGCTGAATATCCCCACAGACCGCCGAAAAAATGGCCAGTTAAAACTGGGGCAGTGTGTAGACAGAGCGGGCACAATGACAGCCGCTACCAAGTAGCGGTGATAGTCCGCTGCTAGACCAGCTAAAAGTCAGGACAGGTGACTAGCTATCCCAGCTTTAGCTGGTTTTTGCTATCCAGCCAGTGGTTGAATATCACCACTACCCAAACAGCGACATTGGTGGCCGGGCAGCCTGGATACTCAGTGATGGAAACCAGATATCTTCCGCCGCTATCTGGATACTCGGTGATGGAAACTGGATATCTTCCGCCGCTATCTGGATACTCGGTGATGGAAACTGGATATCTTCCACCGCTATCTGGATACTCGGTGATGGAAACTGGATATCTTCCACAGCTACCTGGATACTCAGTGATGGAAACCAGATATCTTCCGCCGCTATCTGGATACTCGGTGATGGAAACCGGATATCTTCTGCCGCTTTCTGGATACTCGGTGATGGAAACCAGATATCTTCCGCCGCTATCTGGATACTCGGTGATGGAAACCGGATATCTTCCACCGCTATCTGGATACTCGGTGATGGAAACCGGATATCTTCCGCCGCTACCTGGATACTCGGTGATGGAAACTGGATATCTTCCGCCGCTACCTAGATACTCGGTGATGGAAACCAGATATCTTCCGCCGCTATCTGGATACTCGGTGATGGAAACCGGATATCTTCCGCCGCTACCTAGATACTCGGTGATGGAAACCGGATATCTTCCGCCGCTATCTGGATACTCGGTGATGGAAACCGGATATCTTCCACCGCTATTTGGTTTTAATTAAAGTGTCGTTGTCTAAGCATTTTATTTTGCATAGCTGCCACCACTGAATATGCCCCCCTTAGAGAGTAAACCCCCCCAAGGACAGGGAAATATCTGTTGCAAATGAATGTCATTCACCTTCAGCTACTGCTGGAGTGCAGTGAGCTAAATAAACAAACATAGAAACATGACGGCAGAAAAAGACCACAGGCCCGATATTCGAAGGGCATTTACACGGTTTACAGCTCTGTAAACCGTGTAAATGCCACTCAGTGGGATATTCAAACAGCACTAACATGGTTCGTGCCAATGAATATCCCCAATCTTCTCCCCCACACACCCCAATGCTAACCTTTTAGCATCGGGGCGTGTTGTGGCCGTGACAGGGCAAACTGGACTATCTTTACCCATAGAAGCTAACTGGTCAGCGGTGCAATATCACTGCTACCCGGTTACCTCTGCGGCTTCTGGGCATGTGCGGTGACCCCAGATATTCAATGCCGGGGCCACATATGATCCCGGCATTGAATATCCAGGGTCAGAGGATGGCGGCGGTGGCTAGCCATCCTAACTCAATATTGGACCCCACATGGCCTATCTAGTCTGCCCTTCCACATTACCCACTACAATATTCCCCTTTTTTCCTTTAGGCATCCTTTGTGTTGGTCCCATGCTTTTTTGAATTCAGATACTATCCTCCCATCTATCACCACAACTGGGAGACTATTCCATGCATCCACCACTCTTTCCGTAAAGAAATATTTCCACATATCACTCCTGAATCTATCCCCCTTCACCCTCATCCCATGTCCCTTCGTAGCAGAACTTTCTTTGAATAGAAAGAGGCTCTCCCACTGTAGATTTATGCCACGGAGGTATTTAAACATCTCAATCATATCACCTCTATCCCGCCTTTCCTCTAAGGTGTACATATTAAGATCCTTAAGTCTGTCCTCATATGGACTCAGTAGTAGCAGCACTGAGGCAGACCCGTGTCTGTAGGCAGGTTGAGTTCGTCCTTCCTCTGACATGAGCTACATCAGAGAAGGGAAGGAGGGACCCGACCTGCCTAGAAACGCGGTTCTGCCTCACTGCTGCTGCTGCTACTGCCACCTCCGAGAATACAAAAAAGTGTCAACGGCAGGGCAATGCAGGGGGGTGGGGGCGGGGGTCAGCAACCCAACATACACCTCGAATCCTTTTGTGCCCTGTGCGGCGGGACCGCTCGCACAGGGCTATGTATGGTGCTGCACCCAAGTGTCCTTCTAGCTTTTGCCCTTGCCTTTTCTACCTTCTACCTGTTTAGCTACATCAGAAGCAATCACGCCCAGGTCCCGCTCTTCTTTTGTGGACAGAAGTATTTCACCTCCTACACTGTACTGCTCCCTTGGATTTTGAAAGCCCAAATACATGACCCTATATTTTTTTTTTTTGCATTAAAATCTCAGCTACCAAATTCTTGACCATTCTTCAAGCTTAGCTAGATCCCTCCTCATGTTATCTACTCCTTCCTGCGTGTCTATTATGTGTAAGGTTAACCTCTAACTGCTATCATGCTATACTGTTATCCTGTAAACTGCTTTGACTAAAGGATAAAGTGGTATAAAAACAGTTAAATAAGATAATTAAATAAAGATACTTTATAGCAGATTTTGGTATCATCTGCAAAGAGGCAAACTTTACCTGGCAGTTAGAAGATATTCAGAACCTGCTAAAGCTAAGTTGCCTCTTTCAGTCATCCACCTTGTGCTCAGTTTCTAGCTTGTTTCCAATGTGTAGTAAGTTCAGGATGTGATCTTTCATTAAGGGGGTCATTTTAGAAGCCCTGTTCGTGATTTCCACATCTGAAAATTCCAATTCTTATGTGGAAATCACATGGATGTCCCCAGAGCCGTTTTAGAAAGATCCAAATTTACACTTGCCCGGTGCTATCACTTCCAGGTCACACAGGGGCACGGTGGAGGATTGCTCGAGGCAGTCCTACATATATAAGCATGTGCTCCTAGTCTCAGAATGGCACCACACATATGAAATCATCAGTGGACACGTCCAAAACTATACCTGCTCCCAGATATGAGCAGGCACCAAAAAAGTGCTCATTTTGGCAATCTAATGCCTTTGGCAAAAGAGGAGAAAGGTCTTTCATCCCCCCAATACTTTTTGCTGTTCAAAAAACAACTGCAGTTACATAAAGATAACTTTTTCCTGGCTGCCGTACTGCTGCACGTCTCTGCTTGCAAAATAACAGGCTGAGATATGCATGTGGCGTGGAATACATGCGCCCGTTCTGAAATACCATCGCGGGCACATCTATGTTGCTTAGCTCTCCACATCGCACAGTACACGTTTCTGAAATCGGGCAATAACTTGCATGCGTCCGGCCCATTATTCAGCACCAGGGCTGTACCCAGGGCCATGTGAGTGGCTGGTCTACACAGGGCGCAAGAACGGAGGGGGCGCTGATGTCATCACTGGGCTTCCAGCAAACTCAAAAAGAGCGAGTTACTGCACATGGCTGGGGCAGGGGGAGGGGGGCCACCAAATTCATTAGTTGCAGAGGGAGCATTTCTTGCTTAGCACGTCCCAAGTTCTTTATGCTTTGATGGAGATGTTGATATTCTAAGGTGGAAACAGGTAGATTTACACATGCTCACCTTCACTGCTGCCCTTCCCATGGAATTTCAGATATTTTGACTTGAGACATTTCAGATTTCACCTAGAAAGCCTTGGTACAATGGGGGGGGGGGGGGGAATTCAGTGGCGGTAGTGGCTAACACAGTTCCAGTAGCTAGCCATCACCGCTGAAACTTAAACCCAGATATTCAATGCCGGGGTTATATCCGGGCCCCGATATTGAATATCCAGAGTGCCAGGCAACAGCAATAGTCAGCCACTGTCCAGTTAGCTTCCAGGGTGAAGGTCAGAGCAGCCTCCACAGCACCTCACTTTCGCCACTACCCAGAACACCCCAATGCTAACCAGCTAGAATCGGGGCGCGCAGTGGTGGACCCAGGGAACTATGTTAGTGCTGTTGAATATTCCAGAGAATGTCTGCTGGAAGTTCAACAGCTGCTGCCCCTTGCTGGTGATGCTGAACATATCCACAAAAGCCTGGGCCAACTGATCCCAGCAGGCAATGTCAGAAGCGGAAACAACCAAAACGCTTCCAGGGGTGCCCGGAGACAGGCGTGGTCACAGATGAAGACTATCAGTTTCTTCTCTCACAGAGCTTTAAGAGTATTTTGTTGCCTTTACCAAGCAAACATTACGGATCAGGGCATGCCTGCCTTGGACCTGTGACACTGGCAAGATTTACAAAGAGCTGTGCCTGGTAGCAAGATTACCTTTTTGTTTTATTCCCCTCAGGCACTGTGTACATGCAAACAAAGCCCCACCAGCAGACATGCTAAGAACTTTGCAAATTTCTGCACTCAGAACGTTTGGTGGGGTGGGGGGGGTGAGGGCTGTACTGCATCTCTGAACACACTGTGAGAGTTCACAGGTATCTATGAACATGTTCACACAAAATCCATCACCCCCAACTAAAACAATAGAGCTGGGGATTGCAGCACTAGTCACGCAAACATTCCTGACTGTGCAGCTTTAACCCAAAATGTGTGTGTCAAGACGAACGCGGCAGCTCAGGTTTATGAGAAGTACTCATTTGGGCAGGCTGGATGTGCCGGGTTGGTCATTTTCTATCATCGTCTATTATCTTACTCCGTTACTCTGTTATGTGATGGGTGCAGACTTTGTGGTTAGCCTCCGTGTAATGCTAGCTTAGTGCTATTTGTCTCTGGCTGGTAGTAATAAGTTAGGTGGGCCCCTAAAGCAGATGAGATTACTAAAATCACAGTATCCTCCATGCTGCCCTTCATCTTATTTATTTATTTAAATGTTTTTTATGTCACTTTTCTACAATTCAAAGCGGTTTGCAGGTAACTCTTAACTTGAGCAGAACAAAATTATGCAATCTGTTGTACATTGAACATTAAAATATAACAGAACATCAAGGGGTTAAGGGGGCAGGTCATTAAGGGGGGAGATTGTATGAAATAACTTATGTACACTTACGTAAGGTATTTACAGTTTGAGATGTAAATCCTTTATGTACAATTTGATAAAGCTTTTGGAATTAACAGTTCGAATACTCCTCTTCCAGTGTCGGTTAGCGAATTGAGTGGGTGAGTGTTCATGCAGTTTGCTGTTCCGGGTTGTTACTAGGTTGTGGACTGTGGGGCATGGCGGAGTTATAGTATTCTTGGAAGAGTTAAGTTTTTAGGCTCTTACGAAAGTCACCTAGGTTGGAGCAACCTCCTAGAGCTGGCGGCCACGAGTTCCATATCGTGGGGACAGAATGAGAACGCACAGTTACACACCGAGTGTTTACTCTTAGTTTCTGTATCGGTATGGAGAGGAGGTTGAAAGAGTTGTTTCTTTGTATCCTATAACTATTCAGTCTCGATAGGAGAGCTTCTAGACAGTTTGCTGATTGATATGACTTTAAATGTAGCGAGTTGTACCTTATTCTTGCTGCTACAGGGAGCCAGTGGAGTTGCATTAAGATGGGGGTGATAAGTGCATGGCGTGGGGCTCCATGGATTATTCTTGCTGCTACAGGGAGCCAGTGGAGTTGCATTAAGATGGGGGTGATAAGTGCATGGCGTGGGGCTCCATGGATTATTCTTGCTGCTACAGGGAGCCAGTGGAGTTGCATTAAGATGGGGGTGATAAGTGCATGGCGTGGGGCTCCATGGATTATTCTTGCTGCTACAGGGAGCCAGTGGAGTTGCATTAAGATGGGGGTGATAAGTGCATGGCGTGGGGCTCCATGGATTATTCTTGCTGCTACAGGGAGCCAGTGGAGTTGCATTAAGATGGGGGTGATAAGTGCATGGCGTGGGGCTCCACGGATTATTCTTGCTGCTACAGGGAGCCAGTGGAGTTGCATTATGATGGGGGTGATAAGTGCATTGCGTGGGGCTCCACGGATTATTCTTGCTGCTACAGGGAGCCAGTGGAGTTGCATTAAGATGGGGGTGATAAGTGCATGGCGTGGGGCTCCACGGATTATTCTTGCTGCTACAGGGAGCCAGTGGAGTTGCATTAAGATGGGGGTGATAAGTGCATGGCGTGGGGCTCCACGGATTATTCTTGCTGCTACAGGAAGCCAGTGGAGTTGCATTAAGATGGGGGTGATAAGTGCATGGCGTGGGGCTCCACGGATTATTCTTGCTGCTACAGGGAGCCAGTGGAGTTGCATTAAGATGGGGGTGATAAGTGCATGGCGTGGGGCTCCACGGATTATTCTTGCTGCTACAGGGAGCCAGTGGAGTTGCATTAATATGGGGGTGATAAGTGCATGGCGTGGGGCTCCACGGATTATTCTTGCTGCTACAGGGAGCCAGTGGAGTTGCATTAAGATGGGGGTGATAAGTGCATGGCGTGGGGCTCCACGGATTATTCTTGCTGCTACAGGAAGCCAGTGGAGTTGCATTAAGATGGGGGTGATAAGTGCATGGCGTGGGGCTCCACGGATTATTCTTGCTGCTACAGGGAGCCAGTGGAGTTGCATTAAGATGGGGGTGATAAGTGCATGGCGTGGGGCTCCACGGATTATTCTTGCTGCTACAGGGAGCCAGTGGAGTTGCATTAAGATGGGGGTGATAAGTGCATGGCGTGGGGCTCCACGGATTATTCTTGCTGCTACAGGGAGCCAGTGGAGTTGCATTAAGATGGGGGTGATAAGTGCATGGCGTGGGGCTCCACGGATTATTCTTGCTGCTACAGGGAGCCAGTGGAGTTGCATTAAGATGGGGGTGATAAGTGCATGGCGTGGGGCTCCACGGATTATTCTTGCTGCTACAGGGAGCCAGTGGAGTTGCATTAAGATGGGGGTGATAAGTGCATGGCGTGGGGCTCCACGGATTATTCTTGCTGCTACAGGGAGCCAGTGGAGTTGCATTAAGATGGGGGTGATAAGTGCATGGCGTGGGGCTCCACGGATTATTCTTGCTGCTACAGGAAGCCAGTGGAGTTGCATTAAGATGGGGGTGATAAGTGCATGGCGTGGGGCTCCACGGATTATTCTTGCTGCTACAGGAAGCCAGTGGAGTTGCATTAAGATGGGGGTGATAAGTGCATGGCGTGGGGCTCCACGGATTATTCTTGCTGCTACAGGAAGCCAGTGGAGTTGCATTAAGATGGGGGTGATAAGTGCATGGCGTGGGGCTCCACGGATTATTCTTGCTGCTACAGGGAGCCAGTGGAATTGCATTAAGATGGGGGTGATAAGTGCATGGCGTGGGGCTCCATGGATTATTCTTGCTGCTACAGGGAGCCAGTGGAGTTGCATTAAGATAGGGGTGATAAGTTCATGGCGTGGGGCTCCATGGATTATTCTTGCAGCTTCATCTGGGGAATTTTTTCCTCCTACATCTCCAGCTACCTTCTGCGGAGGTTCATAAGTGGGACATTTATTCCCAGATTTCAAGGATAATACAATCGTGATTTAGAATCCAAATTCAATAAACTTCGCCTTGAGAAAATCCTTGGATGAAAGGCAAGGGTGGTAGGAAGTCAGGGTCATGATCTTAAATTCTGCTTTTACCCCAATCTCTAGAATAAAGCACCATGGCGTAAAATCGCACCAGCAGGGTTTTACCACTTTGCTACAGTCTTTAATACTTACGAGGTTAGATTATTGCGATTCTTTATATCCTGGACCACCGGTGAAGACTTTGGGCCATTTACAAAGAGTCCAGAATGCAGCTGCTGTGGTGCCAAGAAAGCGAGTTACACTCTTTTGGAAAAGTTTGCATTTGGCTGCTGGTAGCGCAAGGAATTAAACTTGAGTGCTAGCTTTCAAAGTCTTTCATCGTTTCTGTCCATCTAGTTGCAGGTTGATGAGTGGCACATTCCCACGCTGTTGGGCTCTCTCTGCTTCCAAGGATTACCTCGCTTCATTTCGTCTGGTCGAGGGCCAGGGCTTTGTCTAGCTCTCTTGTTTGTGGAATAGTTTATTAATCTGCATTTTATTGATGATTTTTGAATTGTAGAAAGGGGGTCACTTAATTTTAAATGTGACTTAATTTTATTGAAAATATCAGGAGTGGTTTATGTGATTCTTCTATATGTATTTATTGTATTCTGCCTTGGGCTATTTGTAAGGGCAGGCAAAATATCTAATAAATGAAATGACCTTTAATTTAATTTATGCTAAGATTTCAGCAGTCTCTGTGTTAGATTGGGGTGCTGAGTTTTTGCATTTGCCTTTATACAACAGGCTTGTTTTTTCAGAAGTTTTACAGGCGCCTGTTAGAAAATGATCCCCTACGAGAGTCATTTTATGAACCATTCACATGCGTAAAACAGTGCTCTATGTGCACGTGCAGACTCTTATAAAATTAGGTCTCACTCAAAAGTGCACGTGGTGCAAGTCGACCCATACTTGTACCTTAGGCATTCACAGGGATGGAGCGTGGGTGGAGCACAGGTGATGTCATCACTTACACATGCATATTCTAAAAGATGCTTGTAAAGTACAGGCTGATAATTACACCTGCTCTCAAGTAGGCAGAATGTCCGCGACCTTGAATGTAGGCGCTATTGTTGCTGCATTTATAAAGTCATAGAGGCACCTATGGGATCCTTTTACTAAAGTGCGCTGTGGTTTTGCAGCTAACCCGCCAGTAGTACACAAAATCCAGGCATGTTAATGCAAAGCCATCACATTACCTGCTGGGGTGTAGATAGCATTTTCCCGCTTGTCAACGCCCAATACCATACTATTACGATGAGCGCACTTACATCAACCTCAATAGGTAAAGTTAATTGCAAGAGTCACAATTAGCACACAATTTTACTACTGCACTGACTACACGGCACTCACCACATCCCCTGCAAACAACCTCCAATGACGACAAATGCACAGCACCAACTTGAACTCCACGGACAAACGACGAGAACCGCTGATGGTCGAAAGAACAAGCTCAACAACAACCAAGAACTCACACCCCCATGCATCACAAAAGGTAACCACCTACAGAACCAACATACTTGCCTTACAATACTTCCACACAGCACTCCTCCTCATCCAGCTGATTCCCTGCAACACTATACACACGAACTCCATGCAAGCACATGCATGGAGCTACCTCCCACACTCCACAGCACCAAGTAACACAGCAACTCTCGCTTAGGAGACCCCTCCAAAGAAATCATGGCAAAAACAAACCCCCACACACCCCCAAGGATACAACCAACTATCACATTAGAACTCATCAATGCCAGGTCCATAAGAAACAAAATCAACACTAGCGGACCACATAGAATCACAGCAGACTGACATACTATGCATCACGGAAACGTGACTCACACAAACGGACAACGTGCTCCTCAACCAATTAACACCCCCGTCCCACACAGCTTTCAGCTGCCTTCACATGCACAAAAGAGGTGGAGGAGTCCTGATTCTAGCAAGAAGCAACCTAAGATTCAAGTCAACAACCTCGGAAAATACAACACAATGCGAATCACTCACAATAGAGAACAAGCACCTAGCCCTGTGACTCACATATAGAGCTTCACACAACTCTCCGGACAGACTATACTGGAAGCAGTCTGCGCAATAAAGAACAGTCAGAAGCCATTGATTGTCCCGGGCGACTTCAATCTCAATTCATCATCCTACAAGGACTCAGAATCCTTCCTTCCTTCCTCAGAATCCTCATTTGGAGTATGGTGTGCAATTCTGGAGACCGCACCTTCAAAAGGATGTGAACAGGATGGAGTCGGTGCAGAGGGTTACTACTAAAATGATTAATGGGCTTCATTATAAAGCATATGAGGACAGACTTAAGGATCTTAATATGTACACCTTAGAGGAAAGGCGGGATAGAGGTGATATGATTGAGATGTTTAAATACCTCCGTGGCATAAATGTTCAGGAAGAGAGCCTCTTTCAATTGAAAGCAAGTTCTGCTACGAGGGGACATGGGATGAGGGTGAAGGGAGATAGATTCAGGAGTGATATGCGGAAATATTTCTTTACGGAAAGAGTAGTGGATCCATGGAATAGTCTCCCAGTGGAGGTGGTAGAGATGAGGACAGTAACTGAATTCAAAAAAGCATGGGACCAACACAGAGGATCTCTAAAGGTAAAAAGTGGACTGTTGTAGTTGTTGTTATGGAAGGACAGACAAGATAGGCCATGTGGTCTTTTTCTGTCATCATGTTTCTATGTTTCTAACAGCAATGAGCTCTCTGCAATTCACACAAATCATAACAGCCACTATGCACAGACACGGAACCTCACTGGACCTCATCTTTGCTCCCAACCACTTAGTAGAAAAGAACAGCATATCTAACCCAACAATATCCCCAGTACGATGGTCAGACCACCGCTTAATCAAAATCAACATACAGTCAACAACCCCAAAGGAGAACCAGACCAAACATCATGTGGATAGAAGATTCAAAAACTTCGACAAAGACCAATTCCTACAAGCTATGCTACCTGACCTGAACTCAATCAATAACAACCCAACCAACCAAATAGAAAGATGGAATGAGATATTCTCCAGGACCAAGCAGGAAGTCAGTCCTCACTTATGGGTGACGTCGGCGCCGACGGAGCCCTCGCGGAGCAATTTTCCCCAGCTTTCAAAGAAAGCCTTTGGGAATTGCAGCGCGCATGCGCGGTCGTCTTCCCGCCCGAGGGTGCCATCTTAGCCAGTCTTCTTTTTTCCGCGGAGCCCTACAGACGTCCCCGTCTTGTCCCCGCGAAAAAGTTGATTTTCTTCTTTATTTTATCCTTTTTTTTTTTCGGTTTTTCTGACTTAGTCAGCTTTCGTTTTCGGTTTCCCTGGCAGCCCGGTCCTTTGACCTCGCAGGGGCCCTTTTTCCCCCGATGGCTGCCAGTGGGTTTAAGCGGTGTGGTCGGTGTGACCGAAATATGTCACTAACCGACACACACGACTTTTGCCTCCGCTGCCTGGGCCCGGATCATGAGGAACTGATCTGTGGGCCCTGCAGCAAACTGTCCTCAAAGGCGTTGAGAAGTCGGCGGCATCAGCGTGAGAGAATCTTCGCTGACCCCAGCCGTACCCGGACCTCGTCGGAGGCCTCCGCGTCAAAAGGCTCCAGCTCGGACCGTCGCCGGAGCTCCTCCGACCGGGGTTCTCCCTCCGAGGACCATCGTCGGAAGGAAAAACCCGCGAGGGCGGCGTCGGTGGACGCTCCTGGTTCCGCGAGGGCCAGGTCGCATAGCCCCGACAGCCGCCCCGGGTCCTTGGAGAAGGAACACATCCCGAAGCGACCTCGCCTGGAGTCGGAGATGCCTGCCCGGGTAAGTCCTGTGGTCCTTCTGGACTCGCCTCCGCGACAGCCGACGTCGGGCCCGACGCCGTCGGGGCCCGAGTCGGGGGCTGCTGGGTCACCTGAGCTCGGACTCAGGTTGACGGCCTTGGAGAGCAGACTGTCTGCCTTCATGGACCAGCAGAGGGCACTGCTCGCTGGCTTCGCTGGCGCCGCTGCCCCGACCGCCGGGACGTCGACGTCCAAGTCGACCCCGGAGACCGAGCCGATCCTCGAGTCAATGAGAACTCGAGTCGATCCTCGGTCGAGGTCACCCTCGGCCTCCCGTTCGGGACCGAGGTCGCCGACGCCGACTCCCTCGGCGTCGGGGCGGCTGGCGCCGCACCCTGCCCGGGCCGACCCCACTGAGTCCTCGTCGGAGTCGGTCTGGGAGTCTGAGGAGGAAGAGTCACCTGATTCTTTCCGGACTCGGTGTGTCCCATCGGACTCACCGGAGTCCGAGCCTCGGAAGCAGTCCCCCCCGGAGGATGCCCGGTTCTCGGACTTCGTTAGGGATATGGCCAAGGCTTTGGCCTTCCCTGCGGATCCCGAGGAGGAGCCTCGAGCCGAAGAACTCGACGCCCTCCAGTATGACTCTCCCGCGAGGGAACACTTTACTGTACCGGTTCCTCCTATGCTGGAACGACTACTCTTCCGCATGTGGGAGAGTCCGGCCTCCTCGCCGGTCCTGAGCAAGCGGGTCGATTCTATCTATCGAGTCCGCAAGAGCCCTGGCTTTCAAAAGGCACAGCTGCCACACCATTCCATGGTAGTGGAATCGGCCATGCATCGTCTTAAGAGCCAGAAGATGCACTCCTCGGTGCCTCCTGGAAGGGAGGCCCGTAACCTGGATGGCCTTGGCAAGAAGTGCTTCCAGGGCTCTATGCTCGCATGTCGTGTCCAGACTTACCAGCTATACATGGGCATGTATCTCCGGGATCTGGCTAAAGAGCTAGCCGGATTCTCCGCTGGTCTCTCCGAGGAGCCCTTGCGGAGGTTCCTAGCCTTGTCCACTGGCATTCGGGAATGCTCAAAGTTCATGTCCCGAGCAGCCTATGATGGCTTTGAAGCCTCGGCTCGAGTGGCCGCAGCCGGCATCGGTGCCCGCCGACAGGCTTGGCTTCAGTCGTCAGACCTTGAGCCCTGGGTGCAGGACAAGTTGGTCGATGTCCCCTGCCGAGGCGAAAACCTCTTTGGCAAGCCCATGGCGGAAAAGGCTGCGCAAATTGAGACTGAGACTCTCACCAGGACCAGGCTTTCTAGGAAGACCTCCGCCCCTTCCCAGAAAAAGAAGGGCTCGGGGAAAAAGTCCTTTTACCCGAGGAAGGCGGCTGCCTACAAACAATACCCCCATTATCAGGCCCCTGCAGCTCCCCAACAGGGCCAGCAGGCCAAGGGACGGGGTAACGGGTCCCGTAGGCAGCAAGCCCCCAAGCCTGCACCACCAGCCCCTGCTCAGCAGGGTGGGGGCTTTTGACTCGCTAAGCATAGCCTCTCCCCCCCCGCTGGTTCCTCCCAGCACCGGAGGCCGGCTGGTTCACTTCGCCCACAGGTGGTCCAGCATCACCGCAGATGCCTGGGTGCTTCAAGTCGTGCGAGAAGGCTATCTTCTCCACTTCCATCAGGTCCCTCCCTCCTATTTTCCGGGAGAACCTCCGCGCCCCCCTCTGCACAGGGAGTTGCTCCTTCAGGAGTTAGCAGGTCTTCTGCAGGAACAGGCGGTGGAACCGGTGCCACACCACCTGAGAGGTCAAGGCTTTTATTCAAGGTATTTTCTGATACCAAAGAGAACAGGGGGCCTCAGACCCATCCTGGACTTGCGCAACCTCAACAAGTTCCTTGTGCGGGAGAAGTTCAAAATGCTTACCCTTGGAATCCTTCTGCCCTACCTCCAGCAGGGAGATTGGCTATGCTCCTTGGATCTAAAGGATGCCTACACGCACATCCTCATCCACCCAAGCCACCGCCAATACCTAAGGTTTGTGGTGGCAGGAAATCATTACCAGTACAGAGTACTGCCCTTTGGCCTGTCCTCCGCACCGCGAGTCTTCACAAAATGTCTCGCGGTCGTGGCGGCCCATCTCCGGCTTCACGGCCTCTATGTCTTTCCGTACCTCGACGACTGGCTCATCAGAGCAGCGTCCGCTCAGGAGGTCACCAACGCCACGTGCCGCACGGTGACTCTGCTGCAGCGCTTGGGCTTTGTTATAAACTTCGCAAAGTCCACTTTGCTCCCCTCACAGGATCTCGAGTTCATCGGCGCAAGGCTGCACACTCCTCAGGCGCGAGCATACCTACCGCTCGACAGGGCTCAACGGCTCATAGACCTAGCCGACCGCTTTCGCAGCCAGCCCCTGGTCTCCGCCAGGCACTTCCTGAGACTGCTCGGCCATATGGCTTCCACCGTCCATGTGACCCCCAATGCCCGCCTGAATATGCGGTCTGCTCAATGGTGTCTCCGCCAGCAGTGGCGACAAGCCACGGGCGACCTAGCAGACCTAGTGCGCGTCTCCGAGCCGCTGGTCTCGTCTCTCCGGTGGTGGCTCCGGCAGCCGAACCTGATATTCGGAATGCCTTTCCAGTCACCTCAGCCGACCCGGGTGCTGACCACCGATGCATCCCTCCTGGGCTGGGGAGCACATTGCCAAGAGGCACGTACTCAGGGCCTCTGGACCACGTGGGAGTCTGCTCAGCAGATCAACTTCCTGGAGCTCAGGGCGATCCGCCTAGCTCTCAAGGCCTTCTCCCACCTGACTTCCCAACAGTCCGTCCTTGTCCAGACGGACAATCAAGTTGCCATGTTCTACGTGAACAAGCAGGGGGGCACGGGCTCCTTCCTCCTCTGCCGGGAGGCACAGAAGCTCTGCTCTTGGGCCGTCAGTCACGGCATTCTCCTCAAGGCAGTTTATCTTCCGGGCCAAGAAAATTGCCTTGCAGACAAACTCAGCAGGGTCCTCCAGCCGCACGAGTGGCGTCTGGATCCCTTGGTAGTTCAGAAGCTCTTCCTCAAGTGGGGTCTCCCCACGGTGGATCTCTTTGCCAGTCCTCACAACCGGCAGCTTCCTCGCTTCTGCTCTCGTCAGCCACACCCCCTTCGGGTTGCGGCAGACGCCTTTCTGATTTCATGGTCGGGGAGCCTTCTGTACGCTTTCCCTCCCATCCCGCTAGTCTCTCGGACTCTTTTCAAGGTTCTCCGAGACAAAGCCTTCATGATCCTGGTGGCCCCTCGCTGGCCCAGGCAGCCGTGGTTTCCGCTCCTGCTGCAACTGGCGGTGGAGGATCCAATCCCTCTGGGGGTACAACCGGATCTCCTCACTCAGGATCAGGGGTCCCTCCTGCACCCCAACCTCAGGTCTCTCAACCTCATGGCCTGGCTGCTGAGAGGGTAGTCCTTGCTCCCCTTCTCCTGCCGGCGGAGGTGGAGGAGGTCGTCTTGGCTTCGCGACGGCCTTCTACCCGCAAATGCTACGCCCTTAAATGGCGTCGCTTTGCAGTCTGGTGTACCCAACAGTCTCAGGATCCCTTCTCCTGCCCGGTGTCGGTGATCTTGCAGTACTTGCTGCACCTCTCTAATCTGGGACTTAAGTCCAACTCCGTCAAAGTTCACCTCAGTGCTCTTTCAGCACATCATGTGCCGGTGGACGGCAGACCTCTCTCCAACGACCCTCTCGTAGCGAGGTTTCTCTCCGAGGTCTCCTTCTACTTAAACCACCTCTGCGCCCGCCAGCGCCTGACTGGGACCTGAATGTGGTTTTGCAGCGGATCACCTGTCCGCCTTTTGAACCTATGGCTACCTGTTCTCTCCGTTTTCTGTCTTGGAAAACACTGTTCTTGATAGCCCTCACTTCCGCTAGACGCGTAAGTGAATTGCAGGCCCTCGTGTCTGATCCCCCTTACACTAGGTTCTACAAGAATAGGGTGGTCCTACGGACTCCTCCGAAATTTCTGCCTAAAGTGGTCTCCCCTTTTCACATCAATCAGGAGGTGGTACTTCCAACCTTCTTTCCCAGACCACACTCCAGCCGAGCTGAGACGGTCCTCCATACCCTGGACTGTAGAAGGGCTCTGAACTTCTACCTTGACCGTACGCGGGAGCACCGTAAAGCTGCTCAGCTTTTTGTGTCTTTTGACCCCAATAGATTGGGGCTCCCGGTCTCCAAGCGTACTCTGTCCATCTGGGTTGCGGACTGTATCTCTTGGGCTTATGGGGCAGCCGGACTCTCCTTAGAAAGTCGAGTCACGGCTCATTGCGTTCGGGCAAAGGCCACGTCAGTGGCTTACCTCCGCTCTGTTCCGCTGGCAGACATCTGCCGGGCCGCTACTTGGTCTTCGAGCCAGACTTTTGCGGTCCATTACTGTCTCGAGAGGGAGTCCCGTAGGGACAGTGTTTTCGGACAGGCAGTCCTCCGTAATCTCTTTGAGGTCTGAGCAACTCCTACCCTCCATCCCGGATGTGGGCTACCGGTGGGTGATAATTCAGCGAAGATTCTATCCTTCTGTGCTGCTGAGCTAGAGGGAGCTCATTTTTGTGCTTAGGGTCTCCGGTAGCCTTGAGCTTGGGAGTCCCATAAGTGAGGACTGACTTCCTGCTTGGTCCTGGAGAAAGCGTAGTTACTCACCTGTAACAGGTGTTCTCCAGGAGCAGCAGGAATCAGTCCTCACTACCCTCCCTCCTCCCCTTGGAGTTGCAATCGTCTGCTTATGTTCTTTTTGCAAATTTTTATGCTGTCTTTTTAGCTATGTCATCTGACTGGCTAAGATGGCACCCTCGGGCGGGAAGACGACCGCGCATGCGCGCTGCAATTCCCAAAGGCTTTCTTTGAAAGCTGGGGAAAATTGCTCCGCGAGGGCTCCGTCGGCGCCGACGTCACCCATAAGTGAGGACTGATTCCTGCTGCTCCTGGAGAACACCTGTTACAGGTGAGTAACTACGCTATATCTTCGGCTGCCAAAGTCCCAGAAACCAAGACCTCCGAAGCCCACCGTGCTAAAGCTAAAAACACCCCATGGTACTCAAAAGAAATCCGGATAAAAAAGCGAGCTCTAAAGAGACTGAAGCGATGCTGGAGACACACCAAATCTGAAAGCTCCCAGAAACTATATCAGATAAAACAGAAGGAATATAACAAACTCATCAACCTGCACAAAAAGGAATACTGTACCAACATAATACTCAAATCCCCCAACAGATCCAGGGAACTATTTGAGATAGTAAAGACTCTCACTAAGGAACCAATACCAGAGAGAGAGGCAATAATCCACCCACAGACCTTCGCGGACTACCTACAAATCAAACTCTCCACCCCCACCACAACAATCATGAACACACCTCTCAAGCCATCAACTCACGACCAGAGATGGGACAAGTTCAGCATGTCCTATCAACAGAGCATATCTCCCAAATAATCACTAAGCTCAACACCAGCACCGCCCTGACTGACCCATGCCCAGTGGCATGGATCAAATCAGCAAAGGACAAACTTATCAAAAATATCCACAGTATAGTGCACAATTCCCTCACCCTCGGGACTATGCTGGAAGCACTAATGCTGGCAACTATCCATCACATCCCAAAGAAATGCACACTGAACAAAGACAACCCGGCTGCTTTCAGGCCAATATCTAGCCTCCCACTAATGGCAAAGATCATCGAGAAGACAGTACAACACCAGCTACAGGAACACATCAACACCCATGCCCCACTGGACCAACACCAGCATGGGTTCCGCCCAAACCACAGCATCGAAACGCTTCTCTTACACCTCTTTGACAACCTTCTCAAAACAATCGACAACATAAAAAGAGGCATCATCATAATTTTCCTGGACATCACAGCAGCCTTCGACACAGTGGAACAAAACATCCTCATCTCAAGACTCCAGCAAATAGGACTACATGGCAACACCTTGAAATGGTTCACCTCCTACCTCACAAACAGACAACTCCAAGTCAAATGCAGCCCCAACACCTCCCGTCCATTCAAAGCAGAACACGGAGTATCACAAGGATCCACCCTCTCGGCACTGCTATTTAACCTATATATACAGCCCATATGCGACATCATCAAGGAACACAATATACAATACTCCATTTATGCAGACGACATAATGATATACACACCGATTAACCTGGACAACCCAGACTACACAAAAATAGCATACTGCCTCCAATGAATGACTAGTTGTCTACTACAAAACAAGTTGACAATAAACCACAACAAAACAGAAGCTCTACTAATGACCAGAAACACCACCTACACCCCTCCTTCAAACCATCGATCTCAACAATATCACAATACCCATAAAACCAGAAATAAGCTACCTCGGAGTCACACAGAGAGCTCAACCTACACTCCCAGATCAGCAAAACCGTCAGAAACACATACTTGAAGTTGAGAATCATCAGACGCCTCAAGCCTATCCTCTCCCAAGAACACTTCAGAACAGTCTGCCAAGCCATCATCACACTGATACTGGACTACTGTAACCAAATTTTCCTGGATCTCCCAAACCACACACTCTGACCCTTACAGTTGGCGCAAAACACAGCTGCGCGAATAATAACAGGATCCACAAGACATGACCACATCACCCCCATTATGAACCTCCTACACTGGCTGCCGATAGAATCCTGCGTCCGATATAAAACAATACTGAACCTTTTCAAAATCAAGCAGGACATCTCAACGGACAGTCTACACGCTATCATCAGCTTTGACTCCAGCCTCAGACCAAGGAGAAGAGGCACCACGAACACCATCACAACCCCCAAAGAATTCACCAAAATGAGACAAACCACTTCAAAGAAAGTCATATCCCTGGCAGCACTTGCCATATGGAACTCCCTCCCTGACAGCTTGAGATCAACGATCGATATTAAGGACTTCCCAAAAGCACTCAAAACAACGCTTTACACAGAACATTATGGAGAAATCACATGACTCTAACATTTTACCTAGTATACACCCCCCCGCCCAGTGACAACCCCCCCTCCTGTACACAGTCCACTGTATATAGCTCACCTATGTATATATAGCACCCCTGATCAAGATGTACCTACCCATACACCCATGAACACCACCTTCACCAACACTGCATGCTGACACCCCCGCACTACCCCAACTGCCCAACTGATTGGTTTGCTGTGTAAAACCGCTTTGATTCAAGGATAAAGTGGGATAGAAATACTTATAAATAAATAAAATTCTCCACCCCTAACCTGTGCAGTTACCACGTCACCATACAAGTGGCAGTTAGCACAGAAAATGACCCGCGCTAATGGTCAGAGCCTTGCGCTAAGTTACTGCAGGCAACAGCACTGGGGTCTTTATAAAATAGCGCTAAAATAGGTACCTTCCTGCCGTCTCAGCCTAGGCACCCTGTTACAAAATGAACCCCTTCAGAAGGGGGTTTCACGCATGCTTTTACATCTACTTTAAAAGTCAAGTACGCATGTACTGTGTGCATGTACATAAGCAGCAGAGATCTCATGTAAATACCATGCCTAGTTACTGTGAGTACACAGGGAAATTATAGTATTCTGCAATCACAACACACACTTGCACACTCAGCCTATGATCTGCCCAATCTCTGCTTTTGTGCTCACCCACAGCTAAAGTACAAACAATGCAAACGTGTACTTTTGCGCCAGTCAGTGTTTTATAAGAGGTCACTTACTTGCATAAATGATCAAGAATAGCCAGCTTCTAAGGAGGTGGCTAAAAGGGATATTTTAGCCCTCTACATGTGTAAATGGCATCTTATAAAATCATGCCCGGCATAAAAGTACGAATATTAATTTCATGGCGCTGACTCACACTATGGGTGTGCACGGGAGCGGGGCTTGGAGGGTGAACAGGCAGATCATGCACTTGCACACATTGATTATAGAATACTATGATTTACACAAATACGTGGTCATTTCTACCAGCTCCAGGGTTGCTATAAATGATCGCACCTTTAATTAAGGTACAGGGAGTAGCCCAATGCTTAGAGCAGTGGCCTGGTAACCAAGAGACCAATCCCCACTAGCGCTCCTTATGGCCTTGGGCAAGTCACGTTACCCTCCACTACCTTGGAAAAAAAGGCCTGGCCAGGATCATACTAAGCTAGAAATGCACCCTGTGCGACTAACAAATCTGATGCCGCCCCCCCCCCCCCCCTCTGCCCCAGCTACGTTGAGTAGCTCACTCTTTTTGAGGTTCCTCGAAGCTCGGTGACGATATCAGCGCCCCCTTCTGTACTTGCGCCCTGGGCAGCCGCACCACTCACACAGCCCTTGGTATGGCCTAGGCCTGGCAATCTACTTCTGGTCACACCTTGCCAAGAAAACCCAGGGGCTGCCAGGAGTCAGCACCGACTCAAAGGCACCCATTGCATTGCCTTCAACCAGAAAAGTAGGTGCCTACTTTTCTTTTTAAAATAGGTGTGTTTTAGCTGCTTTAAACTAGGCACCCTGTTCTAAAACTACCCTCCACATCCCCACAAGATAAGCGACAAAGTGCTGCTTAGCCTCAAACATTTTCGGCCTTGCAAATAAAAAGTGGACAATTCCAGACTGCTTTTAATCTGACCTCCCTTCGTTTTAAATTGATCGCTTAAGACAAAGATGGCCTCCTGGACAAAATAACTCCGTCCCCAGCACCAGAAGCTTATCTTCATCTGCCTCTGGCCTCCCTCCCTCCAGCCACAAAGGGCTTTTCCCCTGCATGGGAGAGCAGCACACACACTAATCCACAGGGGGGCAGTCTCAAGTAGTAACACAACCTTGAGGTCTGGTATGAAAGTGCAAAGAGAAGCTGACATGTTTGTCTTCTTAACACCTTCCTCATACAAGCCTGCAGCTCACTGACCCCTAATCCCCCCTAGAATTTATCAGCTCTCTCACTGGACTATTTGCTCTTACTAGTCAGAAGGGCTGCCACTTTCTCAAAGTGAATTTGGGAAAAAGAATCCTGTAAGGACAAAACATCAACTGCTGGAAAACCAAGTAACAACCTTGGAAAGTCAGAGCTGATGTTTCATGATCACACCCTGTGCATCTTACAGTTTGCACACACAGAAACACATTGCGCTTTAAACATGTTGCCATCATTGCCCATTAATAGTATAAAACAAGGAAAGTTCATTTTCTAATTTTTGCTAGGACAGTATTCAAAGTGTTTTGTTTGGCTACCCTAAGATGTTTTAAATTCCCTCCCCTTTTACTTGCCTGCTCTGTGGCTACATTTTTCCAGGCAAAATTTGCCACACAAATGAGTTTGTACTTTACCCTATCTAAGTAACAGCATCAGTTAATGCACATTCATTAGTGCAGCTTAAAAAATTAGCATGTACAAAATCAATTTAATGTGAATGAAACAACATGCGTAAAGCTAATTTGCTGCTGATTAAAAAAAAACAAAAAAAAAAAACAATATGAATTTTCAATGAATTAAAACAGGTCCAAAAATAGGCCAAATGAACCAAGAGAATTTTCCTGTGCACAACCCTAATAGCTACGCCAGCATTATGCGGTCACTTTGTTTAGGTAACTTGAATGGATATTCACATAAGAAAGTAAAAAAAGCCATTCTGAGTCCAACCAAGGTCCATTGAGCCCAGCATCCTGTCTCCAACAGTGGCCAGTCTGGGACACTAGTACCCGGCATATCCCAAAAAGTAGATCTATGGGGCATTTTAAAAGTGATTGATGCAATTGGCAGACCTGCTAACCGTGTTAATCGCGGCAACCGGGATACTCAGCGCCACTAACATGGTTAATGGTGCTGAATGCCTCAATGCTCCCTGGCGGGTGTCGAGGAGTTCCAGGGGTAGTTGGAGGCGGCTAGAAGCAAAATTCAGCTGCTGGCTGGTTATTTCTCAGCGGTGAAAGTTAGGCATCTAAAAAGCTCACCTAACGTTTGCCGCTGAAACTAACCGGGCAGCAGCTGAATATCGCCGCTACCCAGTTAGCTTAACCGCTATCCAGCAACCCTGGATAGTCGATGCTAGGGGCCAGAAATGGCCCCAGCATTGAATACCTGGATTTAAAGTTCAGCAGACACAGCTAACCGCTGTAGAAGCACTAGCTACCAGTGCCGAATATCTCCCTCCCCCCAAATCCAGTTTCTCGTTGTCCATTTCCAGCAATTAGTAATGGCTCTTCAAAGTCTACAGGCCCGATTTTCATCTGGGCATTTCTATGCGCTGCATCGGCACATAGCCCACCCGCCATCCATCTAACCCGGATTTTCAATACCAGGGTCATATGTGGCCCCAGCATCGAAAATCCGGGTCTCGCTGCACAACCTGGAAGCCGAGTAGCACCGATTTTCAATGCTACCCATTTAGCTCTTGCGCCTGAAAGACAGGCAAGGAAAAATCTCACCTATCTAAGACACAGAGGGCTAAGCGGGTAGCATCGAAAATCGGTGCTACTCGTTTAGCCCTTTCCTCCGGCCCCGAATGCCCCTAACACGTCCCAGTGCTAACTGCAAAGCATCTGGGCATGTTAGGGACTTATCCGAGATTTTCGAAGGGCATTACCTGTGTAGGTGCCTTTCGAAAATCCCGGATAAGGCATTTACATGAGTAACTAGGTCAGTTACCCATGTAAATGCCTTTGAAAGTCGGGCCCTACCTGCCTAATTTTATGGAATTTTCCTCCAGGAAGTTGTCCAAACCCCTTTTGAGCTCCATTAAGTTAGTGGCCTTGATCACATCCTCCAGAGGCAGATTCCACAGCTGTGCGGCCTCCTCTAATTCTATCACTAAGAGGGCCTTGGGATGACTCAGCATGGCTTTCCTTATCTTCTTAGAAAGGCGCCGCCAAGAAAGTGACAACCCACTTGCCCTAATTCAACAAACCTTTCTGGTGCTAATGCGGCCACTGTTGAATGAAAGAAGGGGGGGGGGGGCTCTGTGTGACCTTGTGTATAGAAGTCAAATTTTTAAAACCCTTATTGAACAAGAAAGGTACCCAAATAATCTTACCCCGTTTTATCTTTAGCCAGGTTTTCAGACAAATCCGACTATATTTTCATTTGATAATCTAAATCTAGCCAGCATCAGTTGGAGGAGGGGGAGGGGAGGGGGAAGGGAAGGGGAGCGCACGTGGCATCATCCACAGTGGAATCTGCAGTAGGGAGGCTGGGAAATATTCAAATTCTATGTGCACACTTGGACTTTCAAAATTGAAATTATGGACGTAACTTTGCAATTATGGGCATCACTGAAAATGTACCCCCTAATGACCAGGGAAAATTTCAGCTATTTCACTTAGATCTTTCAACTAGTAACTTCCAAGTAGTACTAGAACAATACTAAGGAAATGTTTTGCGATACATTCGTGTGGCTAATTATTGACCTGTTATTATTATTATTACAGCAGTGGGTATAAATTTGTTCTGCTTTCTACACTTGGGCTGGCTGAGACCATTTCATTTCAGAGCAAATCTCAACAAAGGACCACTGGGAACATATTCTAGCACCACTGGGTACCTTGCTGGCAGTTCCGTCCTCCATACCCTAGGGGGCACTCACAACTAAAGCTGCCCCATTTGTTCACACAGGTGCCTCCGTTGCTGCAGGCGTTGCTGTCACAGAAGTTCTTCTTGGCAGAGCAGCCTTGGGCAGGCAAAGAGGAGAAAACAAAACAAAACACAGATACTTGTTTTAGACGAGTTGTCATGATATATTAAACAGCAAATTTAACAAATCTCAGATATACTGGACACTTGGGGGCCCTTTTACTAAAGGCCACTATCGGTTAACAGGTGTGGTGACTGGCACCTGAGAATGCTAATGCACATGCATGCCAGCCAAAATGCACGTTAAATGGCCTTTGCATGCTAGGGCGGAGTGTGGGCATAAAGAGCACATTATCGCTAGCAAAAGGGCAACTGGTGCATGCTCAGTGGCAATGTGGTAATAAGCTCGAGTGCACATAACGATACCTCTAATGGGTGTCATTAGGTACACCCACGTTAACTGTGACACATCTTACTGTTGAGAATTTGCTTGGCAAGTCCCCAACACTTAGCGCATGACGGTTGCACTTACCCTGTATTAGTTCCACCACCCTTAATGTAAAAATAAGGTTAACATTCAAAACCACTGATTCGGGAATGATCCACTTAGAATGAGGAGGAGTCAGGGGCATGCAGGGACAGGTTGAAACTTCAGCTGAAGAGCGGTGATATGTCAAAAACCTGGGTGAGGTCAAGCCACAACGCCTGCCAGAGGACAAGCCTAAAGGCCCCAACCAATCTACATCTACCAGGCCCGTCCATATGTCAGTTATGTGTCCCAGATTTGCCTGCAAAAATCTGATAACCTTTTTATTTTTTTTTAATGTGCCGTCAAGGCAGTTCCGATTCCTGGTGACCTAGCAGCCCCTGTGTTTTCTTGGCAAGGTAGGGTTGCCAACTGGCTGGTTTTCAGCTGGCCTGGCCGGTTTTTATATGGCGAGGCCAGCTGCCGACAGAGTTAAAACCGGCAGTTGAAAAGCTGCTTTTTTGCACTGAGTGGCTCTATCATTACCCAATCTCTCATTCTCTCTCCCCTTGTCCCCCTGCAGCTATCATCCAGTCCAGGGCTGGCCCTAGGCATGTGCAGGTAGGTTTCTTGCACATGGCCCTGCTCCCAGCTCTCTCAATGGAAGAAGCTGGTGGGAATCCTCAAGCCCGCCAGTTGATCAAACCTGAACAGCACTGCTGGTCTCTATGGTGCTAGGATACAACCTATGTTGCTATATCCACTGCTGTTTCCCCTCCTCCCAAGCATTACGTAGAATTTTCCATTCATACTTTGATTGTTATTTGCAGAGCCCTTTCACTCCTTCCCACACTTCTCGCCCCCCTTTCCATTTGAGGTGGGGCAGGTGACTACAAGGTTGCAGGAAAGGCGGTGGCGGTACCACAGCTGCACATGTACCAATGGACCTGCCCCGCGTCCTCCCCCACTCCCTCCATGAGAGCTGTGAAGGAGGGAGTGTCTCGGGCATCACCCTGGGCGGTAAGCATTTCTCTGGTTCTGTTTCTGATGCAGCTCTTTTTCTCTTAGGATCTGCTGTTGCCAAGCAGAGCTGGACCGAGCTGAGGACAGCAGCTGGGGGCTTCCGATGACACCTGCAGCACTTGACTCATAACCTTCTGGAGGGGGGAGGGGGAGGCTTTGGCATTCAATGATGTCCCGAGTTACCGAATGATCCCAGGTTGCATTCATTCAGCTCTAATGTGCCCACAGTAAAAATGTGGGCTGCTTAATTCTGGGGCCTCGGTATGTGGGATCAGGGATGGATTGTTGACTCTATGGGGATGCCTGGGATGTGTGAGAATGGATCAGATGGTATTTCTGATGTGGGAGTGTCTCCGTAGGGGTGCCTGTGATGTCTGCGAATAGAAGGGGTGTTTATGTGAGGGGGTCTGTGATGTGCGGGATAAATGAGGGGACATCTGAAATTGGGGGAGGGTGGGTGAGAATGGGAATGTATGGGGGAGGAAGTTGCTTGATGGAATGGAGGGGTGTTTATGTGGTGTCTATAATGTGTACAATGAATGATAGGGAGTTGTAGGGGTATCTGCGACTGAGGGAAGGGGTGTCTCTGTGGGGGTGTCTGTAAGGTTGGTTACATGTGGGGGAAGGGTTGCTTGTAGGGATGGAGGAGTGTATGTTGGGTGTCTATAAGGTTCATTATAGATGGGAGAGGAGGTTGCTTGTGGAACTGAAGGCTGTATCTGATGTGTGGGATGGAGGATGGCAGGGGATGTTGGAGGTTCAGAGATGGAAGGGTATCTAGGTGAGATTGGGGGACAGACCGTCTATGAGCTGTGGGATAGATGAGGAGGTGAGGATTCTTAGTAGGGATGGAAGGGTATCTGTGGTGGTGGTGTCTCTGAATGGGATGGACATGGACATATTTATTTATTCATGAGACTTGTTATATTGCTCTTTAAACAAAGCCCTCTAGGTGTTTTACCTTTGCAGTGAAGTGTAGGGATGGAGGAGGAGGTCTGTGGGGCCGTTGATTGGGGGTGTCTGCAAGGTGGAGGGGATGGATAGGATGTGTCTGGGGTGTCTACCAGTGGGAAGGAGTTGGGGTTAATTGTGTGATGCGAGATGAATGAGGGTGTCTCTGGATGGAATGGAGGTGAGGGTATCTGTGAGATTTGAGAATGTATGAGGGTTGTGGAGATTGAGGATATTGTGAGAATGGAAGAAATGCCTATGTAGGAATACCTGTAGGGGTAGATACCAGTGTAAATATGGAGGATAGGGGTAAACTCAGTGATATTAGCTCAGTCCCCCAAAATTGACTTCCTGGGATAAAAATAGCAGGAAAGGAGTTTACTGTGGTTCTCATAAAAAGTGTGTTGTGGATAAACAGGAAAGGTGATGGCAAAAGCAGAAGGATTCTTGTGTGTATAGGGAGAGGAACGGCCAGCAGGAAAAAAGAAGCGATAGTGGCCCTGTGCAAGTCTCTGATAGGACTGCCTTTGGAGTACTGTGCGCAATTCTAGAAACTACACCTTCAAAAGGATACATACAGGATGGAGATGGTCCATAGGGCAGCTACCAGTTGCCAAATGACCACTTTTAGGCTGGCCCAGCTTGTTTTCACAAACGGGAGGCCGACACCTGGCAGGAGAGTAAAACTGGCCAATGAAAGGCCGGGTTTTCTACCAACTGCCGATCGCTCCCATTCCCAATTGCCACTATTCTACCTAAATGGCACCACAAAACCCTGAATTTGGCTGCTCAGGCCTGTAATAAAGCAAGAGCGCAGTGTGGGGCCTATTTTTAGATCATGTGCACACTGACATGGCTCTTCGACGTCCCGTCCCATCTGATGTTAGAGCAGGACATCACAGAGCCATGTCAGCGCACGCATGGTCTAAATACAGGCCCCATGCTACGCTCTTGCTTTTTCTTTTGCTGGACATGGGGGGGAGGGGCGGTATTAGGGACACACTGAGGGGCAAGGGAGGTAGGGATGCAAAAGAGTGATGTTGGACATGATGGGGCAGTGATTCACAGGAGGAAGATGCAGGACATGGGGGGATAGAGACACAGAGTGGGATGTTGGGCATAGGGTGGGTCAGGGACAAGGGAGAGATGGACATGGGGAATAGAGACAGAGGAAATGTGATGGGCATGGAGGGAGGGATAGAAAAATAGGATGTGGAGGGGGGGAAGTATACATGGGGGAGAGAGGGGGAGAGTTAGAGAAAAACTAGGAAAAAAGAGGCTGGGGAAAGAGCTAGGAAATGGGAGGGTTGGTATATGAAAGAGTGTAATTGAGCAGTGGTTGGTAAGGAGGAGTGAAATCTGGATAGAGAAGCAGAAAAATAAATGGAAGAAAACTGAAAAGTGTTCAAAAGTGAAATAAGGGAGGAAGTGAAGATAGGAGAAGAAATGGCAAATGGAGAGGAGACCATGAAAAAAGAGCTAAGAGAAGACAGAGGAAAACAAAAACCAGAGACTGGGGCCAACACTGTTAGAACCATAAAATGACCAACAACGAAGGTAGAAGAAAGAATTTAATTTTCTATTTTGTGACTGGAAAATGTTTGTGTTCGGAAAGTACATCTGCCAGGAGTCAGGACTGGTATTGGACATGGCTGGGGCCTAGCCCAGGGCAAAAATTTGAGAGGGGACCCTAAAGCCCACTAGCAAGCTGTGCCTTTCTTAGTCTCAGACAGATCTGAGGCCTTCTCTGGCTTGTGGGTCCAGGGCAATTGCCAGGTTGCATCCCTCTTATTGCCAATCCTGACATCTGCTGTCTTTTATTTTGTACAGTACAGGGGGGAATTTATTTCTATTTCTCTTCTATTACACTGTCTGGCTTTCAGATATTTTAGTTTAATTTTTGTCTACATATTTCCATTTCATTTTGTGGTTACTCTGGTGAAGGCCTGTCTGTATTGTGCGCGACCAATGCTGGGTGTTCTTTTAGTACGGTATTTCAGGTTAAGAATGTGTGGCAATCTGCCTTTTTCAGCTTGCACATTGCCTTCTCTGCAGTTATTTTTGGGGGCAGAGCAGGGGGTGGGCATGGGTGGAACGTCACAGAAGGCAGGTTTTTCTCTTTCAAAAAGCTGGCAATCCTATGGCAAGGTATGACCAGAAGTAGATTACCAGGTCTTTTCTTCAGAGGCAATGGAGGGTAAAGTGACTTGCCCAAAGTCACAAGGAGTGCCAGTGGGAACTGAGCCCTGATCTCTTGGGTGCTAGGCTGCTGCTTTAGCACTAGGTGTCGGCCATGATATAACAGGACCTTGGCTATCGAAATGGGCCACATTTGAAGAAGGGATTATGTGGTCTGGATAGCTCATATGCATCGTCGATAATTCTGGCCAGGCGGCAGATTTACAAAGGGCTTCCGGTCTGCCCCTCCCAAAAAAGTACAAAGAAAATATGGGGGGGGGGGAGGAATTATACCTGGAACAGTCCCATTGTTGGCAATGAAGTCTGCCATGTCCACCTGCTGGTTATCGATCTGTAGGTTCTTCATACAGCCCACAAACTGTCGGTTCCGGATGGGGAAATTCTCTGGTAAGTTCGGAACACCTCCCAGGAGCAATGGACCTGTCAAATCCAAGGACCTGGAGAAAGCATGACACACTCAAAAATCCTAGGCTGCAGTCTCAGAAACATGTCAGCAGGTACAAACCAGGAGGACCATCTCATTTGCTCATATTCCTTGTCTACCGCACCACCATAGATTCTACTTGATTTCCAGTTTTACCCTTGCTCGCTCTCCCCCCCCCCCCCCCCCGATAACAATCCCCTATGCTTATCCCACAAGTTCTTAAATTAAGACTAACCATCTTCACTAGGAGGTTGGTCCATACATCCACTCGTGAAGAAGTATTTCCTTCCATTACTCCGGAGTCTTCCCCCTTTCCAGCCTCATACCATGACCCCTTATACTTGAATGTCCATTCTACTGAAAAAGAACCTATTTATTCTCAATGGCCTAATTTCATGCTATACAAGTTCATCACTGCTGTTACTGAAATGCATCCTACGCTAATTTGAGGGACTTCTGAAGCATGCAGACTAGCTGAGGCTAACTCCGCTCAATACCTCTTGCACTACAAGGCATTACATAAAATAAATTTACAAAAAAGAATCCAGAAGAAATGGAAGGAAATGGCGGGGAGCAAAAAACACTTGTTGCTAAGCAATTCCAGCTTTTTCTGCCACTTTTTCACTATTTAAAGAGCGATTAGCCTTTCCATGCATGAGGCGTGAGAAAAACGTCTTAGTGGGAATGAAATGTTGGCTGCGCCACCTAGTCTTGTTTACCCCTCTGTTTCTGTTCAGTGCTGGCCTATACTGTGATAGAACTTGCTGACTCAGCTACATGCATGCACTACCCAAAGAGCATCGGATTCACACTGCCACTTTTGTTTAGGCGGGTGGGAAGGAGAGGCAGTGAGCAGGAAAGCCGAGAACTCGAGGGATACACAAAACCATAGCAAAGAAATCCCTTGAAAGAGCAGAAAATCCCCTTTGCTGGGCTCTTACTTCTTGCTGCCTGACTGTAGGCCCTGTGCCGAGCAGGAATAGCCCCCCAGCTTGCCGCCGAACCGCAGGGCGACCACTGTGTCACAATCATCCACTGTTACCACAGCAACCTTCTGGTCTGAGGGCCCCTGGGGGACTCCGGACTTCCCAATTATTGGCTGTGAGAAGGAAAAATAAATCAGTCAGAAACCCCAATAAGAATCGATGATAAGGGAGCGCTGGTTCACAAAGAACGAACAGCAGGAGTTTCAGTCATGGGTCAGGAAGTCCTGAGGCAGGTTGACCAGATGCCTCCTTTGCCCCTCCCCCTCAAGTACAGGCTGAATCGGTCTTGGTTTGCCCTGATGCAAATGTGAGATGTGGTTGAAACTAAGACAGTCGGCCTGTCCTGGGGAAAGATGGGTTTATTCAGCATCCCTAAGTGATATAGTTCTCTATGCTTAAAGCACTCTACCCAAGGCATGAAGTGTCCATGGAAGTGCCTATATATTGTGTCTATTCTCTAAAGGTAATTCAAACAATCAAGACCTTTTTCTTACAGGAAATGTATGTAGCAAATGTACCCATTCAATATCCCAGCTTCCCCTTTATCTAATCGCGCATGTATTCAAAAAACCTCAAAATACAGATATACCTTTCTCAGGCAAAGAAAGCCCAAAACACTGGGCTATTGGGTCAGACTCAATATATTTCATCATCAGTCCATTAGAATAAATGCTCCCATAAATCCATTAGAATAAATGCTCCCATAAATCCTCCACACACACACATATGAAAGGTAGAAAACTCTGACTACCTATAAAAAGGTAGAAAAACTCTGATCAACACTACGCTACAGAAACTTATTAATGTATATAAAATGTAAATAGTTTTGACAATTAATGCACAGTTATTTGTATAAAGTTACAATGTTATAAATCTCTGTTAATAACTATTATCTGTATAAAGTTAAAAAAAATCTCTGTTCCATGTAATGTATACATTAGTATACAAATTTGTTTACTTGTTCCATGTAAACCGCCCCTGATCTCTGGAAGGGGCGGTATAGAAGAAATAGATAAATAAATAAATAAATAAAAATAAAAATAAACTTTACAGCTAGAAAGAGCTTAGAAAAATATGTACTCAGTTCAATAACTTCAGCAGCACATCCAACGCAATACATGTGACTTATGCTGTCTTGTTGCAGCAGAGAACTGCTGAGATGAAGAAGCTGGCTCTGCTCTGAAATGGGAAGTTCGAGTCTTCATACCCGATGCAGATAAATCTTTCGAAATGCAATATTGCATCGGATGTGTTGCTGAAGTTATTGAATTGAGTGTATATTTTTCTAAGCCCAATAGTTCAGGGTTTTGGGGCTTGATTTGCACGAGAAAGCTATGTGAAGTCCTTTGAATATGTGCAATTAGATAAAGGGGAAACTGGGATACTGAACGGGTATATTTTCTATAGGCAACATATGCATCTATGCGTCTTTCTAAAATTACACCACCAGAAAGTAGGCCCAGAGATTTCCAATTGCTCAGAGGCAGGGGCAAATGACTGCCTAAATTTGTAGGGGTGCATGCATCACATAGGCGCATCTCTCGTAAGAAGACCTATGTATATATTACACGAAAGAATGCATTATAGCATATACTTTTATACCTTTAGCTCCCAAGAAATGTTCTAAACATCGATATCTGTGCATAAAAGACTGTTTTATGCCGTTCAAAGGCTTATAAAATTAACCCCTTAGAAGGTAAACTTGCAACAGGCTACCTGCCTTGTGTGGCAAGTTAAACCAGTTTTTAAAGGAAAAGTATGTGCTCCCTTCCTGGGTCCCCTTCTCTTTCAATACACCTGTCTTAAATCTCTATTACCCTCTACGGCTTTGTGTTCCTGCCTCCTTTACTTGGGTTTTGTTTAAAAGAGTTTTTCAAAACAAAACTGCTCTCAAATGCAAATAATTAGGACCATAACGCTTCTGGTTATGTTTAGGCATCTTTCACCCTCCTGTATGGGGTTTGCAAATGTCATCAGATCACCAGGAAGCCAATTATTACCTTATTGTGCACAGCAAGGGGTCAGTTATTGTGGCCATTACGAAGAGAATTTTATAAATAATTTTTTGTGTGTATAAGAGCTCTTATAAAACTACCTCAGGGGCTGAACACATAGAAGCATTATGCATGGTGACAAGGTGGTGTGTACTTTTATGTGACCTTCGTATACAGTAGGCTGTGTTCGGAGTTTGGGCGGAGCTGTGATGTCCGCATGTATTTTACAGACTATACATATATGTGCATACTTTGCACATTAACACTTCCGCTGGCTCCTGAGGGGGTATAAATGCCACTGCTTCAGTCTAGCTGTGATTTCTACCTGTTTTCCCCTAGTGGCCGATATTCAGCAGTGGTGGAGGCACTTTCAGAGTGCCTGGCCATCGCTGCTCTAACTAAACTGCATATTCCACACCAGAACTTATGCAGAGTCCGGTGCTGAAGGAGAAATTTTACTTACCGTTAATTTCCTTTCCTGGAGTCCTGCTAGATCAGTCCACACTAGTGGGTTATTTTCCTGAGTAAGCAGATAGGAGACAGAGAAAATACAGTAAAACTATGCCGTGACATCACTACTAGCATAAAACCTTGCACAGCTAGAGGGAGTCCTCAGTATTTTCATAATAAGCAATGGAAGGTAGTCAAATCCTCCCAAGGAACCCCTCAACAAGGACAACTATATACAGTCTCTGCATGGTCTACTATATATTTATTTAACAGGATTTTTGTAATATGCTTTATCATTTTAATCAAAGCGGTTTAGATTGTAACTTAAACTTGGCAACGTACATTAAACAGGGACATTGACAACTTGGATTTTCTGAGGCAATGGAGTGCCAGTGGGAAATCCAACCCCAGTCCTCTGGCCCCCAAGCAAGTGCTGCAATCCCCAGGCTACTCCTCCACAGTCTCTGCATGGTCCAAAGGGAAAAATATATAGAAGGTTGCAGTCCAAGGCACAATGCTGAACGGGTTGAGTCCTGGACTGGTCTAGCAGGTCTCCAGGAAAGGAAATTAATGGTAAATAAGATTTCTCCTTCCAGATCTTCCTGCTAGACCAGTCCAGACTAGTGGGATGTACCAAAGCTACTCCATCCCAACGGGGGAAGAAAGTGCAGTAGAAGAACACCCGAGCGAAACCATGTGGCCACTTGGGCATGCAGATCTAGCCAGTAGTGCCATGCGAAAGAGCCAAGGAGGACCCAGTAACCACCTGCAATTATTCCAGGGCGATGCTTGAGACTACTCTGCCCGGGTCCGAGTCAAATGAGCCTTGCCTGGGAAAACAGGCCTACACCGCATCAGGTAGGTTGAGGTGATAGTCCTTGATCCTGCAACTCTTAGATGCACCTTGTCCCTTCTGGAATCTGTCAAAAAGAACAAAGAAGTGATCAGAAAGGCCACAGCAATTTGGCACTTTCAAGTAGCACAAGAGTGCATGACTGACATCCATCTGGCCCAGTGCATTGGTCTGGCGAAAAGGATAGCAACAGCAGCACCCAATTGATGTAAAAGGAGATAGAACCTTGAGCAAGAAGGAAGGAATCAGGCAAAAGGTCACCCCTTTGGCTGAGAACATCAATAATGTGTCATTGCAGGAAAGCACCTGCAATTCCACAATCCGCTGTGTCGAAGTGATAGCTACCAAGAACACTGTTTTCAGGGACAGATCCTTGATGGTAGCCCGCCTGAGCAGCTCGATGGGTGGACACATGAGTGCTTGGAGAATGAGCATCGTCCCAAGGTGGGACTATGGGGTGTACTGGTGGACAAAGGGTCTGAACCTAGGGAGAAACGGCCCACATAACAATGTGCCACCAGCTACTGGACTATGAAGACAGGAGAGTGCCGCTGCTTGCACCCTGATCAAGCTCAGCAAACCCTTCTGTGCAGGGGAGTGGGGGATGCAGGAAGAAACCCTGATCAGCCACACAGAGCTGTGCAGAAGACTCTCAGACCTTTCATTACTTTTCTTTCTTTAAATTTAAAAAAAAAGTAAGGGAGTAAGAAAAGAAAAAGGCCAAAAGACAGCTAAGGGTCCCTTAGAAGGATCCTCGTGATCCAATGCCCCCACCAAGCTATGGTGCTCTCCTAGCCAGGAGCTAGCCCCAAAATAACAGATTAACCAGAAAAGGGTATCTCATACACCCCCTGGGATCTAAAATGACCGAGCTGCACTGCACCTGGATACAGACTGGGCAGGAGCTATGGGCCTCTTTAGGCCTCTCTGGAACAAAACCACCATCTAATGAGCCAGAGAATATACTGAGGGTTCCCTCTAACTGTGCTGGATTTTTTGCCAGTAGTGACAAAACGGTATAATTTGGCTTTCTCCCATCTGCTGGCAGGGGGAAATAACCTACTAGTCTGGACTGGTCTAGCAGGAAGATCTGCAATATCCAATTTCTCCAGACAATAGCAATATTCAGCTGCTAACTGGATCGTGATAGTCAGCTGAAGTTAGGACAACTATTGATCTGTCCCAAGCTAGTGGCTGAATATCGCCTCTGAGCAGATAGCGACCACCCTGGTTTGAACCAGGCATCTCTTATGCGGTCCTTGGTGATATTCAACGGCACTAACCAGATAGTGACACTGAATATCAGGTATTGGCTAAAACACTTTAAATATGCCCCACCACCTAATATTTAATAGAGACACATGGATGCCTAGGCCTCTTTATAAACTAGGCTAAAACTAGGCACCCACAGGCAGGGGCGGCTCAAGCAATCTGCTGCCTGAGGCGAAGTATGAAAAGGCGCACCCCCCCCCCACCTTAGAGGGGGCAGGTCTTTTTCAGAAATCCAATCAGAGACTGGACCAAACCAAAAAGCCGATTAGATTATATGGAGGCAATGCAAGATGTTTGCACACAGGGCCATACCGAGCTGCAATCACACCCTGTGAGACTTGCAGCTTGGTGCACGCCCCCCCTCCCCCATACCTCCGTCCAGCTCTGCCTGCTCTTTCCCTGCTGCTGCTGCCCTCTGTTTTTTTTTCACAGAGGCGCCAGCAGCAGGGAAAGAGCAGGCAGCGCTGGATGGAGGTATGGGGAGGAGAAGGGGGGCATGCGCCCGATCTGAAAGGCACCGGCACTTTAAGCAAATCTGTCCCTCCTTGACATCGAGTCGGAGGAGGGAGTAACCAGACCTGCTTAAAGTGCTGTGAAAAGGCTTGGGGAGCGCATTTCGGCTGCCTGCTATTGTCCTGCTAGTGGCGGCAGGGCATCAGAAGACAGCCGAAATACGCCTCCCAAGCCTGTGCGGCTGCACCGCTTGCACAGGGCTAGGTACGGTCCCATTTGCACACCAAGAAACTAAAAGACAGCAAGAACTAACAGCACAGTTTATAAAACTAATAATAACTCATTTTTATTTTGTTGTTATAAACTGCATTATGGTTCTTGCTTTTTCTTTTTCAACATATATTTTGCATCCACAGTAGGTGCAGAGCAGAACCAGGACATTCACCCACAGAACTCAATATTTAAAAAAAAAAAATCTGATTCTGATCATCTCACTAACAACAATCACTATTCTCCAGTACCAGGCATACTGTGAACTAATACAAAACCCTAGAACAAAGAGCAAACCTACCATACCATATCAGCACAAACTTCCAAAACTCACGTAAGGAGCCCATCCAAAAAAAGCATCCCTGTAAATACTACAGTGGGCACTGGAACATCCAAATTACTAGAGTACAGTATAGATCTTTATGTACAAACTCCATGTTAACAGAACACCTGACCTCAGTCAACACTCACATCGACCCTCACCAAGTACAGAATAAGTAACCACAATCTAAATAATAATATGTATTTATTTATTTATTTATTTTACATCTCTTATATACCGCACTCTTTGGCATCAGCGCGGTTTACATCGAACAAAAAATTTCAGCACCATAAATGTAGACTAAATTTAAACTGAAACCTCAAAAAGCCGGAGTCCACATGCAGTGCAACATTAGATAAATAAGAGATGCAGCTCCCTAATACTGTGTAAAATATAAAAATAGCACAAAGTCTAATCAATAAAATTTAATAAAATGATTTTTTCTACCTTTGTTGTCTGACCATTTAATTCTCTGATCATGCTGGTCCCTATCTGAGGCTTCTGTTTTCCTGTTTTCTCTTAGCTCTCTTTCTGTGGTCTAAGGTCCATGGTCCATCTGCCATTTCTTATCTCTTCTTTTGTTTTCTTCACTTCCTTCCATCAGCCCATTTCCAGTTCCAGTAACCCTCCCCAGTATCAGCCCCCTTTCCAGTCCTGCCCTCCCAGTACCTTGCAATGTCAACTGCCTTGCATTCCCACGACTGCAACTGGTGTCCATTCCTTTCCAGTCCCCCTCCTTCCCCACTGTCCAGCCCCTTCTAGTCCAAATACCATCCCAGATATTAGCTCACGTCCATTCTCAGTGCCGCCACCCCCCCTCCCCCCGGTCAGCTCCCTTCCAGTCACATTACCCTCTGTACATCCCCCTTCCAGTGCCATTTGCATGTCAGCTCCCTTCCAGCCTCCTCCCCATTACCCAACCACCTACCACTCCCATCCCCAATTGTCAGCTCCCTTCCAGTCCCCCTTCAGTACATCCCAGGTGTCAGCTCCTTTCCAGCCCCCTCCTTCCCCGTGTCAGTTTCCTTCGTGCCCCCTCCTTCCCCTGGCAGACACTCCCATTATCCGCTCCCTTCCAGTCCCATTCTACCATCCTCCCGCATCAGCACATTTGTAGCCCTAGCCCCTAGTTTTCTTCCAAGGCCAGCAGCACTCTCCTCCCCTCCCCCATTAGCCTATTTCCAGTCGCAGCCCATTTCCAGTCCTATCCCCCTTATCAGCTCACTTCCAGTCCTAACCCCCCCATAGCCCATTACAAGTCCTAAATACCCCCCATCAGCCCACCTCCAGTCCTACACCCCCCATAGCCAATTACCAATCCTAACCCCCCATCATCCCATTTCCAGTCCTAGCCCCCCATCAGCCCACTTCCAGTCCTAAACCCCCCATCAGCCCATTTCCAGTCATAGACCCCCCCATAGCCAATTACCAATCCTAACCCCCCATCAGCCCATTACTAGCCCCCCCCATCAGCCCACCTCCAGTCCTAACCCCCCATCAGTCCATTTCCAGTCCTAGACCCCCCCATAGCCAATTTACTATCCTAACCCCCCATCAGCCCATTACCAGTCCTAGCCCCCCCTTCAGCCCACCTCCAGTCCTAACCCCACCATAGCCAATTACCAGTCCTAAACACCCCCCATCAGCCTACTTCCAGTCCTAACCCCCCCCCCATCAGCCCACCAGTCCTAACACCCCATCAGCCCATTTCCAGTCCTAGACCCCCCCATGGCCAATTAGCAATCTTAACCCCCCCTCCCCCCCATCAGCCCATTACAAGTCCTAAACCCCCCAGGGAAATAAAAAAAAATGAACCTGGCTGCTGAAGCCGCTCTCCGCTGCAGCAGCAGGAAGTGCCCCGCGGCCTCCCCAGCAGAGCCCTCCTGTCTCCCTCAGTTTTAAATAGAAAGGAAACTGGTGCGGAGCCTTCCCGCATCTGTGAAGGACTGACCCCGTGCAGCTTTGTCCCGCCCCCAAAGGAAGTTACATGTAACTTCCTTTGGGGGCGGGACAAAGCTGCACGTGGTCCTTCACGGAGGTGAGAAGGCTCCGCACCGGTTTCCTTTCTATTTAAAACTGGCACTGCAGATGACAGCACAGCAGCCGCAGTTCTCTAAGAGGCAGGGAGCCGCAGCTGCCAGGAAAAGGAGGGTGAGTTTGCTGCTGCCGAGAAGCAGACTCGGTAGCGGCAGCAACTTGTGCACTTGCTTTTGTTTTTTGATTTATTTTTTTACTTTTTGAAGGCGAAGTGAGGCGGCTGTTTTGGGGGCATTTTTTGCCGCCCTGAAGATTTTGCCACCTTAGGCAGTCGCCTCACTTCGCCTCATTATAGAGCCACCCCTGCCCACAGGGCATTAACACACAAGTGCCCTGATATAAAATAGCCTTCAGTATGGATGTCCTCAGATAACCTTTAAAGGTATCAGCAAATTCACAAAGATGGATTCTAGCTCTCCTCCCTTAACCAATAGGTACAGTACATCCCCCCGCCCCCCTCAACAAAAAAGCCTTTGATCTGACAGACAGGTTAGAATAAATCAAGAAACCAATAGTAGATAAAGGAATTCTTCCTCGATAAGGTCATCATCACACTGACCCGCCCACCAGAGTCCTGCTCTCTGAACAGCTATGAATGAGATCTGGAAATTCAGTAAGACTCCCCCGCCCAATTCCAGATAAATCCATCCATGGAGAAGGCCCCCTGAAGGGAAGGCAACAGGCGCCCTTCACCAATAAAATGTGCCTCAAAAGGAAGTATTATCAAAATAATTTGTGAATTGTGTTTTCTGGCTCAGAGAAGACATCCTTCAGTAGCTAGTTTGACATGTGGGTTGGAAGGTGTCCTGAACCCTCTACTGAACACGCTATAGGGAGCGAAGACAGCACAAAGCAGAAGAAAAAAAATGTTTGAAACAGAAAAATGTGGCATTGTCTCTCTCTCAATTCAGTGCACTCAGCTCACGCTGTCCTTTCTGCTTCCTCTGATCCCTAATGATGTCCCAGAAGAGAGCATCTTACAGATGGGGCAGGCTACGGCAAAAGAAATAGCCCTCTCCAGACATTTTACAATGCAGCTATGTAACGTCATTTGATGGTGAATGCAGTATGGGGCTTGTTTACCGAAGTGTGCTATCGGGCAGCGCGGGGGTGGATGTGTGATGTGTGCTCTAGTAAAAAGTGCCACATGCTGACAATATGTCCATGGTAAAAATCCTACCCTATCCGCTTAGTTTGGGTTGGGGCAGAGACTGGGAGGTTCTGAAGCAGAGCGTCCATATCGCAGGCCTTTTTTGTGCGCACTCCCTGTCAATGTAGCACTTAACACGAGTACACTTACTACCACCTCAATGGGTAGTGTGAAGGGCACCCATTCTGATCATGCCAAAGATAATGAGCACGGGGGTGACACGATCCTTGCACTAGCAACACGGGGACATGGAAGGCACACCTTTATTTGCCAGCGTGGGTCGAGTGCCGTCCTTGTGCTCGTTTTCAGGGCTGATGGCGTGCTTCCAACATGGACCTTCGTAAACATGTTCTCGATGGCATTGACACAGAAATATCTTTGATGAGTGAAATTCTGGTTTCCAAATGAAAGCCTTGGTTTAAAGTTTAGGACACAGCAAGGCAGAGAATAGTGCACGTCGCTTCTGTTCAACTGATTTGATCACAGAAGGATTCTTTAGAGATACCGGCTGAAATCCTGATTTTAGGTACCGGTTCTGTAGGTGATCTTGGCAAACTACCTTCATTAGCACCCAGTGTGCCTTGGGTTTCCCAGCTGTAATTAAGTATCAGCAGTAATGGTATGGGTTCTGCCATTGTGAGACATCCAAGTTCCCAGGTATCCAACCCTTGAAACACACCACTAGAGTGAAAAACGCCAGGGAAATACCAGATGGTTTTAGTGCACTGTCTCCTCCATCCCTTCTCCCTTTTGTGTGGGGAGGGGGAGAGAGGTGTTTGTGTGTGTGTGGGTGGGGGGGGGGAGTTGGTGTGTACTGTCATAGCCCGACATGATTTAACAACTGAAACACGTAACATCCAAAAGCTAAGAAGGTTCAAACTAAGTTCCTCCCAAAAAAACCGCATAAATGCCTTAAGTCAGCAGGCTCATGCAATTCTTAAAAAGTACATCCTTTGCCCACGGATTTCATTTCCTACAACTTTGGAGAGGGAGGGAGACTTGTGGCATGAGAAAAGAGGAAGTTAAGATTGGAAAGGCAAACGCCATACAGTCCACAAAAATTTGCAAAGCTGTTTTCTAACTTCAGCAGTTATTTGGAGGAGTGAAGCACTGCCATTGTTGATCTTCACCCCTATAATTTCTAGAGGGTGTGTGTGTGTTGGGAGCATATGATGAGGGCATGGGAATATCCATAACGGATGTTTGTGTATGTTGGGAGTTTTGTATGAGTATGTTTATTTTGGAGGGGGTGTGAGAAGAGATTTCTGTGCCTCTTGGGTGGGGGTCTCCTGGAGAATTGTATGCATGGAAATGAATGTGTTTTGAGGAATGTGATGTATACCTCTAAGGATGGAAAGTTTGTTGGGAAATATGTGTTTGATTAGGGGTTTGTGTTTTGCTGTGTATGTGATGAATTTTGATGGTGTGTGTGGGTAAATATGTACCCTGAGGGTGGTTGAGGAGTGGGAGAAGAGGGTGTGTGTTGACGAAAGTTTGGAAATAGAAGAATATGTGAGCAGAATGTATGTGTTTGGAGGATGGATAATGCGAGGGAAGAATTAAAGGTTTTATTTGTTTTGTGGGGTATATGTGTGAGAGGGTGTGTGTGTGTGTGTGTGTGTGTGTGTGTGTATAAACGCTGGATGGGTTGTGCTTTGGAGGAACAGAGAGCGGAGATGCAGCAGCGCAGTAAGTGTACGGAAACTGGAAAAGGAGCAGACTAAAAAGGAGAAATACTAGCAAAAATATAGAAAGATTAGAGAGCAGAGAGGGCAAGAGGTCCCTTGGCACTTTGAGACTGACGCCGGGTACTGACAGGTGATTGGTGAGTGCGTATCTGTGGTGGATTAAATGAAAAAGAAGCAGGATAAAGGAGATGGGGGGGGGGGATGTTTAAAATGACTTGATGGCAAACATGGAAAGGGGTCTAATAAAAGCATGAATGCTGGCAGCCACCATGAAGGCACATGGAGAGAAAGGAGAGGTGGGTAGGAGGTCCAGGGCCTATTGTTATTCGCCAGAGGCGTGGCCATAGCAACAGGCCCCAGCAGCCCTCCCCAGGCTCTGAGTAAGCTCCATCTTGTTCAATAGGTTCCCATGTTTTCACCCTTTTCACTCTTTGACTGGAAAAAGCATAAGTGAGTCTTGCCCCATTGCTTTCCTCTCCACCCTCCTAGAGCAACAGGGGCCCTGTACAATAGACCAGGGAGATCTTTGAAATTCTCTGCACAGACCCTCCAAATAAAAGCAAAGTCACAGCCATTCTGCAATAAATCAGTGATTAACAACTAGAGATGAAATAAGTATCCCCTTCTTCCTCCTCCTCTTTCTACCCCCTTCTCTCTCTTTCCTCTTTGTCTATTTCCCCAGTCTCATTTAGCCCCTTCCGAGCCTTTCTTCCCTTCCATCTCTGCATCACGTTTCTCTCACTTCCACGTTCCCTCCCTTCATCCAGTCAGCTTTCCATTTAATCCTTGATCTCCCTCCTCTGTCTCTCAGCAGAAGACATCAGCACAGTTCCCCAAGGCAGAATGACCCAGGAGAGAGCTTCAGAGACAAGAGACTCCGGGCCCGATCTTCCAAAGCCGTTACACGGTTTACATGGTCAGTGCTGCTGAATATTCCTGGGTACTGTCACTATATGCCTCGAGGCTGCACTGCGGGCACTGGGGTGTTCCAGGAGTGGTACCTGGGGATCACTGGTCAATGGCGACATTCACCACTGCTGTGTCATCCCTCAGCGGTGGAAGTTAGGCGCAGTAAAAGCTATCCTAACTTTAGCCGCTGACGTTAACTGGACAGTGGCTGAATTTTGGCATTGCCCGGTTAGCTTCTGTGCTGTGCGCGACTGTGCAGCAAACCGGATATCCAATGGTCCCGGCATTGAATATTCGGCTTAAATCTTCAATAGTGACGGCTAGGCACTGTACTCACACTCGCCACCGCCACCGCTGAATAGCGGGCCCCCCATGCTCAAAGCAAGAAGGACTTGTCCTCTGTGATAATTGTACTGGCTTCTGATTGGTCATTAGATGCCGTTTAAGGATTCCCATCTTCTATTTCAAGCTCTTGTACATTACTATGGCCCCGCATATCTGGAAAACCTTCTTATGATTTGGTCCATGAGTCACTAACTACTCTGTCATAGGCCCCGACTGTGTACTTCCCAACTGAAGGGTTCAGATTGATCTTTCTCTTTCTAAATTATAGTAATGACAAATGATGACAAACAAGGCATTAATCAAAGCAGTAAATTACTAATAGAGAAATCAAAGACAGCGGAGCTGGAGGGAAACTAACTAACTTCCATCCTCTAGCCCAATTGCTGATACCATGTTGGGCAAAATATTGGTCAGGCTACGGCCACAGCGGCCCACTTCATTCTGCTGCCAGTGGAGATTCTTACAAGAAAGTGGGTTTGATACATCCAAAATACTTATGGAGGATAATTTTAGAAAGGCTTGCCAGGTTAAAACCCAGTTTTACAAGGAGAAAGTGGACTATGCCAATTTCTCTGCCATTTGCATATCTCAAAGGATAGGTAGGGAGCAATCCTACCTATACCTTTATGGCATATAAAGTTGGTGTTCTAGGAGTGGAGCTTGGGTTTTGCACGCAGGGGCATTTACGCCTCCTTAAATATACACATGTGCCCTGCCGCCACCAACTGCACTTAGAAAGGGTGATTTTAGAAAGGGAAAAATAGGTGTATGTAGACCAGCCACATCCACTTACATGGCCAGTTCTAACATTATCTCCTAAGTGTCTGGAGAATGAAGGCCCTGAAAGAAAGTTGTAAGATCATACTTATGTTTGTAAGATCAGATATTGCGAAGATACTCCGCAGACAATGACCGAGACTGCAGAGGAGATGAAGGCAAGAAGATGTGAAAAGATGGAACATCCTATTGAAAGGAAGGTATTGTAAATGCAGGTGAAGGGGAAAGAACCACAGAAAAAATACAAAAAGACAAGGATCTATACCATTTACTACAATATCCATGGCTCAAGGAAAACAATTGTACTTGACCAGGTAGCATGATTGGGGGGGGGGGGGGGAAGACAGACTGCAGGCTCTAATGAGTGGGAAACACACATAGGAGATGAAGCATCAGCAACCATAAAGATTCCTCGTGGCCCAAAAAGGCGAGTAATATGGCAGCAGTTAATACGACCCACTCTGCCTACAGACATGACCAGGGTGTTATTATGTTTGATTCCATTTATAGTATTATTTTTCTGCTATGCAAAATACTGGAAAAGATTTCCAAAGGAGAGGGATCCAGCACAAAAAATACAGGAGCGGCTACTGGAGACCCCCTCCTTCCCAGGGCCCCCTGCACTATAGGAGCTTTCTGGATGAAATCTACACTACTATTTTTCTGCCACTGTTCACTGCCTTGAGCTTTTTTGAAAGGATGATTAATAAGTTTTAAAAAAAGGACCAAATAAAATACAATCTGCTTTAGGTTGGTGTAGAGTATAGAACAGAACCATGCCACAATCAACCAACTCCCATGGGAATGCTTTTTAGAAACATAGGCAAGACAGCAAGAAGGAACTATTATAAACTGGCCAAACTGAACTGCTTCATCAGAATTTTGCCAATTGACAAGTAGCGTTATCCTGCCTTACAGATAAAGGTTGGCCACAGGTACTAGGTGGAGCCCCAATGTATTCTAGCGGGAGCATACTATTCATTTACCGAGGTGCTGCAGGGGATCCCTGTGTTGTGGTTGTCTGAGGAAGCAACAGGTGCAGGTCTAGACTTGCTAAGTGCTGGGCCACAAGGACAAGAGATGCAGCCAAAGAAAGGGTTAAATTGCTTGGAATGCTGCTTATTCAGCCTTTTGCACAAGCCACTGGAGCTGAAAAACCCTGGAATATGCTTCAATGCTGTTTCTTCTGCTGTGGTTGTCATGGGGAGGGAGTGGTATAGGCAAGGATGGGGGGAGATGTGCTTATTTTATGAAATATGGTTTAACTCACTTTGGGTGCTATTAATGCCCTTTTTTTTCTTTATTTAATGCTGTCAAGTCAGTGCCAACTCCTGGCAACCCAGCTGCCTCTGGGTTTTCTTGGCAATGCATTGCTAGAGGTAGGTTGCCAGGCCTTTTCTTCTGAGGCAATGGAGGGTAAAGTGACTTGCCCAAGGTCACAAGGAGTGCCAGTGGGAATTGAACCCTTGATCTTGTAGGTACTAGGCAGTTGCTCTGAACACTAGGCTACTCCTCCACCCCTATTAGCAATAGGCGGGAGATAAATGTGAGTAACAGATATAATCTGCATCGGAGAGAGAATCTATTCTGGAAGCATGAAAAGTTTATGGATGAGCATAATCCAAAGCTTTCTGTGACTCAGAGGAGAGATCTGGTTGTAAGATGCTCGCCCGTTTAAGGAGAATGATGGGTTCCAGGTCCCACCCTGCCTCGGGCAGAGCCTGTCCTGACACCATTCACTGCAAGGGAGCTCCCGAGTCTCTCCCCAGGGGAACGCCTAGATTCATGGGAGCAGTTCCTAACCAGCTCCAGTCAGGCACCGATCCTGACCTTTTATACTTAGACGCTTCATGAGCTCAGCCATAATCAGGCAGAACACCGGTGATGTCATGGGAGGTGGGGGGAGGGTGAGGGGGTGCTGCAGTACATGGCAGGTGGCCGGAACGGCTGTGTTCTCCTCCTCCTCCACCTGTTCTTTATAAACACTGTTGCCAAGCAACGTGATGCTCCTGCAGACCAGAAGAATTAAAGGGAACGCTCCCCCCCAAAAGATTTCTAAGGTGAACGTTCATCTATTCTGTAGTCTGGCATCTCTTTTGGTCTGCCGATAGCCAGATTCATGACTCCTCTGGATTTTGTGAAATCTCTACTCTGATGGCAACTATGAAACACTCTCCTACCCCGCAACCCAGAGAACGGAAAAAGACAGGGAAGACCAGAAGAGAAATGCTGGAGAAAGAAATCCTGATGTAACAGGAAACAATAGCAGATTAAGAGAAAAAACATACAAACTGAACAAAACAGAAAATAAAATAAAACCAATTAAACATAAGTGGAGGCCAAATATTACCTTTTGATGCATTTATTTATAGATTTATTGATCCCTTTATCCCAGCAATAAACATACAGTATTAAGTTTACCAAGCACAGCATGTAGCTAAAGGCAGGATTCAGTGTCCATTCTCAAGCTGACAGCCTTTAACAGCAGATCTCTAAATGACTTGTATTCTCCGGACACCCTCCCTTCACAATGCTGGGTTGGGGGTGAGGCTCAGCGCTAGGGAGGTTATTCTGCTGATAACTAGAGAGCTCTGTGGCGCACTGCAGGGGAATGTCTTCTTTGGACCTTGAATCCTAAGTGAAATGTTTACCAAATGAACGCAAAGGCCACTTCGGGTGAAACGGTAGACAAGGAGCAGCCCAGAGCATCTACACAATGCCTCAGGAAATTGATGATGACCAGTTGAAGGAGATGGAAACATGAGCGATGACTGGATATAAATCTTCACATACATAAAGGGGGGAGGAGGGGCCTACAGTGATGATTGTTCCTCTCAAATTTTACTGGGGACAGCATAAGAAGTAACAATCTTAAATCGCAGCAAGAAAAGATTTAAGTTTGACATATGGAGAGTAATTTTGTAAACTCCCCACGGAGTTCACACACATTAGCATTGCACATATTTGAGGCCTATTTTAGAAAGCGAAGTATGTGTGTACTCTACTTAATAAAAGAGGGGCGCAAGTGGTTACCAATGCACCTCAAACTAGTCATGAGCACTTATGCCTGTGCCAATATTTTTCAAGAACATGCGCAAGTATTTTATAACTTACGTGCATAAACTTGACCTCTGCCCAAACTGTGATGGCAACTTCCCAAAGGAGGTAGAGGAATCTCAGGAGTTGGAAAGTGGGATGATTTAGGTGCCATGAATCATGCTTGAGGAGAGGGTTACGGTAGATGGCCTCCTGAGGTCCTCGCCACGCTTATCTTCCTGTGATTTGAAACCTACATTTCTACTTGGGACATTCAACCAACTCATCTCCTCACTCTGAACCAAGTGAGTGGCAGCTTAAGATAATCTAACACTTACTGTGTTACAGGGATTTAATTAAAACGAAAAAAAAAAGCGGGTGGCAGATTGTTTTCAGGGACAGTGGAAATACAGAGGACAATTTTCAAAGCCATCTCCACAAGTAACAAGGCATTTTAACTGTGGAAATCGGGGCTTTGAAAATGTGACCGTCCTCAATGTGGACAAATTACTCGCATTGTTCTACAACACAGATCCTTTTGCCTGTATTATTCGCGGTTGGGCTAGACAACAATATGCATTGTTTGCAATAGAAAAATTACCTATGAAGAGAGCAGATGCAGGTAAATTTTTCCAGTGGCAATAATAAAAGCCATACTTCTTAAGTAGTTTAGTACCTCAGGGTTAGTGGGTTGATTAGGGTATAATATAAAGCGAAGAGTGATAATGTGAAATCAAAGCTTAGGAACCTAAATATAAAAATGATCAGTTATTATGTAATCCTTTCATTGACCTGAGTCTCCCCCACACCTTACTAGTGAGTCAGTTTCAGGCAAATGGCTGTGAGTAATAGCCAGCATAAGCTAAGACTGTGTTTCCCTAATTGCTTAATAAGAGGAATCAAGCAATTAATACAAGATCTGTTCTGACCCGTCTGGACTTCGGCTTGTAAAAACTACTAAGGAGGTTATGATGAGGGGTACTTATTACAAGGGGAAGGAGGCAAGTTTGCTGCAGGTGTGATACCCTTATTTAAAGATATTACACAAGAGCCTCTGAGACCAAGACCTGCAAAGCATCAAGGTTAACTCCAAAATTATTACAGCCGCCAGTGCCCTGGGGTGGGAAGAGGCATTTAAAACAAATGAAGGCAGGCACCCTGCCCGGGAAACATCATCAGCCAGTCAGATGTGGGCATGATCAAAGAGGAACTCAGCCCATGTGTCAAGTTAAAATAGCGCAATGCAAAACCATCTCAAGCATATTTATAATAAAATACAATATGTTCTACACAATAAAATGTCATTTCACCTTCCTTATGAAGTCTACCATCAAAGGGTTTTTTAAATTAGCCCAGACCTGCCCTGCTATTCCAGTAATGACACCCAAACACAGATCTGCCAATGTGCCTCACTCCTAATCTGTAGCCCTTCGCCCCTTCCCCCAGCACATGCACACAATCCTGCCCTACAGTATCCCCTACTATTTCAATCTGGACACTCACTAAAAGCTCTGCCAATGCACCTCAATCCTCACAGTTACTATACTGTAGTGCAATAATCCTCTACCCCCTCCCTCACCTTATTGTAGTACTGGAGGTGGACAGTATGCCACTGACCGTCACTGACCCCTCCAGGAATGAACGGCGAGACAGTGGTAGTCGATTCTCCTGAAGAAGCAAAAGCAAAAAGAATAATCAGTAAGAGATACCTAATAAGTTACAAACAGCGTGCCGCCAAAGGAACCTCCCCCTTCCCCAGGCTTCACCCAAATGTAGCCCAGGTGATCGCCTATCTTTAGGACATAAGAATATAAAGGGAGATATTGTAGAAGCCTTAGTCATGATGTCCACGTGGAAATGCTGGTTTTAGAAAGGGCTACATTTATATGTGGATATCCTTATTGCATAGAAATTACTGGGGAGCATGGTTAAGGTAGGTCCTGGGCAGGTCCAAAACCTACATGTATATTCCCCGTTTCATATAGGACTGCATGAGTATCTCCACAACGGGATTTACTGCTGCTCTCTGGCACTTAAAGGTTTTTAAAAAGTGCTCATTCGGCCAGCCCTTTACAGGAAAGGATTAAGGGGATTACCCTCCTTAATCTCCCATTGTCCATTTCCCTCTGCAAACTCTAATTAAATGAAGACAGTGCCTCTAATTAGCTGACAGCGTTTACATGCATAGATTTGCAAAATGACCCATGTACATGTGTAAGTGACTGCACGTCCTCCGCTGATATTTTCCCACATGCGGATTTGTGAAATGGTTCCTTGGTACATAGACATTTACTACTGCACCTCCTTATTTGTACTTTAGAAAAGGCTCCATGTTTGGCAGAGCCTTTTCTACAATATTGCCAGAACTGGGTACATTGTGACTTCGACGTCTCAATGCCGATCTCACGTGCTATCTAAAATGTGCCTTCATACTTGTCAAGTCGATCAGACCAACTATGCACCCAGCTCAGCATCCTTCCTCGACAGTGGGCAATCCAAACAACAAGTGCCAGAACCCCAAGAAGTAGATCCATTCCCTGTTGCTCACACTCAGAGATTAGCGGTGGCTTCCTAAGTCTTCATGGCTAATAACTGGTTGATGAACTTTCCTCCAGGAACTTATCTAAACTTTGTTTAATCCGGGCTGCATTAACTGCCTTGATCACATCTTCCAGCATCCATAAAAACTTCTATAATTGTTTAAGGAAAGTTTTCTTATCATTTAGGGGATCATTCTGAACCTCGTTTAGTGGGTCTGGACATCCGATCAGGACATCCAGACCCGCTAAACGCCAGGATGGCTATCTTGCTGACAGAGCTCCCCACACATGTAGGCAGCTTGTGTAGAGAGTTCTGTTCGTGGGCGGGAGGGGGGGGTTCCCGAGGAGGAGCAAGAGCAGGAAGTGGGGGGAGGGGGTGGTACCTGGCTCCAGACGGCCCTGTATGTCCAGAGTCAGCCATGTGGACGGGGGACTTATTCCACCACAGAGGTGAAATAAGTCCCCCTAGACAGGGGCACTTGCAACAGCTGACAAAGAGAAGCAAGGTGAGGGGATGCAGGGTGTTCCCCACAGCCCGATCCTGGCCACGGTAGGACCAATCTGGGGTCAGGCTATGAGGAAAGAAGATTTTGATGGTCGGCTGGAGATTGTGGCTCTTGCATGGAGCTGCAGTGTCATGGCAACATGATGTCATGGTACGGCGGCAACATGATGCCATGGTACGGCAGCTCCATGCAGAAGCCAGGCTGGGCTAACTGGGTAATGGATTGGATGTCCGGGTGCCCAGAATCAGGGCACAGCCTGTATGTGTAACTGGTTGCACATGATGCTGATCCCGCGGGCACATCCAGCCGCTGTGGGATCAGAATCGGGTGCAACCAGGCCAGGCAGGGGACGCTCAGAGCAGAATTGGCCTCCACACCCACATTATTCAGCTGTCTGAATACTGTCCTTCCACAGTGAGGTAAAACGTTTGTATTCCCAGTGGCATAATCAGATCAGGGAAAGAGATAGGAGGTTACAACCTGTAAAGGAGGATATCCACAGGTTCTTTGTAATAATGCTAAGTTTCAAAGGCAACGTATATGCATTCATTTGCTCTGAAAACTGGTATAAAGTCCAGAGGATGTAAAGCACATAGAGACTGTCTCAATGCAGACAGCATGAAACGTGCCTGAGACGCAATGATGTCTTTCAGTAGAGGATTGTGGACAGCACCTGACAGGTTAATAATTTAATTCCAAGTGCTAATCTAACTAAGAGTTGCTGGGATGATTCCATATAGCACACTGATAGGCTGACATCTTAAACATGATTTTAAGGGGCAGTTTTTAAAGAGGAATAGACCCACAAGCAAGGTCCCTTTAAAAATGAGGGGTTGTAATGTTGCTTGTTGGTTAGGGGACGGGAGGGGGTAGGCGAGTTAACAGGTGGCTGCTGTATACGGTTTTTCAGTTGTTGTATCTCATTTCTAGTGCGAGTTTAGGTTAGGGACTGTTGTTGGTTCCATTGTGGAAATTTCAGCAAAAGAACTGAATTAAAAATTGTCTGGTTTCTCTGTGGAAGAAAGAAGCGAGGCAGAGGCTGGTGCCGGGCTTGGGGAAGTTAGGATTTCTGTGAAGCTTTCTTAGGTTGCACTTGAATTGTCTAGTTTCTTCTAGGATTTAGTGCTTTCTATTTTTATGAACACTGTACTTTATAGTTAGGAACGTGATACAGAAGCATTTTAAAATAAATTTTGCAATCCCAGTGGATTTTTAACCACATACTATGCACCTCAGATTATGTGCATCCCCATTGCGCTTGCAGCCCACGTATTTTTAAATGGGAACCCCACAGGGATTTTCGTTTGAAAAATTGACATGCAGGCCGATGGATCTTATAATGTCTGTTAGAGTGTAATTTTCCAGATCCACAAGTTCTCTCTGTGGTTTCAACACAACCAGGCACTTGCCCTCAGGGAGCCACAGCCCATTCTGTCTGGCCTCACTTTACCCAACTGGAATTGCATAATAACACCAACCATTACTCCATTCACTGCCGAGGAACTTTAAAGCTGTCCCATGCCAAAAACAATTCTTGGGCATTAGCCTGTAAAACACTGGGATGCTATATTGGCGTAAAGGGGGATCATAAAAGGAAAGTCATCTTTTAAGTTTTTCCATTTTACATTAGACAGTAAACCAAAATATCCTGCTCATTATTACTACTGTCCAACTGTGATTGTCACTCATTTGAACACTTTCACAGAGATGGACCCTAGGCTTACACAAATACATGGGCATTACAGGCTGGAACCTTCTTTGAGGTTGTACAAGCCCCATGGGGTCTTTTAGAATTATGCTAAAGGGTTTCTGTTAGACCCCGTGACTTGCCCCCCAAAATGCAATTATTGCGAAACCTATATCTCTAACCCACACTTAGATGTTCAACACCAATTATCTTTGCCTCCGAAAGGCAGGAGAGAGTCCTCTACGGTGATATCATTTGGGTGAACACAGTGCCTTTCACTGTCAGGTTTTACATTACTCTCTGCAAAATAATAAACCTGACTTTAATAACTTGTAAGCAAGACCCTCTTACAGGAGACATGAAGGCCAGGTGAGAAAGGCACTTGATAGATTGTGTGAGACACGATGGCATGGTTGTGTTCTGTGATAGGTTGAATGGTGAGAGACTAATTGCACCAAGTTATGCTGATGGGCTTGGAGGGTTCCTACCATGGAAAGCCTTTCTCCTATATTTTTCTGTTGTGAACATGAGTCTTGTGGCACGGTTACTGACCTGCAGAGAACGTCAGCTGGATTTGTTCCTTGATGATCTCCAAGGCCACAAAATCATGTTTCTCGTTAAAGCGGCCATTGTACAGCAGAAGCCCATTCCTCTCCTTTGTTGCAAACCTGTCAATGAGATTGGGTTGGGGCCGGAAAGGTGGGGAGGAAGTAGAATAACATGGACAGTGAGTGGAAAGGGACTCATCACCATATAGAGAAAAAGATCAGCGTTCAAATGAAAACCTCAGTGCTATGCCATAATAAAACAAAATGCTAAAAGAAAAATACCATGCATAGAACTGTGCAAAGAAGCAAGATAAAAATAGTTAACAATGTAAATTTAGAATACTATATACAAGCATAATCAAACATAACGCATATTTTATTAGTAGTGACTGTATCACCAATTTTTCATGGAATAATTGTTAGTTGTTAAGTGCCGTTGAGTCGGTGTCGACTCATGGCAACCCTCTGGATAGTTGTCCTAAATTGTGTTCGGTCTTCAGTCAGGCGACTCTTTGTTAACAGACTGGCACCCGTAGCTGCTGTTATTGCATCGATCCATCTCATTGCTGACCTTCCTCTTTTGCGTTGACCTTCTACCTTGCCAAGCATGATGTCTTTCTCTAATGATCTCTCTCTTCACATGATGTGTCCAAAAAGGCCTGAATCTCCCCAAACTTCTTACTGTCACAAAACGTGACATTAGGGGACATTTTTGCTTTCCACTAGTCCTCTGCTTAGTTGTCTTTAATTTTATATTTCTTATTGCTTACACTGTTTATTTTCTTGGGTTTACCTCATTTTCCTTTGAATTCAGTTACTAACATAGAATTGCCAGACTTTGCCTCCCCTGGCTTTTCTTTTCTCTCCTTTTTTGTATTTTCTGTCACCAGTTTTTTTGCCTTTCAGTCTAGTGTCTCCACCTTCCTTCATTTCCTTTCCTTTTTTGGTTCAGTTGTGTTTTCATTTTGTAATGTAACCATCTTCACTTTCTCTCTCCATTTTTTCACAGTCCTTCACCTACTCAGGGTTGGCAAGTCCACTAGGTGAACTAGGTGGCAGACCCTGGTGGGTGGCATGTCAATCCTTCCTTTAAATCCTTTGAAGCGGCAGCAGTTCAGCTACCACTTCAGCACCGCTGAAAGCATTAAAGTACACGTGTGCAATTATGGCTTGTCACTCCCCCCCCCCTCCAACAGGAAGTTACATCGGAGGGGGCAGGAGCGGAAGGCCGTCAGCACTTTAAAACTCACGAACACTTTAAAACTCACCTCGCCACTGAAGTGGTGGTTGAACTGCTGCAGTTACAAAGAAAGGATCAGCATGCCGCCCCTCCCCCCGGTGGGAAGATGGATGCCGGGGGAGGGGCAGCGGCGGTAGTGGTATGCCAATGTCTCAGGCACGAGGAGGGGGACAGCATGGAGGGTCAGTCTAGGGTGGCAGAAACCCTTGAGCTGGCCTCCTCCTACGTCTCTTGTCTTCATATCTCTATATGCCCCCATCCTTTCCTCATAAGAACATAAGAAATGCCATACTGGGTCAGACCATGGTCCATGAAGTCTGGTATCATGTTTCCAACAGTGGCCAATTCAGGTCACCAGTACCTGGCAGGTTCCCAAAAAGGCATGGAGGTTCTACAATGCTTGTCCCACGGTAAGCAGTTGATTTCCTGGTTCCTCATTAATAATGGTTTATGGACCTTTCCTCAGGAACTTGTCCAAACCTTTTTTAAACCCACCTAGAGTAACAGCTTTTACTACATCCTCTGGTAATGAATTCCAGAGTTTGAGTAAATATTCTCTTATTAGTCTTAAACGGCTTACATTGTAGCTTCATTGTGTGTTTCCTAGTCTTATTTTTGATGGAGTAAATAACTGATCTATGTTTACCCATTCCACTCCAGTCATTAATTTATAGACCTCTATCATATCTCCCCCTCAGCCGTCTCTTTTCCAGGCTGAAGAATCCTAACCATTTTAGCCTCTCTTCATAGGGGTATCCTTCCATCCCCTTTACCATTTTGGTGGCTCTTCTCTGTACCTTTTCTAATAAAGCTATATCCATTTTTTAGAACTTATTCCTTCTGCTTTGCTTTCTTCCATCCTCTTGTCTTACTATCTTCATCCTTTCCTATATCCTCTGTCCTCCACCTCTTTACCTGCACATACTCTACTCCCCCTCCCCACCTTACTTATGCATGTTCTCTTCACCTCCCTAGCTGTGTGCTCTCTCCCCTTCTCCTCTTGCTCTTCCTTCATGCCTCATCTCATCTCAGCCGAAGGAGAACCATTACTCAGCTCCCTTCCTGAGTCCTGATGGGAAGAGGATGGAAGATCTTGTGTGCTTTTCTTTGGAGCAACAGCAGACAGACATTCTCCCAGTGGACAGCTTGCCCCTTCCTCTCTCCCACTGGAGTGGCAATGTTTCTTCAGGGAAAGGAGCACAATCTTCTGTAACACGCTCTGCCCCATTCCAACGACATTGGCAGAGATTGTTGCAATGCAAATGGAATGAGATTCCGTGCAGCAGTTTTCAATCCAACAAAGAAGAGGAAGAGTATTTATTGCTCCCCTTCCTGCAGCAACAAAAGCAATGCTGGTGGACGCTCAGTGACTAGATATGAGAGATGGTTGAATATCTCCTATCACCAACTCACCACAGTCCCTGGAGGGTTAGGAAGAGGAGGTGGAAGAATTATGTGTCTGTCTTGAATAGACTGGAAACTCTACTAAGGGGGGTTTTGTGGTCACAATTTATCTTTTTGATTGTATAATAAGTCGTTCTTTTAAGGTATATTAATTATTTCATATATTAATAATAACAATATTTGTATTCCATGTCTTTTTTGGTTGTGTTGGAGAAAGAACTACAAATTCCACCATGCATGGAGGTGGAAGCTCAAAAATAGCACTAGTCCCGGTGGCCACCACTAGACTGGGGGTGTGTCTGCATCAGATGATAAAACAGATAAAAACAAAACTGCAGAATAAATAACAAAAAAAATGTACAGAATAAATATTATGTAAATGCATAAAACATTCACAATTCAGTTTCAATCCAAGAATAGCAATAATCTGGTTGGTTTAATTTGATTAAACACTTTGAGGCAGATTTCGCAATGAGATGTCCAAGTGGAATCTGGAATGTCAAAGTCAGAATGTCTTAAAAAAAAAAAAAAAAAAACAGCACACACATGCAAGTTTAGGCATGATTTTGGAAACATGACGTGCCCGATATGGACGTCTTTCAAACATCTATATAGATGTCCCCAGGATAACATTCCAGAACTAAGATGTCTAATAACATAATGGTTAGAGTAGTGGCTTAAGAGCAGGGTGGCCAGGGCTCAAATACCATTTACCTTTGTGATCTTAGGCTAGTCACTTAATTCTCCATCTTCTCTACATTCTCTGGATGCTTTAAGGCAGGGGTCTCAAACACGCGGCCCGCAACTCATTTTGCACAAGCTGCTGCCGCTGCCGAGTTTGCTTCTCGGCAGCAGCAAACGCACCGCCTCCCTTCTTCTGCAGCCACGGCTCCCTGCCTCTTAGGGAACCGCGGCTGTGCCTGCGGAAATGTTGTGGAGCCTTCCCGTCTCTGGATGGGCTCCGTGCAGCACTGTCCTGCCTCCAAAGGAAGTGGTAAACAACTTCCTTTGGAGGCGGGACAATGCTGCACGGAGCCTGTCGAGAGACAGGAAGGCTCCGCAATGGCTTCACCGGCACAGCCGCGGTTCCCTAAGAGACAGGGAGCCGCAGCTGCAGAAGAACAGCAGGGCAGTAGCAGGCAGACATAGGGAGAGGGGAGGAGGGGGCAGGGAACCTGCAACGGGGCTGACATGGAGGGATGGATGGAGGGAGGGAGGGCTAAAATGGAGGGGGGGAGCTGACATGGACAGAGGGGGGGCTAACATGGAGGGAGGGGGGAGGGGGCTGACATGAATAGAGGGGGGGACTGACATGAACAAAGGGGAGAGACAGGGGGACATACTGGACAGACGGGATAAATACTGGACAGAGGGGAGAGACAGTGTGGGTTAGGATTATAATAAGCTGATGGGGGGTTAGCACTGGTAATGGGCAGATCAGGGGGCTAGAACTGGTAATGGGTTGATTAGGGAAGGCTAGGACTGGGAATGGACTGATCAATGGGGGGTTGGGACTGGTAATGGACTGATGGGGGCTAGCATTGGAAATGAGCTGATCAGGGAGGTTAGGACTGGAAATGGGCTGATTAGAGGAGGCTAGGACTGATAATGGACTGATGGGGGGGGTAGGACAAGTAATTGGCTGATTAGGGGAGCCTAGCGCTGGTAATGGGGTTGAGGGGGGGACTAGCACTGGAAGTGAGATGATTGGGGGGCTTCAACTGGAAATGGGCTAATGGTGGGGAGGGGAGGATTGAGCTGCTGGCCTTGGAAGAAAACTGGGGGCTAGGGCTACAAATGGGCTGATGCGAGGAGATGGGAGAATGGGACTGGAAGGGAGTGGATTGCTGAGAGGGGCTGCCATGGTATTTGGACTAGAAGGGGACTGGAAATAGGTTGATGAAAAGAACTGAAGAAAACAAAAGAAGAGATAAGAAATGACAGATGGACCATAGACCACAGAAAGAGAGCTAAGAGAAGACAGGAAAGCAGAAGCCTCAGATCGGGACCAGCATGATCAGAGAATAAATTGGTCAGACAACAAAGGTAGAAAAAATAAATTTTATTTCATATTAGTGATTTGACTACAAAATCATCACGATTTTGAAATCAAATATTGTTACTTGTTATTGTGATTAATTATTGTGGTTTAAATAAGTAAATTTTATAAATAAAAACATATTGCAAAGGCCTATAATATATTAATAATTCAACAGATGATTACAGCGACAATGCGTTAACTGTAAAGGAAGAGAGACGCATTTGATTTTATCATTGGCGGTCATCACAAGCTGACCAATGGTAAAAGGGTCACGATACAAAAAAGGTTGAGAACCACTGATGTAGTTGATGCCGGTATGTAATCGCCGCTAATTAAGTTTGCCTCCCCACCATGCCGGTGTTGATTGCCTGATCCCGCACAGCTCCCGAGGGCGAGCCTGCAGCTCGATGCTGCTCTGAGTGGTTCCCGATCGCTGAAATATGTTGTCCAGCCTTCCGCTTTCTGTGATCAACCCGGTACAATTGATGTGTGTGAGAGCTGGATAAGTGGTGTGGCGCTACACTGCAAGTCTACGCTGCCGTATGTGGTGGAGGGTGAGCGGATTTGTACTGCAGTGGCTCTGCGATGTTTGTCAGAGGTGAAGAGTAATACTTCGCAGACACTGACTTTTTTCCATTGTAAGAAAAAGTTCCGACGATGCGGCCTGCGGGTTACTTTACAAGTCCTCATTGGACCCTCAAAGCAATTAGAGTTTGAGACCCCTGCTGTAAGGTGAAAACAAGCACTTTCCCGATGCCTATTCATGCCTGGAGCAAGAATAAACATAGATGTGCTTGCAGACATCTCCGGCGTTTCTGAGATCGATTGGGGACATGCAGGTTCATTGCTCTTCCCCGGATGCGCCGCTGCCACATCCCCCTTTCCTACTTGGGCATCCCTGCGCTGGAGATGTCTGCGAATGTTATTTGTGGAATGTCTCCATGATTTCATTGTCCACGTGCACGTCTTCAGACGTCCAAATCATGACTAAACCTTTAAAATGACCCTCTTTATTAATTATTCTAAAAATGATTTTTACTGCAGAAGCCCACTGATATTTTCCAACAACAGTCTCTGATATGGGAATTAAAAATAGTTTTAATTTGTCCTTCCTAAAAATTTCACCACCATCCCCCAACATAGGTAAATAATAGATGGACTGCCCAACACTGTCCCTCAAAATACCTTTCAGAAGTCATGAATGCAGTTTCACTCTGTCTTTTTATTTTTTATTATTTTTATCTATAACAATTTCAAGCTGAATCTCAGAAGTCAGGAAAAGGGGACAGATGGTACAAGTTACAACCTGATGCAAAGCAGATGCGCTTCTATTATTCAGCTGTGTACCAGCACACCTTCTCCTGCTTCTGCACCGATACCCTTTGCCAGTTCACCTTAGTTCTGCTCTGCAGCGCCCCCTATCATTCCAGTACTGAAACCCTACCTGACACACAGCCCTGCTTTGTTTTGCAGAAGCCGCTACTACGAGGTTCCCTCCGAGCAAAAGAAACGATGCGCTGATCTATGATTCTGACAAATTCCTGAAGAGAACTGTGCAAAGCCCCTGCAAACATGTAACGTTAAAGGCTTTTGCGTCTTAGAAGACATACAACGAACTGTGACAGTTACTGCTTCACTTGCTGCGCTCTCCATCAACGCTCTCCAAAATGCCCTAATGAATTTATTGTATTAGCAAGAACGATCTCTCTATGCACACTGTACATTTTCCATCTCCGCAGCACTGCACTCCAGAGCCTCACTTCCGAGGACAGATAATAAAAAGAAGGGAAACAGAGGAGCTAGGAAGTGTGGAGATAAAACAGGGAAAGGGAAGAAAGAATAAATCCCATAGAGAGAAGACTGGAAAGAAACAGAGGAGAAACGCCAGGAGAGACGGAAATTATAAGAGCAAAGGAATTCTGCAATAGCACTGCTAAATCTGTTGAACCTGAGAGGTTACAACAACAATACATAGCATTTTTATAGTGCTACAGGACACATGCAACACTATACAATGGTTCTAAGTCCCTGCCTTAAAGAGTTTACAGTCTAAATGGTACCTGAGACAATGGGAGATAAAGTATCTTGCCCAATATAATAAGTCAGTGGGAGATGTTTCCCTGGCTTCCCTCAGCAACCTGAATTAACTTTCACATGAAATACCATGAATTTAAACCTAGAAAGTGCAAGGAAAAGATTAATTAATTTCCATTTAGTCAGAATCAGTTCTCCAAATTCTTCTCAGAAATAGCCAGTGTTGTAAGTGCTCTACTTCCTGGATGGAGACCTTGGACTGGTACTGGCTTGTTGACATCTTCTTTTCCTGTAAATGCGACGCCGTTTAGTGCCGATACCAAAATGGAAGAAACAAATCTACATACACTACAATGTACTACCTTGAAGCTATCTCACCTTCTGTCCCCATCGCCTGCCCTGGTACTCACGTGAGGGAGATGGTAAAATGGAAGCGTTGCCGGAGCCCTTTGAAAGTGATGAAGGACTGTGCGGGAAAGCTGCGTGTAGTCATCTGACAGAATGGTTTCTCATAGTCCCCTGAGGGACAGTCGCATTTGAAGCCCCCCACCAGCAGGTTGACACAGGAGCCTCCATTCTTGCACACGCCTGGGGAGCAGCGGCCAGAGCGCAGGTTCAGCTCACAGTGGTCTCCTGCAGCACAGGGTGGAAAATAGAGGAGAGTATGAAGTGTGCTCACCCACACACCTTCCCAATAGAACAAAGCCACAGACCCTGATGGTTTCCCTTCACTCAAGCACTCACTGGCATCATCAGTGCGCAACAGTTCGCTCTTTTGCAAGAGGACTAGCAGAGTTTATCAAGAAGAGTCCAGGTCATCAGAGGCAAGCCGAGCCAGGCCTGGTATTCCCTCGCTGCATGAAAGGACTTGTAGGGTGTGCTTTCCTTGAAAAAAATAGCTTAAAATCCATAAGTGCAATCAGGACTAGCTCAGTTTGCCCCTTGTGGACTAGGATTATCAGGTAACCATGTTTGTAAAGCATCACACAGTACTGTATAAGAGAATTCACATGGCCACAATCAATGTGCCAACCCCAAAGAGCTTACAACTGAAGTTTGATTAGAAGGGGATTAAAGTGACTTACTTAAACTTATGCAGCAAGTGGTGGACTTGGGGGAATCAGATAGGTGTCCTCAAGTGATTTTCGGGCTAAGTCACAAAATAAAGAGAGAACAACCCCAGAGTTCTGCAGAAATGCTGTAATCACTTGAAAACGGAAGAACTGCCAATCTCATGGGTGAGAAAACACTCACATTACATTTAGGAAGTCGCAGTTAGGCCTGGAAAGAGCACAGACTCACTTCACATCTTTATGCAGGGCTGGGTGTAAATCTTAAGGTGGGCCCATATAAAGCATCACAGCCTGGCAACAATGCAACAGTTTATATAAGAGATGAGAGGGGAGGCGCTACGGGTTGCATGGATTCACAAATGGGACATGGCTGGAATCTATAAATCCTGATGACAATTTTCAGAAGAACCTAGCCAGTTAAATGAAAATAATCCCTCTCCTTAGCAACTAAAAATATATGCACATACATTTGGACTACTTAAAAAGACATTCCGTGGCCCTTTTTGCTAAGGTAATAATAGCTTGGTAGTTAGAGAAGCAGGCTGAGAACCACAGAAGCAAGGGTTCAAACCTCATTAATAAATCAGTGTGACCTTGGGCAAGACACTGCCTCAGGTTAAAGCATAGGGCCCGATCTTCAAAGAGGTTTATCCAGCTAGCAGGATGGACTAACCGGATAAACCCCGCTGAGAGGCATCATCAGTGCAGCTGACCAGACAGTGCCACTGAATAGCCCCTCTACCCACCGTGGCATTGTCTGGACAGTGCCAATGAGGGGTGAGAGCAGTCCCAGCACTTAGCCAGGGAAGTGGCAATTTTCAGTCCACTAACTGGAGAAGTGCCTGCATAAAGTTAGCTCATCTCAATAGCTTGCCCTAACTTTATGTGGTTCCGCTAACTGGAGTGCGGCTGAATAGCACCATTGTCCAGCCTGAAACCAGAGGAGATATGGATTCCAGCGCTGAATATCCAGTTTCAGTTTTGTCCGCAGTGGCCAAGTACTTTAAAAATGCCGCCCGCAGCAGGCTGAATATCGGGCTCATACCCTGTAAGCCCTCTGAGAACAGAGAAATACCACTTGTATGCTTACTGAAAAGGTGCGAACTAAATCCCAAAAAATAATAAAACCATGCATACAATTGACTTCTCAATCTATGCACACAGGGCCCGATGTCCAGCGGCGGTGGCTAACACTGCTGCTGACCTTTAGACCTGGATATTCAGTGCTAGGGCCACATCCACACCCCGGCATTGAATATCCGGGTTGTCCAGATTGCAATGAAGCTAACCAGGGAGAGGTTCAATAACGCTGCGCCCAGAACACTCTAATGCTAGCCGGCTAGCACCAGCGCATGCAGCAACGGCACCACGGATATCCCGGCCAAGGCGACCGTTAATCCCTTTAAATATTGGACCCAAAGTAAAAGCAGATAAAAAGGACACTGGCCCACCCACTTGAGGCTTGGCACTTTAGACAGATGTGCATATAAATTCCCATAGGCAACTCAACATCAACTCCAATGTCTTCCGCCTGATCTTTTAACCCTTTACCTACCATTGCCCTCCATATACGTCCCCAAAATCTGTTACAGTGATGGCCTCCATCACCTCCACTTAGGCCATTTCAGGCCTTGCCATCTTCATCTCTTCTTCTTACAAGATCTGTGCTTAAGCCAACATCCAGACTCCCTTCTGTCGTATTATCAAGTTTTGTCTTAATCTATGCTGCAAAGATTAGCAAGGTTGATGTAAAATAAACATCTCCCCAGTGCCCACTGGATTTCTCACCCCAGTCTTTCTAGAAGCTGATGCTGCTGTGCCATTGCTTTTTATGGGTTTAACCACCGCTCTGTGGCAATACCCCAAATCCCTTGGAAACACAATGCAGTCATACTAGTGGTGCTTGGGGCTGGAAATGCTGCTCTGTGCAGGTTACCCCAGTGCTTCGTTTCTAGCCTCTAGGGATCCCCTGTATTTATCCCACACTTTTTAACATTTTGCTTCTGTTTTTGTCTCCATCATTTCCTCTAGGGCCATTCCAGATCTCCAACACCCTTTCCAAGAAATATTATTTCCTGGAGTTTCTAGCTCTTGGAAGCTTCCTATCATATCCCCTAGTTTTCTGTTTGTGTTTTATTAAGTGCCGTCAAGTCAACGCTGACTCCTGGGTTTTCCTGGCAAGGTATGACTGGAAGTAGACTGCCAGGCCTTTTCTTCCAAGGCAATGGAGGGGTAAAGTGACTTGCCCAAGGTCTCAAGGAGTGCCAGTGCGAATCGAACCCAGATCTTTTGGGTAGTAGGCTATTACTCTAACCACTAAGCTATTCCCCCTAGTTCTACAGCTTCCAAAAAGGGTTTGTTTCTTGTGCATTATTAATAGCTTGCAAGCATTTAAATGGCTCTTATCAAAGCCCTCTTCTCTAATCTTCTCTTGAGGACATATATGTAGGTCCACCTACATCACCAATAAACACAGCAGATGCAAAGTATGGGGGCATTTCTGTACCCACATTGGCTGTGAGCAAATTTTGAAAATCTAGTTGCACTTGCATGGGTCTAACAGTACCCGCATACTCAGCCAATAGGCAGCTTGGTGGAAAAACCCAGAAGGGTCAAGACAGAAGCTGCAGACGGCTTCCTTTTATTGGAGTAACATAATATATTTGTGACCGACTCTTCTTCAGAGCTAGGCCCTCTTCGTTGGAAGAGTGAACTATGCTACAGACCCCTATGAGATTCAGCTCTTCTCTGTTGAAATAAACGTCCACTGGATCTGTATAACCAGTGCCAGCCCGTGTTCAGATCTCAGCTTCTGTAGGAAATTGAAAAGGTTGCTATTTACAGATTTTCTTAAGGATTGAAAGTTTTCAGTTTTACTAGAACTCTGGTCTTCAGATTGCGAAGTTGGATAGTCATTCATTGTAATTTATGTTATTTTACATCTTGTGCATGTTTTTCGCTTTTGTTCGTAAATTTTGTTATTTTAGGTTTTGTAGTGGATGCTCCACAATTTGGATCATGTTTACTCAACGCTAGCATGCACGTACTGCCACTTTGCCCAGAGGAATAACATGGGTGCTGCAAAAAATAGCACACACTAACGTTTAGTAAACATGGACCTTTGTAAACCACTTTGGTATATTGTGAAAGGCAAGATATCAAATTAATAAACTGAACTGAGGATGTAAAAGTGTTGCACAGAATTTAAATGCACTTTATATTATTTTACTGTGTTTTATCTTGGTTAAGGGGAATAAAAATGTTTGTAAAGTGGCAGACAGACGTATGATTGGAAGATGACAGTGAGGAGCTGAATATTATACCAACGTCCATGACAGAGTCAGTCGAGGACAAGTAGAAAGACTGCAGGAGAGGAACCAGAGCAAACAGGAAGCATGAGATAAACGAAGGGGGAAAATACCAAGGAACAATCCGACATCTACTGTAGATCTGAGAGATTACAGAGAGACCCTGAGGTAGGTTTTAAAAAGGCCAGCAGGGACAGAGGTAGGAAATCAAAAAGTAAATTCAGCAGAGGAACAACCCTCAAAGCCAAATAAAGAAACAAAGAGGCCAGAAAGAGAATAAAAAATGTTTCCCATGCAGAGAGCTAATGATTAGGGCACAAGTCTTCATCACAATGAGCCAACATGGAAATTTTTCTTTCACACCTTGATCAGAAAAAAAGAAAATCAATAAAAGGCCAAACATACAGAAAACAAGGCCCTGGAAGGCTGCTGCATAGGCTGTCACAACCCCCACCCCCACCCCCTTCCTTCTCTCCCTCCGTCATTAACCTGTCAAGACTCATTTTCTAATCAAATCCATCGCCTATTCTCTCCTCTGAGGCACAGGGTCTCTCCCCTAAGGGCATTACATTCCCTGCCTCTCCCCTTCAATTGTTCCTACCCCTCCCCTGACCCAGAGGCCAGCTTTGGTTGCCATGGAAACTAAGGACCCCCTCCTCACTGCACATGAATTATGGAAAAAAATAGTCCTACCACCTCCCCAGCCCTCTATAACATGGAAGACTGGCAATTCATAAGCACGATGCTGACAGGGCAGGAGAAAATACAGAATGAAAAACAGCAACAGCAGCAGCAGCAGGAAAGTCAGAAATGTGATAGGCTCTTGGCTGGTCAGGGCAGGATCCGGACACCTCCACGCCGACGCTTTCTTCCCTAGGTCACTGGTTGACACCCAGGTCAATACTTGCTGAGTTGCAGCCATGGTCCCTGCGACCTAATTTAATGGTCTTGATACAGATAGATAGGGATCCATGCCACAGAAAAAGCAACCTCTTCCCCCCCTCCCTCCCCCTCCCTGACAGCTCGGTCAAAGCACCTCACTCCTGTCCTGCAGCAATTCCTGCTATTCCAGTTCTGAGACCAACATACACAGCTCTGCCAAAACATCTCTGTCTTGCCTTGCAGCACCCCCTTCCTTTCCAGTACTGGGTAGCAGTTCAGAGTAGTACTACCCAGTGTTTGCTCAGACCTTGCTGCCCACCCCCATGGCCCCACATCTCATTGACCTTCTCTCCCTCATCCTCCCCAACTGCCTCCCCTCCTATCAACACCCTCCCTCCTCTCCCCCTACCCTCCTCACTTCTCCCTCCACTCTTTCCCCTAACCTAGCATCTACCTTCCTCACTTCTCCCTCCACTCTCCCCCCTAGCCTAGCAACTGCTTTCGAGCCTCTCCACACCATCCCCCACACTCACCCAGCCCCCCCTCTCCACCTTCCTCACTTCTCCCTCCATTCTGCCCCCTACCCTAGCTCTTGAACTTCTCCACACCATCCCCCGCATTCAACCTGCCCCCCTCTCTTTAAGGCAACCCCACCCTCGCTTCCGCCATACTATCTCCACTTTACCTCGCTCTCTAATACTCATTCTCCTTCTCTCATCAGGTAATATCAACCCTAACCCTGGCCCCAACCCCCGATTTCTCTCCCACTCTAAAAGATAGGGTACGTGAGGAACTATCTAATCTCATCCACATCCCACTCCTCCCTCCTTCCACCCTCTCCCAGTCATCCCACAATCACTCACCCATAAATATCAACTCCAACCCTACCCCCAAAAATAATCCCTCACATAACCTACCAGGCACCATCAAATTATCCCTCATTTCCCTCTCGGGGAGCACATACACCCAAACATACCCACCCTCACCCTTCTCCATCTAAAGCTCGCTACTACAATAAAAATAAATAGACCCCTGCGCTATTCTAATAAGAAATTTGCACGTAACTTATCCAACCTTATCCATATCCATCTCCTCCCCCCCTCCACTCTCCCGTTTACTTGCGCCTTATGGAACGCATGCTCAGTCATTTAAAAAAACTCTTTTATTCATGATCTTTTCATCTCTAATGCCCTACACCTCCTCGCCCTGACCGAGACCTGGCTCCCCCCAGATGACACCACATCCCATTGCCTCTCTCTGCTATGGGGGCTACCAATTCTCCCATACACCTCTATCTACTGGTCGCGGTGGCGGCGTTGGCCTCCTACTCTCTCCCTCTTGCCAAGTCCAACCCCTCCTGCCATCCCAATCACACTCCCCCCTCTCCTTCGAAGTCCACTCCATTCGCCTCCTCACACCACTTCCCCTCCGAGTAGCGGTTATTTATCGCCCACCCGACTATTCCAAGTCAACCTTCCTCACCGACTTCGACTCCTGGCTCTCTGCCTTTATGGATCCCTCCTCCCCCACTCTTATTCTCGGCGACTTCAACATTCACGTCGACAACCCCTCTGACCCCCATGCCTCAAAGTTCCTCACTCTTACTGCCTTGTTTGACCTCCAACTTTGCTCCACTGCCCCCACACACCTACACGGCCACTGCCTTGACCTAATACTCTTCTCCAATTCCTCTCCCTCAAACCTCCGCAAATCAATCCTTCCCTTATCTGACCATCACCTCTTAAATTTTACTCTAAAGCTCCCGCCATCCCAACCTCATCCTGTCTCTTCCAACCTATTTAGAAAGCTGCATAATATTGATCCCCTGACTCTCTCCTTCACCATTTCTCCATCTCTTTCCTCCATTTTATCATCCGAGTCCGTCGATGAGGCATTATCCTCATACAATGCTACACTATCCTCAGCCCTTGACACTCTTGCCCCTTCCACCCCACGTCCTGTTAAACGATCTACTCCCCAACCCTGGCTTTCACCCACAATCCATTACTTACGCATCTGCGCCCGTTCTGCCGAACTAGCCTGGTCCAAATCCGGCTCCCCAGCAAACCTTCTACATTTCAAATTCATGCTGGCTCCTTCCAGTCAGCCTTAGCACTTGCCAAACAAGTCTACTACATCCATCTGACTAATTCCCTTGCCTCTGATCCTCGCCGTCTCTTTAACACCCTCAATTCTCTCAAAGTCCCCCCACCCCCAATCCCGCCCTCCCTCTCTGCCCAAACCCTTTGTGACTACTTCCACGACAAAATCCTCAAAATTACCCTACAATTCCCTACCCCCTCATGTACCTCCCTTCCTTCCCATTTCTCCTCCCCTATCCATACTCCCCCACCACCCTATCTTCCTTACCTTTGATCTCTGACAATGAAACCACACTCCTTCTTTCCTCCTCCAAACCCACCACCTGTTCTTCAGACCCTATCCCCACCCATCTCCTACGTTCCATCTCCCTCACCATTGTCCCCTCCATCACTCATATCCTAAACCTTTCACTCTCCACTGCAACTGTCCCCGCTGACTTAAACACGCTGTTGTCACACCACTCCTCAAGAAACCCTCACTTGATCCCACATGCCCTTCTAACTATCGACCCATCTCCCTCCTTCCCTTCATATCCAAACTATTAGAACAAGCAGTCCACCGTCGCTGCCTTGACTTCCTCACCTCCCAGGCCCTCCTGGACCCACTTCAATCCGGCTTCCGTCTCCTACATTCCACTGAAACGGCACTCACTAAAGTCACAAATGACCTGTTCCTGGCTAAATCCAAGGGCCTCTACTCTATCCTCATCCTTCTTGACCTTTCTGCTGCCTTTGGCACTGTTGACCATGACCTTCTCCTAATCACTCTCTCCTCGCTTGGCTTCAAGGATTCCATACTATCCTGGTTCTCCTCCTACCTCTCCCATCGCTCGTTCAGTGTATGCTCTGATGGCTTCTCCTCCTCCCCTACCCCACTCCATGTAGTAGTACCCCAGGGATCTGTCTTGGGCCCCCTCCTCTCTCTCTATACCCAAGGCCTTGGCGTGCTCATCTCCTCCCATGGCTTTCAATACCATCTCTATGCCGATGACTCCCAAATCTACCTCTCTACACCTGATATTTCCCCGGCAACCCAGTCCAAGATCTCTGCCTGTCTTTCGGACATCGCTGCCTGGATGTCTCATCGCCAATTAAAATTGAACATGGCCAAGACTGAACTCCTTGTCTTTCCACCTAACTCCTCCCCCCACTTCCCCCTCTCTCAATCCATGTGGATGGATCTACTATCCTTCCTGTTCCCTCAGCCTGCAATCTGGGGGTTATCTTTGACACCTCCCTCTCCTTTTCTGCTCACATCCAGCTTGTAGCTAAGATCTGACGCTTCTTTCTCTACAACATCAGCAAAATCCACCCCTTCCTCTCTGAACACACTACCAAAATGCTTATCCACTCCTTAATCTCCTCTCTTCTTGATTACTGTAACCTACTCCTCGCTGGTCTTCCCGCTAGCCACCTCCTTCCCCTTCAATCTATACAAAATCACACCGCCCAACTAATTTTCTGCCAACCTCACCATGCCCACGTTACTCCTCTTCTCAGGTCACTTCACTGGCTCCCTGTACAATCCCGCATCCAATTCAAGCTTCTCCTGCTAACCTATAAGTGCATCCACTCTATGGCCCCTAACTACTTCTTATCTCTTATCTCTCCCTATATCCCCTCTCGAAATCTGCGCTCCGCTAACAAATTCCTTCTATCAATGCCTTTCACATGCACTGCGAACTCCCGACTGCGCTCCTTTCACCTTGCTGCACCTTACGCCTGGAACAGCCTACCTGCGTCTGTGCGCCTGGCATCCTCCTTGGCCCTCTTCAAATCCAGAATGAAGACCCACCTCTTCACTGTTGCATTCAGATCCTGACTCCTTCCTCATCTAACCCTAACCCCTGTCATCATTTATGACCAAACTACTGACCAAACCGTACCTTGCGCAGAACTGACTAATGCCCTATACTGTTCTAACTTATGTTTGTTCTAACTAGATTGTAAGCTCCGATGAGCTTGACTCTAACGGGCAGGGACTGTCTCTTGTATGTTGGCTACCTCTTGTTAGGTCAGCTGTGCAGCGCTGCGTGCGTGGCGCTTTACAAGTGATGAATAGTAGTAGTGGAAATGCACCTCACTCCTGCCCTGCAACACTTCCTGCTTTTCCAGTACTAAAAGCTCTACGTACCAAAATACCTTGGTCCTGACAAAAATAATGCAGCCACAAAAACCGCCCAACGATTAAAAACGTACTGTAATATTCTCTGAAACAGGTCAGACCTTTAATCAAAAACCTGCACGCATCCTCTATAATCAGGACAAACAGGGGCTCGTAGTTCAACTGCAAAGAGAAAAGGGATAACTATAAAAATGGGCTGACATTCAAAATTAATTATGCATTCTCCACCAGCCTGAAAAAAAGCATAATTTGCATATCCATATATTTAAAAAAATTATATGGATAATATCAGGCCATTTAAAATGCTAAACAGCCTGATACTGATATCCACAGAATTATGGGCCAGATTAGGGGCAGAGGAGAGGCAGCCCTAAAGATTTTGGGGCCGATATCTGAAGCAATTAACACGAGATCAGCAGGAATGTCCTGCCCTGGGCGGCTCCACCATTTAGAGAGCCGAGCGTGGTGAAGGAAACTACTGAACCATAGCGTTGGCTTCATACACATTTGTTTACTCACGCATGCATAAACAAACATATATACGGACAGACAATTTCTCTGCTGCTGAACCCTTGACAATAGGTGCTTTTACCTTAGTGATACGTGCCTAAAATGGCCAAACAAATTTGGGACAGTTTCATTTGAAACAAGCATGAAGCAAACCTCGGTTTAGCCATGCACACCCTTCCTATTTCCAACCATTGTTTTCAGGAGACAACAGAGGGCATCCTTTATAGTTTCAGCATATGATGTCACTGGGGATGTCATAATAGTTCTCCAGGACCAAGCAGGAAGTCAGTCCTCACATATGGGTGACGTCGGCGCCGACGGAGCCCTCGCGGAGCAATTTTCCCCAGCTTTCAAAGAAAGCCTTTGGGAATTGCAGCGCGCATGCGCGGTCTCCTTCCCGCCCAAGGGTGCCATCTTAGCCAGTCTTCTTTTTTTTCCGCGGAGCCCTACAGACGTACCCGTCGTGTCCCCGCGAAAAGTTGATTTTTTACTAATATTTTCTCTTTTTTCCTTCGGTTCGACGCCGGTCTTTTTCCTGCCCGGACTCGCGACGCCATCACGAGTCCTTCTCTTCTTTTTCGGTTTTTTCTGATTTTAGTCAGTTTCGTTTTCGGTTTTTTTCGCTGGCAGCCCGGTCCTTTGACCTTGCAGGGGCCCTTTTTCCCCCGATGGCTGCCAGTGGTTTCAAGCGGTGTGGTCAGTGTGACAGAAATATGTCACTCACTGACACACACGATAATTGCCTCCGCTGCCTGGGCCCGGATCATGAAGAAATGATCTGTGGGGCCTGTGGCAAAATGTCCTCCAAAGCGTTGAGAAGTCGGCGGCACCAGCGGGATAGAATCTTCGCTGACCCCAGCCGTACCCGGACCTCGTCGGAGGCCTCGGCGTCCAGAGTTTCCAGCTCTGACCGTCGCCGAAGTTCCTCCGACAGGGGTTCTCCCTCCGGGGACCATAGACGGAAGGTGAAACCCGCGAGGGCGGCGTCGGTGGACGCTCCTGGCTCCGCGAGGGCCAGGTCGCATAGCCCCGATAGCCGTCCCGGGTCTTTGGAGAAGGAGCACCGTCCGCAGCGACCTCGCCTGGAGTCGGAGTTGCCTGCTCGGGTAAGTCCTGTAGTCCTCCTGGACTCGCCTCCGAGACTGCCGACGTCGGGCCCGACGCCGTCGGGGCCCGAGTCGGGGGCTGCTGGGTCACCTGAGGTCGGACTCAGGTTGACGGCCTTGGAGAGCAGACTGTCTGCCTTCATGGACCAGCAGCGGGCACTGATCGCTAGCCTCGCTGGCGCCGCTGCCCCGGCCGCCGGGACGTCGACGTCTAAGTCGACCCCGGAGACCGAGCCGATCCTCGAGTCCATGCGAACTCGAGTCGATCCTCGGTCGAGGTCACCCTCGGCCTCCCGTTCGGGACCGAGGTCGTCGCCGCTGACTCCCTCGGCGTCGGGGCGGCCAACGCCTCAGCCTGCCCGCGCCGACCCCACCGATTCCTCCTCGGAGTCGGTCTGGGAGTCTGAAGAGGAAGAGTCACCTGATTCCTTTCGGACTCGGTGTGTCCCCTCGGACTCGCCTGAGTCCGAACCTCGGAAGCAGTCCCCTCCGGAGGATGCCCGGTTCTCGGATTTCGTCAGGGACATGGCCAAGGCTTTGGCCTTCCCTGCGGATCCCGAGGAGGAGCCTCGAGCCGAAGAGCTCGACGCCCTCCAGTATGACTCTCCCGCCAGGGAACACTTTACTGTACCGGTTCCTCCCATGCTGGAACGACTACTCTTCCGCATGTGGGAGAGTCCGGCCTCCTCGCCGGTCTTGAGCAAGCGGGTCAATTCTATCTATCGAGTCCGCAAGAGTCCTGGCTTCCAAAAAGCACAGCTACCACACCATTCCATGGTAGTGGAATCGGCCATGCATAGGCTTAAGAGCCAAAAGATGCACTCCTCGGTGCCTCCTGGCAGGGAGGCCCGTAACCTGGATGGCCTGGGTAAGAAGTGTTTCCAGGGCTCTATGCTTGCTTGTCGTGTCCAGACCTACCAGCTCTACATGGGCATGTATCTCCGAGACCTGGCTAAAGAGCTAGCCGGATTCTCCACTGGATTGTCCGAGGAACCTTTGCGGAGGTTCCTAGCCTTGACAACTGGTATTCGGGAATGCTCCAAATTCATGTCCCGAGCAGCCTATGATGGCTTTGAAGCATCGGCTCGAGTGGCCGCAGCCGGCATCGGTGCCCGCCGACAGGCTTGGCTTCAGTCGTCTGACCTTGAACCCTGGGTGCAGGACAAGTTGGTCGATGTCCCCTGCCGAAGGTGACAACCTCTTTGGCAAGCCCATGGCGGAAAAGGCTGCACAGATCGAGACGGAGACTCTCACCAGGACTAGGCTTTCTAGGAAGACCTCCGCCCCTTCCCAGAAAAAGAAGGGCTCGGGAAAGAAGTCCTTTTACCCGAGAAAGGCGGCTGCCTATAAACACTACCCCCAATATCAGGCCTCCGCAGCTCCCCAACAGGGCCAGCAGGCCAAGGGACGGGGTAACGGGTCCCGTAGGCAGCAAACCCCAAGCCTGCACCACCGCCCTGCTCAGCAGGGTGGGGGTTTTTGACTTCTTCGGCATAGCCTCTCCCCTCCGCTGGCTCCTCCCAGCACCGGAGGCCGGCTGGTTCACTTCGCCACAGGTGGTCCAGCATCACTTCAGATGCCTGGGTGCTTCAAGTCGTACGAGAAGGCTATCTTCTCCACTTCCACCAGGTCCCTCCCTCTTCTTTCCGGGAGAGAACCTCCACGACTCCCTCTGCACAGGGACTTACTCCTTCAGGAGTTAGCAAGTCTTCTACAGGAACAGGCTGTGGAACCGGTGCCCCACCACCTGAGAGGTCAAGGCTTTTATTCCAGGTATTTTCTAGTACCAAAAAGGACAGGAGGCCTCAGACCCATCCTGGACTTGCGCAACCTCAACAAGTTCCTCGTGCGGGAAAAGTTCAAGATGCTTACCCTTGGAATCCTTCTGCCCTACCTCCAGCAGGGAGATTGGCTATGCTCCTTGGATCTAAAGGATGCCTACACGCACATCCTCATCCACCCAAGCCACCGCCAATACCTACGGTTTGTGGTGGCAGGAAAGCATTACCAGTACAGAGTACTGCCCTTTGGACTGTCCTCCGCACCGCGAGTCTTCACAAAATGTCTCGCGGTGGTGGCGGCCCATCTCCGGCTTCACGGCCTCTATGTCTTTCCGTACCTCGACGACTGGCTCATCAGAGCAGCGTCCGCTCCGGAGGTCACCAACGCCACACACCGCACGGTGACTCTTCTGCAGTACTTGGGCTTTGTCATAAACTTCGCAGAGTCCACTTTGCTCCCCTCACAGGATCTCGAGTTCATCGGCGCAAGACTGCACACTCCTCAGGCGCGAGCTTTCCTGCCTCTCGACAGGGCTCAACGGCTCATGGACCTAGCCGGCCGTTTTTCGCAGCCAGTCCCTGGTCTCCGCCAGGCGCTTCCTGAGACTGCTCGGCCATATGGCTTCCACCGTCCATGTGACCCCCAATGCCCGCCTGAATATGCGGCCTGCTCAATGGTGCCTTCGCAAGCAGTGGCAACAAGCCACGGGCGGCCTAGCCGACTTAGTGCGCATCTCCGAGCCGCTGGCCTCCTCTCTCCAGTGGTGGCTTCATCGGCCAAACCTGGTACTCGGCATGCCTTTTCAGTCACCTCAGCCGGCTCAAGTGCTGACGACAGATGCGTCCCTCCTGGGTTGGGGAGCACATTGCCAAGGGGCATGTACTCAGGGTCTCTGGACCGCGTGGGAGTCTGCTCAGCAGATCAACTTCCTGGAGCTCAGAGCGATTCGTCTGGCGCTCAAGGCTTTCTCCCACCTGACTTCTCACCAGTCCGTCCTTGTCCAGACGGACAATCAAGTGGCCATGTTCTACGTGAACAAACAGGGGGGCACGGGCTCCTTCCTTCTCTGCAGAGAAGCTCAGAGGCTCTGCTCTTGGGCCGTCAGTCACGGCATTCTTCTCAAGGCAGTTTATCTCCCAGGCCAAGAAAATTGCCTGGCGGACAAACTCAGCAGGATCCTCCAGCCGCACGAGTGGCGCCTGGATCCCTTGGTAGTTCAGAAGCTCTTTCTAAAGTGGGGCCTCCCACGATGGATCTCTTTGCCAGTCCTCTCAACCGGCAACTTCCTCGCTTCTGCTCTCGTCAGCACATCCCCTTCGAGTTGCGGCAGATGCTTTTCTACTCTCATGGTCGGAGAGCCTTCTGTATGCTTTTCCTCCCATCCCGCTAGTCTCTCGAACTCTTTTCAAGGTTCTCCGAGACAAAGCTTCCATGATCCTGGTGGCCCCTCGCCAGGGGCGGCCCAAGGGGGGTGCGGGGCCATGTGCGGAGACTCGGTGCGGGGCCTCATTTGCATAAGGGGCCTCATTTGCATAAATATTTGCATAATGTTACCATACACGAACTTTTAGTAAACATGCCTCTTAATGAGTGTATGAATAAAGAAAGACTAAAAGACTTCTACATTACTATAATCCAGTGCCAACCGCCAGACACATTAGGAACTACTACAAACACTGCCCATTTAGAACCCATAGCAAACCCGCCGTATCCTAACAGCACTACCAGGACTCATAAAGCACCATACCCTAACTATCAAAAGGAAACGCTGCAAATATTAAACCAATACATTTCAGAGAACAACAATACATGACCTACTGGGGAAAGAGAACAAGTGGCAATGTCAAATAGGAATTACATAAACAGAATACCTCAGCTCAGTTACACATGAACAGAACATAAACCATCACCAAACAAGGAATCACAATTTAGAAACAGGAAGACAATAATTAAACTGGGAATCCCAAAAGCCAAACTTGGAATGTACAACACTGTAGAAATAAAACTATACATTAATTTGCTCTTGTACTAAACAAAAGCGCAGACGTTAATGATGCACATTTACCAGAGCTGACATATTCCAATTAATAAATTCAAAATAAAGAGATATTTTTCTACCTTTTGTGCATTTTTTTCAGCTGCAATTGCTCCAGCCACTTTCTTCTGGTTTCTTCGTGTCTTCCGCTAATTCTTCATCGTCTGCTGTCCATTTGTCTTCTTCTCTCTTCTAGTTTTTTTCCATTCTCTCTCTACATCTGCTTTAACATACTAATCTTTCTCCTTTTCCTCTTTCCTCATTCCTATTTCATCCACTCAAATTTTACCCTCCATCCTCAATCCCCACTTACTCTCCCAATATCCGGACAATTGTAGATTTGTCTTCCCTCCCACACAAAATATTTTTTCCCTCTCCATTTCACTCTCCCAGCTCCATCCCATTCTAATACTCCCCCAACATCAGCTCCATTCTAGTTCCAGTCCCACCCAGCAACAGCTCCCTTCTATTCCCAGCATAAGACCATTTCCAGTCCTATCCCCACATAAGCACATTTCCAGTCCTAGCTCCCCCATCTATTTGCAGTCCCATCCAAGTCCCTCCATCAGCTCATTTCCAATCCCAGCCCCCCATGAGCCCATTTCTAGTCCTTTCCTAGCCCCACCATCAGCCCATGTCAAATACTAGCTCCCCTCCACTCAGCCCATTTCCAATCCAAGCCCCTGAGCCTACTTCCAGTTCTAGCCCCTTCATGAGTCCATTTCAATCCAAACCCCCACCACAGCCCATTTCCAATCTTAGCACCCCCCAACAGCCAATTTCCAGTCCTATTCTAGCCCCTCCATCAGCCTATTTCCTGTCCTAGCCCCCCCCTCACCCATTTCCAGTCCTAGCTCCCTCCCCCTCACAACCCATTTCCATTCCAAGCCCCCGTCCCCATCAGCTATTTGCAGTTCAAGCCCTCCTTCCACTCAGCCCATTTCCAGTCCTAGCCTCCTCATAGCCCATTACTAGTCCTAACCCCCCATCAGCCCATTACGTCCTAACCCCCCATCACCCTATTTCCAGTCCTAGCCCCCCATCAGCCTATTTCCAGTCTTAGCCCCCTCCCATAGCCAATTACAGTCCTACCCCACCCCATCAGCCCATTTGCAAGTCTTAGCCCCCCATAGCCCTTTTCCAGTCATACCCCCCCCATCTCCCTATTTCATTTCATAGCCCCCCATCTGCCTATTTCCAGTATTAGCCCCCCCATAGCCAATTACCAGTCCTACCCCCCCCATCAGCCCACTTCCAGTCTTAGCCTCCCCCCCCATGGCCCATTACCAGTCCTAACCCCCCCCCCATGGCCCCATTACCAGTTCTTAACCCTCCCCCCCCATCAGCCCCATTACCAGTCCTAACCCCCCCCCCCCCCGGCCCATTACCAGTCCTAACCCCCCCCATGGCCCATTACCAGTCCTAACAACCCCCCCCACCCATCAGCCCTTTTCCCCTCTTAGCCCCCCTATAGCCCATTACCAGTCCAAACCCCCCCCCTCATCCCTTTTCCAGTCCTACCCCCCCCATGGCCCATTACCAGTCCTAACCACCCCCCCCCCATCAGCCCACTTCCAGTCTTAGCCCCCCCATAGCCCATTACCAGTCCTAACCCCCCCCATCAGCCCATTTCCAGTCCTACCCCCCCACTTCCAGCCTTAGCCCCCTCCCCATAGGCCCTTACCAGTCCGACCCCCCATCAGCCCAATTCCAGTCTTAGCCCCCCCCTCAGCCCATTTCCAGTTCTACCCGCCCAACTTCGATCATTAGCGCCCTCCACATATCCCATTACCAGTCCTAACCCCCCCCCCCATCAGCCCACTTAGCCCCCCCATAGCCCATTACCAGTCCTAACACCCCCCCCATCAGCCCATTACCAGTCCTAGCCTCCCCCCCCATGGCCCATTACCACTCCTAACCCCCCCAGCCCACTTAGCCCCCCCCCATGGCCCATTACCAGTCCTAGCCTCCACCCCCCATGGCCCATTACCAGTCCTATCCCCCGCATCAGCCCACTTTGCCCCCCCCCATAGCCCATTACCAGTCCTAACCCCCCCATCAGCCCACTTAGCCCCCCCCCATAGCCCATTACCAGTCCTAACCCCCCCCAATCAGCCCACTTCCATTCTTAGCCTCCCCCCCATGGCCCATTACCAGTCCTAACCACCCCCCCCCCCCTGGCCCATTACCAGTCCTAACCAGCCCCCCCCCCCGGCCCATTACCATTCCTTTCCTCCCCCCCCCATCAGCCCACTTCCAGTTTAGCCTCCCCTCCCATAGCCCATTACCAGTCCTAACCACCCCCCCCTATCATTCCAAATTAAAATAAAAAAAAAACCAAACTGGCTGCTTCTGCCGCGGCAGCATCAAGAGCTCTGCCGCGGCAGCATCAAGAGCTCTGCCGCGGGGCCCCCCCCTGCCCGGCAGAGCCTCCGTGCATCCTCAGCAGCTTTCTTCATGTCCAAAACGCAGGCTTCTTTCAGAGCCGCGAGAGTTTCTTTTCTCGCGGCTCTCTTAATCCCGCGGGGCTGATGGGAAATCCCATCACCCTCGGCGGGATTAACAGAGCCGCGAGAAAGGAAAACTCTCGCGGCTCTGAAAGAAGCCCGCGTTTTGGACATGAAGAAAGCTGCTGAGGATGCACGGAGGCTCTGCCGGGCAGGGGGGGGCCCCGCGGCAGAGCTCTTGATGCTGCCGCGGCAGAGCTCTTGATGCTGCCGCGGCAGAAGCAGCCGGTTTGGTTTTTTTTTTTAAAACTTGGGATGCTGAAGAATGTTTTTTGCGCGGGGCCCTGTGCAAAAAACATTCTTGCTCAATGGACGGGCCGGCCCTGCCCCTCGCTGGCCCAGACAGCCGTGGTTTCCACTCCTGCTGCAATTAGCGGTAGAGGATCCATTCCCTCTGGGGTTTCAACCGGATCTCCTCACTCAGGATCAGGGGTCTCTGCTACACCCCAACCTCAGATCTCTCAATCTAATGGCCTGGCTGCTGAGAGGGTAGTCCTTGCTCCCCTTCTCCTGCCGGCGGAGGTGGAAGAGGTCGTCCTAGCTTCTCGGCGACCTTCTACCCGCAAATGCTACGCCCTTAAATGGCGTCGCTTTTCCGTTTGGTGTACCCAGCAGTCTAAGGATCCCTTCTCCTGCTCGGTGTCGGTGATCTTGCAGTACTTGCTCTATCTCTCTAATCTCGGACTTAAGTCCAATTCTGTCAAAGTTCACCTCAGTGCTCTTTCAGCACATCATGTGCCGGTAGACGGCAGACCTCTTTCCAGCGACCCTCTCGTAGCGAGGTTTCTCCGAGGTCTCCTTCTACTTAAACCACCTCTACGACCGCCAGCGCCTGACTGGGATCTGAATGTGGTTTTACAGCGGATCACCTGTCCGCCTTTTGAACCTATGGCTACCTGTTCTCTCCGTTTTCTTTCTTGGAAAACATTGTTCCTGATAGCCCTCACTTCCGCTAGACGCGTGAGTGAATTGCAGGCCCTCGTGTCTGATCCCCCTTACACTCGGTTCTACAAGAATAGGGTAGTCCTACGGACACACCCAAAATTTCTTCCAAAAGTGGTCTCCCCTTTTCACATCAATCAGGAGGTGGTACTTCTGACCTTCTTTCCCAGACCACACTCCAGCCGAGCTGAAATGGTCCTACATACCCTGGACTGTAGAAGGGCATTGAACTTCTACCTTGACCGTACGCGGAGCACCGTAAAGCTGCTCAGCTTTTTGTGTCTTTTGACCCCAATAAATTGGGGCTCCCGGTCTCCAAGCGTACTCTGTCCATCTGGGTTGCGGACTGTATCGCTTGGGCTTATGGGGCAGCCGGACTCTCCTTAGAAGGTCGAGTCACGGCTCATTGTGTTCGGGCAAAGGCTACGTCAGTGGCTTACCTCCGCTCTGTTCCGCTGGCAGACATCTGCCGGGCCGCTACTTGGTCTTCGAGCCAGACTTTTGCGGTCCATTACTGTCTCGAGAGGGAGTCCCGCAGGGACAGTGCTTTCGGACAGGCAGTCCTCCGTAATCTCTTTGAGGTTTGAGCAACTCCTACCCTCCATCCCGGATGTGGGCTACCGGTGGGTAATAATTCAGCGAAGATTCCTTCCTTCTGTGCTGCTGAGCTAGAGGGAGCTCATTTTTGTGCTTAGGGTCTCCGGTAGCCTTAAGCTTGGGAGTCCCATATGTGAGGACTGACTTCCTGCTTGGTCCTGGAGAAAGCGTAGTTACTCACCTGTAACAGGTGTTCTCCAGGAGCAGCAGGAATCAGTCCTCACAACCCTCCCTCCTCCCCTTGGAGTTGCAATCATCTGCTTAAGTTTTTTTGCAAATTTTTATGCTGTCTTTTTTAGCTATGTCATCAGACTGGCTAAGATGGCACCCTTGGGCGGGAAGGAGACCGCGCATGCGCGCTGCAATTCCCAAAGGCTTTCTTTGAAAGCTGGGGAAAATTGCTCCGCGAGGGCTCCGTCGGCGCCGACGTCACCCATATGTGAGGACTGATTCCTGCTGCTCCTGGAGAACACCGCACTGATCTTAATAGCGCGGTATATAAGAAAAGCAAATAAATAAATAAATAAATAAACACCTGTTACAGGTGAGTAACTACGCTTTATGCATTGTAAGTCATTTGTACCTTTTCTACTAACGCAACTTTCACTTGGGAATCAAGGAAGCACCTCTAAAATGTTTTATAGATCGGGACTGGAGTCTGAACAAAATCTGTTAGATGCAGTTTTCCCCAAAATGTGGCATTAGTTCACCTATGGTTAGCATTGTTGTTGTTGCTGTTATGCGCCTTTGAATCAATGTACACTTCTGGCGACCCTATGACTTGTTGCCCATAAATTTGGGAGATTAATTCACAGCACACTAGGGGAAAGAGTTTTCTCTTGTAAACCTCAGCACTTTGGACACATGATATACAAGACAAAGCAGGAATCTTTCCACCCCAGAATAAAAGCAAACTCTATTTTTCATAGTCTCCCTCTCCTCTGTTAAACGGTAGGTTTTTTTCCTGCTCACAGTTTCTCAGATTACCTTGACAGGAAAAATAATTGTTTGAGGCACAAAGCCTAATGTCTCAGGAGGTATCATGTTTTCCCCCATGGGCAGGATGCATCTTGCATTGCTCCCTGGGAGATTTCCATCACAGTCTGGGAAATCGTTCTCTCAGTGACAACATGCAGGAGACCTCTCCCAGCATATTGAGACACTAGTGATCAGGGCAACGGGCTTACAACCATGGAAACTGAGTCTACTTTTCGGAACCTGACAGGTACTTGTGACTTTGACTGGCCACTGTTGGAAACAGGATACTAGACGGTTCAAATTCCACTCCCCTACTGACACGTTCTGTGACCTTGGGCAAGTCACTTTAACTACACCCAAATTAGGAGTTAAATTGGCTTTAAAATGCCAAACACCAGCAGCCACTGCATATCCTACCTTTGTGCCTACCACAGAAGTAGTCAATGATACCGATTTCTTCCCCAATTCCCAGAATGCAACGGGACAGCTTGGCTGCACTGAACTACTACTATAACACAAAATGTGTGGGGAAGCTCAAGACCTAATTAGGTCTCAAGTATATTGTTCAACCTTCAGGACACTCCCTTAGGCAGACAAAAGCTAATTTTATAAGAGGGCGCCTAGGTTGTGAGGGAATGCATGTTGTACCTACTTAATAATGGCAACATATGTGCCTATGTACCTTTATACGATAGCCTACCATAAAGCTCCAGTGCAAAATTATACCTACTTTGAGGCATGAATACTGACAAGAATCAGCATTTAGGCAGATGATACACACAGACGCGCTGGTCCCGCCTCCTGCTCCGCCATTTTCCTAGCACATCTTTTACGCGTGCATATGCCAGGGTAATTTCAGAAATGCCTATCTAGTGAAAACCACTCTTCTACGTAATCAAGTCACTTGTAAAATGACGAGTATGTAGAAGAGTAATTTCGATACTGTGCTTATTATGGCTTCTGAGATCAAGAATATTGTAAGCGAATTAGAGGTATTTAGAAAAGTCAAACAGGAATGAGGCTCTTTTTTGTTCTAGAGCAGGGGGTAAAGTTCTCAACGTGCTGGAAGCGGTACAGTGAGTGCAGTGACTGTGGAGCAGTAGTCAGCAATATCCTAAATTCACCTTGTTGGAATGAAGCTGAAGATCGCTCAGCTCCAGGTTGAGCTGGCTGGAATTCAAAGGGCTTCTTTCCCCCACCCAAGGTCCAACAAAGCTGTCCCTGCTATGCTTGATGATTCCAGACATGAAGTGCAGATGGTCTACAGTGGGTCCAGGAAGCTAAGAGACGTGAGCCAGAAGAAATTCTCCTATGCACTAAATTATTAAAAGAAGCCTTCAACGACAGCCAAGGAATTCCCTAAATCTAACAGTCCAAGACCCCAACCACCCAACCCTTCGAAAACTCTATAAATCATGTTTATGTTTGTATTTGTTTGATGTAAACTGCATAGATTATTTTTAATATACTGCAAATCTGCAAGCAATGAATTATGAATGAAATGTAAAGGAATGCCGGCCGCTTTGACCCGGTGAAAAGTGGGATATAAATACAGTTAAATAAATAAATAAATTTAGTAAATAGGAAAGAGGAGAGAAGGAAGAAATAAAAAGGTGTATATTTAGAAAATTTAAAATAGGATATCACATTTACGCAGATGATATTATGCTATACTCCCCTGTAGACATAAAAAACCCCACCTATCACAATCTCTCAGCATGCATCCAGGAAGCAGAGTGCTGGCTAAATGCAAACAACCTCAACATTAACTTCAAACAACAGAAATATTGTTCACATCTAGAAACCAAAAAAACTTTACCCCCTCAAACAATCCACCTACATAACAAGGCCCTCCCAGTAAAACAAGAAGTGAAATATCTAGGAATCATACTAGCATGTCATCGCACATAAAACAAACAGCCAGAACTATATTCTTCAAGTCAAGAACCATATAGCACCTCAGACCCCCTCCTAGACACCTAGGATTTCAGATCTGTAGTCCAAGCACTAAATCACATCCCATTTTGGACTACTGCAATAGCCTGTTGCAAGGTAGACCCAAAAAGAATCTAAACATTCTTCAGATGGCTCAAAATGTCACTGCAAGAATTATATTCAAAGCACGCCTAACTGACCACATCACAGCCATCTAACACACTCTTTACTGGCTCCCGATAGCAAGTAGAATAAAATATAAAACAATAATAATCACTTCAAGTTAATTAACAACATTGCTCCCTCCTTTCTTACACCACTAATATACACTCAAGCAGATGTGAGAAACAGAAGAAGAAGCAACTAGAATGTCCTCTTAGAACCAACATCCATCTGCAAGACTAAACAAACAATAGGACATTCACATACACAGCCCCCATATTATGGAACACACTACCAGACCCACTTAGATCAATCAAAGACCTTCAAACCTTTAGAAAAGGATTAAAAACCCCGCTCTTCATCGATTACTACAATAGCCCCAACTGCAACAGTAACCAGTACTCAACTAACACTTCCACTCATCAATCCACCCCCCACCTCCCCAGTTTCTATCCCCCAGTTAGCAACATAGCAAGTATTCTTGCTAACATTCCTAGCGATATAATGTTAATAGTTACTATGTAAATAGTTAAATGTATAACCATTTCTTTTACACTGTTCTATGTAACTTGTTAGTTCCAATGTAAACCGCCCCTGATCTTTGGAAGGGGCGGTACAGAAAACCGTTTCAAATAAATAAATAAGGGAAACAAAGCTAAGGAGGGGAGTAAGCAGGAAGGGAAAAATCTAATACATTGAGAACCCAACTATCCAATTACGTTTTTGCTGGCAGCTACATTAACTCACCAGTGAAATCTTCCAGACACTCACAAGCATAGCCTCCCTCCCTGCTGCGACATACACCATTGCTCCCACAGGGGCTGGAATAGCAGAGGTCCACCTCTGTCTCGCAGTAGTCACCGGTAAAGCCTGGAGGGCAGCGGCAGCGGAGGCCACTGACAGGATGGACAGGGCGGAAGAGGATGGTGTCCGAGGCAATGAAGGGCGCTGAGCTGTCAAATTTGAGTACAGACACACAGCGCATGTAATTCTCGCAGGGCTCCCGGAGGCAGATATTGTCATCAAACGGCAGCACACGCTGGGCAGAGATGGCAGCCAGCAGAGTGCGGTTCAGGTAGAGCTGCTCCTGCAGGGCCTCCGAGGGGAAGAAGCGGTCACGGGAGCCACCAGGCAGCAAAACGGACAGGCTGACATTCAGGACAGCTGCCTGCACATCCGTGTCATTCTGGATGTTGAAGATCACCACGTCATCCTTGGGGGCAGCAAGCACAGCAGCCACGCCCTCAATGAAGAGGGACAGCAGAGGGGACAGGAAGCGCTCCTGAGACATGTTTTCTAGCCGTAAGGTGATGCTGTGGGTTAGCATCTCATCCGTAATGACAGTGACCTGTAAGGTGCACTGTGCGGTCACACTGTGGATGCCATCTGCAGAGAGAAACACAAAATAGGACTTAAGAGGGGGTTCATAAACACCAATTTCATACAATATATTCCAATTTCTTCGCAATGAAAAAGAAAAGCAGATGGTGTTCATTAAAACATCTAGACCTTCAGACAACACTATAGGCAGGTATATAAACAGTTGTGGAAGAAGACAATGAGCAGCTGCCATATTTACTCATACTCTATGATATAATATTATGTAGTGAAAATTATTACTGTTGGTTTGCCAGCACTAAATCTACTGAGTATTTTTCATAACTCACTAGGCTATGGAATTAACTATAATCCTAAAGGGCTAATAACCCTCAGAATATAACACCACCTACTATTTGAAGCTGTACAGCCCCTGCGATCATCACTTGATGTAACTCTGCGTAGTGAATAATTTCTCAGATGACATCAGAATGACTGCTGGTCTGCATAAATGTGTAACTGTAACCTTCCTTAATGGAAAACCAAGTAAATCTAAAGATATTTCTGTAATGGACTGTAATATAAAAGAGCATGAGCAGGAAGTCATACATATATGCATATATATCAACACCAATTACTGAGCGAAATGATAAGCAAATATACTATAAAAGATAAAAACCGATACTGACAAGTACTTTAACAGCACAGAATAAGATACAAGCTATTAATCAGCTGTGTAAGAATAAGAAAACTCCTCCATGCCTATTAGGTAATCTATAAGAAGCAGTGTATGCCAAGATTGTATAGGCCAAGAATGTGATATGGGTCCTATAGAAATATATTACACATATAGAGCTACCTTCATAGGCCTCCAGGCAAACTTAACAGCGTCGACAGTTCCAAATGCTCAAAAAGTGCTGAAATACCATAGTCAATTTCTACTGTTAAACTTGGACAAGCATTCTGATGAACAGAAAGAATGAGTCAGAATCCACCAGCACATTGGGAAGGGGAGGGGGGGGGGGGAAGCAACAGAACTTGCAAAACAAGAGACCACATGATTTAAGGAATCGGATAGGTTAACAGCCACTTTGATACTATTGTTATTTTTAGAAATAAATACATTTATAAAAGGAAAAACAAGTGACTAAGGCACAAATGCAGACAAGATTCATAGCTAGCACAGGACAAGGTAAAACAGACAAATGCAGGTTCTGCAGCATTGCAGTGATACATCTTTTTACTCTGTGTGACATGCCAATGTCACAAGGCCTGTACACAGAAAGGCACAATAAAGTAGCTCATCTCATCCACTGGAAACTGTAAAAACATCCTATCATTGTATGAAAAAACAGACACTAGGATCATGACTCTGAGAACTATGGAGAATGAAAAGATTTTGATCACTTCGGGCGTTCCCATCCCCACTCAAAGCAAGAAATCCAGAAGCACAAGGAACAACATTACTAACAGAAATGTCAGTACCAAGTGATTATTCTGTAGTACGTGTGGAGAAAGAGAAGATCCTCCAATACCCAAGATGTAATTAGAGAGCAGGAAAATGGTGTGGGAAGATACAGAAGTCATCCCAGGGGAGGCTCAAGGCAATCTGCTGCCTGAGGCGAGGGATGAGATGGTGCCCCCCCGGCGCATGCCCCCCCTCCCCAGCATGCGCCCCCCATACGCCATCCCCCCCCCCCAGCGTGCGCCCTCCCCCCTGGGTAGGGATATTTCTCAAAACTCCAGTCAGGGACTGAACCAAATCAAAAAGTCAATTAGATAATGTGGAGCAAATGAAGATGTTCACACACCAAGGAACTAAAAGAAAGAGCGAGAACCACAGCAGTATATAACTCCAAAATTATAATTCATTTGTATTTTGTTATAAACTGCATTATGGTGCTTGCTTTTTCTTTGAACATACATTTTGCATTCACAGAACCCCCTCCTCAACAATGGGTACAGAGCAGAGATAGGACATTCACCCACAGAACTCAATATATATTAAAAAAAAAAATCTGATTCTGGTCATCTCACCAACAACAAACATTCTCCAGTACCAGGCATATTGGGAACTAATATAATACACTACTAAAGTCACTAAGATCTGCAAGGCCAAATCTCTTTACCATACCAGCATACACTTCCAATACTCATAAAATAAGGGGCCTACCAAGAAAAAAGCAGCACTATAAACACTGCAATGGGCCCCAAAACATCCATACACCTATTTGAAAAGCTGAACAAGTCAAATTATTATAGTACAGATCCCTACGTACAAACTCCATGTTAACAGAACACCTGGCTTGGTCACACACTCAGAACACAGACCCTCACCAAATACAGAATAAGTGACCACAACCTAGAGCAAAAATAAAAATATGTAGACAAAAATTAAAATGAAACCCCAAGAAGCCAGACTCCGCATGCGGTACCACACCAGATAAGAGATGCAGTTCCCCATACTGTGTGAAATATAGATAGCAGAAAGTCCAGTCACTAAATTGAAAATAAAATAATGTTTTCTACCTTTGTTGTCTGATGATTTTTGATCATGCTGGTCCCGATCTGAGGTTTCTGTTTTCCTCTGTCTTCTCTTAGCTCTTTCTATGGTCTATAGTCCATCTGCCATTTCTTGTCTCTCCTTTTGCTTTCTTCATTTTCTTCCATCAGCCTTTTTTTCAGTCCCAGTAACTCTCCCTAGTATCAGCCCCCTTTACAGCCTCCCCTCCCAGTACCAACCCCCATGCCTTCCCAGTACCGCCAGCAGTCCCAGTGCCCCCTCCCATGTCAGCTCCCTTTCTCCCCTGTCCATCCGCCTTCCAGTGCCATCCCCGGGTGTCAGCTCCTTCCAGTTCCCCCCCCCCCATGCCTGCTCCCTTCCAGCTCCCCCTCTCCAGTCTGCTCCCTTCCAGGCCCCCCTCTCTGCTCCCTTCCAGCTTCCCCCCATGTCTGCTCCCTCCCCTCCTCACCTCAGCTCACTGATTCATCATTGAAAATCAAATGAAAGCAGCCATGGGAACATTTCTCCGTTCCCGCGGCTCTGCTTTCAAACTGCTGGGTCACGTCCTGGAACCGGTGGGGGGGGGGGGCGGGTATTGGCGGTTCCACCATAGGCAGTTTCTAGGGAGTGGCAAATCAGTGCCGCCCCCTAAAAACTGCCACCTGAGGCCACCGCCTCAGTTGGCCTAATGGTAGAACTGCCCCTGAGTCATCCCGTTTGTATTGGGCATCAACCAGCCTGATTATAAAAAATTTCCAAGCACACCTTAAGAACTCCAGAAAGCTCTCTCTTTGCCACAGTGCAAATGTCCAGATAAACATTAGCTGTAAACCTGAGAGATTGTGATCTTCTCCAACATACCCTGGCTTAGGAGCCAGGTTCATTCCTGTGATGGTATGCACAGTACTGATCAGTCTGGAGATATTACCTCCTTTTCCCTTTCACTATGGATGTTACTACACTGCCCTTGCTATCTATACCTGTTCTGTGAATAAATGAAGGCTCCGCTTTGAATGTTGTCACGCTAGAGCTTTTAATCAGATATAATTTCACTAAAAAATAATTGAAAACAAACACTTGAGGGCAGGCGTAAACAAGAAAGCATCTGCCAGGAGTGCACACATTTTTTAATGCATCCATGGAAACAAAGCACCAGGGGTGTGTGTGATCAAACAATAGGGTTCAAAGCCTGCCTGAAAAAACACTGGGTCTCCAATAAAGGCTCCGGGTTACCTCCAGTCAGCTGCTGAATGACAATTTACACCGCGGGAGGAAAGCTGAACTCAGGAGGGTCTACACCTCACCCCAAAGGGCACAGCTGCATCCTGACACATTCAGGCAGAAAAGGAAGGGGCAGGGCAGGGGATCTGCTTCTAAGGTTCTGCCTCTCATCACGTTCAAACTTGTAACTTCTTCTTTAACCTAGGAAAATCGGTACTAGGATTCCCTACATGGACTGGGACCAACCAGCAATGTATAACCTCTTGAAATCGCCTGCAGTCTGCATCATGCCTTCTGCATTCCACTGGAGCTTCTAACATCTCCAGAAAAACAGACTGTGCCTCCAGCAGAATCATTGGACCTGCTATAAAACAAAAAACCTCAAAATATCTCTGGAACAGCTCCAAAAATCCTTGGCAAGAGCATAAAACTGGCCTACATGCCTAAGGGCATACAGTTATCTGTGATATTACTATTACATTTTATGCGAGAAATGTAGGGGAATTTATCTAAGATCAGAGATGCAGGAATAAGGATCGCTCAGGCCTCCCAAAACTTTGGTGTTCTAAACATTCAGGATCTAATTTGTTAAGTCTTCTCATTTTTGATCACCAGAAAAATTTCCCACACAACAAGCAAAACGCATTGATAGAAGATCAGTTTTCTAATCTCCATGGTCTCACCTTTAGCTTATCTGAAAAGTCCCCATATACAAAGCTTCCAGGTAGACCAGTTCCTGGTGTTGTCTTCCTTCTCCTGACGCATGCTGCAACCTCTAAGGGTTGATTTCAAAATGTGAAAAACAGGTCCAAAAAGCCCACAATGCACTTGCATTTAAGGTCAAAAGTCTACTTCCAGAAACCAAGTCACTTGCCATGATAAGCTCAGTTTTATTACCCCCATGGTCCATGGGTACTATGTACATAGAAGTCTACAAACTCATTTCAAAGGGAAATTCCCCTCCACATACATGAAGATATAGCTTTGATTTTCCTAAAAAAAAAACCACATTCTTTTTCAGGGTTAAAAAATCAATTTGTCTACTCATCTAGGGTTGCCAACTGGCTCCAGATGCACCCGACAGGTTTGATCCAGTCCTGGGTTTACCTCATCGCATGCAGGGATATGTAGTTCTGATTTCTCCATTGCACTCCATAAGAAAAGGAAAACTACAAGTAACTGCATGGGATAAACCCAGGACTGGAGCAAGCCTGTCAGGTGCATCTGGAGCCAGTTGGCAACCCTATACTCATCTGGGGTAAGTGAATTTTTTCAACAGGTGAGGAAGCACCATATTTGGGACCCAAGGAAGAGCAGATGTCTTCTACTCTAATCAAGTCCTGAAGGGAAGCCACATCTTTTCTCCCAATCAGGCCTGGGAGGACAAAAAGTCAAGGAAGGAGACAGAAGAGTAAGGTGTGAATCCAGAAGAGCACAGTTGCTAAGTTACCCATTTCCAGGAGTAAGATATTTTGCCAATTCTGGTTTTAAATTTGCATTACAGTGCAATATGGTATTTATAGTCCCTGATTTTACCCATTGAAATCAGTGCTGCATGCCCCATAATGCATCAGAATGAAATTGTCAGAAATCCAGAATTGGCTTAAAATCTCACTCCCGGAACTGGGTAACTTGGGCCGGAAGGACTGGGGTTTCTAGTCCCACAGGTGCTCCTTGTAGTCTTGGGCAAGCCACTTAACCCTCCATAGCCCATGTTCCCTGTAAAATAGTTATCTCCAAGTTATAATGCCCTGTTCAATGTAATTTCAGTTTGTTCAATGTAAACCGCACTGATGAAGAATAGCGCAGTATATAAGAGAATGTAAATAAATAAATAAACTTGGCAGTGCTACAAGAGTACGTCAGTGAAGAGGGGGAAGAGAATGAACTGCACCTAGGTGGAAGGTATGAACCTGCCATCTATTACCACTCCCCCCCCCCCTTAAAAAAACCATGGTGGAAGCATTTTGTCTCTGATGTGGAGTTGCTAAGTTACCGATTCCAGGAGTGAGATTTTAAAGCCATTCCTGGATTCCTGACAAGCTTATTCTGATGCATTATGGAACCTGAAGCACTTTTTTCAATGGGTAGAATCAGAAACTATAAATTCAGAACTGCATTGCAAGGCAAATTTAAAACCAGAACTGGCTAAACATCTCACTTGTGGAACTGGGAGGAAACTGTTCAAATCCGGTGTGTTTCCATGCATGCAATGGGGCAAAACCAGGATTGTATTACCCTCTTCAGGTTGACTTGGAAGTTGGATGAGAAAGTAACTCTACACATTCCTAGAGCTGCTAAGTTACCCAGTTTCAAGATGGAGACATGTTGGCTAGTCCTGGTTTTGAACTTACATCCCAATACAGTGTAGTATTTGTAGGGTTGCCAACTGGCTCCATATGCACCCGACAGGCTTGATCCAGTCCAGGGTTTACTCCATTACATGCAGGGACATGTAGTTTTGATTTCCCATTGCACTCCATAAGAAAAGCAAGACTACAAGTTCCTGCATGCAATGGGGTAAACACAGGACTGGATCAAGCCTGTCAGGCGCATCTGGATCCAGTTGGCAACCCTAGGTATTTGTAGTCCCCAATTCTACCCATCAAAATCCAGAGTAGTCAAGTTACCCAGGTCCAGAAGTAAGATTTTTTCCCAATTCTGGTTTTTAAATTTGCATTGTAATGCAGTATGGTAATTGTAGTCCCTGATTTTACCCATTGGAATCAGTGCTGCAGATCCCACAATGCAACAAGATGAGCTTGCCAGAAATCCAGAACCGGCTTAAAATCTCACTCATGGAACTGGATAACATGGCAACTCTGTTGTAACTATGATGAAATCCTTACTAAAGCAAACCCCTGGGAGGGCTATTAGTGTCCTGTGTTTGAGAGATAAGTAGCAGTTCTCTGCTACTCCAGTTTCAGCGTTGCAAAGTTAACCAGTTTCACAAGTGAGATTTTTGGCCCAATCTGGTTTTAAATTTGCCTTGCAATACAGTATGATATTTATAGTCCCTGATTCTACCATTGAAATCAGTGCTTCAGGTTCCATAATGCATCAGTATGAGATTGTCAGAAACCCAGGACTGGTTTAAAATCTCACTTCTGGAACACGGTAACTTAGCAACTCTTTTTACTTTAATATAAGATTGATTTTACTTAAGGAAACCCAAATTGTTTCTAATCTTCCAATGAGGTAAAACCAAGACTGGATCAGCCTGTCTCTTATGACATGGAGCTATGTGGTCACGTTCCTTTATGACAGTGGTTCTCAACCAGTTCTCTGGTTAACAACCCCCTCCTTCCCCCCCCCCCCCCCGAGGCCAATTAGGTTTTCAGGATATCCACAATGAATACAGATCTATCTCATGCATATTCATTGTGGATGTCCTGAAAACCTGGGGGTACCAGAGGACTGGGTTGAGAACCACTGATTTAAATAAATGAAGAAATGAGTTCCCCCTCTCTTTAATTTTGGCATTAGGCATGACTTTTATTCTCTGTATGCAAAGTTCCAGCAGGTGCTTGGAACAGGAGTAAACTGGATTCTTTGTAAGATGTGATCCTGTCATGAGCGCAGAAAGAACTACTGTGACCTTGGAACTTCACTACTACTACTACTATTAATCACCTACAACAGTGTCAGTAGGAGACGACCCGAAGAAATCAGTGAAGTCAGTGCAGCAAACACCAGCTCGAGCCCAACCAGTTCTAGAGAGAACTCCCGCATTTCATCATTTTAGCACATTCCCTTACCAGCCTGACCAGTTACTCTGGAGACCTCCAGAAGCTCCCAAAGAGCAGTCTAGACTCTCTGAGAAAGGCAGGGACCCTGCAGCGGCTGCTCCAAGGCCCTAGAGTTAGCAAAACCCATACTGCCTGAAATTAATTTCTTCACAAAATATCTTAGAGCCTCAAAACCCCCATTTGGCTGGAAAAACAAGACTGCATGTTCCAGAATGCTTTAGGCTGGGGTTTATAAAGCCAGGAACAAGGGAAAACCTTATGAACTGATAGTAATGCTGCCAAGTTGACGACACATGTTCAGTTTCTGGACCCTGCCCTAGCTCCTTGTGGGGCAGGAGAGAGGTTGGGAGTGCTAGTCAACTACACTAATTCTAAGTAGTAAATAGCACGGAGCTGAAACCTACCTTTGGCCAGTGTGTAGTTCTAGAAAGAGGAAATTGGGGCCTAACCCCCAGAGAAGATAATAAAGGTAGCCCATGACAGCTCACTAATAGAGTGCAGAGAAAGGCTGTGCCTGATGACTACCTGATAGTATTGCCATTTCACTCCATGTCATAGTGAACAAGCTAATCCATTCCTGGTTTTACTCTGTTGCATGCATGGACTTCTAGTTCTGATTGTCCCATTGAATTTCCCGAGAACATCAAAACGACAAATCATGCATCCAACGGGGAAGAAACAAGACTGGATTAGCCTGTTTCATAGGACATGGAGTCAGGTGACAAGCCTACCTGATGACAGCTGGAAGAGCAGGAGCATGGCACTAGGCCAGGGGTGGGCAAACGTTTTGACTCGAGGGCCGCAATGGGTTCATATATTGGACCCGGGGGCCGGACCAAGAGTAGATGGACGGTGTGTATGTGTGAATTAATATAAATTTTGGGATTCTGCAATAAAGATCTATAAATCAAAATAGGAGTTAAAACAGAAATTACTAAACACAACAGAAGAATAATAAAAATTAAAATAAGCAAGTGCAAATAATAGCGTGCAATTGAAGAAGAAGCAGATACCATCACGGACACTAGTCAGAAGGCCTCAGGAGATTACCATATTTTTCACCCTATAAGACGCATCTGCCCATAGGCTGCTTGTTATGTTGGCTAGCGCTTTCTTCTCTTCTAGCGGCATCACAAAATGACTGCCGGGCGCCGCATGGATCGCTCCTCACTAGCAGGCGCGCGGAAAGGCAGTTGACGTCATCTGACGTGACGTCAACTCCCTGCCTGCACGTGCGGCTCAATCCGTACTCCGCCCACGGCCCCGCACCCCCACTAGCTGCTGGCCGGCCCAGCCACTACCATGCCGTCCATACAGGCTTATGAATGTTGGGAGGGGCCGGATTAAAAGGTCCGCCGGGCCGCATATGGCCCGCGGGCCGTAGTTTGCCCACTCCTGCACTAGGCTGTATAGAATGGCTCCTTGAGAAGAGCCAGATGACTAACACTCAAGTTAGAATGCATGAAAAGAGAAAATGCAGCAGCAATCAGAAGGGAGGAGCTCTGTGCACGGCGTCTCTGAGTCATGGCTTGCAAGGGATACATCCCAGGATACTGAAAGAGCTCAGAGAGGTTCTTGCAGGACCGTTAAAGGATGTCTTCAACAGATCTTTGGAAACAGGAGAGGTTCCTCAGGACTGGAGAATGGCTGATGTTGTACCGCTACACAAAAGTGGTGACAGGGAAGAAGTGTCAAACTACAGGCCCGTGAGCCTTACCTCGGTGGCAGGAAAAGTAATGGAGGCGCTCCTGAAAGAGCGAATAGTGAACTTTCTCAAAACCAACAGGTTGCAAGATCCGAGGCAACATGGTTTTACCGAAGGACGGTCTTGCCAAACAAATCTTTGACTGGGTGACCAAGGAACTAGATCAGGGGCATGCGATGGATGTCATCTACCTGGATTTCAGCAAAGCCTCTGATACTGTTCCTCATAGGAGGCTTGTCAATAAACTCAGTAGCTTGGAGATGGGTCCCAAGATGGTAAACTGGATTAGAAATTGGTTGACTGACAGACAACAGAAGGTGATGGTACATGGAGCTCACTTGGATGAGAGGAAGGTGATTAGCAGGGTGCCCCAGGGTTCGGTCCTGGGCCCGGCACTGTTCAATATATTTGTAAGTGATATTGCTGAAGTACTGAATGGAAAAGTGTGTCTTTTTGCAGATGACACAAAAATTTGCAACAGAGTGGACTCCTCCGAGGGAGTGGTTAACATGAGGAAAGATCTAAAAAAGCTGGAAGACTGGTCTAATGCTTGGCAACTACGATTTAATGCGAAAAAGTGCAGTGTCATGCCCTTGGGTAGCAGAAATCCAAGGGAAATATACACGATAGGGAGCGAGAGGTTGGTATGCACAGTTCAGGAGAAAGACCTTGCTTAAGATAATTATCTCTGATGATCTCAAGGTCGCAAAACAGTGCGACAAGGCGGTGGCAAATGCCAGGAGGATGTTGGGCTACATACAAACAGAGATTACCAGCAGAAAGGAAGGGGTACTTATGCCACTGTACAAGTCACTGGTGAGGCCTCACTTGGAATACTGTGTTCAGTTTTGGAGACCGTATCTTGCAAAAGATGTAAAAAGACTGGAAACTGTTCAGAGAAAGGTGACCAAAATGATTTGGAGCCTATGACAGAAGCCTTATGAGAAGAGATTTGAAGACCGAAATATGTACACTTTGGAGGAGAGGAGGGACAGGGGAGATATGATTCAGACCTTTAAATACTTAAAGAGAAATGATGAACCAACAAACCTCTTCCAAAGACGGGGAAGCTGTAAAACTAGAGGGTATAACATGAAGCTGCAAGGGGGTAAATTGAAAGGCAATATCAGGAAATATTTCTTCACTGAAAGGGTGGTGGATGTTTGGAATGCCCTCCCGATGGAAGTGGTGAGGGCAAACACGGTGACGGAATTCAAAACGGCATGGGGCAAACACAGTGGATCCCTTTACAGCAACAGGATAAAAACAAAATAAACGGTACCATCTAACTTCTGAACCATCTAACGTCTCAACAAATAGGGGTGTCCTACAAGGAGTGGTGGGTTCACCCCTAAACAAAGACATGGGGTGGGGTGGCCTGCACAGAGCGACAGGTGCACCTACTCTTGCCATCTTGCTGGGCAGACTAGATGGACCATGCTGGTCTTTATCTGCCATCACTTACTATGTTACTATAGTACCAGCAGCCAGGTCACTCGCTTTTTGGCACATATTATCGCTGAGACTTGAGATAAAAGCCCATGAACAATATACCCCAGGGCTTCACTGTTACCTCATTAAGCATTCTGACTTGTGACCACCTCTCAGGGGTTGTCCGTGTCTGCTAATATGTTATTTCTTGGAAAACAGCTGGGAAAAACCAAGCACTGTGAATTGTCAGACAGTATGTGACCCTGGGTAAACGCTCCTTAATGCAATGGAGGCCAATGTATCACAGGGTGCTAAGCAATAGCAAGGCAGCTTCCGCAGTGCCTGATGACATCACAATGCATCGGATGCACTAAACTGACAGCAGAGCCAGCTCAGGGGAGGAAAATGGTAAACAGTGACCAAAAATGCAACGTGTGCCTTCGAGTCAGTCCTGACTCCTGGCGACCCAGAAGCTCCTGGGTTTTCTTGGCAGTGTCACCGGAAGTAGATTGCCAGGCCTTTCTTCCGAGGCAATGGAGGGTTAAGTGACTTGCCCAAGGCCACAAGGAGTGCTAGTGGGAATCAAACCCTAGTTGCTTGGTTACCAATCCAGTGTTCTAACCACTAGGCTACTCCTCCACTCCAAACAGTGACCACTGGTAGCCAAATCTGCAGTTCAAGCTACGATATCAATGAGGCCTGGCCTCACAAAGCACTCATGGCATCTCCTATGACTGTCATCACTAGGACTGGATCAGCCTGCCCCTTATGATATTTATTTATTTGGCTGAACTTTTATACCGCTTTTCGCAAAGGTCAAAGCGGTGTACATGTATTTATTTAAAAGGATTTCTATACCGCCTTCACCTGTAATCAAGGCGGTCTACACAGCAAACAATCGAAGAAATACTGACTTTTGTGTGTGCATGCAGTGAGAAACAGTGAACGCGTGTGTGTGTCGGGTGGTTTTGATTCATGGTGGGCTATTTACAGCGTGCGCTATTATACAATATTATGTACATAAATGAGAAGGGAGGGGGGTTGGTCTGTAGTTCTGGCTGGGGGGCAGGCTATGTGACGTCACCGTAGTGTTCGATGAAGAGGGTCGTTTTGAGCTGTTTCCGAAAGTCCTTGATGTCTGTTGTTGATCGTAAGTCATCAGGGAGGGTGTTCCAAATTGCAGGTGAAGCCAACGATAGAGCTCTTTTTTGCAGTGTCCTTGCGTACATTGGTGAAGTCTTTTGGGGTATTGATGAGGTTGGAGGTGACTCGCCTCTTCGGTCTTGTGCTGCTATCGGATTGTATGAGTGGCTGTAGGCTGAAAGCTGAGGTCTGTTGTTTGATTTTGAATATGTTTATGACTGTCTTATATCTGATGTGGGAGCTGATTGGTAGCCAGTGGAGGTTTTTTAAAATGGGTGTGATGTGTTCTTGTCTTGATGAGCCAGATATTATGTGTGCTGCTGTGTTTTGAGCCATTTGCAGTGGCCTTAGTGTCTGCTTTGTTAGGCCGAGATATATTGGGTTGCAGAAGTCTAGGATTGGTGTTATTAGTGCCTTACAGACTGTACGGAAGTGTTCCTGAGAGAGGAGGGGCTTGAGGCGTCGGATTAGTCTCATCTTGTAGTATGCATTTTTGGTGGTTCTGCTGATGTGTGATTGTAGGTACAGTTCTTTGTCGAGGGTCACTCTGAGGTATTTCACTTCCTGTTTTATGGGTATTGTTGTGTTGTTGATCTTGATGTTGGATGGAGGGACGAAGTTGGTGTTTCGGGAGATGATTAGTGCCTCAGTCTTGCTGTAATTTATGGTCAGGTTGTTGTCTTGAAACCAGTTGTTCATATGCCTGAGACATAGAACATAGAACTTCGAACAGGTTAACAACTTTTACGTGAAACATTAACTTTATACAATAAAATATGGAGCTAGGTGGTCATGAGTGGTCAAGAGCAGCAAGGTACAACCCAGGGAAGCCAGGTTCAAATCATATTACTAGTATCTTGTGATACTGGGCAGGTCACTTAACCCTCCATTGCCTCAGCTACAGATTAAATTGTAAGCCTTCTAGGGACAGGAAAATACCTACTGTAGCTGATTGTAACTCACCTTGAGTATCTGAGAAATGCATGAACTCAATTCTTTCCCTTCCATTTCTCATGTTCCTCCCCCATGTGGTCCCTGGGGCAACTCACCTGTCAGTGGATCAGCAATTCCTAAGTGGCATAGTGTCACCTGGGACCCCTATTACAGGGTACGGAAATAGTGAACTGGTTTTCTATTGTTATAAACTATCCTGTTTAACAGGCTAACCAGAATATGTAAATTGACTTGTTTCCTGGATTAAACAATGCAAAGATACCTGATGAAAATTCATTGTGCACAATCCATAATGCATAATGCAAGCCCCTCTGCTGTGCTTAGGTAGGTTGCAATGTGTTATTGTCACTATTAAGGCAACTGAAGGCACTTGGCGGTATATGTTCTGTTCCACAATGATATGTATCCTGTCATGGTTGACTGCGTGATTAATTATTATTACAATCACTGAACAGAGCTCAATGTTCTCTGCCTGTTCTTGCTATAGTAACACTGACTCACTCAGGCATCAACGCCACACAGTCTTTGGCCTTCAGCCTCTCTACCCTGTAGTCCTATTGTGTGGTTAATATAAAGCACTCTGCAGCTACAAGCCCAAATGAATGAGCCAAGAATTGGAACAAAGACAGCTCATTACATGGGTGCTAGGTGAATGGGTAAACGAAAAACCTGCCAGTTCCCTACCTACTCAATACCCAAAGCGGCAGGTGGTGTGCAGAATGCACAGGAGATCAGACAGTCAGGCCACGAGGGTTTACAGTTATAGACTGCACTAGCAGGACTAGTGTTAATCATGCTGGAGCCAAGGGCAGAAATTTGGGAAGAAGCCCCAAAACCCACCGGCAAGCTAGGAGCACTCTGTGGCATGAGGCCCCAGAGTAATTGCCCTGGTTGTACGTCCCCTAACACGGCCTCCATCTCTCACACCTGTGCCCGTAACAGCACATACCTGCAGAGATGCAGAAAGCTCCCTTCACACATGTGCACTGCATTTTCAGTTATTTCACATTGGAAATCCATAGAAAAGAAAACAAGATTTCCTGCTCTCTATCGCTTATCAAATAATCTTCCTCTTGCTTTCAGATCTGATTTCTTCTGCTCCAACTGTCTCTACAGGCAACCAGCTGGAACTGTATCTGCTTTCCTGTGAACACAACAGCCATTCTTCTGAGAAACATGCAAGCCGAGAACAAACAGTTGCATCTCACCACTGCAGGTGTTCACCCATTGTTTCACCTGTACAGGTGAGCAAATGTAAATACCGGTATCAGAATACGGCAGGCAAGTCACCTGATCATCTACCATATGGAGAAAGGCAACGGCAGAGGGCCACAGATAACACCAACTAGAAGCCCCCCCCCCCCCCCCCGCGCTCACCAGCAGAGGCAGGGGCACATCACACACTGTGTGACAGATTACACCCAGAAAACAGATTCTCCTACCAACAGATTACTAGAAAAAGAAAAGGGTTTACCTTGCAGTGCCTTAAAGATCCTGGAATTCACGTGGTCAGAACTGAGCAAAATAAAAAGGCCAGAAACATTTAAGAAGTGTCTTTTTTCCCCGCACCAAGTGATACCATGAGATGGAAGGAAAGTGCCCAGCACTGGTCCTTATTCCCTTTAAGGTGATACAGTGAAATAAAAGGGGAAGGTCTTTTACATGTAGTGTACATGTATGCAGTATTGACCATTCTTTCATTAATTGAGACATGTGATCAACTGCTCTCCTTGTATGTTCTTATACACATGTAATCGCCCTGGAATCATTTCCCTAGGTTCAAATTAAAAGGATGAAAATGATGGTTTCCAAGAACACCATCTGAGATCAAAAGAGAACACAAAATACAATAATCACATTTTCGAGGCAAAGTAAGTCCTGTTCAACAAGCTATTGCAATCTAGAAGGTCAATGTATAAAACAGAGACCTTTGAATTATGTGCGTATAGCTGACCTTTCACCTCTAGACCAAGATCATAGTCGTTTCTAATCATCCTTGCAAGACCACTGGGACTTCCCTGATGTCAGCAACTGGAGACAGAGCAAAGCACTTTGTTAATCTTATATCAGCTGGTGTGGCCCTTGGGTCCCCAGTATTTGCTCTGACTCCAGTTGAGGATGGAAGGCTGACGTGGCAAGCGACTACTAAAAAACAAAACAAATTTGAGTAGGCATCATGTTGCTGAAGGAAGGCGTTCTTCCTTCAACCCACTCTTGTGCAGTAGCAACCGTTATGACCTGGGCTGGGCTTGCCGGAGGCTACCTCAGAGCCCCAGTCCCTTGTGGAGGGTTTGGCTTTTTCCTCCTCAGCTCACCCCTATCAGCATATGTTTCTCAGGTCTTTTGCTCGCTGGGACTGTGGCTAGAGCTGTGGAGTGCAGAGGGCAGGTGCTAGTCCATTGAGGGTGTTTGGAAAGCTGCTGATAGTTGCGCAGGGGGCAGGCCTCGGTTATGAGAGCAGCAACCCTTGTAGACGTGCTTGATGCCTGCATGGTTTAGACCTCCTTGGAGCATTTCCTTCCTTGTGGTAGGTCACCAGTTTGAGTGAGTACTGAAACTGGAAAAAAGCCCACCCAGTACTTTGCAATTTTTTCTTTGCTTATATTACTGGCCTTCCTTCCTGCTTGGGGCATGTAGCTTGTGCCTCCCAGTTGGCCCGGGAGAAGTGCTTCTATGCTGCTGGTAACTGATAAAACCTCCTATTTTAAATGGGTCCCCCTACAACTACAGACGACACTTCCTTATTTAGGAGTATGGTTAGACTCTGAGTTAACTTTCTCACCTCAGCTGACAAAGCTCACCAAAGCATCGGTCCAACCCTTTCTGGATAAAACACTCCAAATTACAGTTCTTTTGCATACTGTGCCATCATGCTTAGATTACTGTAGTATCTCTTACTTCAGTCTTCCTCAATGCCAGATAAAGTGGCTTCAAACTATTCAAAACATGGCGATTTGTTCCTTAACTCGATCTAGAAAATATGACTGGGTCACTCCACTTTTAATTCAATACATTGGTTACCCATAAGCTGTCATATTCAGTTTAAGCTATTAACCTTGGTTCACAAAGCTCTTCACAAGCTGGCTTCCGAATACCTTACCTCACATAACTTTGCATGCTCCAGCCAGAGCTTTGCGGTCAATCCAAGGTCTACAGCTGCACTTTCCATCTCTGGCCATTGTCAAACATGAGAATACTTGGAAGTCCCCCTTTTTTGCAGCAGCCCCATCCCACTGGAACAGCTTACCTGCCCCTATCTGTTTGGAACATAGGTTTGGAGCCTTTAAAAAAGCCCTAAGAACATTTCTTTTCCCAAAGCAGTCTTTGATCTTAGATCTACGGCACCAGTGGGTGGTGGTCGACAGCCATTTGCCTAGACTTGATCTTTCTTCCCTAATCTTGACCCTGTCCCCCTTCCTTTAATCTTGTACCCCCTTGTCTAATCTTTTCTTATTGTGTTATTTACTTTCCTATCAATTCTTGTAACTTCCTTTTATCATTTTTTATTATTTTTAATTTTTAATATTTTAATCTTCTAAACCGCAAAGATTGTATTTTCATAATTTGTGGTATATTAAATAAAACATAACCATAAACATAAAAAACAAGATATGTAACCCAGAATAAAAGATATGGGAGGGCATCTTTATCTTTATTTACATTTGATATACCGCCCACACCAAGGCATTAGGGTGGTTTACAATAAAATATCCAAACATTGCTGCAGAAAAAGAAAAGAACGCTATGTTAAGACAAGAAAGAGGCAGAGAAAACAGCAAAACATAGACAAACTAATGGGAGTTAGGGAGTCATTCTTTAATGTCAAAAGCTTGTTGAAATAAGTGAGTTTTTAAAAGTTTCTTGAAAGTTACATAAACAGATTGTAAACGGAGTGAAGGTGGTAGGGCATTCCAGAGTGCTGAGCTGAGGAAAAAGAATGCAGCATGTCGAGTCTGTTCCAGGTGTGCTTGAGAAGGAGATGGAAGAGTGAGGCAATTGGCATGAAGGGAGCGTAATTGGCAGTATGGGGTATATAAAGAGATAAGATCAGAAAGGTAGAATGGAGCTGATGAATAGAGTGCCCGATGGGTTAAAATTAATATTTTGTTTTGGACCCGAAAATGGAGTGGCAACCAATGAAGTTTAAACAGGAGAGGAGTAACATCATCTGATTGATGGGCATTCATAGCAAGTCGCGCAGCTGTATTTTGGAGTAACTGTAGACATCGAAGTTGATAAAGAGGTAAATCAGCCAACGCTCCGTTACAATAATCTAATCTACTAATAACTAGAGCCAACAATAAAGTGACAAGGGATGCTGGAGGCAAAAATGAACGGACTGCTCTGATCTGTCTGAGGGCTGAAAATGAACGGCGTATGAGAAGGGATAGGTGTTCATGGAAAGAAAGAGAGGAATCTAAAGTAACGCCCAAATACCGAAAAGAAGATACCAACGGAATGGCAGTGGATGCGAGTTGTGGAGCAATGGAAGGACATGGAGTACTCAGGAATACCCACATTGCAGTTGACTTTGAAGGATTCATATGAAGAAAATTGGAAGTAAGCCAAGACATAATATGGGACAGACAGTCATTGAGAGGGGAGATATCTATATTAACTGGAGATGAGTGAAAGAGAAGAACAATATCATCTGCATACAGATAGGTAGAAACCAGAAATTGCTGAATCAGGGGGGCAGAGGAGCAAGGAAAATATTGAACAACAAAGGGGAGAGAACAGAGCCATGTGGTACCCCACAAGATAAAGAAACGGGGGAGGATGACTGGTTTTCAGAATGAACAGAGAAAGTGCGTGAACTGAGAAAAGAACGAAACCATTGTAACACCGAGCCACGTAAACCAGCATCATAGAGGCGGGAAAGAAGAGTTCTGTGATCCACAAGATCAAACGCTGAGGATAAGTCCAAAGATATGATTAAGGTGATATCACCCCGATCGTGAACAGAATGAATTTCATTTAGAAGGGCGAGGAAGACTGTCTCTGTACTGTGTCCAGGACGGAAACCAGATTGACGAGGGTGCAAAATGTTTGTAGCTTCCACATGAGCGGCTAATTGTTGGAACACAAATCGTTCTAGGAGTTTGGATAGAAATGGAAGATTTGATACTGGGCGCCAATGTGATAGAACAGAGGGATCCAGTGAGGGTTGTTTGAGAAGAGGACGGACAATTGCAGACTTCCATGGGGAGGGAAAGATACCCGCAGAAAGGCTAGAGTTTATGATGGTCAGGATAATTGGTAATAATTTATTTATTTATTTATTTATATTCTCTTATATACTGTGCTATTCTGCATCAGTGCGGTTTTACATTGAACAAACTGAAATTACATTGAACAGGGCATTATAACTTGGAGATAACTATTTTACAGGGAACATGGGCTATGGAGGGTTAAGTGGCTTGCCCAAGACCACAAGGAGCACCTGTGGGACTAGAAACCCCAGTCCTTCCGGCCCAAGGTTGCTGTCCTCTAGTGGGATTTGAACCCCCGACCTTCCGACCTGAAGTACCTTGCCCCAACCACTAGGCCACTCCACTCCACTCCACTCCTCCACTCTACTCCAATAATTGCAACCTAGGTTCCATTAGCCAACCAGAGGAAATAGGGTCAAACGCACAGGTGGTCTTTCTGACTCTTGATAGGGTCGTGTACAGCTTGGCAGATGTAATAGAATGAAATAGTGACCAGGTATGAGTCAGTGCCCTATTTCGGGAGGAAGGAGATGCAATAGTCAATTCAGGAAGAAGGACCAGGGGGCGATAGAGGTGGCGGTAATGAGTCAGTGCAAGAAGAGCGCAGCTTCGCAATCTTGTCACAGAAATATGTAGCCAGTGAACCTGGGGCTGATGTCAGAGATACTGTAGAAGAGGGAGATGAGATACTAGAGAGCTTACGAAGGATAGCATATAATTGCTTAGTAGAATTAGCAGCCTCAGAGATCTCAGAGGAGTAGTACATTTCACTTTGTACTTGTCTTTCCTTCTTTGTCTGTGTGTGGTGTGCAGTAAACATGGACAGGGGATATCATTACACCTCCTGCGGGGAGCAGAAACAGTTGTCGGTGGCAGGCTCCTTCTTCAGGAATTGTGATGGTGACCTGCAAGACTTAGGGAGCCTTCCTCTGGCCCTGAAGAATAAGGCCCCTCTTACCTCCTTCTCAGGACTTCCCTCTTCAGTCTCAGGGCAGATCAGCCTAGGACTAAGCTAGAACCTCTCCCTCAGGCATGGACTCCTAGTCTTCCAGATTTTACCCCTGACTTTGTTGCCGCCAAGTAAAGGGCCTCTTTTCAGATGAGGCAGGAGGCCTTCTCATCCCCTCCGACCCAAGGCCCAATTCTTTCCCAAGGTCCTCTTGATCCGCTCTTTCTGAGACCTCCCTTGAAGTGTAAAGTGCCTCCTGCTAGCCTCCATTCAGATATCCCCATGATGGATCCAGAATTGTCACACAGTGATGGAGGTGTTCAGGACTCAGAGAACCTAGAGTCAAATGATGAGGACAATAGTGTCCTGTGCCTATTTGGTGTAGATGAGTTCTCATAGCTTATATCATGAGTTTCAGAGGTTTTTCAGATTTTGGAGGCTTCCCATCCACTGGCAGGGCCAGAGGGGGATCCTATCCTGCAGAGGATAAAGAAACCCTAGAAGGCATTCTTGGTTCATTCCACCATCAAGGACATGGTAATCAAAGAGTGGGAGCAACCAGGAACTAAATTGGGGGCTCGCAGAACTCTACACAAACACTATCCTTCGTCAAAGGAGGTGGATAAGCTCTTTGCTCTTCCCAAGGTGGATGCCCTGATTTTGGCCATTTCCCATAGGACTGCAATCCCTGTAGAGGACGGTACTGCCTTGATTGATTTCTAAGATATAAATATCAAATCCTTCTTGAAACAATCTTCTCTACTATGCCCTTGTTGGTCTCCTCTACAAACCTTTCTGTCTGCATCAGCTCCTCCTTGTTCTGAGAACCAGAAGCTCTTTGCAACAAATGCACCCATATGACTTCTCATCAACTTGGGGAACTCAATGCAAAAGAATGGATAGCACACATGATTGTTATTATTTAACAGCTTTTTTATACCACATCTAGTTGCTGGATTGCTGTCTGCTAAGCCACTCCATTGTTGCTTCTGCCTTCTGCTTAGGGTCATTGTCCTTCTGAAAGGTGAATCTTCTCCCCAGTGCCAAGTCTATGGCAGGTCCAAGGTGGGAGGGGTCAAGATGTATCTTCAGAGGGGGGATCCATATTCTTTCTTCCTTCCAAAACTTCAAAAGGTGATTCTCTCTCTCTCCGTTCCTCCCTCCCTGTAACCCCAGCTCCAGCACATATGAGCAATTAAGAGGTAAATTTGATGCTGGGATAGCTAAGCCTTCTCATTCTGTATCTTGACGGAGCAGCCTAGTGGTTGGGACAAATTACCTCAGGCTGGAGGACCCGGGGTGCAAATCCCACTGAAGGATAACAACCTTGAGCTGGAAGGTCTAGGATTTCTGGTCCTACAGTGCTCCTTGTGGCCTTGGGCAAGCCACTTAACTCTCCACTGTCTCAGGTTCAAATACATAGATTGTGAGCCCTTCAGGGATGAGGGAAAAATATGTGCCGGATTGTATAGAATTGTTAACCACTTAGATATGGTACATAATAGGTGGTACATCAAATAAAATAACTATATGTTAATTCATTTTAAGAGCTGAAAGGAAGAAGAGAGAGTTAATCTTCATGCAATGGCGACACTTATTGGCTGGATTTAGGGCCTATGGCTGCAGAATTCCAGAGTGCAATCTGGTGCAGGATCCCTGGTTGAGGACTGTCACTGAATGGGCTAGATGAGATGGAATAGGGATATAATAGGGCACATAAAATGGGACAATTACAAATTAAAGCTCAGGGCAACATTGCCCAAGAAAGGCCTGCTCCAACTGAGTAAACCCCACAAAACACAGAAGAAAACTTCAAAGCCAAACAAAAACTGGCATTCCTTCACAAACAGCCCTGCTCGGAGTTACATGCTTTCTCTAGCCAGCCTCAGCGCACCTCACATGGTATTTCTATTCATCTAGAAAGGAGAAAATCTTAGCTATGACTTTACAGCAAATTCTAAAAAGCCTGTGTCATATGTATCCCTAGTATGTGTCTACTTATGACCGTTGCTGATAGCCAGTGTTTAATCCTCATCTGAGCGGAGATATATAGGAATGTCTGGGGGGTGCCTGAGCCTGGAAACCATATAAGGATAGGAGATAGCTTTTCCTGATAGGTCCCCCATAGACAAGGTGTTAGAAGCTCCCTTGGATCTACAGCAGCAGTACAATGAACAGCAGGTCTCTGAAGCATGTTGCACACCAGCTAAGAAATTACAGTTTACTGCAGGGTGTTACAAGAGAAGATCGGGTTAGAATAAACAAAGGGCAATAAGGAATTTAATCTAAGAAAAGGAGGGCACCCGATGAATCTATCCAGGTTGTCATTGCTTAGGGTCTGAAAATTAGGGTATGTCTTCTTCTTTGTGGAAAACACTTAGATCTGGGAGAGGCTGCCACGCTCCCATTCATCCTCAGAACTGGTCTGTCATGCCTCACTTCTCAGGCTCTCTTCACCTTATCCCTCTCATCCCTAAACCTCATTTTGATGTACAAGTTGGAATGTGGGAGCCTAAAGTATCTCTTGGTATCATTTGAAAGGAATGTTCCTCTTCTTAATAACATCACAAAAACACTAGCAAAAAAGCAGCTTAAGAGGCAGCGTCTTCCCACTCTGCCTTACATCATCGTGCCTACTGCAGGCGTGATGAAAGATCCTGCATTATCAGGCACCCACATCATTTGAAGAGGTTATCAACATGTGATTCATGCACAAGTCACTCAGTAAGTGCTTCTCTCCTTCAAGTGGGTGTTCTTCGAGACATTAGAAACAGGATTACTCCAGTACTTCCTCATATTTCAGAGTGCTAGAGCCCAAGAATTAGCACTTTACCAAGGAAAGTGGAGCATCTGAGTTAAAGGACATGGCCAACAAAAGAAAGGTTAATCGGCTGAGTTGGCAAAGCCTAAGGCGCAATGGTTCTCCAAAACTCCTATCCTGAATTTGAGACTCCACCAGCTGCTACAGAACCATCAAGCATGCCAACATCAACTTCCACTTACCACTGGAAGGTGGGCTAAGGGTTGAAATCAGTAAACATAAGAATATAAGATATTCCATTCTGAGTCAGACCAAGAGTCCATCAAGTCCAGCATCCTGTTTCCAACAGCAGCCAATCTGGGTCACAGGGTACCTGTCAGGTTCCCAAAAAGGTGCACAGATTTCATGCTGCTTATCCCAGGGGTAAAGCAGGGTCACTTACCTATAATGGGGGTTCTCCATAGACAGCAAGATAAGTCAGTCATCAGGTATGGCTGCTTGTCCAAGAAGAAGCAACGCCAGAGAAACAGCAAGATGCATATAAAGATAGCACATTAATTTATAAAACCCTGACATATTCCAAACACTACACTGAAAATAAAATTAGTTTTTCTACCTTTGTTGTCTGACCATTTTATTTTTCTGACTGAACTGGTTTCAATCTCTTTCCCACATTTCTTGTGTCTATCTTCTCATCAACTCTCCATTCTTTTCTTCTTTCTTTTTTATCTCTTTTCCCCATTTCTCTCTCCTCTGACTCTCTATCCACTCATTTTCAGATTTTACTCCTCTCCTTTTCTTTCACCCTCCACTCTTTGTCAATCTTTTACCTCTCACCTATCTACCAGCTTTTTATCTCCCATTCCTACCCCCTCTCCAATGCTATAGCCCTCGTTGTCCCTCTTCTTCCCCTGCTTCCTATACAATCTCTACCTTTCACACACTCCCTAGCTCCCTATTTCTATTATCTATTCTCACCCCCTCAACCTTCATCTGCCATCATCTACCTCTCATCCCATCACCAGCTCTAGCCCTTTTCCTGTCATGCACCACTCCCTCCCTGTTTCCCAGCTTATTCTTCAGTCTTTCACCCCCTGCTTAACCTCCTATTACCCTCTTTCACTATTTCCCCAGCCACATTTCTACCCTCTCCCTCCTCCTTCAGAGATCCACCCCTTTTCACATCTCTCAACCTCTCTCTAGTCATCCAAAGTTATTCACATCTGGTCTCAACCTTCCGCATCCTTTCTTCCCTATTTTCTTACCTCCATCCCACACTCTCCCTCATATCTATCAATAAGTAAATACTGTCCTCTCCAAATTGCTTGAGCCCCCATCTCTGGTTCCTTGCTCTGCCTCCCACTCTGTCCATATTCCCATGCTGTCACTCAATCTGATTGTATGCTTTCTACAATTATCAAATTCTTCCTTTGTATTCCCCCTTCCTCAAGTCCCTAATCTACTTTCTTCCCTTGCTTTTTCCCTCACATTCCTTACTTCCAGAGTACTGCAGTGCTGGTTCCATCCTTTCTCTATTCTCACCCAGCCTCAGCACTCTCTTCCCAAGTTCTTGCTTTTACTACCTCAGATCTCTATGACTTTCTCCCTCTGCCCCTTCCAGTCCCCATCCCAGTGTCAGCTCCCTTCAGTCCCGTCCCCCCACTGACTAGCCCCCTTCCAGTCCCACTACCATCCCAGTATCAGTCCCTTGCATTCCAAGTCCCCCAGTGTCAGCCCCCTCCAGTCCCCATCCCCAGTATCAGCCCCCTCCAGTCTCCCCCAACTAGCCCCTTCTAGTCCCAGTACCATCCCAATGTCAGCCCTTTGCATTCTCAGCCAACCCGTGTCAGCCCCCTCAGTCCCCATTCCCAGTGTCAGCTCCTTCCAATCCCGCCCACTGACTAGCCCCCTTCTAGTCCCAATACCATCCCGTGTCAGTTCCCATCAGTACAACCCCCACTGTCTAGCCGCTTCCTAATCTCAATACCATCCCCAATGTCAGTGCCCCTCAGTCCCAGTCCTCCCTGCATTGTCTAGCCTCCTTCCAGTGCCAATACCATATCCAGTGGCCGTTTCCATCAGTCCCAGTCCCCTGTCCCCACTGTAGAGCCTTCTTCTAGTCCCAGTAATATCCCCAGTGGCAGCTCCCATCAATCACACACACCCCTCATCTAGCCCCCTTCCAGTCCCAGCCTCAGTGTTGACTTCCTTCCAGCCCTTTCCCCCACCTCACCTCACCTCACCTCATTAGCTGCAGCCCCAGCCTGCCTCCCCTCTCTCCCTCCAGCGTTGTTCACCTTTTACAATCTCTGTAAAACAGCCATGGGAGCATTTTCCTTTCTTCCTGCGGCTGTGCCGCCTTAAAAGTTGCCGGACCATGGCCCTTCTAAAAGCGGTAACAAGCATTTCCTGTTTCTCGCAAAAAAGAGGAAATGCTTTCTACTGTGTTAGAAAGGCCGTGGTCCAGCAGCTTTTGAGGTGGCACAGCCGCAGGAAGAAAGGAACATGCTCCCACAGCTCTTAACTGGCAGCTGGGGGAAATGGAGGCACAGACTCTACATTGGTGCAGCATGAGGTTGGTGCAGGTCCTCCTGTTGCACAGGGCCCTGTGCCAACAACATTCTTGCACATCTGCTCTTCTCTGTACCTTTTCTAGTTCTGCTATAAACTTTTAAAGATATGGTGACCAGAACTGCACAAAATATTAAAGGTGTGGTCTCACCATGGAGGGATACCAAGGCACTATGAAGCAATTATTGTTGACTCCCAGTAATGATAGGAGCCTCACACTCAAAAGAAGGCTGCTGGCAGCTCCTGTCTAAAACTTATGGTACTTTCAGGAAGACAGTTTCAGCTAGCTGGACTTCAAGCTTGTTCTTTATTTTGTTGAGAGTCACTCTTTAAATTGTTGTTTCAGGCTCCAGGCCATTGGGTTGGGTAGGTTTCAAGGTGCTGATGGACAAGCACTCTGTTACTGAGACACCTAGTGGCCACTCATGAGACAACAATGCTGCACATATTTCTTGAGTGAGCTGCATTCTACTCTGTGTAGTTCAGGGGTTCTCAAATAAAATGTGGTGGACTTGAAAGTGAGGCCACCAACTCACCATGGTGGCTGCTTTTGCAATTGTTTCCTCAACTTAACATATTCCTCCATTCCCCTCCTGTTGGCTGGGAGGAGAGCAGACTAAGGTATCTCTCTATTACAAGTTGCTGCCCCTACTGCCACTATTTAAAGCTTTGTGGTCACTGACAGGAGGGGTCCTTTGCTGCTTGGGTGTCCTCCTGCCTGCTGGGAGTGTGAGAGGTGGGGAAATAATAGGTAGTGAATTATTTTGGAGAGGGCAAAGGATGTTGAGTGGGTCTGAGGTTGTTCCTTTTCCTGCGCTCTTTCCATTCTCTCCTTCCCACTGAGGCCCGGCACACTGCTCTCTGACTCTCCCTGCCCGCTCTTTGAACAATAACCCACAATCCTTCACCTTCGCACAGCTCAGAATCACTGACAGCCATGATGTGCATGAAGCAGGAAGACAGAGAGCTGGGCAGCACCAACTCAAGAGGGGAGAAGTTATGCAGAAAGCCCAAAAATGCATATATGTTGTCAAAAAATGATGTTGGAGACAGCACCCGAGAAACAATGTAACAGAAGAGCCTTTAGGAAATGGGCATGACATGTTGTCATTATTATGGAGCTTATAAAATGCCCTTTACAATAAATTACACATAGCTACAACGAATCCCTTCCCCGGAAAGCTTATGGCGCGAGAGCAACCGTGCCACAAAGGTGTGCAGGAGTCGTCCACCCATGCTGCTGCCAATAGGGGGCGTTGCTGCAATATGAAGCTTTTAATTCTTCCTCACAGGCAGTGTCTGCTCCTTCTAACTAAAAGCGTCATATCTCAACACCTGCTCCTAGCAGCAGCAGCCCTGGCGGAGGATAACCGCGCAGCTTCATGGAAACACTGAGTGGGAAAAATGGAGTCCACGGGAGGAAAAGTGACTTGCCCAAGACTCTAGTGAGAATATCAATGGCCGCTCTCCTCCCACCAATCCATCCTTCTAATTAACCGCACTCTCCTAAATAGGCTTATATACTTCATTAGGTTGAAAGACCAGAGGTTCACCGATTAATCTTCTAATCTCCTTTAAGACATTTCTGTGTTAAAATCAGGAGAAAAAACCCCCAAATACTTTGTATCTTATTTATTTAGCTATTTATTTACTACACATGTTTCTTGCCTAATCACAGAAGGTATAACATAATAAAACCAACACAATTTGCATAATCATCAATGCAACATAAACAGAATAGAAATGGAGTGGAATGGAGGGGCTGAAGGATGGTGAATTTTATGTGTGGGAGGAGTGGGGACATTTTAAAGTATAACACTGGAATTTGCTTGCAACTTGCTTTGAATGCTGCGCTGAAGCATGCACTAAAATATGTTGTTTATTTATTTTATTTAAAGGGTATTTGTATCCCGCCTTATCCTTCAATCAAGGCGGTGAGCACAGCAAGCAATCAGTATAAGTGTTGTGTGTCAGGTGAGCTTTATGTACAGTGTGGGTGCGTGTGTGCAAGTGTTTTGATTTGGGTGAGCTATTTACAGTGTGCGCTATGTACAGTATATACATGGGTTTCTGTGTCCAGGTTTGGTGGTTTCCGTGAGCTGTCATTAGTCCAGATTGGATCCGGTTTGTAGATTCAGGTTAAGCATTTGGGCCGTAGTGTTCTGTGAAGAGTACAGTCTTCAGGTGCTTCCGGAAGTCCTTCAGATCTTCAGTTGATCGTAGGTCGTGAGGGAGTGAGTTCCATATTGATGGGGCTGCCAAGGAGAGTGCCCTTTGTGTGGTGGCTTTGCATGCGTTTGTGTAGTTGTTTGGGGTGCTGAGTGTGTCTGTTGTGGCTTTTCTTCTTGGTCTGTTGCTGGTGTTAGGGAGAATGAGGGCTTGGAGGCTGAGTGCTGATCCATGTGTACAGTCGCCGCTTGTGTTGCTGGAAGAAGGTGTTTGAGATGAATAGATCATTGGTTTTGCAGAATTTTATCAGTCTTTCTCCAGCTTCATTTCTGTTGCCAAGTCCATATTTTCCAACTACTTTGCCTTCTTCTTTGTTGCCAACTTTTGCATTCCAGTCACCCATGACTATCAGGATATCCTGTTTGCATGTTCTGTCAATTTCAGCTTGTACTTGTTCATAGAACTCTTCAATTTCATTCTCTTCTGCAGCTGTTGTTGGGGCATATACTTGAATTATAGTTGTGTTGATAGGCAATCCTCGTAGACGAATAGAGATTAAGCGTTCACTGACTGCATTGTATTTCATTACAGTTCTTGCAAGTTTCTTCTTTATTATAAATGCAACACCATTTCTTCTTTGTCTTTCATTTCCAGCATAGTAGACCATGTGATCATCTGATGCAAAGTGCCCCATGCCAGTCCATTTCAGTTCGCTGACATCCAACAGATCAAGTTGTACACGTTCCATTTCATTCTTGACCACCTCCAACTTCCCTTGGTTCATGCTTCGTACGTTCCATGTTCCAATGTGTAAGACATATTTACAGCTTCTGACTCTCATTTCATGCGCATTTACATCAGCAGTCAGACTTCCCGAGGGCTTTGATCCAACCACATCATAAATGCTGGCTTTACTCTGAAAAGTCTTCAGCTCTTCCCCAGTAGCTAGTTGAGTGCCTTCCGACCTGGGAGTCTCATCTTCCAGCACCATAGCACAATTTGTTTTGTTGTAACTATCCATTGGGTTTTCATGGCAAGATACAGAAGTAGATTGCCGGGCCTTTCTTCCGTGCAGTTTAAGTTTGGTGTTGTTGCCGTTGTCACAAAAATGTGATCCTCCGCCGTCAACACTGTCCCATTCTGCTGCTGCCCAGTTGGGTGGTTTGTCTTGGTCTGGCACCTCAGCTGAGACCTGTCCCTCTTGGGAGACCCTGCCAGTAGTTAAACTACCGATAGTTTAGCTCTCAGCATCACTGATGCACGCAAGCCCTCACAGCACGACAAGCTGCAAACCAAGTGAGAGCACTAAAATATAACTAAATAAATAATACCTTAAATCAGCTATAGCCAATTCTGCCCCTAAATGTGCTGACTGCCTTTGCATTCTTCAACAATCGTACGCCATTGTTACACCCACCACACAACTTCAGAAGGCCTTGAGTGCAGATAATCCAGAGAATATCTGTTCTCGGTGGCTGGAAGGCTGTAGAGCATCCACCAGCCAAGTCAGGCCAGCTGGAGCTCTACAGAGGTCAAGGATTAGGAAAAGCCAGAGAACTATGCACAACTCATGAATGCTTGTTCCATTCTTTCCTCCTACCCGAGTAATACTCCAAGTTCTCCACCAAGCTTATTAGGGATACCAAGCCAGCAGACTCTTCCCCAGCACTATCTAAGACCTTGTCTAGGTGGCGTGTGAGGTCCGCTACCTTCACACCGGGTAGGCACGTTACTAGGCAATCATTACATCCACCAGCCACCCAGATATCTACATGCCTAATAATTGAATCACCAAATATAAAAGCTGTCCTAGCCCTTTCCTCATGGGTACATGGTTCTGGAGAAGCCTACTCGGTGCAAGTGGGTTTTACATGACCTGGAGGGCAGGTCCAAGCTACAGAATCTAGGACCTGTCCTCCAGGTGATATAAAACCCTTTCACACCAATGAGACTTCTCCAGAACCATGTGCTTATGAGGGAAGGGTTAGGAAAAGCTGTTATAGTTGGTGATTCAGTCATTAGGCATGTAGATAGCTGGGTAGCTGATGGACGTGAGGATCGCCTGGTAACATGCCTATCTGGTGAGAAGGTAGCGGATCTCACGCGCCACCTAGACAATGTTTTAGAAAGCTCTGGGGAAGAGTCTGCTGTCTTGGTACATGTTGGTACCAATGACATAGGAAAGTGTCGGAGGGAGATTCTGGAGGTCAAATTTAGGCTTTTAGGTAGGAAGTTGAAATCCAGAACTTCCAGGGTAGCATTCTCAGAAATGCTTCCTGTTCCAAGTGCAGGACCCAAAAGGCAGGCAGTGCTCCAAAGTCTCAATGCGTGGATGAAATCATGGTGTAAGGAAAAGGGTTTTGGATTTGTTAGGAACTGGGCAACATTCTGCGGAAAGGAGCGGCTTTTCCAAAGGGATGGGCTCTATCTTAACCAGGATGGAACATGGCTGCTGATATTAACCTTTAGAAAGGAGACAGAGCAGCTTTTAAACTAGATAATAGGGGAAAGCCGACAGTCGCCCAGGAGTGCATGGTTCGGAAGGATGTATCATTGAAAAATACAAGCAAAAAAGGGAAGTTAGGGCATCCCAACAGAGAGATTCCAATAAAGATAAACGTAACCCAGATGCCCTTAAGTATAGAGCAGACAAAGCTGTAAGATTCCAAATTACCCCTGCCTACTGATAACCAGATTAATATGAATAAAATACAACCTCTAAAATGCCTGTATGCAAATGATAGAAATCTAAAAAATAAGATGGGAGAGCTAGAATATATAGTACTAAATGAGAGGTTAGATATGATTGGTATCTCAGAGACCTGGTGGAAGGAAGACAATCAATGGGACACTGCGATACCAGGGTACAAACTATATCACAATGATAGAGCGGATCAAATTGGTGGAGGGGTTGCGTTCTGTGTTAGAGAGAGCACTGAGTCACACAGGATTAAAGTTTTGCAGGAAACAAAATACACTGTAGAATCTCTATAGATAGAAATTTCATGTCAAAAGGGGAAGGCGATGGTAGTGGGGGTGTACTACCAACCGCCTGGCCAGAATGAACAAATGGATGATGAAATGCTCAAAGAAATCTGGGAAGCTAAGAAAAGTTACAACGCAGTAATAATAATGGGTGATTTCAATTTCCAGGTATCGACTGGGTCAGTGTCACGGCAGGACATGCTAGGGAGATGAAGTTTCTAGATGAAATAAATGACTGTTTCTTGGAGCATCTAGTTCATGAAGTGACAAGAGGGGAAGCTATATTGTACCTAGTTCTTAGTGGTACACAGGATAAGGGTGTTGGGGCCACTTGGCAACAGGGCTGTACCAAACCATAAATGTGCCCTGTGCGACTTGCACCTCTGATGCTCCCCCTTCCCCTCCGTTTGTCATTTTCCCCATGCCCAGCATCTCCCCACCTTACCCACACCTGCATGTCCACACTGCCTGCCTTTGCCCTGCCGCTGCTGCTTTTCATGTCTACTTGGCGGCGGCAGTAACAGCAGTGGAGCAGATCTCTAATTGAGACAAAAATACATGGGTCTTTCCAACTCCTCGCTAGCACATTGGCCCGATCCCTTCCTCCTCTGATGTAGGCTTGTGTCAGAGGAAGGTGGGAACAGACCAGCCATTCAAGCGTGGAGTTGCTAAGATCCACGTTTGTATGGCTGGTCCCATCCTCCTCTGACATGAGCCTATGTCAGAGGAGGGAGGGATCGGGCGAACATGCAATTGTGGAATCGGGATGACCCGCATGTTTTTTTCTCAATTACAGATCTGCTCTGCTGCTGCCACCACTGCTGCCATGAAAAGCGGCCGTAGCGGGGCAAGGGCCAGCAGCAGAGGAGCGGGGGAAATGAGGCCAGCAATCCCAAATGCGCCCCTATTTTTTTGCGCCCTGTGCGGCTGCACCACTTGCACAGAGCTAGGTGTGGTACTGCTTGGCAATAGTGATCATAGCATGATCACATTTGATTTAATAAATGGAGGAAGGACAGCAAGGAAATCCACAGTACTACCTTTTAACTTTCAGAAGGGAAAATGAGGAAAATAGTTAAGAAAAAATGAAAAGGAGAAGCTGCAAAGGTTAAAGAATTACATCAAGCATGGGCGTTGTTTAAAAATACTATCTTGGAAGCCCAGATCAGATGTATTCCACGCTTTAAGAAAAGTGGAAGGAAGGACAAAAAACTGCCAGCAGGGTTTAAAGGTGAGGTCAGAGAGGTTGTTGTAGCCAAAAAAGCATCATTCAGGAAATGGAAAAAGGAGCCAAATGATGAAAACGGGAAACAACATAAGCATTGGCAAGTTAGCTGCAGGGCATTGATCAGGCATGCAAAGACAGAATTTGAAAAAATGCTTGCCGTGGAGACAAAAATGCATAATAAAAACTTTTTCAAGTGCATTCATAGCAAAAGACTTGTGAGAGAATCAGTTGGACCTTTGGATGATAGAGGGGTAAAAGGGGCACTAAGAGGGGACAAAGTCATAGTGGAGAGACTGAATGAATTCTTTGCTTCAGTCTTTATTGAGGAAGATGTAGGGAAGTTACCCTTGCCTGAAATGGTATTTAAAGGTGATGCATCGGAAGAATTGAAAGAAATATCAGTAAACCAGTAAGATGTATTACAACTATTTGATAAACTGAAGAGTAGCAAATCACCTGGACCGGATGGTATACATCCGAGGGTGATGAAAGAACTGAAATATGAGATTGCAGACCTACTATTAGTAATCTGTGAACTATCATTAAAATCATCTTTAGTACCTGAAGATTGGCAAATAGCAAATGTAACGCCAATTTTTAAAAAGGTTCAAGGGGCAATCCAGGAAACTACAGACCGGTGAGCCTGATGTCAGTACCAGGCAAAATGGTAGAAACCATTACTTAATATGTAGATAGCCATGGTTTAATGGGAGAAAGCCAACATGAGTTTAACCAAGGAAGGTCTTGCCTTACTAATCTGTTATATTCTTAAGAAGGTGTGAATAAACAGGTAGACAAAGGTGAGCCGGTTGATATAGTATCTGAATTTTCAGAAAGCCTTTGACAAGGTCCCTCATGAGAGACTCTTGACAAAATTAAAAAGTCATGAGATAGGAGGCAGTGTACTGCTCTGGATGAGGAACTGGTTAAAAAATAGAAAGCAGAGGGTAGGCCTAAATGGCCAATTTTCCCAATGGAGAAAGGTGAATAGTGGTGTACCCCAGGGATCTGTGCTGGATCCGCTGCTTTTTAACATATTCATAAATGACCTGGAAATGGGAATAATGAGTGAGATGATCAAATTTGCAGACGACACAAAATTATTCAAAGTTGTTAAAACCCAAGAGGATTGTGAAAAATTGCAAGAGGACCTTAAGAAATTGGAAGACTGGACATTCAAATGGCAGATGAAATTTAATGTGGACAAGTACAAAGTTATGCACCTAGGAAAGAACAACCCAAACTATGGCTACACAATGCAAGGTACTACATTAGGAACCACCACTCAGGAAAAAGATTTCGGCGTTATCATGGATGACTCATTGAAACCTTATGCCCAGTGTGCAGCGGCAGCCAAGAAAGCAAATATAATACTAGGAATCATAAGGAAAGGAATGGAGAATAAAACAGAGGTTATTATAATGTCTCTGTATCATTTCATGGTGTGACAGCACCTTGAATATTGTGTGCAATTCTGATCGCTGTATCTTTAAAAGGATATAGAGGAATTAGAAAAGGTACAGAGAACAGTCACCAAAATGGTAAAGGGGATGGAAGGATACCTCTTTGAGGGAATGCTTAAAAGGTTAGGGCTCTTCAACTTGGAAAAAGGTTGGTAAAGGGGATATATGATAGAAGTCTATAAATTCATGAATGGAGTGGAACGGATAAACATAGATCGGTTGTTTACGCCATCAAAAAGTAGAAAGACTAGGGGGACATGCAATGAATCTACAATGTAACTCATTTAAGACTAATAAGAGAAAATATTTTTCAGTCAACATGTAATCAAACTCTGGAAATCGTTACCGGAGGATGTAGTAAAAGTTGGTAGTGTAGATGGGTTTAAAAGAGGTTTGGACAAGTTCCTGGAACAAAGAGGACCCGGGAAATCCATTGCTTGCCCCTGGGACAAGCATTGTGGAACCTGTGTGTCTTTTTGGGAACCTGCTAGGTACTTGTGACCTGGATTGGCCATTGTTGGAAAGAGGATACTGGGCTTGATGGACCTTGGTCTGACCCAGTATGGCATATCTTATGTGCTTATGTTTCTGAAAGTAGCTCCATGCTGAAGCTAACCAGCTGAGTCTTAACTCTGTTCTCTTCCATGGACTCGTTGCACATCATGGCTTGCACCCTTCCTTAAAACACTCCTGAACAGTTTCATTTCATTTCTTACATTTTTCTACTACAAAACATAAACAATCAATGCAGTTTACATAAAAACACCCATAATACATTAAAACATAAAACATTTATAATATAATCATATGTACATGTGCTACTTTAAAGCCTTATCTGGAACATTTTATTTTGGGTTCTATGCAACACTCCCTACTCCTCCTCACTGGTCATCTTATATTCTCAGACAAAATGCACCTAATTTCTCTTTGTAAATAAATATGCCTGAAACCACTTATAAAAATGTAACACATTCTGTTCTAATTGCAGGAATAGTGATAAGGCATTCCATGAATTTGGGGCAATTATTAAGAACTCTCTATTAACAGTCTACTCTCAAAGCTGAATGATTCAACTCCGAAAGAAGTAAATTGCAAGAGGAAGAGCCTGTCACAGTAACATAGCAGATGATGGCAGAGAAAGCCCAATTGGCCCATTTAATCTGTCCTGTAAGGTGCTTAACCTTGCAGCTCTTTCTTCATGTAAGTTATCCCCATGCGCTGTTTAAGGGTTACAACTGCTGCTACATCCAGGTTACTCCTGGCCCTCATGCCATCCTAGAAGTCAAACTAAAGTGTTTAATGTGTGAACTGAAGTGTTTAATGCTTGATTTCCATCCTCGCTCCATTAGGGATCCTCTGTGTATTCCCAACTCCTTTTTGAATTTCATCACTATTTTTCTCTCCACTGCCCTTCTCCAGGACGGCATTCCAGGAATCTAGGTCCCTTTCCATGAACATTGTTAAGACTTCCTTTCAGCCATCTAAACTAATTTCATGATGGGAAGGGGGCTTGAGTGTTGTCTTGAATATAGGTTTTGTGGGAAGCATATCTGAAATGAACCAGGCAAGCCTCAGCCCAGTTCTCTTCTGTGAATTCACTACAGGTCATCATGGCCAACACCCTTCCCTAAAAATCTCTTGAACAGTCTACTGGTTAGAGCTGATTGAGGCAACTCCAACATGAGTATTTGTAAATAAAACGAGTCTATCCTTAGGTAATGATCATCTGAACAGGAATGAACCAAGGGCAAGGGTCAGAAGGCGGAAGACAATGGATTCTCGAGACCACAGGGAACGGAGGAAGAAAGCAGATAGGGCAGATTCTAGTAACTAAATATATCACCCACATTTCATGACTATAATACGTTATTAGAACAAAACAAGAGAAAAAAAAAGGTTAAACAACTCCTCTTGTGTGCACCTCCAGAAATGATGCCAGGACGTTTTTTCATCCACAGCTCAAGAGGGCAGAAAAAGGTCTGAGTTGTGAGTGCCTGGTTGGCCATGAAGGGCATTTCAAAAATATGAAGCAGCAGTCACTGACTACCAACTCCTATGTGACTCCACTTGACACCTTTTCCCCACTGGACTATATGTCATTAATTATGGTATCTCTCTTTCAGTTGACTCTTTCCCTTCTCACAAAGGGTAACCCCCAACCTCATCTCCTAATCTCAAATGCAGTGGCAGGCTTTTTTTCAGATAACACAACCAATCAATTTATGCTCTCCCTCTGAGGCTTAACCTTATATGACACTCCCTCCTCCCCCTCTCCTTTCCCCTCCCCCAACCACCTTCCCAGCCTTGAAATGATTTAACAGCTGCAGAAAGAAACCTCAATTTCTTTCATGCAGACTCGCAGTTTGGTGACTATGTCTGAGGGCAGCTGTTTTCCTCACCGAGCCTGACTCTCCCTGCAGTAACTGATTTATACTTCTACATGCCCCCCTTCTCCACAGCTAATAGCTAGCTTTAGCTCTACCCTGACCCGCACACATCAAAAGCTCACGATTACCAGGTAAGCCTGAGCTAGAGGAAGTAGGGTAAATGGCCATGTGAGAACAGCTTACCATACTTCTGGATCATGCTAATAACACAGAACTTTCTTTCTTCAAATCTTGGAGGAGAGCAACCTCTTACTAAATTAAATTGTACTATAGATAAAAGCTTTAGTGGCTGAACTAACTTTGGGAATCTGAAGCAGGCACCCACATAGAAACATAGAAACATGACAGCAGAAAAAGACCACATGGCCTATCTAGTCTGCCCTTCCATATCAACTACAATAGTCCCCTTTTTACCTTTAGAGATCCTCTGTTTGTCCCATGCTTTTTTGAATTCAGATACTGTCCTCGTGTCCACTACCTCCACTGGGAGACTTTTCCACGCATCTATCACTCTTTCCGTAAAGAAATATTTCCACATATTACTCTTGAGTCTGTCCCCTTTCACCCTCATCCTATGTCCCATCATAGCAGAGCTTGCCTTCAATTGAAAGAGACACTCCCGTGCATTTATGCCACAGAGGTATTTAAATGTCTCTATCATATCACCCCTATCCTGCCTTTCCTCTAAAGTATACATATTAAGATTTTTAAATCTGTCCTCATATGCTTCATAACAAAGACCACTAACCATTTTAGTAGCCATCCTCCGCACCAACTCTAACCTGCTTTTATCCTTTTGAAGGTGCGGTCTCCAGAATTGCACACAATACTCCAAATGAGGTCGCACCAGAGACTTATACAGAGGCACTATTACCTCCTTTTTCTACTGGCCATTCCCCTCCCTATACACCCAAGCATCCTTCTGGCTTTCACAGTTGCCTTTTCTTCCTGATAGCTACTTTAAGATCGTCAGTCACAATTACGCCCAGATTCCGCTCTTCTTTTGTGGACAGAAGTACCTCACCCCCTACACTGTACAGCTCCTTTGGATTTTTGTAGCCTAAATGCATGACCCTGCCTGTTTTAGCATTAAATTTCAGCTGGCAAATTCTAGACCATTCTTTAAATTTAGCTAGATCCCTCCTCATGTTATCTACTCCTTCCTGGGTGTCTTCTCTATTACAGATTTTGGTATCATCCACAAACAAGCAACCCTTATCTGAAAGTCCTTCCGCAATATCACTAACAAAAATGTTAAAAAGAATCAGACCAAAGACAAATCCCTACAGCACACCACTGGTAATCTCCTTCTCCTCAGAGTGAGATCCGTTTACCTGTACACTGTGTTGCCTCACACTCAACCAATTTCTAACCCAATCAGTGACTTTAGAGACCATCCCTTGGATGTTCAGTTTGTTTATAAGTCGCCTGTGCGGAACGGTGTCAAAGGCTTTACTGAAATCTAAATACACCACATCTAGGGCTCTTCCTCGGTCCAACTCCCTGGTCACCCAGTCAAAGAAATCAATCCGATTTGTCTGACAAGACCTGCCTCTGTTGAATCCATGCTGCCTCGGATCCTGCAATCCATTGGATTCCTGAAACCTCACTATTCTCTTCTTTATCAGACTTTCCAATAATTTACAGAGGTTAGACGAACCGGCATGTAGTTCTCAATGTCATCCTTACATCCTCTTTTGTGAAAAGGGACCACATGTGCCTTTCTCCAGTCCTCTGATACTACTCCCGACTCCAAAGAGGCATTGAAAAAGTTAGACAGTGGAGCCGCTAGAATGTCCCCAAGTTCCCTCAGTATTCTTGGATGTATCACATCTGGACCCATGGCTTTGTCTACTTTTAATTTAGCTAGTTCCTCATGAACACAATCTTCTGCAAATCATTCGAGATCCCCGTCACTCCTGTTCCTATTTGTGGGTGTTTTCTGAGGTCCTGCTCCCAGCCCTTCATCTGTGAACACAGAACAGAAATATTCGTTAAGCAATTCTGCTTTATCCTCATCAGTTTCTGATATTCATCTTAAGAATGACCCTCCCTATACCCCTGTCCATTCATACACCCACCAACACACCCCACCACAAACTGCATTTTAAACATCTTGACAATGATATCTTCTTGTCTGAAGTTACCCCTCAGCTCACTACACTTACACAAGACCTTGACGATACAATAAAAAACTGGACTACAATAATTAACAAAGTCGCGAAGCCCACCATCACCCAACAAGAAACCTTATAGAAGACCAAGATATATACAACCTCAAGAAAACTCTCCGTAAGCTGGAGAAGAAATGGAGGTCCAGAAAACCCCCAGAAAATAAGGAACGCTACATCACAGCACTACATACCTATAAAGAAGCAATTCTCAAAGCAAAAAAAGATACTAAACAAGGCCATCCATCGCCCTAGAGAGCTATGTGAAATTGTGAAAACTTTAACCAAGTCCCACATAAACATGACAAATAGCACACCTATTAACCCCCAATCTACAGCAGACCACCTAGCATATAAATTAAAAAGCAAAAACAACTCAACGTTGAGCACCTGTAGTGAAGTTCAGTCCCACCTCAATAAATGGCACACCTTCCACCTCATTAAAGAGAAACAACAACAAAACCTAACACTACTACCTCACATCTGGATCCTTGTCTTGGATAAAGGCAACTAAAGTTGAACTAGCACCTGTAATACTTAATACTGTCAATCAATCCCTTCACCAAGGAATTATGCCTGATACACTTAAACCTTCCATTGTTCGCCCCATACTCAAAAACATCTCTCAAAAAGGATGACCCCACTTCATACAGACCAATAGCCAATATTCCATTTTTAACAAAAATAATAAAAAAGGTAGTCCAAATGCAATTACAAGATTTCATTGACCTCAATGCCCCCCTTGATACCCACCAATATGGTTTCCGTCCATACCATGGCGTAGAAACCCTTCTCCTAGTATTATTAGATACTCTCATCTGTGGGCTAGACAATCCAAATCAAGCCTTTATCATGGTCTTTCTGGATAGCTCCTCTGCATTCGATAATGTTGACCACAACATCCTCCTGTCAAGACTGGCCCACATAGGTATATCTGGAGTAATTTTAAAATGGTTTAAATCATACATTTCCAACCGATTCCAATATGTAAAGAGCAACCAAGAATCATCCACCACTTTCCCCCAAGAACAGGGTATACTCAAGGCTCGGCCCTCTCTGCCCTCCTGTTTATCTTCAATAAGCATAAAACCAAATATCATATCTATGCAAATGACATAATTGTATATCCCCCAATATCACCGACTGCATAAATGAAGCGGAATCCTGGCTCAACACAAACAACCTGCAAATAAATTTCAGAAAAACTGAAATCCTATTTACTTCAAGGAATCAGAACTTCACTCCCCCTCTACCTTCAGCTTACACAACACCGATTTGCCAGTTAAACAGGAGGTAAAATATCTAGGTGTTATACTCGATAGAACGCTCAGTATGTCTTCACAAATTAAACAAACTGCTAGAACGATATTTTACAAACTAAAAACCATACAGCACCTCAGGCCAATCCTTGAAACCCATGACTTCAGAACAGTAGTCCAAGCTTTCATTGCTCCTCACTTGGACTACTGCAACAGTCTCTTACAAGGTCTTCCTAAAAAAAACACTTCATACACTTCAACTTGCTCAGAACGTAACTGCCACGGTTATCTCCAAAGCTAGCCTAACAGACCACATCACCCCAATACTCTATAATGTCCACTGGCTCCCCATAGCAACCAGAATATAAATACAAGATGACAGTCACCAGTTTCAAATTACTCCATGGCATCTTTCCCTCCTACCTATCCACCAAGATATATGCACAAAGCGACATCAGAAGCAGGAGAAAAAGTACCCAGAACCTCCTATCAATACCTCCTTCAATACGCAAAACCAAACAAACTACCAGCAATAGGGCCTTCAGGTACTCTGCCCCCATCCTTTGGAACTCTCCCCCCAATTCTATCAGATCAATCAAAGATCTTCAGACTTTCCGCAAGGAATTAAAAACCCTAGTTTTCACTGAATACTATAACACCTCCACTGCCACTAATACATTCACCCTCACTACCCTTCCCTACCTCCCAACTAAACTAAATTCCCCCCCTCTTCTTATCACCTCCTGCCTAGAATATTCCACTGTTACCCTTATGCACTGTTTGACAGCCTTGTAAATAGTTAAGAGTCCCAGCCAGCACTATACTACGGTATATGTAATTAACTAGCATGTAAATAGTTCATTGTATCATACTTAATATGTTTTCTGTAATTGAGCATTTGTTCAATATAAACCGCTCCTGATCGATGGAAGGGGTAGTATAGAAAAACTGTTCAAATAATAAATAAAATATTCCTCCCCTGCACCCTTGAGTCTGAGAATACCACTTTTGCCCTTCCTCTTCTCACTAACATATCTGAAAAATGTCTTATCCCCCCATTTTATTGCATTGGCTATTTCCTCTTTTTGAATCTTTGCTTTCCTGACTACTTTGCTAGCTTCTCTAAGTTTTTCCAAATATAGATAGCTGTCTCTCTCTCTCTGTGATCTCTTGTATTTCATGAAGGCCTCCCTCTTTTTCTTCACCTTTTTAGCTACTTCTTTTGAGACCCATAGCGGCCTCCTTTTCCTTGTACATTTATTTACCTTTCTAACAAAAAGATTTGTTATCCTTAAAATATCCTCTTTCAGTTTTGCCCACTGCTTTTCTACATCCCCCAGCTGTTCCATCCTACTAACGATTCTTTGAGGTATTGTCCCATCTTTGCATCTTTGTCCCTGCAACCTTCAAGCATGCTGTAGTTACACCTCTCCTCAACAAACCCTCACTTGATCCTACCTGTTCTTCTATCAACCCATATCCCTCCTCCCTTTCGCTTCTAAACTACATGAACATGCGGTTCACCACCATTGCCTTGACTTTCTCTCATCTCAAGTCCTCCTTGACCCTTTACAATCTGACTTTTGTCAATTACACTCTACTGAAACGGCTATTGCCAAAGTCTCCAGTGACTTGTTCCTGGCAAAATCCAAGGACCTTTATTCAGTCCTCATCCTTCTTGAACTCTCTGCTGCTTTTGACACTGTTGACCATAACCTTCTCCTTGATACCCTGTCCTCGCTTGGTTTTAAGGGCTCTGTACTATCCTGGTTCTCCTCTTATTTCTCCCATCGCTCTTTGTGTTTGTTCTGGTGGATTCTCCTCTGTTGCTATCCCACTCTCTTTTGGTGTTCCCCAAGGATCTGTCTTGGATCCACTCTTTTTCTCTCTTTATACCCAGTCCCTTGGTGCACTCATCTCTTCCCATGGCTTTCAGTTCCCATCTTTATGCTGATGACTCCTAGATCTACCTCTCTACACCTGAAATCTCTCCAGCAATTCTGACATTGCTGCTTGGATGCCTCACCGCCACTTGAAATTGAACATGGCCAAAACTGAGCTCCTTATTATTCCCCCTTAAACCTGCTCTCCTCTTCCTCTTTTCTCAGTCTCTGTGGATAACTCTCTACTCTTCCCTGTTTCCTCGGCTCACAGCCTTGGGGTCGTCTTTGACTCCTCTCTCTTCTCCACACACATACATCTGATAGCTAAGACCTGCTGTTTCTTTCTCTATAACATCAACAAAAGCTGCCCATTCCTTTCTGAACACATTACTAAGACGCTTATCTACTCCTTAATTACCTCTTGTCTTGACTATTGCAACCTACTCCTTGCTGGTCTCCCACTGAATCATCTCTTTCTCCTTCAATCTGGTCAAAGCTCTGCTGCGCAGGTAATCTTCCACCAGCCATATTACCCCTCTTTCTCAAGTCACTTCATTGGCTCCCTATTCATTTCCGCATCCAATTCAAACTTCTCCTGCTGACCTATAAGTGCATTCACTCTGCAGCTCCTCACTACCTTTCCTCTCTTATACCTTCCTATATCCCTCCCAGGAAACTCCGCTCTTCTGGCAAATTGCTTCTATCTGTGCCCTTCTCTCTATTGCTAACTCCAGACTTCGTTCCTTTCACCTTGCTCCTCCTTATGCCTGGAAAAACTACCTGAGTCTGTACGTTAGGCACCTTCTCTGGCCCTTTTCAAATCCAGGCTGAAAACTCACCTCTTCGCTGCTGCTTTTGGATGTTGAGTCACCTGATCTCTTTTGTGTTTCCTCACCATTCCCCCTAGTTGTATCTCTGTCTACACCTACTGTGTTGTTTGTCTTGACTAGATTGTAAACTCTGATGAGCAGGGACCGTCTTTTACATGTCTGTGCAGCGCTGCGTATGTCTTGTAGCACTATACAAATGCTCAGTAGTACTAGTGGTAGTAGTTTCACGACTTCAGTAAGTTACTAGAGCAAACCAAGAGAAAAAAAAAAGAAGTTAAACGCCTTCCTGTATGCATCCATGCATACACCTTTCCCCGGAGAGTCATGTGTTCTAGAAGGGACAAAACTCTACCTGGTGCATTCATCTGTCTGGCATGAAGCAGATAGGTATAGCATATACTCGGGGGTGGGGAAGCCCATCTTTTGGTGCAACAGCAATTGCCACAAATGCATGATTTACACGCCTGACAACTCCGCTACCTCTACTTACAACCCCCTCCCCCCACCTCACTCAATGGCCTATTGAGCAGCAAGTGTCACACCGACACTGCAAATTATTTAGTTATATACTGCCTTCCTGGCAAAAATCATACAAACATAAAAATCCACATCAGAATTACTCACATGATAAACAAAGTTCTGCACCCTCCCCACGGCAAGCAGGCCCAACTGGAAAAGCCATTGAGTGTTAGAAATGATTAACCTCCCTAATCCCAGAAATGACAGGAATTTGGGCCTTGTGTATTTTACTGCAGTCATTTTTCATGCTCCCAGGCTTGAGCACACATTAGGAAATTCCTTCTTTAACCATCCCCTCACAGCCTGTACCCCCACCACTATAACTCTCCACTCGGTGAACCACTCAGACTTCCTCTTGAGTATGGTCAAATATTTTTTACCTGTCGTATTTCAACATATTTTAACAGACGAAACAGCGAAGGTGCAGCACTCTACAGCTTATGAATATAGAAAAAGACACCTGTCAAGCCATCAAGGGACACTGCAGGCCAACCAGTTCTGGTGCTTTTGACCTCCTTTCTCTAGGAATTCTGGGATTTGTCCTCTTTTCTGTGTTCTGTTGTGTCAATTTTAAAAAACACAGAACTACAAATCCCAGAATTCTCTGAGGCTCAAGCTAGTTTGAAGGGTCTCTAATGGGAAGTGGCTTTCAGAGGAAGTTGGGAAGTTGATAAACAGTTGCAGCAGAAAATTAGGTACTTGTACACTTGACACAGGCAGATGAATGTGTAAACATGTCTGAAGTTTCCACTAGGTACAGTAGGCAGCCAAAAAGGGCACCTCCTGCTCTGTTCTAGTGGCAGTTTCTCTCAAACACCACTCAGCCTGAGCGCCAGCACCCATCAGACCCACCCTTCTAAAGGGCACAAGAGCTTGCAGGCTGTCAGCCCAATCCTATGCCTTTACAGGGGGGCATCTGATGGCTACTGTACACATGGGTAATACCACCAGTCTCTGATACTCTTTCATTTTAATCCCCTGGGCACCCCCTTGTGGTAAAAGAAATGTTTTTCTCTTATGACATCCCATGGGACTGGGTCTTTTCCCCATCTCATATGCAGTTGAACCCAGAATCCTTTTCGACACCAGAGCATCTAGCATGTTCCCAGTACCCTGACTGCTGCCCTTTACCTTTACCAGGTGGAGACCCCAGGCAGTACATCAAGGGCCTGAATGGACTGATGGTACTTATATCGACTAATCAATACGCAGGAGAGAGATTTGAATACAGTGGAGGTAGTGGGCATATGCATCACTCTCGTGCATATTCATTAGGGATATCCTGAAAACCTGACAAGTTGGTAGCCCTCGAGGACTGGGAGTAAAGACCAAGGCCTTACTATGACATGAAACTGAAATACCTCACAGTGGACACCCTAGAGCAGTGGTTCCCAACCCAGTTCTCGGGTACCCCCAGGCCATTCAGGTTTTCAGGGTATCCGTAATGAATATGCATGAGGTAGAGCTGCGTGCACTGCTTTCATTGTATGCAGATCTATCTCATGCATATTCAACATGAATACCCTGAAACCTGCCTGGAGGTACCCGAGGACGGGGTTGGAAACCACTGCCCTAAAGCAAGGGTTCTCAATCCAGTCCTTGGAACACAGGTAGCTAATCGGGTTTTCAGGATAACTACAATGAATATGCATGCACAGTTGTCGGAAAGGGGTGGGCAACATGGGCCCTGGCCCCACCGAAAATGTGGCGTGGCAGGCAGCAGGCTGCCCATGGGGATCCCATCCTCCACAGACAGAAGAAAAAGGGAAGCATGTTCTGCCCACGGGGATCCGATCTCCCATGGCAGACAGGAGGGGTCTTTGCCACAATCGCGGCTTCAATTCTTCTTCTGCCTGCTGACTGTGACCAAGGCAAAAAGCCGTCCTGTTCTGCCCACTGGAGATCAATCTTGATAAATTGGAAGACTGGGCATCAAAATGGCAGATGAAATTTAATGTGGACAAGTGCAAGGTTATGCACCTAAGGAAGAACAACCCAAACTATGGTTACACGATGCAAGGTTCCACATTAGGAACCACCACCCAGGAAAAAGATTTAGGCGTCATTGTGGATACCATGTTAAAACCCTCCGCCCAGTGTGCAGCGGCAGCCAAGAGAGCAAATAGAATGCTAGGTATGATAAGGAAAGGAATGGAAAATAAAACAAAAGATATTATAATGCCTCTATATCGTTCCATGGGGAGACCGCACCTTGAATATTGTGTGCAATTCTGGTCGCCGTATCTTAAAAAGGATATAGCGATTTTAGAAAAGGTTCAGAGAAGAGCCACCAAAATGGTAAAGGGGATGGAAGGCTACTCCTATGAAGAAAGGCTTAAAAGGTTAGGGCTCTTTGACCTGGAAAAGAGACAGCTGAGGGGAGATATAATAGAAGTCTATAAATTAATGAACGGAGTGGAACGGGTAAACGTAGATCGATTGTTTACCTTATCAGAATATAGAAAGACTAGGGGACATGCAATGAAGCTACAGGGTAAACTATTTAAGACTAATAAAAGAAAATATTTTTTCACTCAACGTGTAATCAAACTCTGGAATTTGTTACCGGAGGATGTAGTAAAGGCTGTTAGTGTAGCTGGGTTTAAAAAAGGTTTGGACAAGTTCCTGGAGGAAAGGTCCATAAACCATTATTAAGAAGGGACGCAGGGTATCAATGCTTGACCCAGTACAAGCATTGCGGAACCTGTGTCTTTTGGGGAAACTGCTGGGTACGTATGACCTAGATTGGCCACTGTTGGAAACAGGATACTGGGCTTGATGGACCTTGGTCTGACCCAGTATGGCACATCTTATGTAATCCCCGTAGGCGGAACAGGAAGGGTCTCTGCCGGGGGGCAGAGCTTAGGATGGAGTTAGGGTGGAGCTAGGGCAAAGCTTGGGCCCCCCCCCCAAAGAAAAAGCCCTTCCGCTGCACCATATTCATGCTGGTTCAATGGAGGCACTGTATGCAAATCTATCTCATGCATATTCATCGTGGTTATCCTGAAAACCTGACTGGCTAGATGTGTCCTGAGGACTGGGTTGAGAACTCCTGCCTTAAAGGAAAAGAAGGGAGGAGGCGTTTAGATAACAAAAATAAAACCATTTTCATTGGTAAGGAAGTCGTAGAAATAGGGGTCATGATATCAAGTCCCAAACATACAGACTGGGAATCACCACCTGGCAGTACTTTTTGATGGAAAGGGTAGTGGATGCATGCAATGTCCTTTCTGGGGAAATGCTGGAGACATAAGAACAACGGTGTGTCCACTTTGTGCTTTGACTTCATTATTTAGATGTAGCTCAAACCTTTTCATTGGTAGTTCAGGGTGAGTCACATTCAGGTACAGCAGGTATTTACCTTCCCCAGAGGGCTCACATTACACATCAATGAGAATTTACACAAGCCTTTTATTTTCAGTGGGGCCTATTTACTAATAAATCGTGCAAATCGCAATTTCATGCCTGTTACTAAAACCAGCCCTAAATTTGTAGCTGAGGCAACACAGAGTGAAGTGACTCCTTGAAGGTCACAGCAGCAGCAGCAGATTCGAACCCTGACGTCCCTAGTGCCTAGGCTACTCCTCCGCTCTCAGGCTGATGCAGAAGCCCTTTTTAATGCAGACATTTTGCTTCCAATGCTGTAAGTCAACAGCATGCAAATGAGCTGTGCGCAAAACGTCTACGCTAAACAAGGACAGCAAACCAGACGCATGCGCACATGGGTCTGCATTAGCAGCACCTTTATCTTGCACACAAAAAAACTGTTTGGCACTTGTGCTCATCTGCTGAAATACTCTCTAGTGCATAAGCAGCAATCTTCTATGCAGAAGTTCTCAGAATGATATCAATGTTCATAAGCACAGATACAGTATTATTCTGCACAGATGTTCTGGGCATATTGCTCTTTATGCACCAGAAAGAATTCCAGCAAATGCAAATAACCATGTTCCTCAGCACACCTCCCCTGCTATTTTCTTCACCTTTCAGCAAAGCCAGAGGATACTTGCGAGTGCTGCATGCTCTAACAGAGAAGAGGCATAAATTCCTCATCAGCACTGTCCGCAGACCTAAAAGCTAATCCTTTATGCCTCGTCAGATCTTGCGTTAAGACCTCAGCATTGAGCTCAAGTCTTCTGTGCACTCTTCATCTTCATTTGCACTGAATAGCTAATTGCTCCATTACCATGCATTTAAATGTGCTGTATGCTACTGTCTGCTCGAGGCTTTGTGCTAAGTTAGTTCGTGCACATAACTCATTTCTATATTGGTAGCACACAAAATTGTGAGCAAAACCTGAGCTCACCTATGCACAAAGCCTCAGTGCTTTAGGCTATTCTGTAAAGAGTTGCACCTGCAACCCTGTAACCTGGATGAAGCAACGCTTGAAATCATAAACCACAATGGCACTACAGCAAGGCTACGGTGACCTAAATGGGGGGGGGGGGAGGGGGGTTTGACCATGGGTAAAATCCAAACGTCAATGGGAGAGGTTGGATTTTTTTCTTCCACAGCATCACTAACCTCGGTGTTTGTGGAGATTATTGAAAAATGTATTCATGGGAAAGGGGCTTGAATGTTGCCTGGGCACTGATTTTGTTGGAAGCAAATCGAATGGTGGCAGATTTTGGGCATGTTTGGACATATGAGGATAATGGTGGGAAATGTGTTCAGAGGACAAGTAAAAGATTTGAACACCACCACCTCCCCGCTGGACCCCTGTCCCGCCGACTGGATAAAGAAAACCAAAGAAGACCTGAGTGCACCATTAACCCACATCGTAAATGAATCCTTTACCCAAGGACACATGCCAGACGCCCTCAAGACCACAATCATTCGACCAACCCTAAAAAAACACAACCTAGATCTCCTCGACCCCACCTCCTACAGACCAGTAGCGAGCCTCCCACTCACCGCAAAGATAATCGAGAAGATAGTCCAACGTCAGCTTCAAGAACACCTGGACGTCAACAACATACTAGACCCGCAGCAACACGGATTTCGACCATTACATGGGGTCGACACCCTCATGACCACACTGATGAACACCCTCATCATAGGAACCCAAGAGAAACACTCCGGATACATCCTAATTTTCCTGGATATATCAGCGGCCTTTGACACCATCTCCCATAACACCCTTATCCACAGACTCCAAACAATTGGGATCAAAGATACTGTACTCCGATGGTTCAGGTCCTATCTAACCAACCGACAACAACTGATCCGCACCAAAACCTCAACCTCACCCCCATTCCAGCAACATCAAGGAGTACCTCAAGGATCCACATTATCAGCCATGCTTTTCAACATCTACCTCCGTCCACTCTGTTCAGTCATACGCACCCACAATGTCAATTTCCACATATACGCCGATGACATAATGCTCTATGCCCCAATTACAACCACAGACCCAAAAAACAACCAACTATCAGCCTGCTTCACCGACGTATCCAACTGGCTACAAGAGAATAACTTATCCATTAACATAAAGAAGACCGAAGCTCTTATAGTGACAAAAGACCCAGACTTCAAACCACCCACTCACCTCACCATGGGAACCACGCAAATACAAATACAACCTCACATAAGATATCTCGGAATTATCATTGACCAAGCCCTAACCCTTAAACAGCAAATCAACAAGACCACTAGAACTGTATTCCACAAGGCAAAACTGGTACAGCGTCTCCGACCTCTCCTCGAACCACAGGACTTCAGGACAGTAATGCAGGCTATGACACTCCCTCATCTGGACTACTGCAACATAATCTACAATGGCCTACCTGCCACACAAACCAATCCCCTTCGAACTGCCCTAAACACCACGGCGAGAATAATTCACAATGCAAAGAAACGAGACCACATCACCCCAATTCTGAGAGACCTTCATATTCTCCCCATCGAAGCAAGAATCAAGTACAAAGCTCTTCTACTCACCCACAAAACCATCCACCAAACACAAGGCACCCCACTCCACACCCTACTGCCTCGCCCAACCCACAACAGAACAACCAGACAATCCTCCAACAGCTCCATTGCCGTCCCCCACAAAAGAACCAAGGCAACACAACGGACCTGCAACAGAGCCTTTGAACTCTATGCCCCATCCCTCTGGAACTCTCTACCAAACCACATCAGGAACAACGGTGATCTCCCATCATTCAAAAAGCAGCTAAAAACCGTCCTATTCCAAGAACATCTCTGAATAGGAACCCCTATTCCCATCAAGATCTTCAGACCAGTAACTATGCTACCCTGTCAGTCTCTATGTCCATCCCAAAATCATTAATGTTGAACCCTGGTGATGGCCCCCCCCCACCTTTGATTCCCCCCCCCCCTGTTATGTGTCCCACCGCTTTGACCCGGTGAAAAGCGGGATATAAATGCAGTTAAATAAATAAATTTGGAAGCAAGGAGTTGGTGTCGGTTCGCATAAGGGATTTTGTGGGCGCATCAAACTAAATTGTATTACTACTAGATGAAGCATTCGTTCTTTACCATCCGTCATTTAGTCCTTTGTTCTTCCCAAAGCTAAGCCAACGACTAGCTCTCCCGCGCAGAAGATGACTTCCTCTTCTGCGTTGCACTCCTTCCTCTGACATGACCCAAACATGGCTCAATATGGTTATTGTAGGCCTCTCCCTCTAGACCACTTCCCTAGAATCAGCTTTGGTTCGTTATCATACAGCCTGCCTCTCTCAAACCCAAAGATGCTGCCTTCCTCCTGCTATCAGAGGCTACTTCTTAAAGGGACTGCAGCTATTTTAAGGTCTTCTAATAAGATAAGCAAACAAAACCAAAAATACTACTTCATCAATACAACAAACATGACAGAGATAAGGAGGGACGATCAAACATAATGCCCTACATGCCGGCACATCTCCGTTCAATGCAGCATATCTTGCTTTTAAATTTGGATTTAGCATAGACCTTTTTCTTAATAGCTCAAAGTGAGTTACATTTTGGTACGGTATTTCCCTGTTCCCAGAAAGCTTAAAATGTGTGTTTGTACCTGAAGCAATGAAAAGGGCAGTACCTTCCCCAAGGTCTGAAGGAACCTGTGTGGGAGGATTTGAACCTGGGCTTCCCTGGTTCCTAGCTCTCTGCTCTAACCTAAAGACCACACCTCCACACTGAGGAGGAGGATTGCCTCCCCCAAACTGAATCCTTGGTGGCAAACCCCCTCCTCCATTCCTGCACATAAATCAGACACCGTGCATAGACAAAGCCAGAGCACTATATGAAGTCCTGAAAAAAGGGATTATTCTCAATGTTAGCAAAGGCAGCACCTGCCTAGAATTTCTTCTAAGCCTCTCCATATCCTCTGAGCTCTAATTTAGAAAACTATTTATTGTTGAAATTATTTTGTGAAGCGTCCACCATTCCTCTGGCTGGTCGGCCACCCCTCCCCTATCGTTCGCCATTCATGGCTGCCTTTGGTATTGTTTCATTCACAATACTCCAGAGACCTGTTATCTGAGATCCGCCACCACATCTCACGCTTTTTTCTAGCCCTTACACAAACCCGATCCTCAGAAACAGCTCCCCATGCACTCTGCCTTCTCTTCCAGATGGGAGGGGGCTGGGAGTGATGTCATGGAGCTGAGGACAGCAGGGATGAGTAATTGTACTGTTCACAGAAATAAGGAGGTGCCACATGGGGAAACAAGTGATGCAGAGATGGGAGCGATCTGTCTTCTCCGGTCTGTGGCCAGTGCCCTAGGCAAATCTTCAGCCTTATTACCCCCCCCCTCTCCTTCAGTTTACTTTCAGATCCCTAGCTCCCCCTCCCCAAGATGTTGATATTTAAACTCAACAATCATGATCATCTCAACATCTCCCCTCTCACAACAATCCTGTCAAAATGCATAAAGGGAAATCCCGATGGAAATACTAAACTTTGTTTTGTCTGTATTTGTGTGTATGTAATGAGGGCGATTTGCAAACGTCATTTATCCAGGTAGGTAAACGAAGGTGCTGATAAGCCTTTGAGTTTGTGTGGCTGTGAAGGTCTATTGTTTTCTTTGACTGCAACTGCTCTTTGCTGCCCCACAGAAGCAGCTGCCCCAGGCAACCGCCTAGTCTTGCCTGTTGGTGACACCGTCCCTGCTCTGCTCAACATAACACAGAAATGTTCCTGCTAATCCAAAGGAGTAACGCAGAAGTATCAAGTCCTGCTGTTCCAGACCCCTCAAACCTGCCCTATAGCGCCTCCTTTTATTTCAGCACTGAGACCACCACACACACCACTCGCCCCGCGGCACCTCCTACAATCACAGCCTTGTATCACTCTCCTAAATTTACTGTTACCTATGTCACAGGGCTAGTTCTTGTCACCCATACTGCTCTCCAGCCATTCCTCCCCTACACAGCCATCTTCCAAAGCAAAAAGGCACGTAATGCAGGGCACACTGCTGGGAGAACCACGTGCAGAATTTATACAAAGTTCAGTATGAGGACCTGACATCAACAAGATCAGTTTCGGCATGCAGGCTGGAAGTGGACGCTCAACTTACATATGCTAGAAGGTGGCATTGTCATCTGTGGGCCAGAATGGAGAGGGGAGAGTCGGAAGTCAAGCCTTGAGGGGGGTTGTGTTTCAAACCTCAGAGAAGGAGTTGAGCCTTACAGTATGATGCACTTTTACTGCACTTCTAGGGAGAGTTTGCAAAAAAAATGTTAAATTATTACAGAAAGACTGTAGTTATATTGAATTATCTTTCTGAACTCTACACAGGTTTGAAACGTTATTTGCAGAATTAATTCCCCCAAGAATAAGGAAGAGCTGCCATGAATCTTCTTAGTTGGACCTGCTGTGAAAAGGCATTTTTTAGCCGTTCTCATGGCAAATGTACGTATGGTGGCTAAGTACTGGGGAAAACTTGGGACCCTGGCGCGGAGAGTCCTCACGGCAGGTTATATTCTTCCAGGGTCTGCCAGTGAAATGATTCCTAGTATAAATGAGTTCCCCAGAGCTCCACCATTTTTGTTCTTGCTTGTGCAAATAGGTGCCAGGGACTGTTGCCTTCAGTTTAGCTCCAGCATCTCACTCTGAACACCTCCATGCACTAGGACCAAGGCCAGTGAAGCATTTTTGAATCCATGCACCGAAGAGCAAGCCAAGAGCATTGCCCGCCCAGCCCACTATTGTCCCATGGAAGGAATAAAGGCATGAACATTACAACCAATGGCTAAAGCACAAAGTGCTAGAATAAGGAACAATATAATATCCTACAAGCAGTCCGTCTTCTACAGCTGACAGCTGGGTTATAGTCTTAGCAGTGGAACTGAGCAGACTGGATGGGACCAAAACTGGCCTTTTTCTGTCATCATCTTACAATTTTACCATGAGAGTGACGGAGAATTACCATGACTCAAAGTGACAGGGGGTACGTGGGACTCCCAGTTACCTTTGCCTGCCATTGGGACAAAGAGGGAGTTAACCCTGCTCCCCTCCTCCTCCCCCATCCTGAAGGAAGTGTTTCTTTGGAGCTTAGCAGTTGCTAGAGCAACAGCCTCCGAAACCACAAAGCATGACTCCAAACCATCTTATCCCTTTCACTGGATCCCAGGGGAGGGGGATGGAGAAAAGCAGAGCTTTATTTGGGGGTGGGGGGGGGGATTTGGGAGGAGAGAGGCTTTTCTGACATACTGAAGATTCTGGCCAGCTTTGACTACACTTGCTGGTCCATACGAAAGGGCTGTAAAACTGGTGAGACGGCCAGAAAGCTTACGTTTCAGACCCTCCTTGCCTGAGGCTAGCCATGCTGAGTATCCTCTGATTATTCACCAATCCCCACCCTCCCCCTTTATTTTAATGCGGTTGGAGTTCGTGCTCTCTCCCCGCTAGAGTTGCCATTTCACCCCAGGTCAGCTGAAGAAGCAGATCCATTCCTGAGTTTGCCCCATTTCAGAGTGGTGAAACAGTCGTGTGGGAGGTATTTTTTTTGAGGGTGGGTGCATTTGGCAATTTAGTAGGTCAGTTGTGAAGGAGTAGTTTTTAGGGCTGGGGCAGTGGGTAGTTGTGGGGAGGAGGCATTTTTTGGAGATGGGACAGTTTGAGAGGTTGGGTGAGTAGAGAACTTTAGAAAGGAGGAATTCTGCTACTGCTATGTTTCAGTGTATATAAGTTTCTATGCTACAGAAGCCAGAACTCCAGACAAACAAACAGACATTCTCGACCCCTGCTACTAATGTTGGATTGGAAAGAATAAGAATAGGTTGTAAAGCTCACCAGTGTTTGGCCCCTGGGATTTAAAATTCCCTGCATCCTCCAGAGGACAAAAACAGTCAAGCAATGTAAAAGCATTATGAAATTGGCGAAGTTTAACTTGCTCTCCTTAAAGGCTGGATTTAAGAACTGGGGCAAAACTCCCACAGGGCTTTCTGCACACGATTTTGCTTGCCCAAATTAATAGATAGTCTTTTTTGTAAAATATTAATGCTTGTATATGAGCTCTCTGTCCTTACCCTAAGTTTGGCCAACTTGGCCCATGACCCGATATATTAGTAAAACCCTGGTTGCTCTTTTTCCTGTGCTGTCTGGCCCTTGTTCTGCAGCCTACAAAGAGCCCATGTGAGTTGGAAACTATTTTTCACATTGTTAGTCAAAGCTAAAATGTTCAACTGGATGGAAAGAAAATCCAACTGCATCCATATTTAGAATAACTCAGATCAAGGAGAATATCTGGGCGGCATGGATGGGAAAGGCAGAATCCAATGAAAGGAGAGAGAAAACAAGACATCAAAATATTTCTGCAATAACATATAGGACGATAAGAGCACAGCAAAGAGGAGTACCCAATGCGGATAAAAATATCTATATAGCAAAGCAGCATTGTAATAACATGGAAAATTAAACATGTGATGCACACTATCAGATGTTTAACTTTACCCATTTTATAGCTGCATACATATATATTCTAGAGCAAAAATATCAATTCTTCTTGTTGAACAATTAAAAGTAAAATTGCTAGGAAAGAAGAAATATAAACAAAGGAACACAGACTCATACACCAAAATCCCTAATCATCAGCTAGTGTGAAAAGGACTTCACCCATTAGATGGAACAGCACAACCTCTTCAAAGCGAGGGGGCAAAGGTCAGCTACCCCCACAAATCTAGGGTGGCTTGCACAAAAGGAGAAGAGACAGGAGAACTCACTAACTCATATGACTAATGGTAAATTAATGGCAGATCAAGAAATTAAAAGGAAAGCGAGAGAAAGGCCTGTCTGCTCGAGGTTCTACCAATCTACTCAAACTGCACCAGCATACCAGAGGTCGGGGGACTGGCACTGCCCCTCCGCTATGACAGCATTCACCAAGAGAGTGCTACAGTTCGGCATGATGGCTAGCTACCCTTCTTCAGGCAGGCATGACTTTTTTTTTTAAATAAAGAAGTTGTCCTATGCACTGCTCAGGCAAAAACAAGATACAAAGATTGTCTTGCTTTTCAGTCCAGCCAGACACACAAAAAAAAACAAAAATGTAATTCCTGGCACATGTGGCCAAACCTAGAATGTTATAAAGGGGTTGCAGCTGGTGTGAGATAAGATATCCTTCTATTCTTTCCTCCTCATTCACACCTTTCTCCCTGTCTATCTCCCTCTTGCCAAGTCTTCTGCTTTTTTGATCCCTCCTCTTCTGCTTTAGGTTCCCCTCCATTTCTTGGGGTGCTCACGGTGCCAAGGCTAGGGTTACCAACTGGCTCCAGATGCGCCCGACACACTTGATCCAGTCCTAGGTTTACCCTGCTTCATGCTGGGACATGTAGTTCTGATTTTTCCATTGCATTCCATAAGAAAAACAAGATCACATGTCCCTGCATGCAATGGGGTAACCCCAGGACTGGATCAAGCCTGTCGGGCGCATCTGGAGCTAGTTGGCAACCCTAGCCAAGGCTAGAACAGTGGCAAACTCATAGGGCCACTAATTCAAAGAGCCATCAGCAACTTTTTTTTATCTGCAGAGAGCAGACATACTACATACAAAGCAAAATGTAATATTTTAAAGTATGCTATCCAGTTATACCTTCGTATAGGATTGTTATGGTAGAGGTGGTGCTGGGATGACTATGACTGTTGAGTTTAATTATCAAAATCTTAGTGGAGTGGGTATAAGGTTGTAGATTTGTCCAGGGTGCCCGATACCCTTGCATTGTCCCTGGGTGGCAAGGGAGGGTGCTGACCAGAGACAGAGTAGTCTGTGACGAAAAGGCAGGGGCGAACTGCATACAAGATATCCTCATTTATCTCTCTGAAGGTACAATATATGAATTTATTGATTGTGACAAACACCGAGTACCCTTCTACTGTAGAAAGACATTGCCCAACCAAAATTCAGTGCAAAGAGGGCAGATTGCTTCCCAGAGTATCTACTCTGTTTTGAACCTTGGCAATAACCAGAAAGATTTGCTTATATTATCCCCTTCAGAGTGTGTTCAGTTTTTAATCAGTGCACTACACAAATTTCACGGTTCATAGGGTTCAGCTTGTACTGCCAAATTCAAAATAAAATTCAGAGCCCAGGAGGATATAGTGCACGCAGGAAATAGCAGGTGTGATCAGAATAAAAGAGGTGTGCCTCTTATCCCAAAAGAGTGCTAAAATGCAAAAAAAAAAAACAATATTTGGAGAAAATGAGGAATAAGATCAAAAGTGGACATAGATCAATGAATCAGGAAAGTTGATTTTTGAATTCTAGCTTTGGACAAAACAGCTTTTTAATGTTCAAAGAATCTTCAAGGGAACCGTTTAAGTCCATGATACATTGCAACAATATAGGATTGTTGTACCACAGAACAGCAGAAGCTAAACCCAGCATATCTATGTCCTGCGTCTCCTGTTACCTGATCCGGACGAGCCATTCCTGATTTTACTCCTACTAGCAGTTCTGAACTTGTATTTCCAGTTTCTTAAAAAATACCAGAGTCCTTAAATGCACTGGGAGTAAAGCCTGGCCTATTCTGTCCTTTGGCAAGAAGTGAATGAATAGTCAAGTGGTTAGAGCTGTGGACTAACACCCATGGAAGCTGGGGTCCAGATCTGCTCCTACTACCTAGGATTACCATGGTTCTGCTAGACGTATAGCTACAGCTCTTATATAGGATGGTCCCTGCTCCATGGAGCTTAAACCAAGACAAACGAGTGTCTATGGGAAAGGTATTTATTATAATCTGGTTGAGATTTAAAATCAGCCTCAAAAGTTACGTTTTTCTCACTGATACTCGTTGTGACTTTGTGCAAATAAATTTGCCTTCCACTGCTTCAGTTATAACTTAGACTGTAAGCCCTCTTGGGAAGGGTCCTTCGTACCCATACCTGAATGCTGGTGGATAACCTTTTCTGTATCCATGTCCCTCCCTCTCCCCACAGGGCAGACTGGCATTTACACAAATAGTAGGGGAAGATCTGTGTGCACACTTTTCCCAAGTCAGTTTTTAAAGGGAAATTTTTCTCTGCATGTAAAAAATACCTACTGACCTTGCACATCTGTGCTTTCTTAGAAAGATACCCCCCTACGCAATGTAGTTAATTTAGGAGCCCTTTTACTAAGCGCTGCGAATCAGTTAACATGCGTTACAGTGTGTGGTAACTAGCTGCAGTGAACACCAATGTGTGGGTAGGCCAGCTACCGACCGCCAAAATGCCCGTTAACTGGCCCTCATGCGTTAATGTGGGTAGATTAAAGGCAGAGTGTTGGCATGGAGAACTCATTAGCACGTGAGCACAGTTAACATGGCAGTTAGTACGCATCCGCCTAATGATCCCTCTATGGGTATCGTTCGGTGAACCTGCATTAAATTGTGCCGAATGTTATTCTACTCAGTTGCGAGTTTGCTGCTGGGAACACGCTGATCATGCTAACATGGAGACTTTGCACTTAATGTGTCTTTGTATTGCACGTTAAGTACACAGCCTTACCAGGCTTTAGGAAAAGGGCCCCTTAAAGTTCAGAAGTGTACACCATTTTGAATGCCATGTGCATAAGGTGGTTAACAAATGTTTTAAATAAATAAATACATTAAATGTTGAGCTGCAAGTTCAAATCCCACTATTAAAGATTTGCCAGAGTACAACAGTAAGAAAGCAAGTTAAGCCTTCTTATGTCTTTGATTTTCTCTCTAAATCAAACATTTCTGTCTAAACGTGAACTTGTTATTCTTTGACTTGAACCAGCATTTCTCAATGGCTGAGTGGGCCCCAAAGACAGTACTGAGAACCGCTGACTTAAAGCATGCTACTACAAGGCAAGGAAAAGATTAGTGTGATGAACACTACTTGATGAAGGGCACCTCCAGTGATGACTCATAAAGCACCTCACGTCCATTTTGAAGGACGGGTTCTCCACTCCTTTCTGCCAGGGCCTACCTTTTACTGTCCCCTCATCGTGTCCAGATTACTGTAAGTCCTGTTCTTGTTTGCACAGAACACCTCAACCATGACCAGAGAGAGTTTCAAAGAGCTTCTGATTGCCAAAACACTTCCTTAGTAAACACTTCACCCTCAGACTCTGGGGTGAAGCAAGGTGGCTTTGTCTGGAATGCTTGCTCTGGCTCAGAGAAGGTAGCGGCGGATCCAGGAGAGATGAGAGGTGAAGGGTTAAAGATGCAGACACACCCTGACCTGGGTTTACCTGTGGTCAGCATGATAACAAATTCTTAGGCTCTATAGCGTGTATGTTAGTTCTGCATTAAAAGAGTGAATAGCTTCTATGGTTAATCTTTGGTGAATGCTTGTGTTTTGTATACTGAAGATATTATCAAAGTGGAAACATGAGAAGGGACAAGGACTTAGGGACAGGAAAATATGATACAATTATTCCAAAGGTACAGTATAAATGCACAAGAGGGTAAACTTTATTGAAGGGAAAAATCTTCTAGAACAAGCGATCACAGTATGAGGATTCCATGGGAGTGGACTTGGGAGTAACCTCAGGACATATTTCTTCATGGAAAGGGTGATAGACACATGGCATGACGATCCAGGGAAGAGACTAAACTGGTGAAGGAATTAAAGAAAGCCTGGGATTAGCATGGATGTTCTGTGTTTGTGAAGAAGCAAGTGGAGGTCTGCTATGACTGTAGGATATAAACTGGGCAGACCACATGGGCTTTATCATTCTTACCTCTGAGAGAAAGTGAGGACAGCAGGCACTGAGCAAACAGGCAACAAAACAGGGGCAAGCACTGCGCACCATGTCTTAACTAGGTCGCAAACCTATTTGTGAAAAGCCTGGGCAAGTGATCATCATGTCACATTGACACTTGGCAAGTATATTTTAGTACCAAGTAATATAATGTAACAAAACTGCCAAACGTAGTTTCATTACTTCACTCTTCTCCCCCCCCCCCCACCCCCACCCTCCCATTTGGGATAGGTGGGGAAATGCTTACATGCCATTCCCCAGCTCATGAATCTGGTGGTGGACTTGAATGATGAGTGATCTCAAATAAGAAGAGAAGCTTCTAGCACCAGCAGCCAGGACCTATCCTTGGTGGGGATATGTGCTCATTGCATGCATTCAGCTTGTCTCATTTTACATACAAACAAAAGTGTGCCCCATATATACCTAACATGTAGAAACCTACGAATTCATAAACATAAAGTCGATTTCTATGCAAAAAAAGAGTGAAGTGAACCAACAGAAATCCAAAAATTGACCCAAAAAGCTGAAAATGAACCCATAAGCCGCTCTGTCCATGAATTACAAAGAGCGGTATGAAGTGAAATAAACGAAAAACGATAAATGACTTATCAAAGTGTGATTGGAAGTTCCACTTAATCGGGCCTGTGGCTCCCAATACAATAGGACATGTTTCTGTATCTTTCTGCCACCTTTACTTTGTCTAACTGCATTTTTTGGTACTTCAGGATCTTCTCCCTCTAATGTAAATTATAAGCTCTGTGGGGAGGGGCTGTCTCTGATGTGTCTGTGTGCACTGCTACATATGCACATTATACAAATGATAAGAAGGGTTCTGTTAGTCCACTTGGATATGAGAAACAAGGGTCAATAAACAAGTTGCAGGTGATACGTTTTTATTGGACTAACAAAGTATCTTTGACAAGTTTTTGAGAGTTATCCTCTGTTCATCAGCTCTCCAAAAATGTATAAGGCTGGAGAAGAAAAGGGGACTATGACGGGGAAATCCACATATCTCTACTGATACAAATAATATAAAACCTGTTAGGCAGAATGTAGTGAAACAGAAATTTTAGAACAAAGGATCATGATCTGGGGCTGGAAGAAGCAACTCAGAAATACCTTTAGACAATATCTCTGAATAAAAAGGGTGCTGAATGCATGGAACCAAGGCCGTACCAAGGGCTGTGTGAGCGGTGCCACCACACAAAGTGCAAGTATGGAAGGGATGCTGATGTCATCACTGGGCTTCGAGGAAGCCCGACAAAAGTGAGTTCCTGCATGCAGCGGGGTGGGTGGGCGCCAGGTTCACCAGTCGCACAGGACGCCTTGCTAGCTTGCTACAGTTGTACATGGAACCCCTGTCACAAGAGTATCAGAATTCAAAAAGCTGGGGAAAGTAGTAAGGAAGAGAGGGTTAAGCTGAGGTGCGGGTAGGGGCTGCACTGCTAAAGCAGAAAGAGAGACTGAAGAAAGGGGATAGACCCCGTTATCCTTATCTGCTGTTCTATTCCATGTTTCCAGGCTCCAGCATCAGCTAGGTAAGGAAACTAAAAGCTTCCATCGTGGTTTGCCTGCTGTCCCTGCCTTCCTCTGCATTAGCGTCTGATGCTTTTTCACTGACAGACACCCCCACATGCCACACTGTGCTGGCTTAGACATGCTGCCAAGCCTCCCACCCCCACACCAGCAGTTCTCTCTGGTAACATTTTATTTCAGTTTAATTTCAGGTTTTATTGCCTCTGGTGCAACAGGAACTGGATCTTCTAATGGATATCGATGTTCTACCACTAAGAACCCTAACCCCAACCCCCCCCCCCCCACACACACACACATACACATACACACACATAAATGTGCAGCCCTGCCAATGCACCTCAGCTCTCTCTCTTATTCCCACACACAGAGCTCTAACAATATACCTCAGCTCTTGTTTCTAAAAACTAAAGAGGCTGCAAGTGGAAGCTTACCAGATTTCCCTGATTTTAGAGCCGTGTCCCTGAATCCCATCAGTTTGGCAGCCTCCTGTCCCTGATTCTAGCAATGGGGACAAAGGAGGTAGAAAAAAGATCTTTTCAATTTAGTGATTGGAATATGTCAGTTTTTAGAATTTGCATCCATTCTCTTTAGATTTTGCACAGGATGGGAGAAGTGAATCACTGTTTCTATGTCTCCGTCAATCTGTCTGCTTTGAAGTGATATTGTTGATGGGAAGGATGGGTGAACGCAAGGCAATGACTCCTCTTCCCTCCTCCATGCCTTCTCGCTCAGCCCTGGAACTAAGGTGTCCTTTCCTCCCCACCCCCACTTCAGAGAAGTGTCCCAGACCTGCCTGCAAAATAAATCTGGGAACCTAACCCTATGCAAATAAGATCCTTTTATAATCTAAAATACGGTATTTGTGATCAGCTTTAGAACATTAAAGTCCCTTCAGCAGGTAACAAGAGAGAGTCACACTTGAGAATGTCCATAGAGCAATTGTTGGGTAAGGTTACTGTAATAGGCACCCGCAAGCTGACTGCTGAGTTTATAAATGTACCTAAAAAACTAGCAACTAATAAAAATGGTGCCAGTAATGCTCCAAATCATTGTTTCTCGTGACATGCATTCATGAGCACCTAAAAGCTGAGGGTGTGCATCAATCACTTGCAGGCACATATACCTAGGAATTAGCATGTAAACATGCAAGTTACATGCTTAAAAAACTTCTAATGCATACAATGCTTGCAAGAAAACCAAACAAGTAAAGCAAATATGAAGAAATACCTGTAAAATGGGAAAACTTCATTTAAAACAAGCCTGAACCCATGCACACTCCTAATGGCTACAGACAGATCCGTTTGGGGAGGGTTAAAACCATTTAGGTAACTACATTATTCAAAAATTGTTAGTGAAAGAAGCGGGGAGATGTTTGCCTCTCTGTCCCTTCCCTGACTCTTCCAGCTCCAGGGGTTGTCAGGACGAGCAGGAGTGATGGAATATTCCTATTATAACCTCCTGAACAAAAGTGGAGGATGAGGGGTTTCAATTCTAGCACAAAGACCCTGCCCCATAATAGGGATGGAAAGAAAGGAACACTGGGCACATAACAAAGGGAAGGCATATAACGAGAGCGAGAAAAAGCGGCTGACCCTGGCAGTCTTGCCCTTCCCCCACCCTCAAGTCACCATGGCTGAATAATTTTCTTTCATCTCTGCCGACTGACAGACAAGACAGACAGAAAGCTTTCCATTTGCCTTTTCCAGCCTTCCCCAATGCATGACTTCGTGGTTTTTTTTTTCAAAAACAGTTACATGTTTAAATCCCTGTAGCAGCCAAACTTTCTGAGTCTGCATTGGCCAGGGAGGGAGAAAGAAACTGCACCAAAAGAAAGACCCAGTCGAGTTCTTGGGAATCTCTAGTGAGCATTCTGGATACCCCGGCTGGGGTAGAATTGGAAAGGGTGCAGGGAGCTGATATGGTAAAGTTCACAAGCAGACAGATAAAGATGGCGGGGGAGGTGACAGCCAGAAAAGTGAAAAGAGGAGATGTTGTAAGTGCCGTCGAGTCGGTGCCGACTCATCATGGCGACCCTCTGGAAGAGGAGATAGAAAGATAGGAAATGAAGTGCTCAGAAAAAGGAGGGGTGAGAAATGAAGAGGAAGGAGATCATGGGGTGGGGAGAGGTAAAAGCCTCTGGACAGTGGGAAGAATCAGACTGTCCCTCTTTCTCGTTAAAGCCTGGAAGGTGGAGCACAGACCTGCAGTGGGGAAGGGATGGCCATAGGCTTGCATTCAAGGACTGGGGTGATAGGGGGACACTAACACAGTCTACATATAGGTACCCTAGGTGAAAATACTGTTGCTTTTATCTCACATTTAAATGTGTGAACTCTGCTATTCTCCTTTCCCTCTCTGCATATATCACCCTCCCCCAACCACGAGCCTGCCCACCTTCTCATGTCTCTGTTGCCTCCTTGTATCTAAGCTTCTCTCATTTCTTTCAGTTGCCAATTCAGTCCCTCTCGTAGGGTTACCAACTTTTTCACCGAGAAAAACCCGACACCTGTGGCTCGCCATGCTCCACCCATTCTCCGCCCCTAGTCCCACCCCTGCCCCGCCCCCAGCCCCACCCACAAAAATTACCGAGGATACGTGTAGGCTAACTTCCTTGGTCAGATAATAATTAAAATGGGAACCCCAAAATCCAAACATGAAATGTACAACACTGGAGAAATAAAACTATAAAGTAATTTCCTCTTGCACTAAACAAAAACGCAAAGATGTTATCAATACACACTTCCCAGACCAAACATATTCCAGCTAATAAATTCAAAATAAAATGTATTTTTCTACCTTCTGTTTGGGCGTTTTATTTTTCAGTTGCAATTGCTCCAGTCACTTTCTTCTGGTTTCTTTGTGTCTTCTGCAAGCTATCCATTTGTCCTTTCTTCTCTTTTAGATGTTTTCCATTCTCTCTCTATTTCTGCTTTAACATACTGATTGTTTCCCTTTTGCTCTTTCCCCCAATTCTTTCCTTATTCCTTTATCATCCATTTAAATTTCACCCTTCCATTCTCAAGCCCCTCACTCTCCCAATACCCAGCCCATCATAGACTTTTCTTCCACACAAAATATTTTTCCCCTCTCCACTCATTCCCCATCTATTCTAGTCCTCCCCCAAAATCAGTTCCCTTATAGTTCTAGACCCACCCAGCATCCACTCCCTTCTAATCCCATTCTCCCATGCCCCACATCAGCCCATTTCCAGTCCTATTCCAGCTCTTCATCAGCCCATTTCCAGTGCTAGCCCTCACATCACAGACCATTTCCAGTCCTAGCCCCCCCCCCAATCACAGCCCATTTCCAGTCCAAGTCCCCCATCACAGCCTATTTCCAGTCCTAGCCCCACCCCCCCCATCACATCCCATTTGCAGTCGGAGTCCCCCCGCACCATCACAGCCCATTTGCAGTCCTACCCCCCCCCCACTATCACAGTCCATTTGCAGTCCTAGCCCCCCTAATCACAGCCTATTTCCAGTCCAAGTTCCCCCTCCCTCCACCATAGCCCATTTCCAGTCCAAGTTCCCCCCCCCCCCATAGCCCTTTTCCAGTCCAGGTCCCCCTCCCCATCACAACCCATTTCCAGTCCATGCCCCCCCCCATAGCCCTTTTCCAGTCCAGGTCCCCCTCCCCATCAAAACCCATTTCCAGTCCATGGTCCCCCCCCCCCACACCTAGCCCTTTTACAGTCCAGGTCCCCCTCCACATCACAGCCCATTTCTTTCCAGTGCAATGCCCCACCATAGCCCTTTTCCAGTCCAGGTCCCCCCCCCCCCTTCACAACCCATTTCCAGTCCAAGTCCCCCTAATCACAGCCTATTTCCAGTCCAAGTTCCCCCTCCCTCCGCCATAGCCCATTTCCAGTCCAAGTCTCCCCCCCCCCCTCCATAGCCCTTTTCCAGTCCAGGTCCCCCTCCCCATCACAACCCATTTCCAGTCCATGTCCCCCCCCCCCAGCCCTTTTCCCGTCCAGGTCCCCCTCCCCATCAAAACCCATTTCCAGTCCATGTCCCCCCCCCCTAGCTCTGTTACAGTCCAGGTCCCCTCCCATCACAGCCCATTTCTTTCCAGTCCAAGTCCCCCCCCCCCAATAGCCCTTTTCCGGTCCAGGTCCCCCCCCCCCATCACAACCCATTTCCAGTCAAATTCCCCCCTCCTAGCCCTTTTCCAGTCCAGGCCCCCTCCCCCATCACAGCCCAGGCAGTCCTTGGCCTCCCCCCCCCCCCAGAACCGCGGCTGTCTGAGGCTTTAGAGGGAGCCGGGGAAGCCCGCGCGAGGCCCCGGCTCCCTCTGAACAGCTGCCAGCGTGAAGAGCCTTTTCCTTCACGCTGGCGGCTGTTCCTGTGAAGCCGCGAATGCTGGGAAAGGTTAAAGGGCATTGCCTTTAACCTTTCCCACCAATCGCGGCTTCACAGGAACAGCCGCCAGCGTGAAGGAAAAGGCTCTTCACGCTGGCAGCTGTTCAGAGGGAGCCGGGGCCTCGCGCGGGCTTCCCCGGCTCCCTCTGAAGCCCTCCGGATTGGCAGAAAAGCCGGTTTTTTTGCTCTGGCCGCTCCCGATCTTGCGGCCAGAGCAAAAAAAACGGCTTTTCAAGGGCCGGTTTTGCCTCTGCGCCGGCAGCCGGCCTGGCCATGGAAAAACCGGCCAGGCCGGCTGAAAACCGGCCAGTTGGCAACCCTACCCTCTCGCCATCCTCTTGCTTCTCCTCCTCCTACTCATACTCTCCATTCAGCATGGCGCCCCCTCTCTAGAAGAGTAGCCATTTTACATCTCTCGACTTGGCATGTTGCTGGAGGTTGGGCCTGTGGCTGCTTTTGTGATCTTCGCATAAATCCCCACTCTTCACTGGAAGTGGAAACTGAGGTTAGGTTTAAGGAAAACCAAAGTATGTACCAGTTGGCAAACTGGCAATAAACATTGAATCAGGGTGTCTGATGACCGATAATAAGACTGTCAAAACATCACCACCTCATAGGCCTGGAAACCCTTCCCAGTGACTCTCACTCAGGTGCAAAGATCCATCCAGGGTCCTCAGATACCCCCGCATGCATCTTTAGCCCAACATGATGCTTCTCCACTCTAATCCTTGTGATTTCCAGATCTGGATTTTATGGTTTCCAGATATGTAATTATATATGGCAGCAGTGGTGGACGGGAAGGGTGGTAAACACTGGTTCTTGGGAGAGGAATGAGGGGGGGGGGTTGAACCCTAATTCTAGCAACACCAGTAACTGCCTTATATCCTCAAGCACCAAGTTGAGAGCAAATAAAACAGAGATAAGAGGCAAGAAGGGAAAATAGCAGGGGCAATAACGAGAGGCAAGGGTGGGCAGAATACAACCAGGGGCAATACCTAGGTGATAGGGTAACTGCTGAGGAGAGACAATAAACAATTACAGTAACTGCTGAGATCAAGACAGAGGTGGCAGAAGAGAAAGGCAGAAGTCAAGTACAAAGATGGATTTATTTCTTTATTTAAATGGGTTGATATACCGCTCTATTTTGAAGGCAGAATGGTTTACAGAGAACAGTACATAACAGAACATTTTACATTAAACAGGTGTGTTAACTTGGATGATTTACAAAGAACATTGTGTAATAGGAATATCTTACAATAAATAGGAGTGTTAACTTGGGTGATTACAGAGGACATTATGTAATAGGAATAACTTACATTAAAACAGGAATGTTAATTTGGACAATATGTAACAGTACTTGGGTATTGGTGGAATGGTATGGTATAATTAGTGATAATTTCCAATAATCCTTATAGTGGGAGAGGGTGAGGGCAAGTTTAATGAGGTGCTAGCTGGAGGTTCCTTCCGTCTACTATGGTATGTTTTATGATATGTGTTGGAATAAATGGGAAGCTTCTGAGTTCTGGGTTGGTTCAAATTGGTTACAGGAACATGTTCCAGAAGGTTGGAGCATATAAGAAAGGTGCTCGATTGCAGGTTGAATTTTAATTACCAAAAGCACACTACAAACTGAAACATCAATGAAAGGTAGAAGGGCAGAGCATGCTAGCAACTAGAGCTAGCGGTCTTTGAGTACTTTTGCTAATCAAGTCAGAAATCTGGTCTATGAAAGTTATTCTGGGATAAATCAGAGCTAGCAGATGAGGAGATACCTGTAGCAACACACGTAATAAGGAGTTGCAGAATTATACATTTCCTACTGGTATCTCCTACTGTAAGTCTGAATGTGCTTTGATCCCCCAAATGAATGCCAGAACCCACATGCACAACCTTATTACTAATACAATTTTGACTTGAATAGAAGACCACTCTACATCCTACCCCTGTGAGGTTAAGAAGGGCTGGAAAGGGGGGCTGTTACTTCTGGAGAGAAATCTAAAATTGTGAGTATATACTTCTGGGAATTTTTCTGAAAGGAATTTTTTTTCTTTTAAAGCTAATTAATCTGTGAACCCACTATTTTTTTTGTTAAATCAGTCAGGGCCTAGTAGCAACAGTTTAAGATTCAATTTAAAAACACAGAAGAGAACTTTCTGGTTACCTTTCATACCCAGTAGACAGCTGTAGTTTAAATTTCATAGTCACTCAGGGCCTAGCATCAGCAAAGTACTTTTAGTTTCAAATTAAAACACAGAGGAGAGCTTTCTGGTTAAATTTAGAATCCAGCAGAGAGCTTGTAGTTTAAATTTCATAATAGGTTAGAACCTAGTAGCAGCAAAGAGCTATAATTTAAATCAAATCAGAATATAGTTTTCCTCAGCAGCACAGGACAAGGTACTGTGTAGCAGCCCTTTTTTAATAAGTGTTATATCCCTCCCTCCCTCCCCACACCCACCCTCCCCTGGGAAAATCACAGCTTTATAGGTACTTGCACAACTTAAAAGACAGGAGGTGCTCTCAGGTGAAGCTCATTACCCAAATCAGTCATACACCAAGGACCTGAGATTAATTAAGCTTCAGGTGAACAAGGTATATTAAACTTCTTAGGTACAGTTTTAGTGGTATAAATATCCATTGCACCCTTTAGTACATATAGAACTTAAAGATCTAAACACAAACTTAAAACTAAGATGCAGACAGCAGTCCAGCAGCGGGATGTGGGCTTTCCAGTCTTTTGCATTGAGTGTCACATGTATGATTTTCTCCCAGCTGGTGAGAGGTCTTACGTGTGCACTAGGTGCAAGGAGCTCTCTGCTCTCAGGGAACGAGTCCGTTCTCTAGAGGCTAGAGTAGCAGACTTGGAAAACATAAGACAGACAGAGAGGTACATAGACGAGACCTACAGGGATATAGTCCTGAAGTCCCACCTCCAGTCTGCAGCATCCCTGTTGCCATGGAGGAGAGAGGTCACGTGACAGGAGAGCATCACCCTGGTGTGGCAGGAAGTGATCCTGTAACTAGGACCTGTCCTCCAGGTGATGTAAACCCCTCTCGCACTGAGGAGGTTTCTCCAGGGCCAAGTGCCCATGCGGGAAGGGTTAGGACAGCAGTTATAGTTGGTGATTCGATCATTAGGCATGTAGATAGCTGGGTGGCTGGTGGACGTGAGGATCGCCTGGTAACATGCCTGCCTGGTGCGAAGGTGGCGGAACTCACACGCCACCTAGATAAGGTCTTAGATAGTGCTGGGGAGGAGTCTGCTGTCTTGGTACATGTTGGTACCAATGACATAGGAAAATGTGGTAGGGAGGTTCTGGAAGCTAAATTTAGGCTTTTAGGTAGGAAGTTGAAATCCAGAACTTCCAGGGTAGCGTTCTCCGAAATGCTTCCCGTTCCACGCGCAGGACCCAATAGGCAGGCAGAGCTCCGGAGTCTCAATGCGTGGATGAGACAATGGTGCAGAGATGAGGGGTTCGGATTTGTTAGGAACTGGGGAACATTCTGGGGAAAGGAGGGGCTCTTCCGAAGGGATGGGCTTCACCTTAACCGGGATGGAACCAGGCTGCTGGCATTAACCTTTAAAAAGGAGATAGAGCAGCTTTTAAACTAGATAATAGGGGAAAGCCGACAGTCGTCCAAGAGCGCATGGTTCGGAAGAATGTATCCTTGAAGGATACTACAAAAAGCAGAGAGGTTCCAAAAAAGAGTAAAGTAGCCCAAATGCCCTCGAGTATGGAGCAGACAGAACTTAAAGATCCCAAATTACCCATGTCTACCAATAGCCAAATTAATATGAATAAAATACATTCTCTAAAATGCTTGTATGCAAATGCTAGAAGTCTACAAAACAAGATGGGAGAGTTAGAATATATAGCACTAAACGAGAGGTTAGATATGATTGGAATATCAGAGACATGGTGGAAGGAGGACAACCAGTGGGACACTGTGATACCTGGGTACAAACTATATCGAAATGATAGAGCTGATCAAATTGGTGGAGGGGTTGCGCTCTATGTTAGAGAGGGCATTGAGTCAGAAAGGATTAAAGTTTTGCAAGAAACAAAATTTGCTGTAGAATCTCTATGGATTGAAATTACATGTAAAAAGGGGAAGGCGATGGCAGTGGGGGTGTACTATCGTCCGCCTGGCCAGAATGAACAAATGGATGATGAAATGCTCAAAGAAATCAAGGAAGCTAGCAAAAGTTACAGTGCAGTAATAATAATGGGTGATTTCAATTACCCCGGCATCGACTGGGTCAGTGTCACAACAGGACATGCTAGGGAGATAAAGTTCCTAGATGAAATAAATGACTGCTTCTTGGAGCAGCTGGTTCATGAACCGACCAGAGGGGAAGCAATATTAGACCTAGTCCTTAGTGGAACACCAGATGTAGTGCAAGAGATAAGGGTGTTGGGGCCACTTGGCAATAGTGATCATAGCATGATCGCCTTTGATTTAATTAGTGGAGGAGGGATAGTAAGGAAATCCACAGTACTACCCTTTAACTTTCGAAAGGGAGACTATGATAGAATGAGGAAAACAGTTAAGAAAAAACTAAAAGGAGCAGTTGCAAAGGTTAAAGACGTACATCAAGCTTGGGTGTTGTTGAAAAATACTATCTTGGAAGCCCAGACCAGCTGTATTCCACGCTTTAAGAAAAGTGGAAGGAAGTCCAAAAAATTGCCAGCATGGTTTAAAGCTGAGGTCAGAGAGGCTGTTGTTGCCAAAAAAGCATCTTTCAAGAAATGGAAAAAAGAGCCAAATGATGAAACCTGGAAACAGCACAAGCACTGGCAAGTCAAATGCAAGGCATTGATAAGGCAGGCAAAGAGAGAATTTGAGAAGAAGCTTGCTGCGGAAGCAAAAACGCGAAATAAAGACCTTTTCAAGTACATTCGTAGCAAAAAACCCGTGAGAGAGTCAGTTGGTCCATTAGATGATAAAGGGGTTAAAGGAGCACTAAGAGGCGACAAGGCGATAGCGGAGAGACTGAATGAATTCTTTGCTTCGGTCTTTACTGAGGAAGATGTGGGGATGTTACCCACGACTGAAGTGGTATTTAAAGGTGTGGAAGAATTGAAGGAAATATCGATACATCGGGAAGATGTCCTACAACTATTAGATAAACTGAAGAGTAGCAAATCACCTGGGCCGGATGGTATACATCCAAGGGTGTTGAAAGAACTGAAATTTGAGATTGCAGACCTGCTATCAGTAATCTGTGAACTATCATTAAAATCATCCCTAATACCTGAGGATTGGAGGATCGCCAATGTAACACCAATTTTTAAAAAGGGTTCGAGGGGTGATCCGGGAAACTACAGACCGGTGAGCCTGACATCAGTACCGGGAAAAATGGTAGAAACCATCATAAAGAATAAAATTACTCAGCATATAGATAGTCATGACCTAATGGGAGACAGCCAACATGGCTTTAGACAAGGAAGATCTTGTCTTACTAATCTGTTATGTTTTTTTGAAGGAGTGAATAAACAGGTGGACAAAGGTGAGTCGGTTGATATTGTGTATCTGGACTTTCAGAAAGCCTTTGACAAGGTCCCTCATGAGAGACTTTTGGCAAAACTAAAGAGTCATGGGATAGGAGGCAGTGTACTACTGTGGATCAGGAACTGGTTAAAAGATAGAAAGCAGAGGGTAGGGCTAAATGGCCAATTTTCCCAATGGAGAAAGGTGAATAGTGGTGTACCCCAGGGATCTGTGCTGGGTCCGCTGCTTTTTGACATATTCATAAATGACCTGGAAAGTGGAATAACGAGTGAGGTTATCAAATTTGCTGATGACACAAAACTATTTAAAGTTGTTAAAACCCAGGAGGATTGTGGAAAATTGCAAGAGGATCTTGATAAATTGGAAGACTGGGCATCAAAATGGCAGATGAAATTTAATGTGGAGAAGTGCAAGGTTATGCACCTAGGGAAGAACAACCCAAACTATGGTTACACGATGCAAGGTTCCACATTAGGAACCACCACCCAAGAAAAAGATTTAGGCGTCCTTGTGGATACCATGTTAAAACCCTCGGCCCAGTGTGCAGCGGCGGCCAAGAGAGCAAATAGAATGCTAGGTATGATAAGGAAAGGAATGGAAAATAAAACAAAAGATATTATAATGCCTCTATATCGTTCCATGGTGAGACCGCACCTTGAATATTGTGTGCAATTCTGGTCGCCATATCTTAAAAAGGATATAGCAATTTTAGAAAAGGTTCAGAGAAGAGCCACCAAAATGGTAAAGGGGATGGAAGGCTACTCCTATGAAGAAAGGCTAAAAAGGTTGGGGCTCTTTAACCTGGAAAAGAGACGGCTGAGGGGAGATATGATAGAAGTCTATAAATTAATGAACGGAGTGGAACGGGTAAACGTAGATCGATTGTTTACCTTATCAGAATATAGAAAGACTAGGGGACATGCAATGAAGCTACAGGGTAAACTATTTAAGACTAATAAAAGAAAATATTTTTTCACTCAACGTGTAATCAAACTCTGGAATTTGTTACCGGAGGATGTAGTAAAGGCTGTTAGTGTAGCTGGGTTTTAAAAAAGGTTTGGACAAGTTCCTGGAGGAAAGGTCCATAAACCATTATTAAGAAGGGACCCAGGATATCAATGCTTGAACCAATACAAGCATTGTGGAACCTGTGTCCCTTGGGGAAACTGCTAGGTACGTATGACCTAGATTGGCCACTGTTGGAAACAGAATACTGGGCTTGATGGACCTTGGTCTGACCCAGTATGGCATATCTTATGTTCTTATGGCAGGAGGAATATTTCAGATATGACATGTACTGCAGGGTACTATGTAGAACCTCAGAGACCTCCATCAAAAATCTATACAGTACCACTAGGGCTTTCTTCTCCCTACAAAACCCATGCTACATTCTCTCCACCACAGCACCACCTCTCCCAAATACCACCCTTTAACCTCTAGCCTTACCTCATCCCCACTAGTGTTACCCCTCCAAGACACCACCAGAACCAACCCCTGCTATACCTTTCCCAACACCACAGCTACATCGTCACCTCCACCCAACTCTACCCCCTCCTTCACATCGATGCTGCCCTCTTCTCAACATGCCAACTGCTATATCTTCCCTGTAGCACTGGAACCACCGCCCAACACCCATAGAAGCCAAGCACAACCTACACCCGCACATCATACACATACCCATTCAACACATCACAAAGGCCAAGGCAGAGAAGCACCGGAAGCTCCACAACCTAAGATGTGCCCTCATAAACGCAAGCTCGGTCCACAGGAAATGGCCAGCCATCTCGGACCTTATCACCCACCATGGGCTAGATATACTACTAGTCACAGAATCATGGCTCTCCGACTCGGACTCAGTCATACTCAACCAGCTCATCCCACCTGACTTCTCCATCCACGCATGCCACAGAACTAGCCGAAGAGGTGGAGGAGCCTTCATTCTAGTGAGGACAAAGCTCCAATTCCAGCTGCTGTCCTCCAATAGCACCAGCAACATGGAAGCAATCACTATAACTAACGAACTCTCCACTATCAACCTAATCTACAGATCACCATCCCCCTCCCCCGATGACTTGTCGACAATAATTGTCCTAGCCTACAACCCCAAGAACCCACGATTACCAAACTGGGTAATGGGTGACTTCAACCTGCCAGCTCTCCAAAACACCCAGAGCGAGGCCTTCCTCAAAGCTCTCAATGAGCCAGGATACAAGCAGGTAATAGAGGTCCCCACCCACATAAAAGGAAACATACTGGACATGATCTTCATGCCAACACCAACTATAAGCCCAAGCCACAACCTTGATTTATCCATCATGCCAGTACCATGGTCTGACCACAGCCTAATAAAATTTCAGATGCCCATGCACCAAGACAACTCTCCCTGCAGGAAAGATGAGATCCCTTCAACAATCACAAGGCGATTCCAACTTTGATAAAGAAGAAATCAGCAAAAATGTACTACCTAGCCTCAGCCTGACTGTGCTCAGCCTCGATGAAATCATATCTAAATGGAACGAGAGTCTAAGCTCCGCAGCATACCTACCTGCCTCAAACACACTACCAAAAAGAAGAAAAGCGGCGCAATGGTATTCCCTACTCCACCTCAGAAAGCTCGAGAGATGATGGAGGAGTTCCCAATCCAAAGACGACCTGGCAGTCTACACCTCCTACTTGGACATACACAGAGAAACAGTCTCAAAGAAACGGAAAGAACATCACGCTGAACTCCTGAGATGATCCCTAAATAAACCCCATGACCTGTTCAACATTGTGAGGTCTCTGACGAAGGAGCCTACTCCCCCCAAACTGGACCTACTACACCCCCAGGACTTTGCCAACCACCTACAAGCAAAGCCCTACCAATCCAACACCAACATAACCCAAGCTCAAGAACCCAAGCAGCACCACCCAACACCATTGACAGCATTCACACCTCCATCCACACGGAGAATAGAAGAGATCATTACATCGATAAATACCACCACAGTCCCCAATGACCCCTGTCCAGCATTCTGGATAAAATCACTGCGCAATGAATTAAGCCCATTCCTAGCCAAGAGCATGGGCCAATCCTTCACAACTGGGGTGTTCCCATCAGCCCTAAAACAGACCTCCATACAACCCCTCCTTATAAACAACAAGCTCGACCCCAAAAAAGTGAAATCCTACCGTCCAATCTCCAGCATTCCCCCACTGGCCAAGATAATAGAGAAGGACGTACAACAACAAATCCAGCATCACATTGATACTACTGTCCCACTCGAACCAAGTCAACATGGATTTAGAGAATCCCATGGCATTGAGACCCTCTTCACCACACTACTCAGCACCCTAATCACAGGGACTGATAACAGCAGTAAAGCTACGCTTTAATCTTTATGGACATTGCCGTCGCTTTTGACTCAGTTAACCACGAGACTCTTCTGTCATGGTTACAAGAGAAGGGAATACAGGGCTCAGCCTTGAGCTGGTGCAAACCTGACAGACAGATGGCAGCAGGTAAGAACCGGCTCATGGACCTCCAAGCCCTTTGAACAAACACAAGGGGTCGCCCAAGGACCATTACTCTCAGCCCTCCTTTTCAACATATACATGCAACCCATCTGCTCAATCATCCATTCCTTCAAGGTCTCCTGCCTCGTGTACGCCGACGATGTGCTACTCTTCTCTCCGTTCTCAATCAACCAACCTGACTTCTCGACCCTGATAAAGTGCTTCGAAGCTGTCACAGATTGGCTCCACACACAGAGCCTCAAAATTAATTTTAAGAAAACTGATGTCCTCTTCATCACTAAGAATCACTCCTTCACCCCACCAACATCAATAAGAGTAAGAGACGCGGAGCTCTTGAGCAAGCCCACCATCCGCTACTTGGGGATCACCCTTGACCAACATCTCGACATGAAGGCACACATAAGCAATACAGTCAGATCAATTTATCATAAGATACGAATTGTCCGCCACCTGCGACCCTTACTGGAACCAGATGACTTTTGGACAATTTACCAAGCATTGGTAACCCCGCACTTCGATTATGCCAATGCTATTCTACAGGGACTCCCCAAGAACACCCTGAACCCCCTACAACTGGCAATGAATGCAGCCACCCGAGTCCTGCATGGAGCCTCCAGAAGGGACCATATAACCCCTATCCTAAAACACCTCCACTGATTACCAATCCACTGCAGACTCACCTTCAAAATCTTACTAATGACTTTCAAGGCCATCAACAACCTATCCTCCAATTCCCTAACAGACCTTATCTTCCCCACACCCGCAAACAGGACCAGAAGGTCATTCGTTGTAAACACCCTTGTAATCCCCAGTGCAATAACAAAGTGTTCACAGTCAGCAAGGAACAGAGCATTTGTATATTATGCACCTACTCTCTGGAATGCTCTCTCAACCCCCATCCGGGCAATAACTGACCTCACCCAATTTCAAAAGGCATTGAAGCACCATCTATTCCTCCAATATTGCTCCCTAACCAGCAAAGCAACACAACCAAGCCTACCCCCCACCCACCTCAATGACACCACCATTATACCCAGGCCATGATACATACCCACAGCCCGATAATGACTGCCCAAACGTGCAGATTACCCAATATGTAATTAGTCAGAGAGTGACGTGTATTCCATAGTAACATCTGTAGCATACCTGCCGACGAAGAGCGCAAATGTATAGAGTTGTATATAGTTACCCCTGTTAAACCCAAGTTGTAAAATCCTGTTATCTGTAATGTACTCCGCATTGTGCTGCTGCTCTGTACAATTTATTGTTGACTGTAAACCGCGCTGATTTTAAAGAGCGCGGTATAGAAATAATATAAATAAATAAAATAAATAAATACTCATCATCTGACAGTGAAGACCAAAATCATCAGTCACCTGACCAATAATCTCTCAAGCAATATATGACCATGAGCACTGTTTGATGGGACAAAGGATAATGGGTTGTAGGAACTGAAAACTGATGGGCTCCAATATAGATAAGGAATTGCTGCATCATTTGAGGATTAATATGCCACATGAAAGGTAATGCTTTCAGGGGCATTATTATTCATACACTTGGGCTCTATTTCCTAGCTTCCACTAGTGAAGGAATAGTCCACTGGTTAGAGCAACGGCCTGATGGCCAACAAACGCAGGGCTTGAATCCCACTGGCACTTCTTGTGGCTTTGGGTAAGTACTTAATCCCTCTATTGCCTCAGGTACAAACTTAGATACAAGCCCTCTGGGGACAGGAACATACCTGACTGTAGCTTGCCTTGAACTGCTATTGGAGAGGTGTGCGCTAAATATGTTAACATCCAGAATGAAGGTGCAGTAGGCGTAAAACCTCTGTGTTAATTGTTGGGGGCATTCCCAACAGTTTGGGGACAGCACCTGTACAGTTAACACAGAGAAATGATTTGTTAATACACGTTCCATATGCAATTAGCTATGCCTCTGGAGACGTCCCATAGTACCTACTTCTCTATTAACTGTAAGGCACAGTCCCATAGCGCACTCCATAATAGGAATTTCTATATGAGGTGTGTTAAGTACCTAAAGCCCTTTAATGATTTGTTTTAAAGTGGTCCGTGCCAAGTAAGATGAATGATAATTTGTTAAGAGTGCATTCTGGAGGGGAGAGGAGGGAAGTGGATGGGGTGTGATTTGGGGGGGAGAGGTCATGATTTGGATGTTCTTAACCTGGGTTTTTTTCCGCTGATATATTTTATGGTATGAATTTGTAATTAGTCAAGTACAGTGTTAAACTCAGTTCCCTTTGGTCATATAAAAATATGAATTTCTGTACCTCTCCCAAGTAAAATAAGCAGTTGTAAAAATTAAAATAAATCACGGTTGACCTTTGGAAAACTGAATAGAATAAGACTTCTTCAAATTTTCAGCCAATATCACAACACCAGCTACCAGTCAAAGTGAGCTACACACTTAGGGGCTGATTCTATAAGGAATTGCATAAAGATATGCACCGTTAACATGCGTAAGTCACCTATTTTAGGACGACACTATTCTATAAGCACATGAGTAAGTCCTATTAGATGTACTTTCAATGTGAGCATGCAGCGGGGCAGAGTTTGGGTGGAGCATAGGTGAAGCACAGAGTTATACATGTAAGTTATAAAAAACTGTAATTTACGTGCATTCTTAAAAAAATCTAAATGCGGCATTTACACCTGCCATAGAGCAAGTGTAACTGCTGTGACTAATTTGACACGCGTTTTTACACCACTTATGTGCCTATTTTATCAAGTAAAGTACACCTGGACTTTGCTTGATAAAATAGGCTTCAAATACGCACATGCTAATATGCATTATCTCCACAGGAGTTTATAAAATGACTCTCCACATGTTTGGTACAACAGTCAAGAGATTTGCAGGAGCCATACTGGTCCTGAGTTCTGTGCAGTCTGTGATACCTTGGACTGGACCAAAATCAGCCTTATCTAAAGATGGTCATTCACATGAGCTTTTGAGACCAGGTTAAAGTCCCTTCAGCAGATAGCAGCACACATATCAGGGCTGGTCCAGGACAATGCTGCAACTGATCCATGAAGGGTAAAGACCTGGTTTGATTCCTGGCTCAAATTTTCCTCTTTCCAGAACAGCCAGGACTGAGACTGCTATAGATCACCAAGGAGCGCTTGAGCACCCTCAATATTAAGCAAACATCGTCACTATATTCAGGGAGGCTACTTGGTGTTATTTTTAACAACCCCCATCATTTTCAAAAATTGGATCCTATGTCTTCTGCCCTGGATTTCGGGTCCATGATTTCAGGGTTCCAGAAAAAGTCCTGGTCTATGACTCCAAGGCTCTGTCACTGCACTAACTGAGATAAGTGAATTGGGAGGGGATATAAAACAGAAAGAAAACTCCCTGGATAGTGCTGAATCCCAGCCAATTTGGGCCATAGGAGGAAGAAAAGGAAACTGTAGGGTTGAAAAAGTTTTACCTTCAGGAAGAGACATAAAATGCACACAGAAAACTGCACTGTAGGATGTGCTCCATGGAACTAAATTTAGGGATCATGGAAAGGGTTTTTCAATCACGCAATGCAATCAAGTTATATTATATGAGGCACAGCAGGGCTCAGTCTAAAAACTCAAATATAAAGAGATTCTCTCTGAAGCTACATAGACCTCAGAGTCATAAAGGAAGGAGATTAATAGATCAGCTGGGGCTTGCCATCTAGCTTTCTGCTAGAAATTGTTATTGGATGTTGAGTTGCAGCGATATGTGTCGCTACAGGAGCAAAAAATAAGTCAGCAAACTAAAGTGTTTGGTTATCCTCAGCGCATTCCTGCAAGGTGCAAAATCAAAGTAAGGCAGAAGGAAGAAATACAACTCAGCAGAGAGGGGTTTTTTTTATTATTCTTTTGTGGTAGACAGTGAAGCGTAACAGAAAGATTCCCCATTTTCCAGTGCTTTTTCCAAATCTTATAGCTGTTGTTGATCCAAGAATCCCAAACCTCTTTTTCAAATGTGAGACCATTAACTGGAACAGGATATAGCTTTTCTTACAGAAGTCAGAGACCCTTGCCAGCCTCCCCCTGTCAGGTTATCAGAAAGAGCAGATCTCTGATTACCTTTCAGCTTGGCAGGGGTTACTGAGTTGCACAACCTTGGTTGCTTTTTGCAAACTTGCTCATTTAAACTAAATACATTTTCAAAGCCCTATTGGCATAAGTAATAATCTAGATTTAGAAAGCATTGTTCAAGCAAACAAGGTCCTGACAAAACTTTGGAATTCAGTACTTTAGAAAGGAAAATGCATGGCCAGCATGTGTCATGCCAAGTGGAGGGGCCGGGCATATAATTCCCGCATCATGTCTTCGGCTCCCTGGTCAGTCAGATCTGGGGGTGGAATAAAGGGAGAACCAATCATTGCCGGATTAGGGGCTCATGATTGTCAGAGTCCAGTGGAGCTGAAGTCCAAAAAACTGCAGCCCTCCCCCCCTCGCTCCCCAAAAAATGCATAAAGCCACCTCCAGGATGGATGTTCTTATGACACATCTCAGGTGCTAGGGCTGCAGTAGAGCATTCAAATAATCACAGCTTGTATATGGCACCTTGCCGAGAGTTGCTTAAATAAATATTCAAAATAAAGCAAGCAATCCATAAAGCAATGGAAAATGAATCAAAGGTAATGGAATTCAATTAAACAAAACCCAATGAACTGACCATAAATCTACTGGGCAAGGTGGAACATGAGACACGATAGTAAAGCTGTCAAAGAGGCACACTAAAGCAGAGAGGGCAGGAAGGACACTAAGGGCACCATCTGCAGGCTATTCTTTGGTTGTGATCACCAACATTTGCCCAACGCTGGTGGGAGGAAGGATCTGAACTCATGTCCCAGGGTTTCTCTCAACTGATCTCCTCAACTAACAGAAAGTACGTCAAGCCTCTCTTTCAAGTTCTCATGTTTAGAAGTGACTTTACCCTACATGGATCATCCTCTTATAAACGGCTTTCGTGCGTCTTTCTTCCCCAAGGAGTTATTATTCCACCTTTTGTTTCGTTCTTTGCAGGTCCTGCACTGACAAAGACTGGTTCAGCTCCGGGCTTCAGCTTTAATGCCCAAAACATGGGAGCTATCTGCTTTTTCCCTCAATTTGTAGGCCCAGAGCCAGGAATTCACAGCTAATCCTGACAATTTCCTCTGGCTTTCCTCCAGCGGGCTGCATCCATCCTTGCTCTCCGGTCTCCCCCATCTCCTGCAACTGCCCCTCCATATCCCCTTTTCTCATTCTCAGCTTTTCTTTGACTATGCGACAAAACCCCTCACATTTCCTCCCACCACAGCTTCTCCCAGCACGTGCGCCCCAAGCAATTACTGGCTTTGCCTTGTGCAACTGCCACATGAATAAGACACCAATAACACGTTAGAATCCTGCACCGTGGCGTGGTCGTGGTGTATTGTGTTTGCTCTGGCGGTTACCAAGGAGGAAGTTTGGCAGCAGTTAAAAGCAGGGAATGCAAGGGTTTCTTTTTTTCTAATTGTTAGCCTGAGCAGGGTCTGTGAAAGATGGCAAGCTGACTGAACTGGAAAATAAAGTTCAGGTTATTCAAAAAATAAACTTAGTCTAAGGAGTCCTAGGGCAAGCTCACCTCCTTTCCTTAATCAAACATACACATATAGAGAGAGATTGCCCCACCACCAATGAGGTACAGCACAGGCAGCAACAGTGAAAGTTTCCCTACACACACACTCTGCCCTGCTGCAGAAGAGGTACAGTGTGGATGAGCAATGTATTGGCGACCGCACCATGAATATTTGTGCAATTCTGGTCGCCGTATCTTTAAAAGGATATAGCGTTATTAGAAAAAGTACAGAGAAGAGCCACCAAAATGGTAAAGGGGATGGAAGGATACCCCTATGAAAAGAGGCTAAAAAGGTTAGGGCTCTTTAACCTGGAAAAGAGACGGCTGAGGGGAGATAGGATAGAGATCTATAAATTAATGAACGGAGTGGAACGGGTAAACGTAGATCGTTTACCTTATCAGAATATAGAAAGACTAGGGGGCATGCAATGAAGCTACAGGGTAACCTATTTAAGACTAATAAAAGAAAATATTTTTTCACTCAACGTGTAATCAAACTCTGGAATTCGTTACCAGAGGATATAGTAAAAGCTGTTAGTGTAGCTGGGTTTAAAAAAAGTTTGGACAAGTTCCTGGAGGAAAGGTCCATAAACCATTATTAAAAGGGACCCGGGATATCACTGCTTGACCCAGTACAAGCATTGTGGAACCTGTGTCCCTTGGGGAAACTGCTAGGTACATATGACCTAGATTGGCCACTGTTGGAAACAGGATACTGGGCTTGATAGACCTTGGTCTGACCCAGTATGGCATATCTTATGTTCTTATGTTCTTAAGCTTGTTGCAATGAGAAGGGAAACCAGGTCCCCTTTTAAAGAAGAGAAGCATCTGCAGGAGGGGCTTGGCCTGTGACCCCTGGTACTCCGGGAAGGAGATTGAATGCACTTCTACCATGGTCTTGCTTATCTTAAAGACAATGTGGACATATCTCATGAATATTCACTGAAAGCCTCCGGAAAATGAGAGCACATTGTCACCCTCCAGCAGTGGAGTAGACCATTTTGTCGCTTCCTTACTGGTGAAATGTCCAGGATTGCTATAAGCAGGCCATATTCCTTGTGAATAGTTGGGCCATATAAGGCCATGGCGAAGATCACCAGTGACCCTATTTTTAGATGTTCAACAGAGTTACTTTAATGACCAAAGGACAGAATAGAGTTCAGGATATAGAAAACATTGGCTGTGTTCATACTTGCTATTTCTCCTGAAACATGATCTACAGAGATACAGAATACAGCATCACCTATTTATGATGGTCAATCCTGGTGTGTCCCAAAGAACAGCAGTGAAGGTGTCCTTTCTGTTGGATTTTCATGTTGCTGGTAGTAGTTAGAGGAAGCCACTGAGACCTTCTTGGGAAACTGTGATTAATGAGTGCCTTAGAGTGCCTAACAGAGAGCATGGAGGCAACTGTCCAGGGGACACCCATCTGCCAGTCTTATAATCACCTCATTCAACCCCAAGAGCAGACAGTGCCTGCTTTTCTCTACGTCCCCACCTCCACTCGCTTTGCTGGGACTCTCCTAGCAGGTGCTGGGGGAAGGCTGCCTGCTGAGATTTTAATTGCCAGGACTGGAGGACAGCTGTGCCAAAGATGGGCCCCAGCTTGTACAAACCTTTTCCAGACTGATCTGTTCTGGGGAGTGGGGAGAAAGAGAGAAGCCTGTTTTAAACGTTTCAAGAAGACACTTAAAACGCACCTTTTTGAATCAGTTTTTGAGCTCAAACCCCTCCCTTACTGAGGAGTGTAATGTTAATAGTGCGGATAACATTTCTTTCCGTCCCCTTCTTTCTGACCCCTTCTTCTCTAGGTTTCCAACTATTGCTGGACTTTCCTATCTCTCCTTTTCTGTCTACTATGATTGGAGTTCCTTTCTCTTCCTCCTGCTATTTTTTTGGGGGGAGAAAAATGTAAACCACATAGTTTGTTCGCAGTGTTGTGGTATATTAAATAAAAGAATAACCATAACCATTCGTTTCTGCAGCTGTGAGGCATAGAGCCTACCAGTCACCAGCAGTGGTGATGCTTTTGCATATGAAGTGTACGCAGATCCTCTAAGCAGGTCTACCTGAACGCTCCGTTTCTCGGTCTTTATCCAAGGAGAATCCTCACCCTCCCTGGGGTCTCCAGGGATCCTGCTTGCACACGAGAGACTGTGCAAGAGGGCCATAGTCTGTTGTTATAATATGGTATCACAGCTTTCTCTGTGATTCTGTGCCAGTTGGCCTCCTCTCTACCAGAGGTAAACAAGTCTATATCAAACAGCCAAAGGTTTATACACACGGCTGGCATTCAAAGATTCACTGCAGCCAATATAGAAGGCTGGAGCAGCCCGTTTCTGGTACCCTGTGCTCCATCGAGCCAACTGCATTCAATACTGCAGTCCGTTTAGAACGAGCACTTTGCTCAGGATCTAGTTTGACAGGGGAAAGTCCGATGATCAATGCCGCAGGAGAAGTAGAGAGACGGAGGCTTTGGTTCTAGAATGTTCCAGGGGATGGGCGCGGGTACAAGGAGCCGGTCACCCTAATACTGGATGTGGAAAGGGATGTTCCCAGGGATACAGAGACTGTTCCCCCTCGGGTCAGGTGCTTCAGGGGATGTGCACAGGCTTAGGGGCTGGGAGCAGAGATACAGATCTTGCCACCTCTAGGACCTGGAGTTCTCAGAGTATGAGAGCAGGGAGACAATGCCTGACGAGAGGAGGCCGAGCTCAGCGTTGACCAAATGGCATTTCAATCTGCATCTTCCTGATTAGCTTCTGAATAATAAGATGAGACTGAACACTTCTGGATTCCTGTGTACAAAATACCTTTGAATGTCTCAGAATGAGCAGCCCCCACTAACAGGAGCGCCTCCCACGCCGCATGATAAAGCCCAGTGTAGCGTGCAAGGGAAGCCCACACACACCAAGCTAGCTGCTGCATGAAGAACAGCTGAAAATAAAATGATGTTTCCAATGCCTGGCCTGCTTGATTTTTAGCTTTGTGTTAGGACTGCAGGTTTCCTCTCCTGACCTGACCACCGATCTCACAACAGGGCCCCATCCGACAGCAACTCTCGGTCATGTGTTCTTTACATATCCTGATGTCCAGCGCTCAAGAGCTGACCAGAAATGAATAACAGTGTATTCCACATACGCTGTCACTCGGGGTGGACAAATATTTAGAAAGTTTGGGTGCTGGCTATCAGTTTTTAGAGCCAAGAGAACGATGCCTTCTAACCTTGATTTTTTCCATCTGCCTTTCCCTCGCAACCATCTCTCTACCTCTTCCTCTTCCTCTTCTCTCTTTTATCCCCTTTCCTTCCCCTCCAGCCTCTCCTCTTTTAGGTAGGCAAGGGGCCACAATGGCTCTTTTCAGGGCCAAATTAGCAGCAGGCAGTACTTTATGGTGCTTGAGTGACCGACAACCTTGCAGATCAATCGTCAGCTGCCATGGTCAGCGCCTTTTCAGCCAGCGCTGGATATCTGCATAGTTTGGTCAGCAACAGAGTTATCGGGATAACTCAGAACAGCTTCAATGCTTACTGAATATCACCATTGTCCAGATAATTCCCACAACCGTCTGTTCTCTGGCTGAACACTAGCCAGATAGCATCGGGGGGGGGGGGGGGGGGAGGAATGACTTTTAGTGGTACTATCTAGATAACGCCACTAAAAGTCAACAGATGGACCCAGCTAGCAAATGTATGCAGAGGGCAGGTGCTGCAATCCGAATACATGCTTTTTAATTTCAGGCTCTTGGCTTAGGGTGTGGCGCACAGCCCTGAGTCACAGGAGATCAGGGTCCAAACCCCATCTCGCCCAGGGGCTGCCCTGCAGATAGCATCCTGATGCTCAGAGAAAATAAGGAAAAACTGCGGGTTCACTTGGCAGCCATGCAGCAGCGCAGAGAATGCGCCTCAGAGGATCTTCAAGGGGTTACATGGCAGCCGCAAGGTAGTCCTGGTTCCTATGACCAGATCAGTACATAGGGACTATGACTGGTCTCACTCTCTGCTGCAGTTTTCTGGTTGGGGACTATCAGGTCACTGTGCTGCACATAGCCCAAAAATTACAGCCTCTTTGAAATCCTCCACCCCTGGCAAGCTTGACCAAAGCACTCTCTCGAGGCCAGGGCTTCCCACGATACCTGCTTGTTCAGGCCTCGTAAATACCATCCACAGTTCACTGTGGAACATAGAACCGCCTGTTCTGAATCCTGGTTTCATAAAGGAATAGCAAGGGTAGTGAGACAAGGGGAGCGTCAGAAGATTTCAAACAGAAATCAACCCAGCGTCACACAAACATGAAGCAAAAGAGGTTCATATCAACGGCCAGCTCGACGACCTAATGCAAGTGTGACGTGAGTGGACCCCGTTCCATTCTCGGAGCTAGAACCTGCTCCATGGCCTGGCCAGGGAGGCTGCAGAGGCAGCGCTAACAACACCCCCACCCTGCAGAAAAATGAATCCATGGCATTGCTCAGCAGCAGCCCCTACAGGCTGATTCAAGAGTGTACTTCTACAGGTTTCCTTTTGGTGCATGCACTTTGAGGCAGAGGGTCGTCGTCACCACCATGAAAATGAGGGAAAATCTCCAGGCTTATGACACTACAGGGAGAACACTGTCAAGGAAACGATCCATGCAAGTCATAGCAAGATACGTCCAAATGCAAGAGAAATATAAGTTTGGGGCTCTTGCACCTTTCCTATGACCCCAGAGATTACATTTTTCCATGATATTATGTAATGACTCATTCTTCAATTACTATATTAATTAGCAGCAATTTGGCTTTCCTACTTTGGTCAGATGAGCAGTCAAGAGTTATCAAAAATTACTATTACCCTAGCTAAGACAATAAATCCTGTACCGAGGGAGGCTGAGAGTTTGGGAGAACCGTAATTTTCTACATGTCTTGAGCTTAATTGAACCACAAAATAGTAAGACAAAAGAGGGACTTTCACCCAACACTCAGGTCTAGCTTTAAGGGCCTCCAATGCTGTACTGTAGAGATATCCTCCTCTACCCTTGAAACCTGCAAAATAAATGTTTGCTTTAAAGGAGAGCAACCGCTGACTTTGTTTAATAACAATTAGTGTAAATAAACACTTCTTATACTTTAGAGGAAAGGCGGGATAGAGGAGATATGATAGAAACATTTAAATACCTCTGTGGCATAAATGTACAGGGGGAGAGCCTCCTTCGATTGAAAGTAAGTTCTGCTACGAGGGGACATGGGATGAGGGTGAAAGGGAGATAGATTCATGAGTGATATGTGGAAATATGTCTTTATGGAAAGAGTGGTAGATGAGTGGAATAGTCTCCCAGTGGAGGTGGTAGAGATGGGGACAGTGTCTGTGTTTGTCCCATGCTTCTTTGAATTCAGGGACAAACACAGAAGATCTCTAAAGGTAAAAAGGGGATTATTGTAGTTGATATGGACAGGCAGACTAGACAGGCCGCGTGGTCTTTTTCTGCCATCAAATTTCTAATTCAGGAAAGGAGGTTGTGATACTAGGAAACAACACTTGTTTCAAATAATGAGTCCTTTGGATATCTATGGATATGTAGAGATGCATATTCTTGCAGTATGGGGGTGGAAGGCGTGTGTTTAGGTGTCAGTGGTACCGTCACTTCCTGGCACTACCCAGCAGGATCGTCTACCATGCAGTGACATCTGACACCGTGTTTTCTGTATTGGGGCACCACATCTCCTCAAAAGCTAGAGAGAGGGAAAAAGGACTTTGAGGGGCGGGAATCTGGCACCATGAGCCTTTGTTCTTTTATATCCCAGTCACTATAGAGACAGTCCTCGGCCATGGACCATGCGCCAAAGCTCCTGCAATCATTTTTATTTTTTATTTAGCTGTATTTATATCCCGCTTTTCACCGGGTCAAAGCGGTCAATTGGGAGATACATTTAACACGAGGGGATATGACACACATACGCTAATACTTACAGGGAACATGGGCAATGGAGGGTTAAGTGGCTTGCCCAAGACCACAAGGAGTACCTATAGGACTAGAAATCCCAGTCCCTCCGGCCTGAGATTGCTGTCCCCAGGTGGGACTTGAACCCCCGGCCCTCCGGCCTGAAGTACCTTGTCCTAACCACTAGGCCACTCCTCCCTTAATCATGCACCTTAAATCCAGCCCACCAGGTGTCGCTATCGCATGATGACTGTGGCTTCCTTCTACCAGGGGCTGCTCCACAGTATCTGTAGCTCCGGCTAACCCAGAGACTGGAAGACCTGAATTGGGAACTGAACTCAGCTTTTTCTACCTGGTGCTATCGTGGGGTCACCAGGCCAACCAGGACTTAATTTGAAAGATTTTAGTTGCTTTAAACAGACGCTTCTTAGTCCAAGTTTCTCAGGCATGGTCATTCTGGATATTCCTTTAGCTCTCACTAGGTCTGCTTTTGCAGATACCCTCCTTGAATATACATGAGATATTTGCATACATTTGGGCTAAGAACCTGGTTAATCTGCATGCTTCGGTTCCTCGGAAGAGTGATTCTAACCAATTTTTTGAAAGAAAAATGAAGTCCATAGCTTTTGGCTTGTGCAATTTCACAATCATGCCTATTTTGTGAGGGGGGATAGGAGAGATTGGGTGCGGAGTTGCTCTCTATATTTTGCATATTTTGAGTCACCCTACAAACCACACATCTACCATGAAGGTTGATGATTAGGATTAGACTTAGGAAAGCACTGCGTTTGATACTTGTTTACTAAACCATGTTAAAAGCACATGGTAACATATGTTTTTAAAACATAAAATGCCACACGGTTACCACGCTATTCAATACAGGTGTTATGCCCTCCAGCAAAGCACACACTTATAAACACCATTTACTAGAAGTGTAACTATCGTTTCGCATTAACATCAGCACTGACATGGGTTTTTGTGTTAAAAAGAGCTGATCAGCACAATATTGTGTTTCAATCAGTTCATTAAAATTTGAACACAAAAGCATTACCATCAACGCAAGTGCTTTAAACGCAAATTAATGCCCGTTATCCTTAACACAGTTTAGCACATAGGCCCCTAACAGTCATGAGATTTTGGCCATTATGTTGGATTCCTCCTGTGTTTTTTTAACTATTGTCTTTCTTACTGGTTTTACTACCCATCATGAACCCTAAATTCTCAAAATTCCAACCATTTAGTTCTTCGTCCGGTTTCCCGCGCTCAACTTTGAATCAACACGCCATTTGGCCTTTTGCTTTCTTGTACCATATCTCTGGAATGCCCTACCGGGGTATATACGCTTGGAATCCTGTCTCTCAAAAGTTAAAAAAGCCCTGAAAAATCATTATTTTGAGTCAGCATTCTTGGACTTAGCAATCGGGGATAATCCAGGGCTCGGACACTTACAGACTGTTCTCTTTGTAAGAACTCTGAAATGTTTATTTTAACTGTTATTTTACTTCTCTCTTTTTGTCGTTTACTGCTGCTGTCATAATGGAATTCGTTTCTGGTTTCTGAATTGTTTTTAATTGTAAACTGCTTTGGTGCCAACCATTCGGAAGCCGGTATAATGAGTGTTTAATAAACATAAACATAAATTGTGATAACTTTAATGAACCAATAAGACAGCAATCCAGTGACAAGATCCTGCAGGACCCTTTTTTGACTGCAAGGCTTAGAGAAGGAAGTGCTCACAAAGCAGAAATTAACACTGTGTAGGTTCTCCAAGGTGGCAAACAGTGACTGAATTACTATCAGCTTGGACATTGGAGATGTCAAAAGTCTGTGAACAGAACTCTCAGAATTTCATGTCTGACACATCTTTGAACAGTCTGCAATGGGGTTTTTACCATCGATACAACAATTAGCGTTCTGGACTTTTTGTTTCAGGAAGGGGGATGCAATTCTGTGGTTGGCATGGACAGCCCGTCAACCTTTCATTGAAATTTGAGCATAGCAGAAAGAGAGGACAAGGAAGAGAGACTGAGAATGAACATCAAGAGGCTGTAGAAAAGATCGAAGTATTTAGATCTGACAAACTGAACATTTTCCTTGAGCGCTTACATTTAGGTGCGTATTTTTACTAGGTTTCTAAATTTGGCCTCCTAAAAACTGGTTGGTGCTCAGTGCTGATTTCCAGCACCAGGCAACTAATTTTGCTGCCAAAAATTAGAAAAGTGAATAGCAGGTCTGTCTTTAGAAGCCTCAGTTATAAGCACTTAAAGTTAAGCATCTTTCAGCTAAAATGGGCACCTAAACTTAGATGCTTAGCTTCTTTTACATGTCAGCCTCTGAGTATCCAGTAGAAAAAAAAACCTTATTGTTGGTGATTGGCAGCAGCATGAGTGGACTCTGTTCCACTTTCAGAATAATTAAGGGAAGGGGCTCTCAGAGGCATGTTCAGGCAGGATCGGAACATAACGCACATCAACTGTATTTTAAAATCTACACGCATTATTTCTGTAGAAACTTTACTCACACAAAAGCTAGGTGCAGAAGTCAATGGGTACTTTGTACCCATGTTAGTTTTTAAAAGGACAATACCCACAGACATGGCACCCAGATGGATACTTTCAAAACTGCCCACTTTAAGGTGAAGATCCATATGGCAAATATGCCTAACTTGGCAAACCTAGTACATCTGTAATCACTATACTTGAAAAAAAAAACATATTTACAAAATCTTTAGCTCTACAAGCTTTGCATATACCCAACACATGATCTTCACTACAAACAAAAATCCTCATCAGTCATCTGGACCACTGGACAAGTGACCACATCTAGCAACCCATATCAAGTTTTCCCGCATCCGGATTTATAAAGGCAGAGCATGACAGTAACATTTGACCCTAATAAGATCTATACCAGTTCTGTAGAGTAGGCTCCATACAAGAAAAAGCCTTCTTACTGCCACCCCCCAATCTGCTCCAAAATGGAACTTCCAAATAGGAATATTGGGAATAACACAAACCTATAACAGGTTCATTTTCAGAGAGCCAACACTTAAGCTAGTCAGGGATAAAATTCAGTGCAAGGAAATCCAAAACCAGCATTTTAAAGCCTAACCTATGAGAGCCAGGCAGGCCAGGAAACCATTTGAGGACCAAAGTAATATGACCAAGCTGCCGCAAGCCTGAATGTAGACAAGCAGGTGTATTTTAAAAAAACTGAAACCTATTCAATTGCCTCTAAAGTAAACCAACATAGAGTACCAGTACCATTACAGTAGTCTAGATACAGAGTAATAATGAAGCATGTATGAGAATATCATCTTCCCCATATTTTCCTTTCCTGAAGGTCACCAGCCACTTACGGTAGGTAACTCCACTAATGTGCTGATGGATAAACCTGAACATCATTTGTAGAAGAGCAAACAGCTAGAAATATTCAGCTTTTATCACTTTGACAATGTATTTTAGCAACAGATTTTTACCCTGCCCTTACTCTCCACAAACACACACCATTTTAACTCTTTTCCACCTGCTGTCTAGCACAATCATTGAAGCAACAGTCTTCAGTCAGACGCCAAAGAACATGGCTTCATCTATAGCTAGTACATGGGCACCAAGTGTTTTACCATTTGGTTTCATCATTGTGCAACAACCAAGACTCCCTCTTCTCCAGGTGAACCTGAAGAAACAGATCCAGTCCCTGGCTTTGCTTTATTGCATACATGGTAAAGCAGTCCCACTGTCCTAAAGGAAACCAGATTTACAGCTTCCTGCATGCACTAGGGAAAGACCAGGGTGGATCGGCATCTTCTAGGCTGTCTGGGTTAAGAAGCAGGCCTATACAGCATCCCCAGCTGACATAAGGAACAGAAGCAGGAATCAAGCCCTGATCTCCAGCAGTGACTGAGCTATCAAGCCAAGTCTCATGGCATTTATGTGAAGTGAGCTGAACTCAATGTATGCTTTCAAATGGACTGAGTAACATTATAATCACTGCCTTTGAAAGCTGCTACTCGGGGTGTTTTCCTCTTAAGTGGTTGAAGAGAGGAGAAAATACAGTATCTGCTAAGCAACAAAGAATACAAGGTCAATAGAGGCATGAGCAACAATTCCTGACTGATCTGATGAAAAGAAAGCAAAAAGACAAAATATTGGCAATCCAAAAGCTATATTTCTACCAGCCTTGAGAAAACAAAGCATCTTACCTGAGACAGAGACCTTCATGAGTGCCTCCAAAGGCCTGTTGTTATCCAGAGCCTGACTCAGCTTCAGCTCCCCAGTGGTGTTATTCAGAAGGACCAAATTTAACTCATTCCCTTGCTCAAAGCTGAAGGACAACGTATCAGACACATCTGGATCATAGGCCGGGATCTTCCCAATTGACCCATTAGGAAAGCTACTGGACTTGTTGGTTATATAATTGTTGAAGATTATCAAGAAATTCTTCAAAACTGGGGAGTTGTCATTTTTATCCAGAAGTCGGATGTGGACAGTAGCTCTGCTCACCAAGGGGGCCGAGGTGGCTTGGACCACAATGACATATTCCGACTTCACTTCATAATCCAGGTCCATGAGTGCTGTCAGCTCTCCAGAAAAGATGTCCAGTTGGAAGACTTCTGGTATGTTGCCCTCAACGATCTGATACATGATCTGTGCATTGGTGCCTTCATCTGGGTCCATGGCTGTAATCCGGCCCACTACCAATCCTATTGGGCTGTTTTCTTCCACAAAAATGTCAAACTCATCCATTTCAAAAACAGGAGGGTTGTCATTTACATCTAGGACTGTGATCTGAATGTCAGAGGGAGTTTTTAAGGCTGGTGTTCCCTTGTCCACAGCAAATGCTTTCAGCTCATAGAAGGGGACATTCTCTCGATCCAGTCTCCGTAAGGTCCGAACAATGCCAGATGTTGATTCAATGATGAAGTCTCCATCTCCATCATCTCCACCCTGAAAAGTATAGAAGACTCTTCCATTCAAGCCAGAGTCTTGATCAGTGGCTGAGATCTGAAGGACGCTGGTGAAAGCTGGCACATCTTCATACACAGAGCCCTGGTAATTGTGTCTGAGAAACTGAGGGGCATTGTCATTCACATCATTGACCAGGATCTCCAGGTAAGTTGTATCAGACTTTTGAGGAATGCCATTGTCTTTGGCAGTGATTGCCAATGTGTAAGACACTTGGTCCTCATAATCCAAGTCCATCTGGGTAGTGACGGCACCAGTGTCTGCATCAATTTTAAACTGAGGAATGCTATCCTCCATTAAATATGTGATACGTGCATTCTCACCAGTATCCTCATCTGTGGCACTGATGATCACCACAGTGGTACCCACAGACCTGTCTTCATTGATACTAACAGTATAGTGGGAGCTTTGGAACACTGGACGGTGAGTGTTGGCATCTGTGACATTAATAAATGCTTGGGCAGTGTCAAATCGTGTCCCATCTGAAGCTGTGATCATTAGCATATATTGTCTCTCCAGTTTGTAATCCAGAGGTAAGGCCAGGGTGATCAGGCCCCCACCACTTTGGCTGGTAATGGAGAAACGGTTTCTGGTATTGCCATTAGAGATCTGATAGGTAATCACACTATTACCATCCCGGTCTATAGCAGAGACAGTTAAAACGCTTGTCCCCACTGCAGCATCCTCATTCAGCCTCATGTAGTACTCTTTCTGGGTGAATTCGGGATTATTGTCATTGACATCCAAGATGGTAATACTAACACTGGCTGATGAGGTCATGGGAGGGCTCCCATGATCCCTTGCTTCTACCCCAAAACTATAAAAATCCACTGTTTCTCTATCTAGCTCTGAAGCTACCACAATCCATCCATTGTTGCTATTGATAGTAAAAGGGAAATTCGGACCCGTATCCACCAATTTGTAATCCAGACGCGCGTTCTCACCAGAATCAGCATCAATAGCTTGAATGTGTATAACTGAATAGCCTGTGGGCACGTTCTCCAAAACAGTAGACTGGAAAGGGGTACTCACAAAGATAGGTGCATTGTCATTGACATCCAAAACTTGGACAGTCACCAGTCCACTGATGTTGGACAACGGTGGCCTTCCGCCATCTTGTGCTCTAATCCTGATAGTGTATTCCTTGGTCATCTCGTAATCCAACTGACTGACAACATCAATGTTGCCAGACTGGGCATCAATATAGAACTGCCCACGGGTGTTACCACTCATAATACTATAGTGAACCACAGCATTGGTTCCTTTGTCCCGATCTGTAGCAGTGACTTGTAAAATGTGAGTGTTGGGTGTCACATCTTCTGCCACCTGGACTGTGTAACGTTTTTCACTAAATTGGGGACCATTATCGTTGTCATCTTCCACAGTGATCTGAATGGTGGCAGTAGTGCTACGAGGTCCAGGGTCCCTGCCTTGATCACTGGCTTCTACTAGTAGCTGGAATGATTCAACACTTTCTCTGTCCACTAAACCCTTGGTTCTGATGACCCCTGATCTCGGGTCAATTTCAAACACCTCATTTACTGTGTCATTGTTAAGGATCTTGTACACGATGTTGGCATTGAGACTGGCATCACCATCAGTGGCTCTGACTGTGAGTACTTCATAACCAATCTCTAGGTTCTCCCGCACACTCTCTTTATATTCTTGTTGCTCAAAAATAGGGTCATGATCATTGGTGTCGCTAACTGTGATAGAAAGAGTGGCCATGGCAGTACGCCTGGGAGAGCCATGGTCTGTAGCAGTAACCCGGAACACATGGGTACTTTTGGTTTCTCTATCCAGTTCTTCCACAGTGGTCACAGCTCCAGTCTGAGGATCAATAGCAAAAAAGCTGTTGGACCTGCTGTCAAAAAGAGCATCCATAGAGTAGTCCAATCTACCAGCTTCTCCCTCATCTGGGTCAATGGCTTTCAGTAAGATAACAGGTGTGCCTGCTGGCCTGTTCTCTGGTACGGACACTTGGTAAGTAGGGGGTTGAAACTGGGGGCTACTATTTACATTTCGTTTCCTCCTGTTGTTCCCACCCCTTGTACCCATCCTCACAAACTTCTCAAAATGCTTTTCCAAACTGAGAGTCCCTGAAGAAATTAAACCTAGTCTCCAGTGGATCTGAAAAGAATCTCCATGGTCCGGAGGCCATGCATGTTCTGGACACTGGTGACAATGCAGCTTCAAGTGTAGGAGATTCTCCAAAGGGTTAAGGCAAAGCTCCTTGGCAGTGAATAACCTTCCATCCTGGTAAGAGAACTGAGGAGTGCCTAAGACCTTACAGCGTGGTTCGCAGTCTCCCCATGGAGATGGTACCAACTGCGGCAAGGCCAGCACAGGCGCTCCCACCCCCAGACACATGCCTTGCTCTTGCACCCTGCTGTCACTGCAGTTCAGCAAGGTAAGGATCTCCAGGTATCTTGGCTGGTGTGCTCTAGCGTGATCACTGCACCGCTTCCCAGTCACTGGCACTGCAAGACAGGCAGATATAAAACTGCCAACCACCACGGATGACACTGGGAAGATTTGTTGTTCCCAGCAACTCCAAGTCAGCAGGAGAGGGAATGGCAGAAGTGAGCACCTGGCTTGCCCATGGGGCACTGTCTGTTGTCTGTGTAGCCTCCTGGTGGCGTTAAAAGAGGGCCCTTCACTGAGTGAATCCAGCAGACAGTTCCCATTCCAAGAGGTACTGGTGGGAGCTAGCGGGACAGCACTGGGCCACTGAATAAAACTGTGCACAAGGGGTAAGAAGAGATAGAGTAGTGCCCAGGTCAGGAGCGGAAGAACGGGCATGGGACAATGGCTTACGTAGCACCTGAAGCTTGGGAGCAGCATCACTTCCCCCACAGCCTGGCTCCTTAGTCAGAGGTAGATATAGCAGCCTTTCTTCCTGGCTGAAGGCCTCCTCCTGTGCATGGTGCAGAGAGCACGCCGGGCTGCGTCTAGCTCCTGGGTGCAACAGGGAAGAGGATGCCCCAGATTCAAACTGGGACACTAGGCAGATGCCACAGTAAGCACCCGTTTCCTGTCGCCCCCACAGCCTCCCTAGCACCCAGGGAGCCCACTTCAGCTATGTTCCACGCTCAGCGCAATTGCACTGGAAGTCCTGAAATTGCGCGCCCCTAAAGACCTCCTGGCTTTCTGCGGCAGCAACGGACCCCCGGCAGCATTTCCTCCCGTCACTCGGGAATCCCCTGGGTGTCCCCAGCGCCCTGCAGCACCTAATCCCTGCGCCCGCAAACCTCCTGCAGCTGCTTCGGCGCTTGCTTTGCGGAGCTTCGGGGGATGACCCGGAGCTCTGCTCCTTGCACGGATCGAACCAGCTCCTGGTATATCTCCGAGCGTTTGCTCCGCTGTTCCTGATCCCAGTACTCCGGTGTCCCTGCAGCCGATGCAGCTCCGCTGCTTCTCTCTGTACATTGATCTGATCGGCTCCTGCACCAGTCTGTAGCCTCCAGTGTCTTAAAGCGGCAACGTCACCGGGAGGGGCCCACTGCTCATCCAGACCAAGGCACAGTCTCTTTACCTCACCGAGCGGCGATCCACCAATTCCCCTTTCTAAACGGCTAAAGAAATTCCATTCCTAGGCTAAATATCGAACAGGAGTTGAGTTGAAAAGCCTACCGTTTATAAATTAAGGAAATAAAAAGACAGGTTAAAGGCGTATATTTCAGGCTTCCAAAACGAATTTATTCCACGTTTGTTTGCGGGGCACCATAATGTCCACATTTAGTGATAATTCTGGGGAAAAATAATTTAGCTATATTTGAAGGACAGGTCTCACGTATATGGATGACAATATAATAATCGTGATATGATTTTAGAAATATGCGTTTTTGCTCTCGAGTTGGAAGGCTTGGAGAGGTCAGAACATGCGCAAATCGTTACCCTGATCTGTAGAATTTCGAGATATCCGCAATGAATATGCATGAGCGAGATCTGCGTATGATGGAAGTAGGTGCATGGAAACCTCTATCGTGCATATTCATCATAGGCATCCTGAAAAGCCAACTGGCTACCTAGGTCCAGAAAACTGGACCGAGAACCATCGAGCAGTAGCCAGCTTTCAGGAATGCGCAGGCAATAGACAAGCTGGGGTTTCTTCTGCTTCCTTAAAATTAAAAGCTAATTATGTGGAGAATCCAATTAAAACTCTAGACCAGGGGGGGTCTCAACCCAGTCCTCGGAACACACCTGGCCAGTCAGGTTTTCAGGATAACCACAATGAATATGCATGAGAGAGATTTGTACGCACGACCTCCATTGCACGCTGATCTCTCTCATGCATATTCATTATCGCTATCCTGGAAACCTGACTGGCCAGGTGTGTTCCGAGGACTGGGTTGAGAGAGACCCCCCTGGTCTAGACCCATATAGCAGCCTGAGCAGAGCTCACCCCAATAGGGAAGTTAACAGATGTCGCCCCTGTCTTAGAAACACTGCCTGTCTTTTACCTTGGGCTTTTCAGACTTTTAATGCAGGCATGCTTCAGATCCTGGGTAATTGTGTGAAAAAATGGCCAAGTATCAATCTAATTGTAATTGGCAGTCTGCATCTCAAAATTTGTTGCAGGTTCCATCTGTCAAAAATGGGAGATTACAGTGGTGTCGTCAGGGGACCTTTTCAGTTGCAGGTCCCAGGTGGTGGAATAGGTTACCAGTGCAAATCCGATGCAAAATAAATATTTTCATGTTATCAGAAACAAGCTACGTCACGGCTTTGGCAGATGGAATTTTGGTGCCTGCTTTGGGGGCTGTGGGTGGTCGGATAAATGGTTTTGTATTTTTGGTTTTTATTATTGTATTATGATGTATGATATAAATGTTATTGCTGTACTATATTGTATTGTGAAGTATTGTAAATCACTTCTGTTGTTAGAGGCAATTCAGAAATTGAACTAACTAAATAGCAGAGACAGGTACAGAAGCAAAGTAGCAGGTGCCCCCATTCTTCAGCTAGATTTTTTGGAAGGTATATTGGTTGTTTTACTTTGGCTCCTACTCTGGGATTGTAGCCAGCTCCCAGGACCCTGCTCCCCAATTTTTTTCAGTTATTTAGGAAGCAGGAACCTGTCTTGTACCCTTCAGGGTTTTGAACAGGAAGACCAGGATCTTAAGGGGGCAATGCTGTAGCAAGGAGCCTGCCAGAGAGTGACAGCTTGAAACCTTGGCACTATCTGGAGCAACAGAAGAATCTCTTACAAAAGGCACTTTCTTTTTCCTTTCCGCATTTGCATTTGAATCGGGAAGCAGAAGGCCCCAGAATGTGTGTGAAAAGGACAGTACTTTGGAGAAGATTTTTTTTTCCATGCGCCTCTGAGGCCGAGTGTCTCAGGGGTTCAGCCAAATTCCAGAGCCCTACTGATATTTGGGGGGGTGGGGAGTTGATGAAGATCAATGAAACAAAAAAATGGGGTAACTCACGCTACACATCCCATTAACCTCTGTGTCCTTACACTGTTGCGTTCGTCCCTTTATCCTTTCTTCCCTTCCCTTAAAGACTATGCCCCCTCCTAAAATCCCAGTTCTCCCTCCTTTCCTCACCATCGCCATCACCATTTGCACTGCTCCCTGAAATAAAAGCAGGCTTTGAGGGATGACTAGGACCTGGTTCATTGGGGTAAGAGCACCGTTATACCACCTTCACATCACTCCACCCCCCACACACCAACCCCTCCAAAAGGCGGCGACAGAACTAGTTTCCCTCTTTAAGTTCTCCGGGGACGTAATCAAATCAAATTGCCTGGGTAATTTTGTAAGATACCTCAATAAATCACTCCGTTTCAGTTCCCCAAATAGACTGTTTAAATGTTGGCCAGGAAATGATCTCCAGCCAATATTAATCTAGTTATCTGTGGGAAGGGAAGGAGGTATGTCTGGGTGGGCCAAAAGTTTAGCTGGACAATATTAATAATGAAATTTATCTGACAGAGCTTATTTCTGTTTAGCTTACACATTTCCAGTAATAGTTCAAGGTGAGCGATATTCCGATACAGTAGGTATTTTCCTGTCTCTGAGTGCCGGGAGGTAAATATGCCGCTGTTTTACCTCCTGGCACCCAGCATGCCAGTGGGCTACTTTTTATCACAGCTATGAGAGAGAAGACAAACAGCGCTTTTTACTCCTGTGGCTGTTCAGAGGTCAGCCAGGGCTTCGGGCCTCCCCAGCTCCCTCTGAAACTGATCAGGCGTGGGGCCCTTTTGATGTGTGGCTGCAGGAGCAGACTGGGGGCTAGAGTGAAAACAGGAATGGGGGAGACTATGGACTAAAACGGGAATGGTAGAGGGGGGGGGGGCCAGGGCTGGAAATGAGCTGATGTTGCGGGATAGAGGACTGGGACTATGAGGAAGCGGATGCTGCGAGGGACTGGAAGAGAACTGATACTTGGGGGATAGGACTGGAAATAGGCTGGAGATGGGGGACTGGAGGAGGACTGATACTGGGGGTTTCTTCTTCTTTACTCCTTAGCTGGTTTTTGGGGAGCAGGCCGTCCTTTCAGCCAGTGCACTGCTGTAGTTGCCGCTGGATTCCGTGTGTTGCTCACAATACGCTTCCAACCCTGGCAATCGGTGGCAAAATTTATGGCCTCATTGATGGTCAGTCGTTGGTTCTTTAGGTCTTCCTCAATGTGTTTGAACCATGTTTTCTTTGGTGCTTCTTGTTGAACCCTCCAGTGGACAGGTCACTTTCACCAGAGGAGTTTGTATGGCAGCTGACTGGTGTTCATTCTGCAAACGTGGCCAAACCAGCGCAATCTGTGTTTTTGGATTTGTTCTTCGACTGAGGACTGATGGTTGTACCTTGTTCGAATTTTCTTGTTTTGATGGCAATCACGAAGAGAGACACTCAAAATCAGTTCAGGCATCGCTTTTGAAAGACAAGTTTGTTAAAGTTAGGTTTGAGCAGAGTCCATGTTTCTGATCCATAAAGGAAAATTGGCAGAATCAGTGTTCAGAAAAGACAAATTTTGGTCTCAGTGGCGATACAGGTCTTCCTACAGAGGCACCATTTGAGTGAGAAGAATGCTACTGTTGGTGGCCAATCCTGAGGATTTCAGTGGTGGATGCAACCTTCATCTCCTGTATCAGCGATCCCAGGTATTTGAATTCTTGAACCTGCTCCTCATCGGGGTGAACATGGCCTGTGATCCATCCATGATCATAACTTTGATCTTGTCCACATTGATTCTTAGGCCGTAAGATTGGGCGATGTGGGCGATATGGAAAAGGATGTCGGAGGCCTCTGTATCCATGTTAGCAAATATAGCACTGTCATCTGTGAACATCAAGTTGGTCAGGAAGTAATACAATTGGGATACTGACACGCTGCTTGCTGCATCACCTCTTTAAGGTTTATTTATTTGCTAGGGTTTTCCTTTTAGGATTTTCCATTATTTCTCTGCGATAAGAGTGTATACCATGGCTGTTTAACTACGGGTAGTTTTATAGCACCCCTTAGGTTTGCCGTGGCATTTCCTGTGGTGCAATTACACAACAATGAGTGTGCCTTGATAACCCCTGACGAAGTATAATACGAAACACGGCCTGTGTAGGGTTTTTGGCCACTATTTTTAAAGACAACTAATAAAGGTTTGTGTGGACTCGCTGCCCACTTCTCCTGGATTGGTTTTTCTTTGCTCACTTGTGTGGCAGTATTGCTGTTTTTTTGCTTGGTGGCACATTGATTCTTAGGCCGTAAGATTGGGCGATATGGAAAAGGATGTCGGTGGCCTCTGTATCCATGTTAGCAAATATAGCACTGTCATCTGTGAACATCAAGTTGGTCAGGAAGTTGTTCACACCATACTAGACCCCGCATCTGTCCTTGAATGTCTTCTTCATTATTGTATCAATCACGATATTGAAAAGCAGGGGTGAGGCGACATCTCCCTGGCAGACTCCAGTTTGGATAGGAAATTCCTTGGATAGCTCATTTCAGATCTGCATGCTGCTGGTTGAGCCATTGTATGATGCCCAGAGAAGCTGGATGATCTTCAGTGGCACATGTTTTGTTCTATAGTGCCCTCCAGAGGGTGGGCCAGTGAACACAATCAAATGTGGATTTGAAGTCAATGAAGACGATAATGGTTTGCTTTCCACACCTGATCCTTTTCTCCACTGTTGCCGAATGTTGAATATTTGATCGTTGCAGCCCTGATATGGCCTAAATCCTGCTTGCTCTACTTAGCTGGTCTACATAAGAACATAAGAACATAAGATATGCCATACTTGGTCAGACTAAGGTCCATCAAGCCCAGTATCCTGTTTCTAACAGTGGCCAATCTAGGTCATACGTACCTAGCAGTTTCCCCAAAAGACACAGGTTCCACAATGCTTGTACTGGGTCAAGCAATGATATCCTGGGTCCCTTCTTAATAATGGTTTATGGACCTTTCCTCCAGGAATTTGTCCAAACCTTTTTTAAACCCAGCTACACTAACAGCCTTTAGTACATCCTCCGGTAACAAATTCCAGAGTTTGATTACACGTTGAGTGAAAAAATATTTTCTTTTATTAGTCTTAAATAGTTTACCCTGTAGCTTCATTGCATGTCCCCTAGTCTTTCTATATTCTGATAACGTAAACAATCAATCTACGTTTACCCGTTCCACTCCGTTCATTAATTTATAGACTTCTATCATATCTCTCCTCAGCCGTCTCTTTTCCAGGTTAAAGAGCCCTAACCTTTTTAGCCTTTCTTCATAGGAGTATCCTTCCATCCCCTTTACCATTTTGGTGGCTCTTCTCTGAACCTTTTCTAATAGAGCTATATCCTTTTTAAGATATGGCGACCAGAATTGCACACAATATTCAAGGTGTGGTCTCACTATGGAACGACAGAGGCATTATAATATCTTTTGTCTTATTTTCCATTCCTTTCCTTATGATACCTAGCATTCTGTTTGCTCTCTTGGCTGCTGCTGGACACTGGGCCGAGGGTTTTAACATGTTATCCACAATGATGCCTAAATCTTTTTCCTGGTTGGTGGTTCCTAATGTGGAACCTTGCATCGTGTAACCATAGTTTGGTTGTTCTTCCCTAGGTGCATAACTTTGCACTTGTCCACATTAAATTTCATCTGCCATTTTGATGCCCAGTCTTCCAATTTACCAAGATCCTCTTGCAATTTTCCACAATCCTCTTGGGTTTTAACAACTTTAAATAGTTTTGTGTCATCTGCAAATTTGATAACCTCACTCATTATTCCCTTTTCCAGGTCATTTATGAATATGTCAAAAAGCAGCGGACCCAGCACAGATCCCTGGGGTACACCACTATTCACCTTTCTCCATTGGGAAAATTGGCCATTTAGCCCTACCCTCTGCTTTCTATCTTTTAACCAGTTCCTGATCCACAATAGTACACTGCCTCCTTTCCCATGACTCTTTAGTTTTGCCAAATGTCTCTGATGAGGGACCTTGTCAAAGGATTTCTGAAAGTCCAGATACACTATATCAACCGACTCACCTTTGTCCACCTGTTTATTCACACCTTCAAAAAAAAACCAGATTAGTAAGACAAGATCTTCCTTGTCTAAAGCCATGTTGGCTGTCTCCCATTAGGCCATGACTATCTACATGCTGAGTAATTTTGTTCTTTATGATGGTTTCTACCATTTTTCCCGGTACTGACGTCAGGCTCACCGGTCTGTAGTTTCCCGGATCACCCCTGGAACCCTTTTTAAAAATTGGTGTTACATTGGCGATCCTCCAATCTTCAGGTATTACAGACGATTTTAATGAAAGTTCGCAGATTACTGCAATCTCATACTTCAGTTCTTTCAACACTCTTGGATGTATACCATTCGGCCCAGGTGATTTGCTACTCTTCAGTTTATGTAATAGTTGTAATACATCTTCCTGATGTATTGATATTTCCTTCAATTCTTCCGCACCTTTAAATACCACTTCAGTCATGGGTAACAACCCTACATCTTTGTCAGTAAAGACTGAAGCAAAGAATTCATTCAGTCTCTCCGCTATCGCCTTGTCGCCTCTTAGTGCCCCTTTAACCCCTCTATCATCTAATGGACCAACTGACTCTCTCACAGGTCTTTTGCTACAAATGTACTTGAAAAAGTCTTTATTTCATGTGTTTGCTTCCGCAGCAAGCTTCTTCTCAAATTCTCCCTTTGCCTGCCTTATCAATGCCTTGAATTTGACTTGCCAGTGCTTGTGCTGTTTCCAGGTTTTGTCATTTGGCTCTTTTTTTCCATTTCCATTTTCACGATGTTCCTGCAGCATTGATTGTATTATCTTCATGAACACCTTGCCAACGATTGAAATGAGGCTGATGCCGCAGTAGTTCTTACATTCCTGGCTATCGCCTTTCTTTAGGATTGGCATGATGATGGCTTTCTTCCATGCTGATGGAACTCGTTCCTTGCACCAGATGAGTGTTAGAAGGACATGAAGCCACTGCAGCAGGATGCTTCCCCAGCTTTGATCATTTCAGCAGTGACTTGGTCCACTCCCAACGTCTTTAATGATGTTATTCTACACAACTTCATCGACTTTTGGCTCACCATCAAGGAATGAATTCTCCGGCAGGTCGATGGGTGGTGGCTCTGATGGTGGTCCCTGGGGCAGATGGTGGATGTATTGCTGTTGGAAGAACTCTTTCCACCATTGCAAGAATTCACCAGGGGAGCTCACGAAGGTGCTGTCCACTTTCTTGATGTTATCATTGGTCAACATTTTAAGATATGTGCCATGGGGCTGTTTGAGGCCATTGCTGCCGCTGCAGGTGCCAGAGAGCGATGGCAGCAGCAATGGACCACCCCTGGACCATTGGCCCTCCAGGGGGCCACCTAGTTCACCTAATAGTCATGTCAGCCCTGTATGTTGCACTATTCTGAACATAAATGAGACCAGGTCATTTGCAGAAGTAGCTGCGCTATTTCTTTTCTAACTCTTCTAAGAGTGCCACGGTCAGCTGAGCTAATCTTGGTTTTGTGTGTTGGGGGGAAGGGATATACAAGCCTGCTGGGAAATCAAAACTACAGCATGGAATGTGACAAAACCAGGATCAATTCAGCCTCTGTGCATTCAGCCCTGCATGCAAAAAGATAGCTCTGGCCCCTAAATGGCAGCCCAGCGTATTGGACTGAGAACACATGGTATCTATACTAGTATGTACAGCAGTAGCAGAAGCTTTGTAGTTGAAATGTGTGTTATAATTCCTTCTGCCTCTTCGCGATACAGTTCAAGCTTATTAGCAAACAAATAAAATGTGTGCTCACACACACACACACGACATAAAAGGGAAAACTGGAAATAGGAACATTTGAAGGCTTTTGGCGCCATTCTGTGGACAATTTGTAGAATGCAGTTCCTTGTCACCTGTCATTGCGTTTTTTAAATTTCAACTAATTTAAAATATATTTACTTATGAATAAGGATAATTATGTTTATTCCATTTGATTACAGAGTAAATTATATGTCTCATCAAAGCCTAATGAGCCAGATATTCATACAGAATCAAATCCTACAGAAATGCTTGAAATACCAGCAGGAAAAAGAGGGAGCGAGTCTCTGCAAATTCATCCAGTTGCATCCAGTTCAGGAGATTGCTCCTCTTCAGGTACAGAGACTAAATAGGGGAGTGCTTACTAGTCCTCTACTAGTGACCAACCAGTCAGTCAGATTTTCAGGATATCCACATCAATTACATGTGAAATAAAGATGCAAATCTACTGAGGTGCAGTAAAACAGCACTTTTTAATACTATTCTTCTAAAACAAAAAACATTATCTCAGGACATATAAAACTGGTGTATGAATATCATACTTTAATAAAGCCCAGCATAATTTTTCATTTGGGTTCCTGTAGCTGACAAGTTACAAAATGATGGCAACCCCCCTCCCCCTTACAAGTGGGCTAGAGTGAAAGGAGCTGATTCTTCTCCTAGTCCCTACAGGGTGTGAAAAACATCTGTGCAAACTCCCTCCACCCCTTGACCCTGTCCACACTTACTTCCAAATCTTTGCAGTTTGGGGGGGGGGGAATGGAGTAAGGGGAGAGGCAGGAGCAAGTCCCAGTCACATCAGAATGTCAGAATATACGACTGGAAGTCAGACTATCAAATAGGAGGCTAAACAGATCAGGATCCAAAAGTGGCCTCTCAGAGATGAGTTTTCAGCCTGGATTTGAAAAGGGCCAGAGATGAAGCCTGATGTACGGTCTCAGGTAGTGTGTTCCAGGCATAAGGAATAAACTACCTGAGTCTATACGTCAGGCTTCATCTCTGTCCCTTTTGAAATCCAGGTTGAAAACTCACCTCTTCAATGCCGCTTTTGGATCCTGTTCCTCGTAGTCTCCTATGTGTTTCCTTACCATTCTCCTAGACATATCCTTGCCTTCAGCTGTTGTGTTATCTGTCTTGACTAGATTGTAAGCTCCAGTAAGCAGGGACAGTCCTTTACATGTGTTTCTCCAGTGCTGCATATGCCTTGTAGCACTATGCAAATAATTAGTAGTCATAGTAAAGAAGGGAGCAAAGTCCAAAACTAAACTGAGGTTAGTAGGGAAACAGGACCACAGGGATCAAAGAATTTGCAAATATTCAGAACCAGCCCAAAGAACAAATCTGTGAGCATCAACATCATGCTGCAGCTCCCCAAGGTCCAGAGTCCTGACAGCCAGCTAGCAGCCCACTTCCCTTCACAAAGTTTCCCATTTGGTTTCTTTTATCCTGGAAACGTCTAGTGATTCCTCTTCCCAATCACCCAGGGACTGAAGCAACAAATTCACCTTCGTTTTCATATTGCCGTGCTGTTTCCCCAGAGTGACAAGGAGCATATGAATAAGCCAGGTTTATTCAGGAGCTCAAGACTTGCCCACGCTCTCTATAGAAACACTGGAGATAGCAGCAGATGCAGGTACAGAAAGGCAATCTGGCGACAGGAGCTCAAATCCATATTCTAGACAGAATTCATAAGAGGAAAGGGAAAGTGGGGAGAGGGACGGATTTAGCTCCGACATTCAAGGGGAGTCACAATCAGGTATTGGAGGTATTTCTCTGTCCCTGGAGGGCTTATGGAGGGCTAGTGACTGGCCCAAGAGTAGCCATTAAGCACTTGGAACTGGCCAGTTATCAAAACAGAGCACTATGTTTAAAGAATATAATTATGGAGTCTTTAAAGGAAGGTGTCAGCGATAATGATCTTGTCCTGCATCAGTAAAATATTAATGCGTGCAATCTATTTTCCCTGGTTGGCACCTGGCATTCTGAGATTCAGTCTTAAGATAGCAAAGAGCTACACATGATTTTCCCATCACCTGAGCCCTTACTCGCAATTCAAATGCACTTTACAGAAACCTTCTCCCAGCCTCCATCTAGACTTCCTCATTTCATTTCTAAAACCTGAACAGTTTTAAGTTTGGATGGCGTCAGACTCTGGAATTGGAAATAGGCCAACAAGTCCCTTACAGGGACCTAGCCCCTGATCTATTTCTAGCCCAGTCTGTGCCCTGGGACTGGAATAGACCTTGAGGAAGGAACAGCTGAGAAATGAGCCCGCAGAGACTATATAAATCTCAGCCTAGAAGCCTCTAGATCAGTCTTGCACCAGAGCAAACTCAAACTGAGGCACAATGCCTGCCAAAGCACCCATTAAGAAACCTCTGACTAAGAAGCAGCCTGCCAAACCAGCCCAGAAAATAGAGACTCCTGCCCAAGAAATAGAGACTCCTGCAGAACCTAAACCAGGTCCTGCCCCTGAAGTACCAGCTGAAAATTTCCCAATGGAGGCTGAACCACAGGCACTTGTCACAGCTCCAGCACCTCCAGAGCCTGAGATGCCCAGAGAAGGTGAGACAGGAAACTGGAGACTACAGCATGGGGAGAGCAAAGGGTGGAAAGAGATAAAGAGTCTGTTAGAAAGATTGGGAGGGTGAAATGACTCCATGTTTCTTAGAAAAAACAACTGATACAAAGGGGGCTATAAGAGTCCTTGAGGTCGAGTTCATTTTTCAGGATAGTCAAACACCTAGAGATTGAGCTCGTGTATAAACAGGACCTGTAACCAGGAGCTTGTTGACCAGAGAGGACGCCAGAATTGTGGGGAGATGAGATGACTAAGGAGGGAAAGAAGGTACCAGGAGAAGAGTCAGTCTACACAGTCTTTGTACATGAGACTTTCAGTAGCATCATGTAGCCAAGCCCTATAATCCGCAGCTCACCATGTCTTTTGCAGAGCCCCCCGGCCAGCCACTGAACCTGTCGGTGGAAGTTGTGAACGATTCTTCTGTGTCCTTGAAGTGGAAAGCCCCAGAGAATGCTGGAGCTGCAGGCCAGGAAGGCTACCTGCTGGAGTACACCAAGGAAGGAAGTATGGCGCTTTTCATTTTCCCTCTCTATGTGTCCTGCTTCTCCTAAAAAGAATGGCTGGGTTTAAGAGTTTCTGACATCTGAATCAGCAGTGGGCATATCCATGCTGAGCACAGCAAGGTGCAGAATGTACTTAGCAGCCAGTCAGAAGGCCCCTGAGGCCACGGTACTAAAATGGGCAGAATGTTATGCAAAAGAAATGATTTTTTGTTTCTAGCAGAGATCACATGTGAATGAGCCCAGAAGAGAACTTGCAGAAGTTTTTACTGACAACTTTTTCACTGTGGCGTAACTATTTTTGTGAAACACAATATGCATTTATTTTCAAAAAATTCATAAATGAGCTGATTTGCATGTTTTTGCACTACAACATCTCATAGCAACCTACACGGAAATGTTTACTATGAGGCCTGGCCTAACTGTGTGCAGAATTTCATAGACTGGCGTTACGCATGTAAAAATACATAAAAACCTGTTAACACCGGTGCTTTTGCATATTTCAAGCCATTTGGCAAATTTTTACATATGTAGATCCCCATCTTAGAAACGCTGCATATTTGGTACATGGATGTTCTCAGGTTTTCCCATAGCACCTAGCACAAGTAAAAGCTTTGGAACCCAGGACCCTTTATGTGCATACGAGAAATGTGTTCATAACTCATTTAGGATATGTCTATCAAACTGAATGAACAGCAGTTCTTTGTGCACTGCTTCCCTCCTCTCTCGCTCCTTCCTCCAAGCGTCAGCAGACATCAGCACAAGCCATGTTCAGGAAGCTAGGCCACACAGCTTCAGTGGTTCATGTGACTCCCTTAGTGTGTCTCAGTGGACTCTGAACACTCCGTGAATACAGGCCACAGACAAGCTCAATGATGCTATACAGTATCTATCACTCTTCCGGGATTCCTGTCCTGGTCCAATGGATCATTCCAATCTGGCCAGAGAAAGTCAAATAATGTCATTCCCTCATGAGCCAAGGGAAGGAGTGTGGGGAATACAGTACATTGTCCATGCAACATATGATATTTTTGGTAGCTTTCTCAATGAGTTTTGGTGCTCAGAGACTCTCATAGCGTTGGGCTTCAAAGTTGCAAGATAGTGCTCAGGAGCAGCTCGCTGATATGCCATGCTGTGGAGACAATCTCTTCAGAGATAAAGTATAGGAAGCTGCTACCATGATCAAACAGCACCAACACTCTCTCCGGGCACACTCCTGACCTGGTCTCTTCATCATCTCAGGTTGTATAGCAACAGGCAGCAGAAATCATACCACTCTCATAGGCAAACAAAAAATGCTTAACTATCTACTACACGACCAAGTCTGGCTTGAAAACCAACTCTGTATTTCTGTAAGGGTTCATTTCAGTGCAACTGGCGCTGATCATGGTCATGTAGAAGGTGAACCTATCTCTTTACAGCCTTTAGTTGCTTGTTTCATGCTGGGTACTTGTGCTCAGTCTGTTACTTGGACTTTAGTCCATACAGTCACATCTCTTGTGTGGGAACTCTCCCCCGCTTCTTCTAGAAGCCTTTGGAAAAGTTTCACCATGCATGCGCGCATCTTCCTGCTTGCCGTCATCTTGCCATTTTGCCTCAGTCGTATAATTGCTGTTAGAATTTAATTACAGGGGAGATGGGAGGGCTGCGAGGACCCATCCTGTTGCCCATGGAGAACACCTCCTACAGGTGGGTGATTTTGTTTTTGCTTTGGACAAGCGGGATGATGTCATCACATATGGAAATCCCTAGCTACAGGCTGCGTTCAAACAAAAAGGAAAGAAACAGTTTCTCTGTAGTAGACACCAAACAAACCACTGGGTTTGGTGGTAACAGGCCTTTTATGAATTCCATTTTTTTCTTTTTATTGATAGAGGCAGCCTGAGAAGAAAGAACTAGGACTGGGGGGTGGAGTTGGATTTTCGTTCATGAACAGATTCCGAAGTATTGATTGGCTGAACCTGCTGTCACATCGGGAATCCCCATCCAAACAGTAATGAGATGTGAATGTATGGACCAAAGTCCAAGTAGCAGCTTTGCAAATCTCCTCCTTGGAGATTGAGCACAAGTGGGCCACTGATGCAGCCATGACATGACCCTCAAGACTCAAGCCTGCCTGGGCATGAACAAAGGAGACGCAATCTGTGAGCCAATTAGAAAGAATGAGTTTGGAGACAGCAGTTTGGGTCAAACTGAAACAAAAAGCTGGGTGGACTTTCTATGGGCTTTTGTGCACTTCAAATAGAGGGCCAAGGCTCTCTTACAGTCCAACATGTGCAGCACGCCTTCCCCCTTCTGAGTACGGGGTCTTGGGAAAAAGGTCGGCAAGACAATTGATGTAGGTGGAAATCAAACACTGCCTTTGGGAGGAATTTAGGATGCAAAACCACCCAATTGTTGAAAAATGTCACAAAGGGTTACTAGGGTCTGGAGCTCACTAACTCTGCAGGCTGAAGTCACCACCACTTGCAGGTCAAAAACGTCAGGGCACAGGTATTTAGTGTCTCAAAAGAAGCTTTCATCAGCTGAACTAAGACCATATTGAGGTCCCAAGATACTGCGGGTAGCTTTAGGGGACACTTTACCAGAAGCAAGCCTCAAGTGTAATGAACTAAAGGCTCTAAAGAGATGGTTTTAAATTCTACATTCTTCACTTTGGTATTACTTTTCTTCCTTCTTCTCCTTCAGTGCAAGCCTCTTCTCCTTCTTTTCCCTAAACTCCTCTGATTTTCATGAACTGTGCAGGCAAGCAGTGTGCACCCAAATGGAGTAGAGACAGGGAAACATGCTACTGCATTATTGAAAGCAACTCAGACAGGCTGTGCTGGCAATGGAAAAGATTGCTCCCTTGCAGGAGCGTTGGAACAGGGTGAGCCACACGGGCCCTGGCCCCACCAAAAGTTTGCCTGCAGAGAGCAGCTGTGATTGCGGAAGACTCCTTCTGTCTGCCGCAGGAGATCAGATCCCTGTGGGCATGGTGGAAGGCCACCACAATCACAGCAGAGTCCTTCTAGCTGCCTGCGGGAGATCCCCACAGGCAGATAGGAGTTTTTGCTGCAATTGCAGTGGCCTTACCCTCCTGCCCACGGGGATCCAGTCTCCCAGGAGCAGACAGGATTCCGCCATGATCACAGACGTTCCCTTCTCTTCTGCCCATGGGAGATGGGATCCCCATGGGCAGAACAGGAGGGGAAGGCTTCAGGGGCTAGGAGATAGCCCCCCCCCCAATCTGAGAGGCATTCCGTGACCCCTGCTCCCTTGCATACCAGGATGACTTTAGTATGGTATTTCGCTCTTCTCAGTATCTTTATGAAATATAGATAAATCATTTCATTTCCTAAGTTAGAGCAATAGCTTATTTATTTGGGAGAATAAGCACTAATATTAGACATATCCTATAATGCGGCTCATAAAATGCCAGTTGATCAACCCCAGGTCAAGTCCATGTCTTCACCTAATCACTCCTGTATGCTTCCTAGAATAGCAACTGTTGGGGTCTGGAGCAGAACTGGACTTTCCTCATTATGCCTAGACATAGCACCGGAGGGGCTCTCCTAACTCTTTGTCCAGGAGAGGACAGCAACTCCTCACCCTCTCAGAGTCCAGAACTAATGATGAGCCACTGCTTCTCACACCACCACCAGTACCTTCTCCTCACCATCTCTCACTCTTTTAAGTTCCTTAGCCTTCCATGCCTTCCAACAGCCTCCTTTTCTTCCCTAGAATCATACCTCTCTTTGGTTCCTTGCTTTACTTCTGTTCACTCTTTACTTTCTTACATTCCCTTGATCTGTCCTAAACTGTGTTCGGTCTTTCATTAGATGGCTCATTGTTGATAGCGTGGCACCCATAGCTTCTGTTATTGATTTGATCCATCTTGTTGCTGGCCTTCCTCTTTTGTATTAACCATCTTCCTTGCCAAGCATGATGTCTTTCTCTAATGATCTCTCTCTTCATATAATGTGTCCAAAGTATGAAAGTCAAAGTCTTGTCATCTGAGATTCTAAAGAAAGCTTAGGTTTGTTCTCCTCTAGTACTGACTGGTTTGTTCTTCGGGCAGTCCATGGTATACACAGTATTTGTTGCCAGTTCAAAGGTATCTATTTTCTTCCTGTCTATCTTTTTCATTGTCCAACTTTCACATTCATATGGCATTATTGAAAATACCATGGCTTGAAGAAGTCAAATCTTTGTATGGAGAGAGACATCTCTGCTCTTGAGAATCTTGTCTAGGTCCTTAATAGCTATTCTGCTGAGAGCAATGCGTCATCAGATTTCTTGACTGCTTGCTGTTTCTTTATTGATAGTTGATCTAAGTAGGTTAAAGTTGCCCACTATTTCAATTTCTTCTCCATCAACGATGAACTTCTTGATTTTGCCAGTTTCCAGGATCTTTGCCTTCTTTAGATTAAGGTGCAGGCCCATTTTAAGATTTTGTTCCTTGATCTTTCAAAGCAAATAGCATGCATATAGAAGCTATTTTAAGACTATGTTCCTTGATCTTGAGAAGAAAATGGCATATAGAAGCTAAATGATACCCAACTTATTGTGGTTTGATGTTGCATTTCTTTCTAGTTCATCATAAAAATGATTCCAAGATGCTGTCTGGTTTTATCATGAACAGCTTCCCTGTGATCACTGATTAGATGCTATATCTACTGTCATCAGATCGGCAAATTTTACCAGCAACTCCTTCAACTCCCCCTCCAAGAAAATGACCCAGTTTTGACTTGTTCTAATTTAACCTAGTCCAAGTGAACCAGAAAAATATTACCTTGGAAGATATGAGAACGCTCTTTGCCAGAAGTGAACAAAGTCCCTCAAAGACTAGGACTAACACTGCTACACAGCTCCTGTCTGGACCAGAAGTGAAGAGAATTACCTGGGGTCTTTGTACCAGAAATGAAATTGGGAAGACTAGATGGGCCCTGACAGTCTACATATACCATCATACCCTCTGTTTCTCTGTTTAATCTTTCAGCATACATAAGCTACTGTGTCAGTTTGATCTCAGGTGCCTTTCTTGGTATTTTATTCTAAAATTTGGAGGTCCTTTTACAGGATGGATATCCCAAGCCAAACGTGATCAGGCAAAGACCTACAGGCAGGGTCAGTTGAATGGTACTGGATACTCTAGGTTCAAGTTCAGCCTTACTTCCCCCCTGCCCTTCCACCTCAGATAATTAAACTCAACAATTATGGTCATCACCCCTCCCATACACACCCTGTAACAACTGGATATCCTACTTTTATGTTTAAATCTTTTTTTATTAAACAAAATGGTAACATCACCATCATTCACCCTTGTATTACACTCTGATATTTATCCACTTTACATCCATAACCTTTTAGACAATTTACATTCTTTTATATGTTCTTCCCCCCTCCCACCTCCCACCTCCCCTGCCCCCTTATCCGATCTTATTTGCCTCCATTCCAATAAGTAGCATTTTCACTTCTGCCCAGCAATTGTGTACACTTTCACCTGCTTGTATCTCTATGAACAATGTAATGGAATATAACCAAACAGTCTTATATTTCAACAATTAAACTTTCTGATACAACTGGGTCTGAACACCCTTATTTAAACCAACAATACATCACCCAGTACAATTTCCTCTACTTATCGCCCCTGACCTCTATATGTAAAACACTCCTTCCCTCCCCCTTATTCCCCCCTCCCCTCCCCCTTAATAACAAATTCCATCTTCCAATCCCTCCCAATTCCCCCTCAGTTCCACCTTGGAGACATAATCACAGAATCCCCCCGTCCTATTAGATCAGCATTGGAGTACATTAAGAATTCTGCTCCTGTTTCGTGGTGTCAGTGTTTGTATGTATGGACCCCACTCTTCCATGAATTTCCCCGTGGTTCCCTCCTTAAACCGGGCCCCCGCCTGTTCGATAAGTAATAAAGTATATACTTCTTTCTTCCAGTGCCCCATAGTGGGCCCCCTTGGGAGTAACCAATTTAGCAACATAACTCTCCTTGCCACTAATAAAACCTTCCCCAACCAATTCCGTTGACCCTTCCCCAGCCTTATCCCTGTTGGAAACAAACCTTGCATCAAGATTCTAGGGTCTTTCTTCAGTGTGACCCCCATAATCGATGCCAAATGCTTCACAAGAACTCCCCAAAAACGTACTGCTTCCAGACATTGCCACCACATATGTCCCAGATCAGCTCTATCTTTCCCACATCTCGGGCAACTTGATGTAGCACTACTTCCAGCCCCAAATGCCCTGCATGGAGCAAAATGGCTCCTTCTCAATATCCGATATTGCATTTCTCGAAAATTTGCATTTGTGGTCCCCTTAGGTATGACAGAAAAAGCCCTCAGCATATCGTCTCCTCTTACCTCTGCTCCCAAGTCATATGTCCATGCCGCTGCTAATTCCATCTCCTGCGGCCCCCCCTCCAAATCAAAATATTCCTTCTGTAGATTTGCAACTCTGGCCTGCCCTTCCATTCCTGCATACAACAATACTTCCAATCTAGTTCATATTCCTACATGCAAGTCCCTAACCCCCAAACTACAAATATAACTTCTTGCTTGCACATAAGGGAAAAGATCCTTATTCGTTAGTCCAAATGTAGTTTGCAACTCAGCAGATTTCAATATTTGCCCCAATTCATTTACTACCTGCTCAAGTGCCACTATACCCTTGCTCTCCCACCTACGAAATGTCACCTCCTGCATCCCTGGGACAAAATCATCATTCCCATACAGCGGTAAAAAGGGAGTCACCCCTGGGTTCCCTCGCCCCCTACTACAAACTATCCCCCACACCCCCCGCATTACCCAAAAGATCGGATGCCCACTGATTTTTGGGGGTAAATCCACTGTCCTCGCATGTAATATGTATCTCAGAGCCAGCGGGCTTGCTACCTCCTGCTCATACTCTATAGGTGTATAATCTGCTGTCGTACCCAACCAGTCCCTTAGGTTCCGCAACAAACATGCTATGTTATACCTTATGTCTGGGGCTCCCATCCCACAGTGTTCCCAGGGTCTTTGTAACTTCTTAATACTAAACCTTGCTCTCTTCCCTTTCCAATAAAATGCATTCAAACTCTTCTCCAGTTTTGCCACCTCTTTCCAGGTCAATAATATTGGCAGTGTCTGCAACATGTATAACCACTTCGGGAATATAGTCATTTTATATAGCACTATCCGCCCGCCCAATGATATTGGAAAATCTCTTCATCTATGCAAACGATCTATAGTTTGTTCCATCAATCTCCCAACATTCAAGTCTTTCATCCTACTCAAGTCCACTGGCAAAAATACCCCCAAATATTTAATTCATTTTTCAGCCCACCGTAGCGGGAAGTCTCCATCCCAGCCCTCCCTCAACGACTGATGCAGGGCTAAGTCCTCTGATTTGTCTAAGTTCAATCTCAACCCTGAAATTTCCCCCAAATTTTTAAAAATTTGTAACAGCACTGGTAGCGTCTTTTTAGGGGCCCCCAAATAGACAAAAATGTCATCTGCAAAGGCAGAAATGCGGAATTCTTCCTTCCCTACCCGCGCTCCCACGAATCCTTTATGGGTCCGAATACACTCTAACAGTGGCTCTAAGGTTAAAACAAAGAGCAGTGGAGACAGGGGGCAACCCTGCCGAGTCACTCGCCGAATGGAAAATTCTCCAGAAAGGGACCCATTTATTAAGACTTGCCCTCTAGGATCCGTATATAAAAGTCTAATCGTGTCTAAACCCCCCCTCCCCCCGAAGCCCATAGTCTCCAGTACTTGGTACATATATTGCCAATCGACCCGATCAAATGCTTTTTCCGCATCAAAACTTAACAATGCTTGCTCCCCCGCTACCATTGTCATATACATAGCCGACACAATCTTCCTAACATTTTTAATCACATGCCTTCCTTGCACAAAACCCACTTGATCTTTGCTGATTAATTGCGGTATATACTCCGCCACTCTCTCGGCCATTACCTTTGCCAAAATTTTTATATCTACATTTAATAAAGATATTTGCCTGTATGACTCTGGTAGCAGCCCATCTCTACCCGGTTTGGGGATTAGCATGAGTATTGCACTGTTTTTCGCCTTACTAAGTCCGTAAAATATCCTGCTAAGGAACCCGCTATCCCCTTGCTCATCACCTTGTAGAATTCTCTCCGATATCCATCTGGTCTTGGGGCCCTACAATTATGTAATCTCTTTATTACAGCCAGGACCTCTTCCTCCCCAATAGGAGCATTCAACTCCTCACGCTGTTCCATTGACAGCCTATGCAATCCTACCTTCCTCAAAAATTCTTCTGCCTTATCCTTATCTTGTACCTCTACCTCATATAGTATCCTGTAATAATCCGGGAAAATCCCTTCAATACTAGACTGGGTAGTCTGTATTGCACCATTGCTGTTCCTCAATGCCCCTACATGTGTCTGTCCCCTACTTGCTTGCACTAACCCCGAGAGCAGCCTTCCAGTCTTATTTCCAAATTTATACAATTTATATTTATAGTACAGCAGAGACTGGACAGTTTTCTCCTGATTCAAAGAGTTCACCTCCCTTTGTAAATGGTCTAATGTAACTTTCCCCTCCCTTGTAGGCTTTCTTAGCAAAGCCCTTTTACCTGACAAAGTTCCTTGTCTAGCAGAAGCAGTCTGTTAGTATACATCTTCTGTTTCATGGCCCCATATTCTATAATGTGCCCTCTCATCACTGCCTTGGAGGCTTCCCAAAATAATGTTGGATTATTTTTATGCTCCCCATTAAATTGGGTATAGTCCTCCCAATGGGTATACAAAAAAACCTTAAATTGGTTGTGATTAACATTCCCAAGGGGATATCTCCACAAATTCCCCACTCGCCGCTGCCCTCATCTTAGGTCCATCCATACATAAGCATGGTCAGAGAGATGTATAGGTCCTATCTCCACTCTACTGACTTTATCAAAAAGTACCTTAGACCACAAAAAATAGTCGAGCTGGGAACCCGTATCATGTGCCCTCGAAATGTGTGTGTAATCTTTATCTAACAGGTGCATTACCCTCCAGTAATCCACCAAGTCATATCCTTCACAAACCCCTTTTACCCATTGAGATCTATGGTCTCTAGTGTTTCCTCTAGTACCCGATCTATCCATTGCCTCTTCTAAGACACAATTGAAATCCCCCCCATTATAATCGGCACTTAACCCATTGTACTCAACTCCCGCCCCAGCCGAGAATAAATTTGAGAATCATATGTGTTAGGAGCATATAAATTAACTAAACCCAGTGTACTCCCCTTAATTTTCCCCACTACAATAATATATCGCCTCCCGGGTCTTTTATAACCCGTTCCACTTCCAATCCCATCTTTTTCCCCACAAGAATTGCTACTCCCCCTTTCCCCCCCCCCCGAGGAGGCTCTAAATACGCTCCCAACCCACCACCTTCTCAGTTTCCCATGCTCCCCGTCCGTCTGATGTGTTTCTTGTAAAAATGTGAGGTCCCCTTGTTTGTCTCTGAGCACCCGTAGGATCTTGTGTCTCTTAACAGGATTCCCTATGCCACAGACATTCCATGTACTCAAACTTATCCCCCTAGCCATATTTATAGTCCCCTATTACCCCACTCGCCCCTTTCATATACCCTGTTCAGTGTGAGTTAGACCCCCCCCCCCAGCTCAGGGTCTCCCCCACCTCCCATACACTCCCCATTCCTATGTATTCCTCTGCTTTCCCATATCGGCCCTCCTCTCCCTGTGTCTCCTAAAGTTGAACAATTTTCTAGTCCCCCCTCCCTACCTTCCCTACCTTCCCTCCCCCTGTACCCCTTATCAATCCCTCAATGCCCGTCCCTCCCCCCCTCACCCTCCCTCCTGCCCTTCCCCTTCCCCTTCCCCCTCCCCCAGATCCCCACCTGTCCTTCTATACCTTCTACCCCCCTCCATATCGGAGTATCCTAATCAATCACTATGATGCATTGGGCTCCCATCCCTATTTCATAATTCAAATGTTCGTCTATACCCCCCCCCCCCTCATCTCCTCCTTTGTGCCATTTTTATAATAATCCCCTCTTATGTCCTATCATCCTCCGCCCTCCCCCTCCCCCTCTTATCAAACATTCCACCACAATAACCTTTAACTAATCTATAGCCATGTACATAATCCTTCCATTCCCCCCCCCCCCCACATGTCGCCTCCCTCCCAACTCTACCATCATACATAACCCCCATCTCTTTCATGTCCATCCATTATTCCTTCTCCTGGTGTCACCCCGATCTCTTCGCTGCATGCACTGCCAGCCACAGTCTCTCACAAATGCTCCAGCCAAAGACTGCCCTTCAGCTACTTCCTTCATCTGCTAGCGAGGTGCCAGACACTTCATCTCTCATGTTCCTTCTCACCTCTTCCACAAACTTGCTGGCCTCCGCAGGTGTTTCAAACATTCGCTGTTTGTTGTTGTACTCCACCCGTAAACGTGTCGGGTACAATAATGCATACCGCACTCCACACTTGGACAGCATCATGCAGGTTCCTAAGTATTCTTTCCGCTTTTTGCTGACCACAGTCGAGTACTCCTGGAAAATCAGGACCTTCGCACCACTTTGCCTCTGCGCTCTCTGTTTTCTCGCTGCTCGAATGACATCATCCTTTTGGGCATAATTCAGAAACCGGCCAATTACCACCCATGGCCTATCTCCTAGGCCTCTCTTCACTCCCAGCCTGTGCACTCTCTCGATCTTGAGTGAGCCTAATGTGGTGTCTAATGCATAGTTCGTTGCCAGCCACATTTCCAAATATCCTCTAAGCTCACTATCTTTTATCGCCTCCGGTATCCCCACAAATCTTAAATTTTTCCGTCTTCCACGATTCTCCAAATCGTCAAGCTTGTCTTCTTGCTTTTTGACCAATTCTTCCAGTCTCTGGACTAGATGAGTTTGTGTATTTTGTATGTCCTCCACATTCGATATGCGCTGTTCTGCCTGCTCCATCTGCATGCCGAATTCATTAATCGAATGGCCCACTTGCGTCAACTGCTCAGACAGTCCCTGGAAGCGGCTCTCCAACACTGCTTCCACTGCATGCGTAACCTCTTCCATCATATCTATATCATGCTCCATTCTCGGGCTCGCTACCAGCTTAGCCGCCATTTTATCCTCCACCACCCGGCTTCGTTCTTTCCTCGGTGCCTTCGATGCCATGCAGTCTCTACAAACCACACCACTTTCCAATGACAGTAATTCACTCCGATTGTCCTCTCACTCCCAAAAACCATGTTTCTCGGGGAGTCAGACTGCACAGTCCTTTAAGGTGAATGGGAGCCCACAGATCAAAGCAGAAACGTCGCTGCCCTGTTCACTGCATCACGTGATCTGATATCCTACTTTTAAAATTTTAACTATGCTTTGTATGTGTGTGTGGCCCACACTCCCTACAGGTAAAAGAAAGTGCCAATGGCTCTCTGAATTGTCTGGCTGTCAGGATCTATTGTCTTGCTTTGGCTGCTACTGCTTTTTGCTGCCCCTCAGAAGTTGCTGCCCTTTGGGACCACCTAGAATTGCCTAAAGTTTTTTGTCAGTTTTGCCTACAGGGGTAGCATTAATATTCTTTGCCTGTGCAGGGCATGCTAGCATGAGCTCAGCTGGGCTAGCCCCACTTGGTTTTGCACACACTAATTCCCAGACTTGTTATCAACGTTTATCCCCAGCTCTTGTTAAAGGTTAGTACATGGCTGGAATTATCCCCTGTATACTCATAGACAATGGGGGCAGGTGATAAAGGGGTAAAAGGGGCTCTAAGGGAGGACAAGGCCATAGCGGAGAGATTGAATGAATTCTTTGCTTCAATCTTTATTGAAGATATAGGGAAGTTGCCCATGCCTGAAATGGTATTTAAAGGTGGTATATTGGAAGAATTGAAAGAAATATTGATAAACCGGGAAGATGTATTGCAAGTATTTGATAAAGTGAAGAGTAGTAAATCACCTGGACCGGATGGTATACATTCAAGGGTGTTGAAAGAACTGAAAGATGAAAATGCACACCTGCTAGAAGTAATCTGTGAACTATCATTAAAATCATCTGTAGTACCTGAAGACTGGAGAATGGCCAATGTCATGCCAGTTTTTAAAAAGGGTTCCGGGGGGGGGGGGGGGAGGGGATAACAGGAAACTACAGACCAGAGAGCCTGACATTGGTACTAGGCAAAATGGTAGAAAACATTATAAAGAATAAAATTACTGAACATGTAGATAGTCATGGTCTAATGGGAGACAGCCAACATGGATTTAGCCAAGGAAAGTCTTGTCTTACTAATCTGTTATATTTTTTTGAAGGTGTGAATAAACAGGGTAGACCAAGGTGATGCCTTGGCCTGGGCGGTATATCAAATGAAAAATAAAGATAAAGATAAAGGTGAGCCAGTTGATATAGTGTACCTGGATTTTCAGAAAGCTTTCGACAAGGTCCCTCATGAGAGACTCTTAGCCAAATTAAAAAGTCCTGGAACTGGAGGCAGTGTACTATTGTGGATCAGGAACTGGTTAAAAGATAGAAAGCAGAGGGTAGGGCTAAATGGCCAATTTTCCCAATGGAGAAAGGTGCATAGTGGTGTACCCCAGGGATCTGTGCTGGGTCTGCTGGTTTTTAACATCTTCATAAATGACCTGGAAATGGGAATAATGAGTGAGGTGATCACAATTGCAGACACAAAATTATTCAAAGCTATTAAAACCCATGAGGATTGTGAAAAATTGCAAGAGGACCTTGATAAATTGGAAGACTGGACGTTCAAATGGCAGATGAAATTTAATGTAGACAAGTGCAAAGTTATGCACTTAGAAAAGAACAACTCAAACTATGGTTACATGATGCAAGCTTCCACATTAGGAACCACCAACCAGGAAAAAGATTTGGGTGTCATCGTGGATAACATGTTAAAACCCTCCATCCAATATGCAGCGATGGCCAAGAAAGCAAATAGAATGCTAGGTATCATAAGGAAAGGAATGGAAAATAAAACAAAGGATATTATAATGCCTCTGTATCGTTCCATAGCACGACTGCACCTTGAATATTGTGTGCAATTCTGGTCACCATATCTTAAAAAGGATATAGCGTTATTAGAAAAGGTACAGAGAAGAGCCACCAAAATGGTAAAGGGGATGGAAGGATGCCCCTATGAGGAAAGGCTTAAAAGGTTAGGACTCTTAAACCTGGAAAAGAGACAGCTGAATGGAGATATGATAGAGGTCTATAAATTAATGAATGCAATGGAACAGGTAAACACAGCTAGGTTGTTTACGCCATCAAAAAGTAGAAAGACTAGGGGACAGCAATGAAACTACAAAGTAACTCATTTAAGACTAATAAAGAGAAAATAATTTTTTACTCAATGAATAATCAAACTCTGGAATTCGCTAATGGAGGATGTAATAAAAGCTGTTAGTGTAGGTGGGCTTAAAAAAGATTTGGACAAATTCTAGGAGGAAAGGTCCATAACCCATTATTACAGAGGACTCAGGTTCCACGATGCTTGTTCCAGGGCAAGCAGTAGATTTCCTATGTGTCTTTTGGGAGACTGTTAGGTTCCTGGGACCTGGATTGGCCACTGTTGGAAACAGGATACTGGGTTTGATGGACCTTGGTCTGACCCAGTATGGCATCTCCTATGTTCTTAAGTCCACTCTTCGCTGGCCTCCCCACCCTCTACCAGTGGAGGAGGGGGGGAGGGGAGAAGTACTTCACATTTCCTCCCAGCCTACTTCCTGCCTTTTGCCAGTGGAGAGAAAGAGGTGCTCCGCATCCCCCCCCCCCACTCCCCATCTTCTTACCAAGAAGCGACAGCAGCAGCAGCAGCAGAAAATAGATGCAGCCATTCACTGTAGGACAGGTAAGCTTCTGCATGCTCTTCCACCCCTCCTCAGATATGTGTGGGTGCTACAGGTCCTGCCCTGGATGCTAAGGCTTGCCCGTTTGCTGCGGCTGACGCTTCTCGCTAAGAAGGTGCTTATTGGTCCTGCTGCCAGTATGCAGACTTGAGGCATGGTACCAATGGCAACACTCTGGTGCCCGTCAGAAGCTGGCACTGGAGTCAGTTGCCTAAGGCTAAATTTGGGCCTGGATTAGTATTTAATTTAATTATTTATAATCCACTTTTTCCATATGAGATGGTACAAGAAGGAAGGTACATAAAACAAAATTAAGGTACAGCAATAGGAATTAAAAGTAAAGAATGAAAGCCCCACTAATAAAATAAATGAAACCCCTGAACAACATAAATAATTGGAAAAGTAGGCCACTTGTCCTTAAAAATAAAGTCATTAAGTCTCCAGAGCAAAGAACATCATTCAGAGCAAAGAGAATGATAGCTGACCCTCAAAGAGCCATGGGGCTCGATATTCAACAGCAACAGCCAACGCTTTTAAAACTGCTGACTGTCACTGTCTCAATTTAAACCCTAATACTCAGTACCGGGGTCATATCCGGGCACCAGTATTGAATATCTGGGTTGCCCGGTTAGTGATTTAGATAACCAGTTATCTGTGTCATTCAGTCGATAGCCGGTTATCTTTAACTGGTTAAAGCTGGGCCAGTCTTTTATCTGCCTAACCGGTTATTGATTCAATATCACAGATAATCAGTTATCTATGGCTGCCACCCTGCTCTGCCTTGGGAATACTTCACACTAGCCAGTTAGCACTGAGGTATAGAGATGGGCTACGAAGGAGCACTAATTGGGTAAGTGCCTCTGAATGTCCCGGTGAGAGGCATTTATGTGATTTGTGTATTGTCTGTCTTGATTAGATTGTAAGCTCTGATGGGCAGGGACCGTCTTTTTCACATGTGTCAGTGCAGTGCTGCGTACGTCTTGTAGAGTTATATAACTGATTATTATTAGTAGTAGCAGTTTGTAGGTCTGCAAACTGCAGAAATGCCTTTGAATATGCTCACCCCCATGTTTTTAACTGCCAACAGAAAGTTAGGTATTCCATAATGAAAGAAAAGCCCACTTAAAAACAAATTTTCTAGAAGAACCTAATTTATAGTCCCATAGGCCTGGAATAATCGATTTACAGATTCAACAGATCTCAAAGACCCCTTCGGAACATACCTTATCAATTTCTCTCTCTTAGATATTCAGGATCAATGTTCTATAATACCCAGAAAGTAATACAGAAGACCCTAAATCTCACTCTGGGCACTACTGGAAGCCAGTCTAAGGCAAACAATAAAGGTCATAGCAAGAACTGTTCACAATGACTTGGTCCATTGCAGCTAAACCAAGGTCTTTTGTGGAAGTCCTAAATAAATCACATTACAGTAATCTAGTCTGGTTAGCAAAATGTTGAGGTTCTGAATAAGAGCAGAGTTGGCGGACTAAATGTAGTTTCCATCAGGATTTCTTAGCCACCCTTGATATCTCTGGCTCAAGTATTAATGCCGAATATAGCATAGCACCCAAGCTCTTTACTTTAGTTGAAGCTTTTATCACCGAGCCCATAATCCTCCAACTAGACGAAACATCAGGAAGGTCATGTCCGCTCAGCCACAGAATCTCAGTTTTATATACAGTCAGTTGCAGCCTCTTCACTCCCAACCATGCCTGAATCCCTTTCACACAATTACTCAACTAATGCAGTACAGCTACACTATTCAGTAGAGGGAGACGGGGTTGGCCAGCATTGTCCCATTCAGAGTGCATCACACATGACCATTTTTAGGTCCCAAGCAATGTTCCTCTAATTTTCTGTAGGTTGTGTGCACATAAAATATTAGCTGTGCAGCTTTTGAAGGAAGGTTAAATTTTTGTGCACCACATAACGACACTCGGAGTTATATACTTTAAAATTTGACTACACGTCAGAATACAGTATGTATACCACATTGATTGCACTAGAAAATACTGTAGAACTTGTGAAAACTGTAAATATACAACAACTTTTAAATTTTAAGACGTCTGTGTTGTTTTCTATCAGAATCAGAACTGTAATTTTTGTGCGCTCTGTTGTAAAGTATGTGCGCTCGCTCGGCGAGGTGTGTGCGCGTGCGCACACGCGCACAGCTTAGAGGGAACAGTGGTCCCAAGTGCATTAGCCTGCCCTCATTTTGAATATTAGTTATCATTCCCTTTAAAATGTGCCATACTGGATCCTTGTTTACCGTCAAAGATATGTATAAACTTAAAAACATAATTGAACAAGTTTGTCTTTCTAATGTGCTAAATTTATTTTTATTCCTTCCTCAGCTGACCAATGGATTACTGTAAATCCAGAGCCAGTCCATACCACTCACTATACAATCCAGGGCCTGACGACTGGCGATAAAATCATTGTCCGTGTTAAGGCTACCAACCGCGCAGGAGTCAGCAACCCTGTTGTGCTTGACCATCCCATTCAAATTAGAGAGATAACAGGTAAATAGACTTCTCGGTATTCAAGGCCTCTTCTGTCCCACAGGTAATGTAGTTGCCATATGGAAATATTGCACTCTGTTCCTAATAGATACATTTATTCCTTTGGCAGGCAGCAGGATAGGCTATCCTGGAACTTTTCTAGAGTACAGATTACAGCACAGGCTCATAATATATACCAGTGGGTCCCAAACCTGGCCTGGGGCATCCCTGCCAGTTGTATTTTCAGGCTATCCAGAGTATGTGCATCCGGTTCAAACTTCTCCTACTGACCTACAAGTGCATTCATTCTTCTTACTACCTTTCCTCTTCTCTCACCCTACAACCCTCCTCGGGACCTCCGTTCCTCTGGCAGATCCCTTTATCTGTGCCCTTCTCTGCCACTGCCAACTCCAGACTTCATTCATTCCACCTTGCTGCTCCATATGCCTGCAACAAACTACCTGAGTCGGTGCATCGAGCCCCTTCTCTAGCCTTATTCAAAGCCAGGCTAAAAACCCATCTTTTAGAAGCTGCTTTTGGATCCTGATGCTCGTCACTCTCTTGTCCACTACTTATATGTATCTTACCATACTCTAGTCCCAATTCTGCGATGTTTTTTCATCTTGATTAGACTGTAAGCTCTGATGGACAGGGACTTGTAGCGGTATACAAATGATTAGTAGTAGTACTAAATATGAATGAGAGAAAAATACATGCAGGATACCTTGCAAACTTGACTGACAGGGAGGGGGGGGGGGAGGAAGGTGGGCAGCACAAGTTTGGGACCCACTGGTATATAGCATAGAATTGAGCTGACTCTCTGATTCAGACCCGTGAACTCTCAGTTTCACAGTTAAGGGATTGTGATTCACAATGAGGGCAAAACGTTTATTTTTCTTAAGCAAAGGTTGTGTAGGGGAGTGTTTCTGATTTAGGAAGCACAAAGAGAAAGATTCCCAGCCTCACAGAAGGAAACGTCAACAGACTAGTTGTAGATGCTATGGTATTATTGGACTTGGGATGAGCTGCAAACCCCGTGCGTTATTTTTTACCCACCAAATTTGCACCAGTAATCAAAGCAAAATGAAGCCAATCGTTTTCCTCTCGTTATTGCTGCGGGAATAGTACCCACCTGCTCTGTGGATACATTTCCCCTTGGAGGTAGCATGCACAGATCTACAGCTGGCATTTACACTCCTCCTGTGGCTAAACGCATCCTCAGGAAAGCCTCCTGTCAATGACGATGGGCCCGGAGAGGTAAACCCACCATTCATTCCGCACCTTTGTCATTTTAAAGATAGCACAGATCTTGCAACTGCTTCAAATAGCCCAAAATATCCAAAAGCTGTTGAGTTAATTGATAAAGCGCACTTGCTGTTATCAAAATGTGCTTCTGATGTACAGTTGAAAAAAACTACACCCTTGGGTGGTAGATTAGGTGTCACAGATACTTTAAATATTCTTAAACATATTTTGAATCCATCAACTATTTCTTAGACCCTTCCAGCAAACCCCAAGCAGGCTAGAATGCAAAGTTTCTCACACACATTTCAAAGGAAACCTGGCAGCTTGGTGCAAAGCAATTGCTTAAATGTGCAGGAACCTGCAGTGGAAGCGCTGGTGTGAGTGTTTGGAGAGGCTTTTAAATTCTTCACTGAAGAGAGTGTCAGGTTTCTGGTTTCCTCAGAGACACATACGGACAAGTGTTTACACCAGAAAGCAAATTCCAGGACCCGGTTTTGCTGTGAGGAGAGAAAAGGATGTCTCAGCTGTTAGTCGGCAATCTGAGTCTTTAGGGTCATCTGGATCTTCCCTCCTCCCCCCCCCCCCCACCCTCCCTTCACCCCTTCTCACTGCCCGGTATGCTTAATGCTCCCTTAGCAAAATTTAATCCGGTTTAGGGTGAAGGGTGCAGAGGCACCGTGATTGAGCATTTCATTGCCTCTGGCCTTTGCATTAAGGTACCAAGAGATTAAGTGGTGTTAGCATGTTCCAGGGGTGTGCATAGAAACATTCCCCTAAGCCTGTATGATTCTGATGGAGGTATTATTACTACAGTGTCTCAGTGTCTGAGGATGTGTCATCACCAAAACATAGAAGCAGGGAAAGTCCTACCAAATAAAGAACATAAGGCCCTCTGAGACTGCCCAAATGACTTCCTAGCACAGCAATGGGGTGGGTTATTATCACTGTATAGTGTGTCAGGGATGTATTATCTAACCTAAATCAATAAGTCTTAAATACAATGTAAAACCTAACATTTTTGCTTCTGAATCATTTTTGTAATTTTGTACAGGTCCCCTGTGAGCCCAACCTCCCTATGTGTAGGGTTGATGTAAAAAATTCAAAACTATGAAACCAATTTAGAACAAGGTCACCCATGCCCTCTACATATTAGTTCCAGGTAGGACAAGGACAGGTCACCTATGCTAAAAACAGCATCTATTGCTGGATATGAGGAGGGGGGATAATTCTCATTTAAACAGGTAAATGGGGATGATGGCTCTCTGAGTTTGTGTGGCTTTCAGAACCCATTGTTGCCCCTCAGAAGCTACCCTCCTAGGCGGGTGCCTTGTTGTGCCTAATGGTTGAGCTGGCCTTGCTCAGTGGATTCATGCGGCAGGGTGTTAAAGTCCTGTATGCTAGTGGTTCTCAGTCTCAGCCAAAAGGCCAAGAAGGGGGCATCCTCAACTCATGACTCAGAACCTCTGTTTGGATCGTAGCCAAAGAGAAATCAAAAAGCGATCAATGCTGCATCCATAATAAAATGCATCTTTTATCTCCCAAGAACATAAAAGTCCTATATTCAAGTAATTCTTAGTTTGGACATTTCCTCCTTTGCAATTCATGATGAGAGCCAGCATAATTGCATCTGAGGTTTAGAGACCACTACCGGGTCCTTCTCTCTCTTATCATGAACTGCTGAAGTGCTTCTGATAGACATCTATTTTGTTTGCTCAGGTCGCCCTAAAATCCGTCTGCCCCGTCACCTGAGGGAAACTCTTGTTTGTGTGGGTGGTGATGCCATCAATCTGCTTATTCCTTTCCAGGTGGGTGCTTAGAGTTTCAGTCCATATCATTATTTTACGAGGTCACACATGGCTAAGGGCAGTGGAAGCTACTTATGCAAATAATAAATAAATGACAAATATATAATGTGTAAATTCTTTATGGAATCATGCTATCATACATTACCAAGGTACGGCCCTTCTCTCTCATCTATCACTTGGTAAATATCTATGTGATCATGCTTTTAGCAGCCTGTTGTGTTTTCTTGTTAATAACAGGAATAATGTTATAAGTCATGTTTTAAAGGATCTACAGTGTATTTGCAATCCATCTGAAGTATATATATATCTTTTTTCAAAGGAGCCAAATTTAGTTTTTGAACTAATTCTGCAGTTCAACAATTTTCAGGGGAAGCCAAAGCCTCAGGTCAGTTGGTCGAAGAACGGCCAGCTACTAGATCCCAAACAGGTCAGCATCCGGAACAGCGACAAAGACACAATCCTCTTCATTCGTAAGGCGGAGCGGAAGGATTCTGGCAAATATGAAGTAACGGTTCAGATCGACAGTCTGCAAGACAAAGCCATCTTTGAAATCCAAGTTATAGGTAAGAGAGAGCTGGAAAAGCTGCAGACCAATATCTGTATATTCTCTAGTCTGATGCATCTTGTTTGAGGAAATGTGGGACACAGGCAGATCTAACACTACCATGTAGGATGTGATTTGCCTGGAAATGCTATAGTACTCCAATAACCAAGACACTCTACTTGGCCCAGTTTTTGTGCGTGCATGGATAATAAGATATGCCATACTTGGTCAGACCAAGGTCCATCAAGCCCAGTATCCTGTTTCCAACAGTGGCCAATCTAGGTCATACGTACCTAGCAGTTTCCCCAAAAGACACAGGTTCCACAATGCTTGTATTGGGTCAAGCAGTGATATCCTGGGTCCCTTCTTAATAATGGTTTATGGACCTTTCCTCCAGGAACTTGTCCAAACCTTTTTTAAACCCAGCTACACCCATTGCCCAACCTCGCTCCTCCCTCGGCCGTCCCCCTTCCACCCATGAACAGAGCTCCCCGCACAGCTTGGCAATACGTGTGGGGATCCTGTAGCAGTGGCAGCCCTGGGCTGGCCCCACAGTCTCGCCATGCAGAGATGATGAATTTCAGTTGGGCGGAAAGGTTGGAAGCAGAAGAGACATGCTTGCTGCCACTAGAGCTGTACTGAAGATTCAGTTTTGGAGGAGCCTTTCCATCCAGACTGTAACCCCCTGGGCGGTTCTTTGGGGGCTTAGGGGATAGGAAGGATGAGAAAACTTTTTTTTTGCACTGTGCATTGCAGCCTTATATCATTACAGACCAAAAAACCCTACTTGGATTTCTTTCCTGCCATTTTGAATCTAAAATCTTGCCCAGTTAAAATAAGATACTGCTGTTTGGCAGGGGCTAGTACCAGTGGAAGTGCTTTGCTGGGTAGGTTTCTGTTTAGCTGCGCATGCGATTACAGTTTCTCCCCTAACCAGCCCGTAGTGGGGGTAGGCATGCCACTGGAAGCTTGCCACTCGCGTCTGCAGAGGTATTTCTTTCTTGCTTTAAGGAATTATGGATGCTTAAGTGCTGTACATGCACAGTTTCACCTGCAGAGGCATTTGGGCATCTCCTTAAACCTGTTTTCTGCAAATCTGTCATCATAGCTTCTGTTTCTAAATTATGGCCTCAGCACATAGAGGGCAATTCTATCCTGGCCGTCCTGCCCCTATATGGCCAATCGGAATCTAGTCGCATAGTGGTAGCACCCGATTCTGATCCCATAGGGGATAGACATGCCCATGAGATCAGAATTGGGTTTACCAGCCTGGATGTGCAGGCCATGGCCCAATTCTGATAGGCTGCATGCCCAGCAGATCCCCAACTACCTCAGCCAGGCTCCTGAATGAAGCCACAGTGCTATTGCATCCTGTCACCATAGCACCGTGGTTCCATTCAGGAGCCGCAATCCCCAGCCACCAAAGAAAAGGCTCTTTCCCTGCAGCCCGACCCCTGATCTGGCCTCCCATTGCCAGGGACGGGTTGCGGGGATCCCCCTGCACCCCTCACATCTTTGAGGTCACCAGGCTCCGTGGTCTCCTGATGTCCAGGGGAACTTATTCCACCTCCTGTGTGGAATAAGTCCCCCATCTACCCTGCCAGCCGTGATGTACAGGGCCAACCTCAGAACTGGCACTATACATCCAGGGTCACGTTCCCACCCACTGCCCAACCTCGCTTCTTCCACGGCCCTCCTCCTTCCGCCCATGAACAGAGCTCCCCACACAGCTTGGCAATAAATGTGGGGAGTTCTTGCCGCAAGCATGGTCCAGACTTTTAGCGGATCTGGACGTCTGAATTGGACGTCCAGACATGCTAAACATGGATCAGAATGACCCCCATAGTAAAATAGCCAAGTGTATTCCTTTTGAAGTTACCTTGATTCTTAGAGCATCCTATTCCTGAGCCTGGGTTAGAAATACTGCTCTTGATTGTAAAATAAACCTGTTTTTGGTCAGCTTCAGTCTATGTCCGTCTGCATGAGACAAGCACAGAGGATCTCTGAAAGAGAGTAAGGATTGTAGAATTGAATGGTTGGTGTGGACAGGCAGGCTGGTCTTTCTCTGCTGTCATTGTCTATCGAGCCAAAATTTAGCTTTGGTGTTCAGCTAGCGCTTCTGAAAAATCTGGATATTCAATGCCCGTAGCAGAATGGTGACTGGCGTGGACTATCTCGATGCAGCATTGACTGCCGTGCTGTGCTGATACTGGTAATATTAAGTCCACTTCCAGATGGCTAAGCAGATAAATTTAGGAAAGCCAGTCAAATGTCCTAAATTTATCTGGATAACTCATTTGGATATTGCCCAAGTTCCAACCCCAGACCACCCCGACATTATTCAGATAGTGACACGGAATATCATGCGGGCTGGCTTTTCTGCCTAAGAAGTACTGCTAATCGGATAAGCGCATTGCAATATCAGCCCCTAGGTTTATATAGATAGATATAGGGCCCGATATTCAAAGGCATTTACATGGTTGACAAACCTCTAAAACCGTGTAGATGCTGCTTAGAGTGATTTTCAGAATTACTAACATGCTTAATGCTGCTGAATATCCACCGGTTCTGCTGCTACATCCCCTGATGCTAACCGCGTAACACTGGGGCATGTCGTGTGCATCCCATCGCTAACTGGGCAGCGGTGATATTGAGTCACTGCCCGGTTAGTTCCACGCCATGCAGCAGACCGGGTATTCAATGCCAGTGGCCGGATATGACCCTGGTATTGACTATCTTGGGTTAAGGTTCAGAGGTGATGGCCATGCGCTTTACAAGTGCTAGCCACTGCCTCTGAAGATTGGGCCCATAATATTTCAGGCAAGCATTCTTCACAGCCTACAGCAGTCAGTGTTAACTAATAGGTCATATATACGCGAGACATGCATGAATTATGGTTCATTATTTTTTATGAATAATATCCCAGATTTGCTCTATTAACAGGTGACTTTACATTCAGATGCAAAGAGCAATCTTTTACCGTGTTGAATTACACACCTCAGCCTATCCAGCCCTCTGTGTTTATTTTTTATTTAATTTAAAATGCGTTTCTAATTTGCCTTTATCTGAATATCTTGGGCTGAAGCCACAGTACAAACATCTCATAGATCATATCACCGAACTAGTCTTTCCAACCTTTCTTCATTAAATTAAAATAACCTAATTCAAGCTGTCTTCAAGAAGGTCATTTCATCATAAGATGAGTATGTGAAAAGTCCAAAAAGGCACCTAATATGAAGACAACCCTCAACAGTTTGCAAAAGTCCAGGGACAAATTTACACCTGTCCGAAAAAGATGTAAATGTGTGTTTTTCCTAGCTTAGTTTATAAAATACGGCTCAATATTCAGCCAGCGACAGTCAGCACTTGTAAAGTACCTGGCCGCTGTGGGCAAAAATGAAACCAATGGCAATAATCTTAGAAATATAAAAATGTGACGGCAGAAAAAGCCACAAGGCCCATCTCATCTGCCCTTCCATATTAACTAGTATAGTCCCTTTTTTCCTTTAGAGATCTTTTGTGTTTGTCCCATGCGTTCTTGAATTCAGATACTGTACTCGTACTGTGTGTGCAGCGGGGGATGTGGCTGTGATGGGGGCACGGCATGGGCAGGCTCAATCCCCAGATGTACAGGGCCGTGTACGTCCAGGGCTCACCGGGGGGATGGCCTGCTTATTTCACCTTGGAGGTGGAATAAGAACAGGCTGCCTCTTGATCCCACCTGCCAACCCACCCCCAGGAGTCAGATCACGGCACAGGTGGGTCCCTGCCACCCGATCGGAGCACTGGCTGCCCCCATCAGGCACGGGCGGTGGGGAATCGGGGTCTCGGGGTGAAGCTGCTGTGGGGAGGATGTCCTCATGGCGACCGAAGGGGCACTCCGGGCCATCCTTGGGCCCAATTCTGACTGCCAAGGGAATGTTTTGCTCTCGCAGTTCAGAAGCGGGTCGGGCCCATCCTGCTTGGGGCCATTCGGATGGCCTGGACGTGTCTCTTAGGGAATCAGGCTCTACGCATCTACAGTCCTACGTGATAATGCCATACGGACTGTTCCAGGAATGTTCAGATGAAACAAGCTGTTACTTTAGAGAAGGGCTACAGTTAATATCCCGGAGGCACCTGTGACTTTCATGCATGTCTAAAGTACTATAAATGTTTCAGACTGAAGGCGCGATACAGGTAGGGGAGTGTAGCCAATGAGTGGTTTAACCTTCGTACTTTATCTGATACGAATCAATGAGGGTCACTTATGGATTCAGACAACAATGCTAGGAGGAAGGATGAAAAGAAATGATTGTGAGGTCACTGGAGTTCCGTAGCCTGTACTGTACATGTCATGTTGGGCAACCCAGGCAGGCTCTGACCTTTGTTAGCAAAGACCAATAACATGCTCCTTATTCATGTTTGTCTCTATTAGGTGCACTGGTTTGAGTATGGATGAAAAGTGGAATAACCCATTCACGCAAAGACACTTGAGGCCATTTTGTTTTTACAGAAAAAGTTCTCACTGATTGTGATTGGTTCCAGCTCACTTGTTTCATTTACTTATAATTGATTTATTTATGAATTAGGGGTTATCGATGTCAATGACATACCCAAATGATCAAGAAAGTAATATCTAAACTGCTTTAAGGATCCTAGCACAAAATGGGAGAAAATGTTTAGTACACAGGCCCTCAAGTCTTTAAAGACAAATAAAGAGATTCAGATTATGCATTAAAAATAGCCATATTAACCATAAACCCAGTTCAAGCTATTTATCTGGCCACACAACAGCTTTATTATTATCAACCAGTCTGATTGCTCACTGACATTTCCTTTCTGCCATCCTGAGAGTGTGTCAGAAATCAGAATTCCGTAGATTCCTAATTGGCCAAGACTTTTCTCCCGCTCTGTCTCTAGTGGAGTAAAAACTCAGTGAATCAAGTCCAGACATTCACAGTGAAACAGAAATGAACCTTAAATGATTGCTCTAGAAATAGCCCAGGAAACTGCGGGGAAAGAAACAGCTACAGTCAATTATGGACTGCAGTGGCTTTCCCGTGCTGAGTAGTCTGCAGTCTCATGGAGTCGAGAAAGTGATCTCTTGTGACTATTATTAAATACAAACCTGGGAATATTTCCAGGCACCAATGGATACCTAGTGACCTTGGTGTTCTCTGACTAGGTATACAGCCTTTAACTATTACGGACCTACCTTTGGACCATGATCCTCTGGTAAATAAGAGATGAACTGAATTTTCAGATTTTTAGATAGAAAAAACTGTTTTCCCAGTTTTTCCATCATGGTTAAATAGTGGGGGAAAGGGGTGGAGGGTTTGTATCCACTAATGAGCTATAATTTTATGTTGTGATGTGATAATGAGATAATTTTGCTGTTTTATATTATTGAATTATTACAGTTCATCTTTTTATACTATCAACCGTAACATAACTTTTAAATTCATTCTCAACAGTGATAGTTTCCAATGCAAATTCAAGTATTCTGACAGCCTAAAAAATCATTCAGCCTACAAGCCTGGTGTATATTGTGCCCTAAATAGTGCGGTATATAAGAAATGTAAATAAATAAATAAATAAGAGGCAAGTTTGCTAAAGTGCATTAACAATTAGCATGGGGTTTATCATGCAGTAAACTTAGATGGCTCAACTAAGCTGTTCCTATCCTTGGTCTAACTCAAAGCATCTCAGTTTTAGGTATCTATATTCAAAATAAATTTCTAGAAGCCTCTAATTTATGAATATAGGCACCTAAATTTAACTCCTATAATGACGTGTTGAGCTTCTGTTAAATATCAGACTTTCGGTTTTCAAACACAGGTACCCAAGGACCTTGTGTTTGAAAATCAGCTTGTGTTGTATGGACTTAAAAGTACATTGCTTACTTTATTGTAAGGCCCTGTGATAAGGTCTCTAGAATGTTACCTGTCCCTCTCCAAAGGGATTATAAGCAGTTCCCTTTAAGAGAGTCTGCAGTCCAGAGTTCAGGACTGGGAGGGTGTGGCTCACAGGGAAGGGTTAAGAATCCAGTAGGCTGCAGGAGGGAGAGAGGCCTGTGGAGTCAGAAGTCCTTCCAAGGCAAGCTGTGCAAAGGAGTTCTGAGATAGGGACTTTAACTGAGGCTGAGCAAGCTGTGCAAAGGAGTTCTGAGATAAGAACTTTAACTGGGACTGGAGGAGGGGCCAGGAGATCCAGCTTTGTGGAGGTTTAACAGGCTGGGACAGAATAAAATCAGATTTTTTTCTTCCTGAACTGTTTGTCTGTTCTGTGTTTTAAAGAAAACCCCTTCCCACCGCACACCATGCTTACCACAGGCACCTATTGAAAATTGACCATAATTTATTTATTTATTTATTTAACAATGATTTATATACCGCATCTTCCATAGTTCAGTTGCGGTTCACAATAAACAACAGATAACAAATCGGAGTTTGTTTTACATAAAACATCATATGAACAAATAACAATAAGATAAACAACTAGTGTTAATACAGAACAGTATAGAACAGTGTAAACTATATACATTATGTACAAATACACATTATGTGGGGCTTAAGCGTTATTCAAAGTACAGTATCAGCTATGAAGAATTGTATGTGTGGGTCATTTGGGATTTGTTAGATAAAAACTGGTTAGCCATTATCTAAGTCTATTGAGGGATGATCTGAGTTGTTGTAATGTTTAGAAAAGAGATAGGTTTTCACTTTTTTGCGGAATTCGTTGATCTCGGTTAGCATTCTTAGATCATCTGGGAGGGAATTCCAGATTGTAGGCGTTGCATGAGAAAAAGCTCTATTGTTTGTGAGTTTATTTGCTTTTATGAAGTCTTTGGGAGTTTTTAGTTTATTTGTTTGTCCTTTTCTTTGAGTAGATTTTGAGTGCTCTTTGCTGATTAGGTTACTTAGGGTGACTGGGGCCATGTCGTTTAGAGTTTTAAATGTGGTTATCAATGTTTTGTATGCTATCCTACTTTGTATAGGCAGCCAGTGAAGGGATTCAAGTATTGGTGTTATATGTTGATGTGCGTGTACTTTCGTTATTATCTGAGCTGCTGCATTCTGGGCAAGTTGAATTCTTTTAATGTTTTGTTTTGTTATTCCCAATAAAATTAGATTAGCGAAGTCAAAGTGGGGGGTTATGATGGCTTGAATTATGCTGATGAAATCATGTATGTATACTACAGTAGTGAGTAGGGATGCTACTGACAACAGTATGCTACTGACATTAAAGTAATTAAAATACATACGTAGTTTAAGACATAGGCTAGGGGTTTCCTGGAGCAGTTAACAATTCAAGAGAACATCTGAAACTGGGTGTACATATGTACATATGTGTATAGTTAGTCATACTTGCAAGCTGTATAGACATGACATATGAAAGATAGAGGAGATAATCTGCTTTCTTGTTGTTTTTGAAGAGAAACCTGGAACACCTCAGGGCATTAAGCTGGTTGATGTCTGGGGATTTAATGTCGCTTTGGAGTGGATACCACCGAAAGATGATGGTAACAGTGATATAAGGGGATACACAGTACAGAAATCAGACAAGAAGACGGGGGTAAGTTTAGCGTATGCATTATATATATATATTTAAACATGTTGATGGGTGGCCTCGGGTAAAGACCCAAAAGCTGGGAAATGTACACCTAAAGGCATCCACCTTCTGGCACCAATATTCAACATATTACTGGGAAAGTCCGCACACAATGACCTCCAAGCTTCGAGCTGTGGGTATGATCATATGTGCTAGTGTCTGCTGTCCTGAGCTTGCATCTACAAGCATTAAAAAATTAATTAGTCATCCCTTCTAAAAATGGGAGACTGTGGTTTATGATGGGATCCCTCAAGCAATATGCATCTGTCCAGAGACTGTTGAGTGCTGATGGACACCTGGACTTAGGACAGAAGCAAAATGTCACGCAAGGGTTGGAAAGTGTAGCACAGTAGCCCTGGGAACCTGAGCAGGATTAGCAGACAGCTGGTACATGTTCTATTAACAACTATGAGCAGCTAAGCCGTTTCTTCATCAGGGAAATACATTTAGTTAAAGGCTTTGCAGAGAATTTATTACTTCTAATTTCAATTATGATAGTCCAGTGAACTATTAGTTTGCGGCAAATACATTTTTACCACCCTAGGCTTTTAAAGCATTATCCCCTCAGCTTTCAGGGCCAAGCATGTGACATGCAAGATGTTTTTCCCTTTGGCTGATGGATTCTGGAATTATTTATTACACATTTGGCCAGCTGTTCTGCAGCCCTCCATTTATACCGGAAGCCCCAAAGTATCTTCTTTGGGCACAGGCTTATCCAGTTGTGGTGGCCATCAAAGAACAGTTGACTCAGAAATGATCTGTGGTTTGTAGCTTAAAGAAAGAGAGCCTGAGTTTTTTCCTTTTCTTTTTGCACTCTCATTTACTCCACTTTGCTCCAAATTTCTTTCTTGGATCTTCCGTGATTTCTTCATATGATGCGGTCACCTGAAACTTCCTGTTCTTAATTTGTTTTGGATCGTATTATTATTTCCTTTTAGCTTTTTTATGTTCTTTATGAATGAGGCATGATATGTTGGCTTATATTAAAATTCATAAAGAGCCTGTTGTGGGAGAATAGCATTTGTTATTGCCACATGCAGACCCACAATGTCCCAGAGAGAGAATTCTCCCATTGGTAAGGCTTCTTACCATCTTTCTCCAAGACCATCTCAAGCTTGTACACCACTTTACTTAACACAAGAGCTAGAGTGTTGCATGGATTCCTTTTTGCTCTTACTCAGTGGACCAATATAGAAACATAGAAACATGATGGCAGAAAAAGACCACATGGATTATCTGGTCTGCTCTTCCATATCAATCAATACAACAGTCCTCTTTTTTTCCTTAAAAGATCCTCTGTTTGTCCCATGCTTTTTTGAATTCAGATGCTGTCCTCATGGCTACCACCTCCACTGGGAGACTATTCCATGTATCTACCACTCTTTCTGTAAAGAAATATTTCCGCATATTACTCCGCATATTACCCCTTTCACCCTCATCCTATGTCCCCTCATAGCAGAGCTTGCTTTCCATCGCAAAAGGCTCTCCTCCTGTGCATTTATGCCATGGAGGTATTTAAACGTCTCAATCAGATCTCCTCTATCCCCCCTTTCCTCTACATATTAAGCTCCTTAAGTCTACCCTCATATGCTTTATAATGAAGACCACTAACCATTTTAGTAGCAACCCTCTGCAACGACTCCAACCTGTTTATATCCTTTTGAAGGTGCGGTCTCCAGAATTGCACACAATACTCCAAATGAGGTCACATCAAAGACTTATACAGAGGCACCTTCACATCCTTTTTTCTGCTGGCCATTCCTCTCCCTATGCACCCAAGCATCCTTTTAACTGCTTTTTCTCTGCAAGGACAGCTGCGAAACCAGCTGGTACTTGGTAGATCTCTCTCTTTTGCTCTAACAGATACCTAAGCTCCACAAAAAGAACAATGGCTGGGAAAAATCGTATTGCTAAAGCTGTTGCCCCCGTTACAGCTTCTGCCTCGGTCCAGACAGACGTCCTAATGCCGGTTGAAGGACCGGTCCCATGTGTAGGGTGCCTGTATGCTGAAGCTCTGAGGAAATAGGTGGAGGAACTCAGAGAGGAGGTGGCGAGGCTGAGGAGCATTCAAGACAGTGAGAAGTACATTGATGAGATGCTTCTTGCAGCAACCAGGCTCTCCAGCACAGGAGAAGATGGGTGCCAACAGAATGTCGATGGTTGGACACAAGTCACCAGGGCCTGCAAAATCACCAGTCCAACTTCTCCAGCCCTTGAATTGAAGAACCATTATGCAGCCCTGGAAGTGGATGAGGTGAAAGCATCCCTGGAAAGGGAAGAACCAGAGTTCAAGTACCCCAAAGTTGCGGAATCAGTGACCAGAAGGAAGCGAAGAGTAGTGGTGGTTGGAGACTCTCTTCTGAGGGGTACTGAGGCGTCCATCTGCCGACCAGACTTGATGTCCAGAGAGGTATGCTGTCTGCCTGGTGCCAAAATCCAAGATGTTACGGAGAGTTTGCCGAGACTCATCAAGCCCACTGACTATTACCCAATGTTGCTAATCCATGTTGGAACAAATGATACTGCCAGGTATACCTCGGAACGTATCAAAAGTGACTTCATGGCTCTGGGACAGAGGGTGAAGCAGTTAGGTGCACAGGTGGTGTTCTCTTCAATCCTCCCTGTTGAGGGTAAAGGCCAAGGCAGAGAGGCTCGCATCCTGGAGATGAATGCATGGCTGCATGGATGGTGTCATCGAGAGCGTTCTGGTTTCCTAGACCATGGGATGCTGTTCCAAGGGTTGCAAAGCAGAGATGGCATCCATCTGTCCAAGAGAGGTCAACGCATCTTTGGTAGTCGACTGGCTAATCTACTGAAGAGGGCTTTAAACTAGATTCGTTGGGGATGGGTGAAGAAAGCCCCCAGGTAGGTGAAAGCCCCCAGGTAGGTGATACATTAAATACCTTTATGGAAATGGGTAACAGGGGTAACATATGGAAAGCAGTGTGTATTAATGCTCGTAGCATGGGAAATAAGATCCCTGAAGTTGAAGCTTTGGTGGGAGTGGCTGACTTGGATTTAGTGGCTGTTACAGAAACGTGGTTCACAGAAAACCATGACTGGGATGTAACTATACCTGGCTATACTTTATTCAGAAAGGACAGGGTAGGAAGAAGGGGAGGAGGAGTGGCACTATATGTAAAAACTACTATTAAAGCTTTGGAATTACAGAGCTTAAAAGGGAGAGAGGAGGCATTGTGGGTTAAAATAGAAAGAGGGAAAGAGAAATCTATTTGCATTGGAGTGATATACAGACCTCCCTCACAAGAGGAAGAGGTGGACAGAGAGTTAATTGAAGACATACGCAGCATTGCTAGGAAAGGGGAAGTGCTACTGATAGGAGATTTCAATATGCCAGATGTTGATTGGCACATTCCTGCTACAGTATCATCTAGAAGTAAGGAGATCCTGGATTCTCTACAGGGAGAACTATTCAGGCAATTGGTAACAGACCCCACACGTGAAGGTGCCATACTGGACTTGGTGCTTACCAATGGTGAAAGTGTTTCTGATGTTGTAGTGGGAGATCATTTTGCATCCAGTGATCACCAGATGGTGTGGTTCAGTATTAGGACTAGGGCTGTTAGAATCTATTCCAAGGTGAGGATCTTAGACTTTAGGAAGACTAACTTTGCGAAGATGGGCCAATACCTCAGGGAGTCGTTAGTGGGATGGGAACAGCTGGGAGATGTAGAAAAACAGTGGGCAAAACTGAAAGGGGGTATTTTAAAGGCAACCAACCTTTTTGTTAAAATGGTAAATAAAGGCAAAAGGAACAGGAGACCGCTATGGTTTTCGAAGGAAGTAGCTGAACAAGTGAAGAAAAAGAGGGAGGCCTTCATGAAATACAAGAGATCACAGAGAGAGGAAGACAGGCATCTGTATTTGGAAAAACTTTGAGAAGCTAGCAAAGTAGTCAAGAAGGCAAAGATTCAAAAGGAGGAGGAAATAGCCAATGCAATAAAATGGGGGGATAAGACATTTTCAGATATATTAGTGAGAAGAGGAAGGGCAAAAGTGGTATTGTCAGACTCAAGGGTGCAGGGGGGGAATATGTAGAAGCTGATAAGGATAAAGTGGAATTGCTTAACAAATATTTTTGTTCTGTGTTCACAGATGAAGAACCAGGAGCAGGACCTCAGAAAACACCCACAAATAAGAACAGAAGCGAGGGACATCTTGAACTATTTTCAGAAGACTGTGTTCGTGAGAAACTAGCTCAACTTAAAGTAGACAAAGCGATGGGACCGGATGGGATACACCCTAGAATACTGAGGGAACTTGGGGACTTTCTAGCAATTCCACTGACTAACCTTTTCAATGCCTCATTGGAGTCTGGAGTGGTGCCAAAGGACTGGAGAGAGGCTCATGTGGTGCCTTTACACAAAAGCGGAAGTAAGGATGTGGTTGAAAACTACAGGCCGGTTAGTTTAACTTCGGTGGTGAGTAAATTATTGGAAACGCTGCTGAAAGAGAAAATAGTGAGGTTTCTGGAGTCCAGCGGATTACAGGATCCGAGGCAGCATGGATTCACCAGAGGCAGGTCTTGTCAGACAAATCTGATTGATTTCTTTGACTGGGTGACCAGGGAGTTGGACCGAGGGAGAGCTCTAGATGTGGTGTATTTAGATTTCCGTAAAGCCTTTGACACTGTTCCTCACAGGCGACTTATAAACAAACTGAGCACCCTAGGGATGGACCCTAAAGTTACTGCTTGGGTTAGAAATTGGTTGGGTGGGAGGCGACAAAGAGTACAAGTAAATGGAGCTCACTCTGAGGAGAAGGATCTGTCCTTGGTCCGATTCTTTTTAACATCTTTGTTAGTGATATAGCGGAAGGGCTGTCGGGTAAGGTTTGCCTCTTTGCGGATGATACCAAAATCTGCAATAGAGTAGACACCCAGGAAGGTGTAGATAACATGAGGAAGGATCTAGCTAAGCTTGAAGAATGGTCTAGAATTTGGCAGTGGGATTTAATGTTAAAAAATGTAAGGTCATGCATTTGGGCTGCAGCAATCCAAGGGAGCAATACAGTATAGGAGGTGAAGTACTTTTGTCCACTAAAGAAGAGCGGGACCTAGGCGTGGTTGTGTCTGATGATCTTAAAGTAGCTAAACAGGTAGAAAAGGCGACAGTAAAACCTAGAAGGATGCTTGGGTGCATACGGAGAGGAATGGCTAGCAGATAAAAGGAGGTGATAATGCCTCTGTATAAGTCTTTGGTGCGACCTCATTTGGAGTATGGTGTGCAATTCTGGAGACCGCACCTTCAAAAGGATGTGAACAGGATGGAGTCGGTGCAGAGGGTTGCTACTAAAATGATTAATGGGCTTCGTTATAAAGCATATGAGGACAGACTTAAGGATCTTAATATGTACACCTTAGAGGAAAGGCGGGATAGAGGTGATATGATTGAGATGTTTAAATACCTCCGTGGCATAAATGTTCAGGGAGAGAGCCTCTTTCAATTGAAAGCAAGTTCTGCTACGAGGGGACATGGGTGAAGGGAGATAGATTCAGGAGTGATATGCGGAAATATTTCTTTACGGAAAGAGTAGTGGATCCAAGGAATAGTCTCCCAGTGGAGGTGGTAGAGATGAGGACAGTAACTGAATTCAAAAAAGCATGGGACCAACACAGAGGATCTCTAAAGGAAAAAAGTGGACTGTTGTAGTTGTTGTTATGGAAGGACAGACTAGATAGGCCATGTGGTCTTTTTCTGTCATCATGTTTCTATGTTTCTATGTTTCTATGTTATAGCTTTCACTGTTGCCTTTTCTACCTGTTAAGCTACTTTAAGATCATCAGACATAATCACACAAAGGTCCCACTCTTGTTTTGTGGACAGAAGTATTTTACGATTATCCCACCAACGGTGGATCTCAAAATCCTATATATCACAACTGCTCCCTATATTATTAAATATTACAAAAATATATCACAATACTATCACGGCTACTAAATTTAAAACGTTTCGTGGGACCAAATTGATTTTCAGGAAAAATCTATTTTTCCTTGGATGAATAAAACAGAGGGTACTCCAGTATAAGAACATAAGAACATAAGATATGCCATACTGGGTCAGACCAAGGTCCATCAAGCCCAGTATTCTGTTTCCAACAGTGGCCAATCTAGGTCATATGTACCTAGCAGTTTCCCCAAGAGACACAAGTTCCACAATGCTTGTACTGGGTCAAGCATTGATATCTTCGGTCACTTCTTAATACTGGTTTATGGACCTTTCCTCCAGGAACTTGTCCAAACCTTTTTAAACCCAGCTACACTAACAGCCTTTACTACATCTTCCGGTAACAAATTCCAGAGTTTGATTACACGTTGAGTGAAAAAATATTTTCTTTTATTAGTCTTAAATAGTGTACCCTGTAGCTTCATTGCATGTCCCCTAATCTTTCTATATTCTGATCTACGTTTACCCGTTCCACTCCGTCTGCCATTTTGATGCCCAGTCTTCCAATTTATCAAGATCCTCTTGCAATTTTTCACAATCCTCTTGGGTTTTAGCAACTTTAAATAGTTTTGTGTCATCTGCAAATTTGATAACCTCACTCGTTATTCCACTTTCCAGGTCATTTATGAATATGTCAAAAAGCAGCGGACCCAGCACAGATCCCTGGGGTACACCACTATTCACCTTTCTCCATTGGGAAAATTGGCCATTTAGCCCTACCCTCTGCTTTCTATCTTTTAACCAGTTCCTGATCCACAATAGTACACTGCCTCCTATCCCATGACTCTTTAGTTTTGCCAAAAGTCTCTGATGAGGGACCTTGTCAAAGGCTTTCTGAAAGTCCAGATACACAATATCAACCAGTCTCACCTTTGTCCACCTGTTTATTCACTCCTTCAAAAAAACATAACAGATTAGTAAGACAAGATCTTCCTTGTCTAAAGCCATGTTGGCTGTCTCCCATTAGATTGTGACTATCTACATGCTGAGTAATTTTATTCTTTATGATGGTTTCTACCATTTTTCCCGGTACTGACGTCAGGCTCACCGGTCTGTAGTTTCCCGGATCACCCCTGGAACCCTTTTTAAAAATTGGTGTTACATTGGCGATCCTCCAATCTTCAGGTATTAGAGATGATTTTAATGATAGTTCACAGATTACTGATAGCAGTTCTGCAATCTCATATTTCAGTTCTTTCAATACCCTTGGATGTATACCATCCGGCCCAGAATTTGCTGATTATACTTTGGAGGACATTGGTGAGGAAGAATATTCTCATGATTTTTTAGGGAATACAGATTGGTGTGGAAGAGCAAGAGGAAGAGGTCAACCACGAGGACAGAGACTGCGACAGTATGGTTACACCGACGGGTAGAGAGGCCCATTAAGCACATTCCAGAAAACAGCAATGATCAATCTAACTTTCATATCTCTATCAAGTCAACAAATCCAAATGTTGTACCTTGGTATATCTTTTGTACCTACTATACGCTACAAAGCATTTGAAGCGTGAGTAGACCTACATGGCTTCTTTCATTGTTAGTGATCCGGCACAATACTTCATCCCATAGTATAGCTCCTGATTTGTTTTTGGTTTGACCTAATGCTAAATGGATTCCAAGTGGATCTATTGATTCCATGATAGTAACCTTCCAGAAACTTGTTCTGCAAGATTTGGAAAAACTGGAGAATCAATATCAGGCTCTTAAATCAAATATATCACAAGATTGTTTGTCTGCTCTTAAGAGGTTGCCGAACAAAACATAGTTATATGATGCGCTGATAAAGGTGGCGTGATTGTTGTTCAAACCAGGGATCAATATGATTGTTGTCACGGAGACCCTGAGTAGAGCCTCTGTGGACCCAATAGGCCAATGCCTAGGGTATTGTGGTTTTAATAAACTGCTTTTCTCCTTTAAACAGAGTCAGTCAGTCAAGTGATTAAAGCAAAAATTAGGGTTTTATTCCCTTTCGTGGACAGAAAACATTCTTTGCAAAAGCACACAGAACAAAAACAGCAACTGAACGGAAATAGCTAGAACATCTCTTCTTCTTTCCTTGTTCACGTCACAAGGTCACATTGGCTGAAGTTAACACAAAGAGGTTATGTCATCTGATAGACAAATCGTGCAGTCCATTGGCTCAGGGTCTGTACAACTGTTAACACTCTCCCACTGCATTAAGCCTGGACCACTCCCAATATTCTCTGTATCACATTCCTTACATGTGCTGGAGCATGGCTTATTCTCTTGTGGCTGATAAACCCCTTTTCTTCCAAGGTACTTATCAGAGTCAGGGTTATAGAAACCTGGTACAGATAATGTCTCTTTCTGGTTTGCCTCTCTTGGCTCTCTTAGTAGGAAGTCTGAGTATCCTTCTGAGTTAGAACCCTGCTCAGGGCTGTGCCCATTAAAACTTCCAGCCTCTTCTCTATAAAAATAAGGCTTCAAACTTGTTACCTTACTGCAGGCTTTGAAGTCAGCCTTGGGCTTTCTTTCCCCTGGCACAGTTCCTCCAGCTTGAGCTAGGTTCCTCCGTGGCTCATGCAATCCCTCAGAGACACTGCCCCACTTCCTGCTCGTGTGGGAATCCTCCCTAGGACTGTCGTTCCAGAGACCAGCTGCTCTACTGCTCCCTTGGTCTCTCCTGGAACTTCCTCTGAGAGCTTTGGGTCCTCCCAGACCTCCAAGACCTCCCCTGGAACTGGAACTTCCTCTGGGACTCTCAGCTCTTCTCCAAGTCTTTCTCTCGTACTCCTTGCTCTTGCTGTTCTGCTCACTTCCTGGTTCTGACCAGGAACTTATATACCTCCTCTCTCTGCACGTTACGTCAGATTCTGAGGCCAGGTGATCCTAATGAGTTTCTCTAATTCTATCTGTGTCACTACTAGAGAAGGGAAACTTCATTTTAAACCCTTTCTGCTTTACTTGTGCTGACGGCACTGGCTGCTCAGCTGTTTTCACACACGCTGAGTCTTCCTGTCCAGCCAAGTTTGAGGTAAGCTCTTCCTTTTTACTAGCCCCTACAGGCTTTCTATAGTCTACTGCATCACATTGTGAAAATCTTCATCAGTTCGGAGACCATCAATATTATGAATGTTTAGAAGGGGATCCCTCTTTTCATCTTTCAAAAAATATTATTGAAGTTGTACTGAAAGGTTATTTACTTCATTATCTTACTTAGAAAGAAATGCAATTTAAGATTAATAACACTCCGGTAATCCTGGTTTTTTACATGGTCCCGAAGATTCATAAAGATGTTACTAACCCCCCAGGTCACCCTATTGTAGTAAGTAATGGGTCTCTGCTGGAACTGATATTGACTTTTGTAGATAAGATTCTAGATCCGTTGATGCAACAGGTTTCTTCTTTCTTGAAGGATACCACTCATATATTGCAAATATTATCAGATATTGACCTTCCAGAAGGAGAAATTTGATTTGTTTCCTTTGATATTAAATCACTGTATACCAAAATTGATCAATGTGAGGCACTGGAAGTCATAAATGAATTGGATTGGGGTACGATTCTTCTGGAATGATTACTTAAGACATATGTCATGGAATTGTTAAATCTAGTATTGAAGAATAATGGCTGCTTTTTTCATCAAAAATTCGTATGAGTGGGCGGAGTTAGGAAGAGTAGAAAGGATGCTGCGGCCATCTTTTGTTGGCATAAGCCGGCTGAGCTCCATGTGGTGTAACTTGAATGAATGCTGGACTGCAGAAAACATGTTCATCTAAGTACTGCCTGCCCGATGCAGAACTGTTACTGTGATAGTTTGAAATGCGTTGGCCATTCTTGGCAGCTTTAATTGCATAATCACTTAAAGTAGATTAAAAAGGACTCGAACGGAGGATGCTGTTTTATAGCACCCTCTACCCTAAAGTTCGACAAAAATGTTTTTTAAATATAATGGTTCATCTTTAATAATATAAGGAGCAGTTTTGATATATAAGATTTTGAGATTCACTGTATGAACAAAGTCCCATGAATGGTAACTTTTCTTCTGGGTATTGTCTGAATTTTTTTTTTGGTAACCTAAATCTAGCTTTTATGGTGGTTTAAGGTTAGAGTCTTCCTTGACATGATCTGAGTAACCCATCAGAAAAGGAAGCTATTCTTTTTGCTTTGTTCTGATGTTATTCAGCTTGGTACCTCTTCTTCTCTGAAATTCTTTCTATATGTCTATATTTTATACTGCTGCATCTAAACAGCTCTGGGCTGTGTACCAAAAGTTGAAATACACTACAATATTATGCATCATGTGGCAGACCAATGTGAAGATTAGGTCTGGGACACACAAGAGTCCGTGATGTTACAAGTTTTTGCGATGCACTCTTTAATTTGTGCAAGGCGTTTGCACTTCTTCAACTTCAGCAGTTTTATTTAAGCTTTTCTTTTTTTTTTTTTAATCTTTTTCTTTCATTTCTTGCCCTTCCATTTTGGGGAATTCAATTTACTGTAGGTTTTAGTCAGTAATCTACAGTGATTTCTGTTCTCTGTTGCTAACCTACATTCCAAGGTGAAGAAGCTTTATGAGACTGGCTTCTCTCAAGGGCAGCCTACAAATTTTGTGCATACCATGACGGTAATAAACCTCACTTTTAAGCCAGGATATATGGAATATGATTTCAGTCTCTCAAATTTACCGCTAATGCTCAGCATAGTACTTGTATCATTCCAAAGAGAGCCTCCTTCCGGAGTTCATAGGATTTAACATGCATAGGCAACCAATCGAGGTGTGACTGGAAATTCTTCTTAGTCAGAGCTGTGGAGCCAATATGATGGGAAATATGTTGTTGTTTTCTGCATTATTTTCTTGGTCTCTTTATTGCTTAGTATTCAAGGTGTGTGTTGTCTGTTTGGAATCTTACTCACATGAGATTTTCAGGGCATGGCAGGGGGTCCAAGAGGATTCTGAAGGAGTCATTTTTTGGAAGGGATACATGTGCATGCCCTCGCTTACATTTCAAAAAATAGGCTCCATTAATTAGGTGTGGAACTTTTGATGACTATTCTTTCTATATCGGAATATTAATCACTAATTAAGGGAAAGAAAAAAAACGTTAGTGCCTTGGTTTGTCTCAAAACCATCAGCCCACAAGTTTGTTCAAGAAAAAAAGGTTCAAGGGAGGCCTGCAACATCCAGAAGAATCCCTGGTGTTTTGCAAGAAAGAATCTTTTAATTTGAAATATGTACATACATGTACATTGTCTTCTGAGGAGGTTATAGCATTACACAACCACGAAATGCGCTTTCTTCCAAGCCACAGTTGTCTGGGCAAAGCTGAAGTTATATTTCATTGCTCATGCTGTCGTGTGAGATCTTTGCCTTGATGATGACCATGTCACTGGGGGAGTTGTCCAAGATTTGTGTTGGTAGCATAGGATAACAACAAGATTTCTGACTTACATGAGAAAAGTTCCTAAACCAATGAATTGATTTGTTACCTGGAAACGTCAGACTAGAAGAAATCCCTTTGTCTGAGCTAGGTCTTGGAGGCAGGGGGAGATAGAGTAACTAGCATAAGGTTACACAGTCAGTGACCAAGATGAACTTTCAGTTCATGCAGGGTCGGCCTTACCATTGAGTTATTGTGTTTTTTTGCAAATAATTCTGTTTTTCAGCCCCTACAGCCTTATGTACATGAGGTCCCTGAATGAGGATTTGCACATGCCCCTGCACACCTCCCCCCTTAATATTTAAAATTATGATGTCCAATTATGCCTTTTTACAGAATTGTGGTGGGAGGAGTAGGGTTGCCAACTTTTTCAAAGAGCAAAACCCACCCCCCGTGGCTAGTCATGCTCTGCCCATGCCCACCCTCGCACTGCCCTATCCCCGTCTCCTGTCCCACCCTCACCCCACCCTTGCCACACCCCCTGTCCCCAAAAAATAATTGCAGAGAGAGCATTACGCAAACTGAAAAAGCAAGATCACTACACATTCTTAAACAGAAATTCCATACTAACAGAATACCCAGCATTGGTTGTACACACACACACACACACACACAATACAGACAGGCACACACACACAATACAGACAGGCACACACACAATACAGACAGCCTTTACTACATCCTCCGGTAACATATTCCAGAGTTTGATTACACGTTGAGTGAAAAAATATTTTCTTTTATTAGTGATTAGTCGGGCTGTTGTGTTTTGGGCTAGTTGTAAGAACATAAGAACATAAGATATGCCATACTGGGCAGACCAAGGTCCATCAAACCCAGTATCCTGTTTCCAACAGTGGCCAATCTAGGTAATACATACCTAGCAGTTTCCCCAAAACTGCTAGGTATGTATTACCTAGATTGGCCACTTGGGTTAAGCATTGATATCCTGGGTCCCTTTTAATAATGGTTTATGGACCTCTCCTCCAGGAACTTGTCCAAACCTTTTTTAAACCCAGCTATACTAACAGCCTTTACTACATCCTCCGGTAACAAATTCCAGAGTTTGATTACATGTTGAATGAACAAATATTTTCTCTTATTAGTCTTAAATAGTTTACCCTGTAGCTTCATTGCATGTCCCCTAGTCTTTCTATATTCTGATAATGCAAACAGTCGATCTATGTTTACCCGTTCCACTCCGTTCATTAATTTATAGACTTCTATCATATCTCCCCTCAGCCATCTCTTTTCCAGGTTAAAAAGCCCTAACCTTTTTAGCCTTTCTTCATAGGAGTATCCTTCCATCCCCTTTACAATTTGATGGCTCTTCTCTGAACCTTTTCTAATAATGCTATATCCTTTTTAAGATACGGCGACCAGAATTGCACACAATATTCAAGGTGCGGTCTCACCATGGAACGATAGAGGCATTATAATATCTTTTGTTTTATTTTCCATTCCTTTCCTTATGATACCTAGCATTCTATTTGCTCTCTTGGCTGCCGCTGCACACTAGGCCGAGGGTTTTAACATGTTATCCACAATGACGCCTAAATCTTTTTCCTGGCCGGTGGTTCCTAATGTGGAACCTTGCATCATGTAACCATAGTTTGGGTTGTTCTTCCCTAGGTGCATAACTTTGCACTTGTCCACATTAAATTTCATCTGCCATTTTGATGCCCAGTCTTCCAATTTATCAAGATCCTCTTGAAATTTTCCACAATCCTCTTGGGTTTTAACAACTTTAAATAGTTTTGTGTCATCTGCAGATTTGATAACCTCACTCGTTATTCCACTTTCCAGGTCATTTATGAATATGTCAAAAAGCAGCGGACCCAGCACAGATCCCTGGGGTACACTACTATTCACCTTTCTCCATTGGGAAAATTGGCCATTTAGCCCTACCCTATCTTTTAACCAGTTCCTGATCCACAGTAGTACACTGCCTCCTATCCCATGACTCTTTAGTTTTGCCAAAAGTCTCTGATGAGGGACCTTGTCAAAGGCTTTCTGAAAGTACAGATACACTATATCAACTGACTCACCTTTGTCCACTTGTTTATTCACACCTTCAATAAAACATAACAGATTAGTAAGACAAGATCTTCCTTGTCTAAAGCCATGTTGGCTGTCTCCCATTAGGCCATGACTATCTACATGCTGAGTAATTTTATTCTTTATGATGGTTTCTACCATTCTTCCCGGTACTGACGTCAGGCTCACTAGTCTGTAGTTTCCTGGATCACCCCTGGAACCCTTTTTAAAAATTGGTTTTACATTGGCGATCCTCCAATCTTCAGGTATTAGAGATGATTTTAATGATAGTTCACAGATTACTAATAGCAGGTCTGCAATCTCATATTTCAGTTCCTTCAACACCCTTGGATGTATACCATCTGGCCAGGTGATTTGCTACTCTTCAGTTTATCTAATAGTTGTAATACATCTTCGCGATGTATCGATATTTCCTTCAATTCTTCCGCACCTTTAAATACCACTTCAGTCATGGGTAACATCCCTACATCTTCTTCAGTAAAGACCGAAGCAAAGAATTCATTCAGTCTCTCCGCTATCGCCTTGTCGCCTCTTAGTGCCCCTTTAATCCCTCTATCATCTAATGGACCAACTGACTCTCCCACAGGTATTTTGCTACAAATGTACTTGAAAAAGTCTTTATTTCACATTTTTGCTTCCGCAGCAAGCTTCTTCTCAAATTCTCCCTTTGCCTGCCTTATCAGTGCCTTGCATTTGACTTGCCAGTGCTTGTGCTATTTCCAGGTTTCGTCATTTGGCTCTTTTTTCCATTTCCTGAAAGATGCTTTTTTGGCAATAACAGCCTCTCTGACCTCACCTTTAAACCATGCTGGCAGTTTTTTGGACTTCCTTCCACTTTTCTTAAAGCGTGGCATACAGCTGGCCTGGGCTTCCAAGATAGTATTTTTCAACAACACCCAAGCTTGATGTAAGTCTTTAATCTTTGCAATTGCTCCTTTTAGCTTTTTCTTAACTATTTTCCTCATTTTATCATAGTCTCCCTTTTGAAAGTTAAAAGGTAGTACTGTGGATTTCCTTACTATCCCTCCTCCACTAATTAAATCAAAGGCGATCATGCTATGATCACTATTGCCAAGTGGCCCCAACACCCTTATCTCTTGCACTAGATCTGGTGTTCCACTAAGGACTAGGTCTAATATGGCTTCCCCTCTGGTCTGTTCATGAACCAGCTGCTCCAAGAACCAGTCATTTATTTCATCTAGGAACTTTATCTCCCTAGCATGTCCTGACGTGACACTGACCCAGTCGATACCGGAGTAATTGAAATCACCCATTATTATTACTGCGCTGTAACTTTTGTTAGCTTCCTTGATTTCTTTGTGCACTTCATTCTTTTTAACATCTTTGTTAGTGATATAGCGGAAGGGCTGTTGGGTAAGGTTTGCCTCTTTGCGGATGATACCAAAATCTGTAATAGAGTAGACACCCAGGAAGGTGTAGATAACATGAGGAGGGATCTAGCCAAGCTTGAAGAATGGTCTAGAATTTGGCAGCTGGGATTTAATGTTAAAAAATGTAAGGTCATGCATTTGGGCTGCAGCAATCCAAGGGAGCAATATAGTATAGGAGGTGAAGTACTTTTGTCCACTAAAGAAGAGCGGGACCTAGGCGTGGTTGTGTCTGATGATCTTAAAGTAGCTAAACAGGTAGAAAAGGCGACGGCAAAAGCTAGAAGGATGCTTGGGTGCATACGGAGAGGAATGGCTAGCAGAAAAAAGGAGGTGATAATACCTCTGTATAAGTCTTTGGTGCGACCTCATTTGGAGTATGGTGTGCAATTCTGGAGACCGCACCTTCAAAAGGATGTGAACAGGATGGAGTCGGTGCAGAGGGTTGCTACTAAAATGATTAATGGGCTTCATTATAAAGCATATGAGGACAGACTTAAGGATCTTAATATGTACACCTTAGAGGAAAGGCGGGATAGAGGTGATATGATTGAGATGTTTAAATACCTCCGTGGCATAAATGTTCAGGGAGAGAGCCTCTTTCAATTGAAAGCAAGTTCTGCTACGAGGGGACATGGGATGAGGGTGAAGGGAGATAGATTCAGGAGTGATATGCGGAAATATTTCTTTACGGAAAGAGTAGTGGATCCGTGGAATAGTCTCCCAGTGGAGGTGGTAGAGATGAGGACAGTAACTGAATTCAAAAAAGCATGGGACCAACACAGAGGATCTCTAAAGGTAGAAAGTGGGCTGTTGTAGTTGTTGTTATGGAAGGACAGACTAGATGGGCCTTGTGGTCTTTTTCTGTCATCATGTTTCTATGTTTCTATGTTTCATCATCCATTTGTTCATTCTGGACAGGCAGTCGATAGTACACCCCCACTGCCATCGCCTTCCCCTTTTTACATGAAATTTTAATCCATAGAGATACTACAGCAAATTTTGTTTCCTGCAGAACTTTAATCCTTTCTGACTCAATGCCCTCTCTAACATAGAGCGCAACCCCTCCACCAATTTGATCAGCTCTATCATTACGATATAGTTTGTACCCAGGTATCACAGTGTCCCACTGGTTGTCCTCCTTCCACCATGTCTCCGATATTCCAATCATATCTAACCTCTCATTTAGTGCTATATATTCTAACTCTCCCATCTTATTTTTTAGACTTCTAGCATTTGCATACAAGCAGTTTAGAGACTTTATTTTATTCATATTAATTTGGCTATTGGTAGACATGGGTAATTTGGGATCTTTAAGCTCTGTCTGATCCATACTCGAGGGCATTTGGGCTACTTTACTCTTTTTTGGAACCTCTCTGCTTTTGGTAGTATCCTTCAAGGATACATTCTTCCAAACCATCCGCTCTTGGGTGACTGTCGGCTTTCCCATATTATCTAGTTTAAAAGCTGCTCTTTCTCTTTTTTAAAGATTAATGCCAGCAGCCTGGTTCCATCCCAGTTAAGGTGAAGCCCATCCCTTCAGAAGAGCTCCTCCTTTCCACAGAATGTTCCCCAGTTCCTAACAAATCCAAAACCCTCATCTCTGCACCATTGTCTCATCCACGCATTGAGACTCCGGAGCTCTGCCTGTCTATGCCCCTATGAAGAAAGGCTAAAAAGGTTAGGGCTCTTTAACCTGGAAAAGAGACAGCTGAGGGGAGATATGATAGAAGTCTATAAATTAATGGAGTGGAACGGGTAAACGTAGGTTGATTGGTTACGTTATCAGAATATAGAAAGACTAGGGGACATGCAATGAAGCTACAGGGTAAACTATTTAAGACAAATAAGAGAAAATATTTGTTCATTCAACATGTAATCAAACTCTGGAATTTGTTACCGGAGGATGTAGTAAAGGCTGTTAGTATAGCTGGGTTTAAAAAAGGTTTGGACAAGTTCCTGGAGGTAAGGTCCATAAACCTTTATTAAAAGGGACCTAGGATATCAATGCTTAACTCAGTACAAGCATTGTGGAACCTGTGTCTTTTGGGGAAACTGCTAGGTATGTATTACCTAGATTGGCCACTGTTGGAAACAGGATACTGGGCTTGATGGACCTTGGTCTGCCCAGTATGGCATATCTTTTGTTATTATGTTCTTACAACTAGCCCAAAACGCAACAGCCCGACTAATCACTAGATCCAGCAAACATGACCATATCACTCCCATACTTGAATCACTTCACTGGCTCCCCATCAGCTCCCGAATAAAATATAAAGCCATAATGATGGCATTCAAGATCCAACACAACCAATCTGCCGGCTGCCTAAAAAAACATAATCAGAAGAACCCCTGACAACAGATCAAGGAGAACCCAGCACCAAAACTCACTTGCAAGCTCCTCATAACACACAGGCATCTCCCAGAATAGCCTACGCAGAGAATTCAAATTCTACATCCCTTCATTATGGAACTCTCTCCCACTCCTCCTGAGAGCCACCACAGCCACAACAGACTACTTTACTGTAGAGAATATGTAATTTAACTTGATCTAACCTCTGTAATCTTTTTATTCCAACCCTGTTTCTTCTTTCATCCCAATTTTACACCCTCTTGAGTTTATTGTTAAAATGTATTAAGTTCTGTTTAATGTCCACTGCTTTGACCTCTAGGATAAAGCGGTATAAAAAACTGTTAAATAAATAAATAAACAAAGGTCAAGGCAGTGGCCATGCTGGTGAGTGGGGGCAGTAAAGCAAATTTGGAGGTCGAATGAGGAGTTAAGGGAAAGGAGCTTTAAAGCATAAAGATCAGAGGAGGTTATCAACACAAATGTTAAAATCCCTGAGAATAAGAGTGGGGGAAGAGGAATCCAGAAAGAAGGAAAGGCACAAGTCAAAGTCCATGAGAAAGATTGATGTGAACGTGTCAGGAGGTCGATAAATAACAGCTACCCGGAGAGATAGTGGAGTGAAAAGGCGGATGGAGTGGACTTCAAAAGAGGGAAAGGAGTGAGACTGAGGCAGCAGGAGGGGTTGGAATTGGCAGAAAAGAGAAAGTAGAAGCCCAATACCACCACCATGGCCAGTGGGACGAGGCGTGTGGGAGAAGTGATAACCACCATGACACAGAGCAGCGACCCACACAGTGTCTTTTGGGAGGAGTCAGGTCTCAGTTAAAGGAGAGGGTTAGAGATACAGAGGTCATGAGTAAAGGCAAGTTTATTTGAGATGGAGTGTGCGTTCCACAAGGCACATGAGAAAGGGAGAGAGGAGGAGGAAAGGAGAGGGATATGAATAAGATTAAGGTGTTGCGTGAAGATCTCTTCTCAGAGTGTGACAAAGGTCTATGGGACCCAGGGTTAGAGTTGATAGCTCTGGACGAGAGAAGGAGCAGAAGAATGCGGGGTAGAGAGGAGACAGCACAGCGGTAACGAGGCTTAGAGAGAGGAAATGGCTGAATGAGAGGGAGAAAGTGGTGAAGTTTGAGAACTGATGACAGGGTAGAGGACAGGATGGAGGGAGAAGTGAGGATGGTAAAGGGGAGAGAAGGAGGGAAGTGTTGGTAGGAGTGGAGACAATTAGGGAGTATGAAGAATAGGAAGGCAAAGTGATGAGGAGCCATAGAAGGGAGTTGGAGAGGAGAACAGAGGCCAGAAGAAATAGAGAGGTGGGAGAGAGACCATAGGGGATTAGGGGTACCTGTGAATAAGCGAGGTAATGAGCAGATGACGGCTATAAGAGACTGAATTGCCAGGGCTGCGTGGTTAGAGGGGAGGAGGGTGGGATAAAAGAAAAGCTGAAAAATAGTGCAAGAGGTACAAATGAGGTAAACGAGCACATTAACTACAATAAATAAATAAATGTATAGAGAGGCAGACAGGACTCACAAAAAGCAAGCAAATTCAGAGGGCCGAGCAGAGCTTGTAATGCAGCAGTTCTCTTCCGAGAGGAGAGAGAGGCAAACAGAGCTAAATGCATGTGGAAGACAGGAAAAGGGGCTATGCAATACCTCAGCAGGAGGGGGGAGGGGATAGTCACTCAGGTAGATTAGAGCAGAGACAGGAAAAAAACAAAATGAAACCGCTGCGGAGCCCTCTGTCCCTATGGAACCCCTGCTGCAGCGTCCCGCACTCAAAAGGAAGTGACGCTACAGGGGGCGGGACACTTCAGCAGGGGTTCCAGAGGGCCAGAGGGATCTGCACCAGTTTTGTTTTGTTTTTAAATTAGCGTTATTGCAGCCGCTGCTTTGTAAGAAGCAGAAGCCGCAGCTGCAAGGGGAAGAAGGTGGCAGGAAGGGACTGACAGCGGAGGAGAAGGTGAGGCTGCGCTGGGGGAGACAAGGATCCCAGATGAAAAGCTGGTTTTCTGCTCTGGCCACTCCCAGTCTCACGACCAGAGCAAAAAAATGGCTTTTCAAAGTCCGGTCTTGGATCTCTGCAGGCAGCTGGCCAGTTGGCAACCCTAGGAAGGAGTGATGATGCAATGATACTGGGGATGGGGGGGGGGGGGAGGCTGTAGGTTCACCTAGGGCAGCGATGGCGAACCTATGGCACGCGTGCCAGCTGTGGCACGTGAAGGCCTTGCAGCTGGCACGCGGGAAGGTCGCACATTAAAAAAAAAAAAAAAAGCTGCCCGCTGCCGCCGCGGCGGCATGGAGTGTCCCGCGGGGCTCCCTCTGCCCGGCGGGACTCTCCCGGCGCTGCTCAGCCCCTCTCTGCCAGCTTGCAGAGACGCGAAGGGAGAGTCTCCCTCGGGTCTCTGTTAAGCCCGCAGGGGCTGATGGGAAATTTCCCATCTGCCCCTGCGGGCTTAAGAGAGACGCGAGGGAGACTCTCTCTCCCTTCGCGTCTCTGCAAGCCGGCAGAGAGGGGCTGAGCAGCGCCGGGAGAGTCCCGCCGGGCAGGGGGAGCCCCGCGGGACACTCCATGCTGCCGCGGCGGCAGCGGGCAGCTTTTTTTTTTTTTTATTGCCATGAGCCGAGGGAGGGGGGTTAAGACTGGCAATGGGCTAGGGAGGGAGTGAGGGGGGTTAAGAATTGCAATGGGCAAGGGTGGGAGGGAGGGAGGGGGGTTAAGACTGGCAATGGGCTAGGGAGGGAGGGAGGTTAAGACTGGCAATGGGCTAGGGAGGGAGGGGGGTTGAGACTGGCAATGGGCTAGGGAGGGAGGGGGGTTGAGACTGGCAATGGGCTAGGGAGGGAGGGAGGGGGTTGAGACTGGCAATGGGCTAGGGAGGGAGGGAGGGAGGTTAAGACTGGCAATGGGCTAGGGAGGGAGGGAGGTTAAGACTGGCAATGGGCTAGGGAGGGGGGGAGGGGGATTAAGACTGTCAATGGGCTAGGGAGGGGGGTGGGGGGTTGAGACTGGCAATGGGCTAGGGAGGGAGGGAGGGAGGGGGTTGAGACTGGCAATGGGCTAGGGAGGGGGGGTTAAGACTGGCTGTGGGCTGGGGAGGGGGGTTAAGACGCAGTGGGCTATGGGGGGGAGTTAAGACTAGCAATGGGCTGTGGGCTGATGAGGGCTGGCAATGGGCTATGGGCTGATGAGGGCTGTCTGGAAATGGGGTGATGGGGGGGTTAGGACTGGTAATGGGCTATGGGGGGGGTTAAGACTGGTAGTGGGCTGATGGGGGGGTTAGGACTGGTAATGGGCTATGGGGGGGTTAAGACTGGTAGTGGGCTGATGGGGGTGTAGGACTGATAATGGGTTATGGGGGGGGCTAGGACAGGAAGGGCTGATGGGGAGGGGTTAGGACTTGAGGTGGGCTGATGTGGTTAGGACTGGTAATGGGCTGTGGGCTGATGGGGGGGTTTAGGACTGGCAATGGTATATGGGGGCTGACTGGAAATGGGCTGATGGGGGGTTAGGACTGGTAAAGGGTTATAGGGGGGGGGCTTAAACTGAAAATGGGGTGATGGGGGTTAGGACTGGAAGTTGATTGATGGGGGGCTAGGACTGGTAATGGGTTGGGGTGTTGCTAGGACTGGAAATGGGCTGAGTGGAAGGGGAGGCTTGAACTGCAAATAGCTGATGGGGAGGGGGCTTGGAATGGAAATGGGCTGTGAGGGAAGGGAGCTAGGACTGAAAATGGGCTGATGGAACAGCTAGGATAGGACTGGAAATGGGCTGTTGGGGGGAGCTAAGATTGGAAATGGGCTGTGGTGGGGGCTTGAATTGAAATGGACTCATGGAGGGGCTAGAACTGGAAGTAGGCTCATGGGGGGGCTTGGACTGGAATTGGGCTGAGTGGAGGGGAGCTATGATTTGACATGGGCTGATGGTGGGGCTAGGAAATGAGTAGAAATGGGCTGATGGGGGGGCTAGGATTGAAAATGAGCAGATGAAGGGACTTGGACTGGAAATGGGCTGATGCAGGGACTAGAAGGGAATGGATGCTGGGTGAGACTGGAACTAGAAGGGAGCTGATGTTGGGGGAGGATTAGAATGGGATGGGGCTGGGAGAGTAAAATGGAGAGGGGAAAAATATTTTGTGTAGGAGGGATGAAAAATCTACAATTGGCCAGGTATTGGGAGAGTAATTGGGGATTGAGGATGGAGGGGTAAAATTTGTGTGGATGAAATAGGAATGAGGAAAGAGCAAAAGGAGAAAGATTAGTATGTTAAAGCAGATGTAGAGAGAGAGAGAGAATGGAAAAAAAACTAGAAGAGAGAAGAAAGGACAAATGGACAGCAGACGATGGAGAGTTAGCAGAAAACATGAAGAAACCAGAAGAAGGTGGCTGGACCAATTGCAACTGAAAAAAAAATGCACAAAAGGTAGAAAGATATCTCTTTATTTTGAATTTATTAACTGGAATATGTCAGCTCTGGGAAATGTGCATCATTAACATCTGCGCTTTGTTTGGTACAAGAGGAAATTCCTATTTGACGTTGCCACTTGTTCTCTTTCCCCAGTATTCTCTGAAATGTATTGGTTTAATATTTGCAGTGTTGCCTTTTGATAGGTAGGGTATGGTGCTTTGTGAGTCCTGGTAATGCTGTCAGGATACGGCGGGTTTGCTATGGGTTCTAAATGGGCAGCGTTTGTAGTAGTTCCTAATGTGCCTGGCGGTTGGCACTGGATTATAGTAATGTAGAAATCTTTTAGTCTTTCTTTATCCATACACTCATTAAGAGACATGTTTACTAAAAGTTAGTGTATGGTAACATTATGCAAATATTTATGCAAATAAGACCACTTATGCAAATGACGTGCTGGCACTTTGAGGAAATTCTTTGGTTTTGTGCGGCAGTTTGGGCACTCGGGCTCAAAAAGGTTAGCCATCACTGACCTAGGGTGTCCAATTCCCTTGTACCAACCCTGCCAATAGACTGCCCTTGAGTTCATGACTTTAGCTGAATTCTATCTCAATGCACTAATCACTAGGCCAGGCTTCCTCTTACAATTTAGTCATAGTCCAATTTTTAAGGTTTTTAAGAACCTTGATTTTCAGATCACCCAAACTATTCAAAGCAAACCAGAGTCATCATCAGGGTCTAATTTTTATCTTTCACCTCCACTGCACACAGGGACCAACGTTCCCACCAAGATGTGCAGGAATCCTCCGGCCGCACTGCTGCTGGTAGGGGAAGGTGCTGCAATATGCATTTTTAGTTGCAAGGAGCAGCACCTCAAAACACCATATATCACAGCACCTCCCCCTGCCAGCAGCAGCATGGTCAGAGAACTCACGCGCAGCGTGGCGAGAACGTTGATGTGGGCATACACACCCTACGTTTCTTGGAGAAATCAGAACCACATGTCCATGAATGCAGGGAAGGTAAAACCAAGGCTGGATCAAACTGTTCTACACCTAATTCCAGCGATAATGGAGGTTTAAGGTTAGATACCTTTGAATTATGGTGCTGGTGGCGAATACTGTGTATACCATGGACAGCCCAAAGAAGAAACCAGTCAGTATTAGAGATCAAATCTAAGCTTTCTTTAGAAGCTCAGATGACAAGACTTTGACTCTCATAATTTGGACACATCATGCGAAGAGAGAGATCATTAGAGAAAGACATCATGCTTGGCAAGGTAGAAGGTCAGTGCAAAAGAGGAAGGCTAGCAATGAGATGGATCGATACAATAACAGCAGCTATGGGTGCCAGTCTGTCAACAATGAGCCACCTAACTGAACACTGAACACAGTTTAGGACAACAATCTAGAGGGTCGCTATGAGTCGACATCAACTCGACGGCACTTAACATTAACAAGGTTAGATTGTTCCCTGATGTGACCTGGGTAACCCAGAGCTGGCCCAAAGGTTTTTGCTGCCCTAGGCAGAAATCCCGGTGATACCGACCCCCCCACGCCAAACCGCCGCTACCCCCTACTACTGCCAATTTTGTTTTGGGGGAGGCAGGCGGCAGCAGCAGCAGTATTTTAAAAGTGGTGGCTTTGTGCCGCCGCCATATTGCCCGTGGCAGGCCATGTGTTTCAGCACACATGGCCTGCCGCCGCTGACAGTAAGTTATGACAGAGGGAGATCAGAAGCGGCAGATCATGTGTGCTGAAGCACATGACCCGCCACAGGCAACAAAGGGGTGGCACAAAGCCACCCACCTGGGTCAACCGTCTTAGGTAGCCACCTAGCTCGCCTAGTGGACGGGCCAGCCCTGGGGTAATCCAACAGGAAAAGAGAGCCATTTGGCAGCCCTGTTCTTGAGCTGGATATATGCAGATGTATTTCATGAATATGCATATTATCAGAACTGATATAATATATTTGAAAAAAGTTGACAAGACACATTTAGCCAGACTGCTGGCCAGAATGACTTACACAGCAGGCAGGTTTGTTTATTTATTTACCGTGTTTTCTATACCGCCTTATCTTACATTCAAAGCGGTTTACATTAAAACAACTGGAAGTTTACATCAAATGGGGAAGAGAACTTGGAAGGCTAACGAGGTACATGAAAATTATATAAACCAGCTGGAAGTTTACATCGAACAGGGTAAAAGAACTTGGAAGGCTAACAGGGGTATATGAAAATTATAAGTATTACAAACTAGCAGTAATAAAATAAGAGCTGCAATAAGGCATAGAATTACATTTGTAAATACATTCAGTCTGAGAGTTGCAGGAGGTGGGTAAAGGGCACCTATGTATCTGAGTGAATGGGTGTTTGTGGGCCAGTCTTGGATGGAATAGAGGGCTTTCGTCAATGCAATGTCTATGGGGAGTTCTCTTCTTGTGTGCACCAGATATCTTTATGAGTGCATGGGCTAGTGTGTTCCTTCTTTTTGTAAATTGTACCAGCTTTCTATCCTTGCAACTGCAGCTCTTCAGTGGGGTGAGAGGGGTTTCAGATATCTGCAATAATCATCACCTTTAAAACTATTCACCAACAAACCTCAGATTATAAACTCTACTACAGAAGACTCCAGAAACTGAGCAAGAAGACAACCAAACCTAAATCTACTCAACATACCAATCCACAAAACAAACAGCTCACAGACCATCTGTAACGCCTGTAATAGAACCTTCTCCATAGACAGGTTCTCAAACTAATGCACTTCCATGCAATCTAAGAGCCATCAGAGACATAATGGAATTCCAAAAGAAACTAAAAACACACCTCTTTCAAGAATTCTTTGGAATGGATACCTAAATCTCCCCCCTCTAAAATCAGTACATATACCCCTCCAACTATAACTCCCCTTAAACCCCCATCTAACCCTAGTAAACCCACTTCCCAAATAACTCCACCCTAACCCAATTGTTACCCTAAAGTCATTTTACCTTATGAATCTATGTAATGTACATAGGTTAACTGGTTTTAAGTTATAATGCTCATCCTACCTCCACTCCCCAATGTTCTCTAATAAGTTGATGTTAACTGTAAACCGCTTTGATAATTTGAAAAGGAGTATCAAAGAACATTTAAATAGGTAAATAAATGTGCGCTCTTGGGGCCAAAGAGATATTGGTTGCATGGAGCCTGTGGTTTTTAGTCACATTTGTTAAATTAAGACCGTTTTTTTGTTAAGGTGTGGTTCACCGTCCTGGAGCACTGCCACAGGACCGACTGCACTGTGTCCGATCTCATCGTGGGCAACTCCTATTACTTCCGAGTCTACACAGAAAACCTGTGTGGCCTAAGTGAGAAGGCAGCAGAGACAAAAGCCTGTGCATTGATCAAGAAGACAGGTATGTGGTGAGTCAGGGATGCCTTCCTGAAACACAGTGTTTCAAAGACATGCTGTGCTTTCTGAAAGATTTGTGGGTAGCTAAAGCAGCTTTGCTCCTGTTAATATATAGAGTTGTCCTGGCTTTTTAGTGGATGAGCATAAAATACAATGAGGCAGAAGGAAATAAGTCTTCAGTGTGTAGGAAGATGAGCCGTCCCTTTATATATTGTGAGAAATCTTTCATTCCAAAATCTCTTGAAAAATTGTGGTTTATTTTCTCCCAGAGGATATATTCATATGATTGTCAATATTTTTTAAGCAAACTGCATTATTTCAGGCCCGTTAAGTGAGGAAAACAGCTAAATTAAGAGGCCAGCCTGATGGCTCTATAGCAATGCTCTTTGCTGCCATGTGGGGAACTGTGTTCAATTCCTGAATCCCATAGCTTTTTCCTGAGCTGACCAGGCTTGTAATACATCTAAGGCAGAGATCATAACCCCCTTGGGAATGAGTACTCACCATCACACAAAAATGATGCACTTTAAATTCTAAATTTGTGGGTTGGCCCAGTGGCTCAAGAGAGGATCTGGGTTCTTCTTTAAGGTCTACAGCCCTTGGGGGTAGGAGTCTTACCCATCGCTCAGTGCTGATAGCTACTGGCAGAATTTAGTATGTACACACACTGAACATCAGAGAGAGCTATGGCTGACCTAAGAAAGGGGGAGGAGGGTTGTTATTAGAATTAGGGACAAAACACTGGATAGTTATGAACGATGGTTCATGATGCTGTAGCCTAACAGTAGCCAGATCCTATTCATCCAAAAACCCTAAAATGCAGGAGGACACTAACTGCTAAGCGAAAAATATATTAACCTCACATTCTCAGTCTGCATCACAAAAAATATTCGTTTTTTTAATACTTAAGCGGCAATTTTTCTACATCTACAACTTTGAAACCCCCTAAATTGAATGCAAGGGTAAAGGTCATTATGTGTATACCTATATGCAGGTTTATAGGGCAGAGAGGGCTAGTTTTCAGATTTAGGACCGAATATACTAAGCCATAAAAAACTGCATCCTAGAAGCCATTTTTGCTCATTTACATCCTATAGTAAACTTTCACAAGGAATTTCTTGCACATTCTTGGCTATAGCAAAGATTGAGAATCTTTTTTTTTTTTTTTAGATGCCTCTTTTTCTGGGGGGGTGGTAGTTTCTTAGAGTGGAGGAGTAGCCTAGTGGTTAGAACACTGGCTTGGTAACCAAGCAACCAGGGTTCAATTCCCACTAGCACTCCTTGTGGCCTTGGGCAAGTCACTTAACCCTCCGTTGCCTCGGAAGAAAGGCCTGGCAATCTACTTCCAGTGACACTGCCAAGAAAACCCAGGAGCTTCTGGGTTGCCAGGAGTCAGGACTAACTCAAAGGCACACATTGCATTTTTGGTAGTTTCTTAAAGGGGCCATTGGCTTTGGTGGTCGATGACCCCTTCCACAGGACCTTGATTTTCAGGTGGGCCAATGGCCCCTGTTGCAAAAAACAAAACAAAACAGTACACCTTGCCAATCTCCTCCCTCCATTCAACCCTCCTCCAAAGATTCAGGCCTCCTTGGGATCCCACACACCATCTGAAAGAAAACCCCTGTAGAGAGTAGGAGTGATTTCCACTCTCTCATACCCTGATACCACCAATTTTCAAATTGATGATACCTGACCCTGTTGGAATATACCGTTAAGAGTCAATCTTCTTTATTAAAAAAGGGGCATCACACCTTAAATTTCATGAAAACGCTGGCATTTTTGCAAATTATACAAAGCCTCTTTTGCAAAAAGGTTGAATATATTAGGGGCTTAGGGATTTATTCATATTGTTAATGGAAAATGGGAGGAGTCTGCATAGGTGGCCAATCAGTTTTTTCTCCATATATTTCTCATAATGTGATAAACAAGTCTGATTTGATCAATAGTCATTGGTTCTCAGGAACTTCTTCATCACCCTCATTACTCCCTTCATCTTCCTCCCTCCCCCCCCCCCCCATTTGGTTTTAGTCCTAACTAACAAACAAGTAGGTCATCAGTGGCAGCAGGCTACCAACTCAATCAATTGGGAGCAACTGAGGATTTTGTATCATAAGAAGTGAATCTTTGTTATGTATTTGAATATAGTGTGGAAATCCTTTAACCTGTGGCAATCCCAAGGCAAATCATGTCTGTTACCTGCATCTTCGGAATTCTTGAGTCCACACTATGAAAGTAAAACTGTGAATGACTGTGGAACAGTAACTTTGGTATAGAAGAGAGAAAAACAGAGGACGGGAGATGGAGAGAGTGAGAGAGAAATAAAGAGCAAGAGAGAGGGGTGAGGAGGGAGAATCAGAAATAAGATGCACATTTATTTCTCATTTAATACATCCTAATTCTGCATCATGGGAATTGATGTGGGAACTCAAGCCTCTAAGATACCTTTCCAGAAACAGGATTTTTGGTGACCTGAAATGTAGTTTGAGATTAGACTCGTTAAAGCTGCACTTTATACACCTTCAGCTTAACTGGAAATGTCAATAGAACAAGAATCTCTTTATTCTGCATCTCTGGAAATTGTTGATACAGAAAGTAATGTAATGACTCAATTGCTTTTGAGCTGGAAGTAAAAATGTTGGGTTTATTGGTTCCATGTTGACCTTTTGGCATGTTTTACCAGGTATTGTGTACAAACCTTTGGAGTTTCCTGAGCATGATTTCTCAGAAGCTCCTAAATTTACTCATGCTTTGAATGACAGAACTACCACTACGGGATATAGCACAAAGCTATTCTGCTCTGTCCGCGGGACGCCTAAGGTAGGTAGGATGGGTTGTGATCACTTTATCTCTATTAGCATGATAATCGGATACTGCTCTCACAAGCCTGTATAAAAAACAGGCCTTCAGATAGGCCTTGAAAATGGCTGGGTGGTGGTAGCAGTTGTGAAGTACTATGAGGTGGAATGAGTTCTGAAGATAAGAGTAGGACATCCAGGGGTCTCAGCTAAAATAAGCAGATGGGAGTCCAGAGGAGAACATAGGGATGGAATTGATCAAGAGGTGAGGGTTGAGACTTAGACAATAAATGTATGGCATTGAAAGAAAACAAGAAAATCTTTAAGTTGGAGGAGAAATGGAACCTCTCTGGGAGAGAGGCAGAGAGTCATGAGGGGAGCAAGAGGGTTAAAGAGACAGAAGATGCTCATCAAGGGTTCTTGTCACGATCCAGAGGGCAAGTTTAAATGTGGAGGTTTAGGAAGGAGAGAGGAAGTAGAAAATAAAATGATAGAGAAGGGGAGAAATGATGATCAAGTAGACAGAGAGGAAATGTAGGACATGTCAAAGATTTAAACTTCCTTGATGAGGTGAAAATGTTGATGATAGCAAGAAAGCTTGAGGAAAGGGATAGTGGGAGCAATTTCTTTGCAAGTTATATGTTGTTTTTACTGGTTTTTGAATGATGGGGCTGGAGGAGGAAACTAAACACAAAAAAACATGTAGAAGCATATAATGTTGATGATGTCAAAGATAGGAAAATAGAGTTTGCAATAAAGAGAGTACTGTTGCAAAACAGGTTGTGGCATAGGTGGAACAAATTCCGGAGACAACTCCAACACCGTAGATGAAAGGGGTGGAAGAGGGACAACCAGGAGTCCAGGTTCTGGTGAAGTAACTCTAAAGGACATTTGGACTGCTATCAATAATATTGATACGCGCTTAACTTCCACTGTGTCTTCCCTTTGTCAATTTACCTCTGATACTGTCAGTAAAATGCAAAGTACTGATAAACAATTGGTTACAATTACTAGGTCATTGGCTAAGACAGATTCTCAACTCCAATCTTGTTTGAATAATCTTGCCTTAATTCGGGATATTTCTTCTTCTAATTATCGGTTGGAGATGCTTGAGAATCAGTCTCGGGCCAAAAATCTACGTTTTTTTAAATTTTCCTGTTACCCACTTGTTATCTCCTGATATTTTGCTTAAAAAATATTTTACTGAAGTGTGTCGGAGCTCCCCCGTGTGGCCAGGCGGTTGCCTAGTGATACAAGAGGGTTCCGATTATCCTTTGTATAGATTCAGCCCAAATAGCATGTAGTTGTGTCCTTTAAAGGATTAGAGCCAAGTGCAAAGGTCGCAGGAATATTTCTTTATTTGAGAAATAAGGATTTCCTAACCAAATTAAATTCTTTGGCAAGAATAGTTCTGAAGCTTACAAACATAAAGTTTAGGATACTTCTCCATATAAACACAAGCCTATTGAACAGTCCTTGGCTTGGTTTAGTTTAAACCTTTGTTCCACATGTAAAAACTCTTTTTACAACAGCAGTCTGCTTTCTGGTCCCCAGGAGGCACTATAAATCTCCACTGTTACTTTCACAGCAAGGTATAGCAATATTCCCTGGTCCACCAAGAGACTTTTCAAATGCAATAGTATTTCTTCCAGTTACCATATGAACTTTTACCTTCTTCCTGGCTTTCTTATCCATGCAGCTTTTATCAGCCAAGCTACCATTAAAAGCCTAGCTAAAAGTTATGGGCTTTTCATAAAATATCCTTGTTAAGAACTTCTGGGTTTTCTCCAGCTAAACAAACCCTATTCAGTTCTTATTCATCTAGCACAAATATCACATTCAGTAATCAAGAACTCCTGGGTTTTCCTCCAGCTCATTAAACCCCTATTCAGTTCTTTTACTCTTCCTTGGCACAGACAGCACAGTCTATCTCCATATCTGAAACACTGCTTGCATCCAGACTGTCCCCCAGGTCCATCTCTTCCTCGCTAGGCTCCTTCAGATATCTGCTTTCCTTAGTATCCGCCTGAGAAGCTTTTGTAGGTTGTAAAACCTTCAAGACTTGCTCCCAGCCATGCTTTGCAGAACGTAAGCTAGTGGGGGAAGGGCAGGAAAAGGTTTCCCTGTTAAGCAGCTCTTTTAAAGCTTGTAAAGGGCTCACCTTGCTAGTAGTGCTTTTCCTTCCTGTAGGCTCCTTACAGTGAGAAGGGCTAGGCCATGAGCTTCTGGAGAATATCTCCTCCTCCGAGGAATCCTCCCCTGAGCTCTCCACTGGCCTTCTCAGCTCTCTGTTCCTGCTTTCAAACTGCTTCTGTGCAAGCTGCTTCTGTGTCTCCTGTTTCTCTCGAGTCTGTGACTCCGTCTCTTTCTCTCTCCTTCCCTCTTTACTTCTCCTTGCCTTTGCCTGTTTGTGAGTGCAACTTCCCTGCCTAAATGTTTGGGGCTGTCCTATGTCTCTTGACTCCGCCCCCAAACCACTCCCATCTCCTCCCTCTGTCTCCATGGGAACAGGGCGTGTCCCTAGGTCTGCACTCCTCTTCGGGGAATCTTTGTCTTTAGTTTAGGTGTTAACCCTTCCTGTGCCTGCAGTTTCTTTGGGAAAAGAAAAAAAAGGCTGCTTTTTCTTTCTTTCTCTGCATTCTGAGCCTGCTTCTCCACCACAAGTGTTAAAGTTAGATGGGAACATAGAGGTCTTATATTTATATTATTTGCCTTTGTGATCTTCCCCTCCTCTAGCTAAGGAAGGGGAAGATGCCCCTCTTCCTTAGATGTAACGGTAGGCCAGGACCTTACTGCTTTTTTGGAAGACCCCGCGGATACTATACCCAAACGTAACACCTTGGTTGTTACTTTCGGTTCTGAGTCTATTAAAGTAAGTGTTCTTCGTGCTTTTTAATATCGGGAGTCCCTTTTTTGTGGTGAAAGCTGCAAGTCTTCCCAGATGTAAGCAGGCTACCCAGGTCCGGCGCAAGCAGTTCCTGGCGTTAAAATCTCGAGTGTTGGTTGTTGGAGTTCTCTTCTATTTAAAATGTCCTTGCCACTGTGTAATTACTTTTGAGGGTCAGTCCTCTGTGTATACGGATGTGACCCAACTTCAGTCTTTTTTGAATCAAAAGGAGGTTGTTGAGGGTTCAGGTGGTGAGATTACTGGTCCCCATAGTGGAGTTTGATATACTTCTGTTTTCCTTATTTATCTTTTCTTGGTATTAGGGTATGCTCTCCCTTGATGTGTTATGTTCTTTGTGATGTATAATTTTTCCTTGAATATTGTAAGGATGTGGTTGATTGTATTGCTTAGCTTGTTTCTGTTATTCAAGAAAAACTTAAATAAAAAAAAAGAGAGTACTGTTGAAGGAGGAAAGTAGAAATCTGAAATGAGTGAAGTCAATGTAGAGTGACAATTCCTCTGGATTTGCTTAGAAACATAAACCTATCTTTTCACTTTTACACTAGCTTTCCAACTTTGTAAGGTTGCCCAAAAAATAAACATGCAAACATAAAATTCATAAAAGTTTCAGTCATAAAAATACCATTCATAAAAATGAACTATAATATATTGGAAATAAAACATAATACCAAAGAATAATAAGCCCTATTACTCAGCTACATCTCACTCTCACTACAGGATAAAGTAGCTATATCAATAAAATGATACAATCAATTAAACAAGCTAATATGATTACTAGAACAACTTAAATCTAAACATGCCCATCAACACTACCCCAAAGCTCAACTCCTTCAGAAGTGTCCCATACCCACAGCGGGCTGCCTTCTCAGGTCAACCCATGATGACATCAGCAGGAAGGGCAGAGTCAAGAGAACTGGAGCCAGGCAGTGTGTGCGGCTGAAAATGGCCAGGGACATCCTTCACTGGTGGCGGAAGCAATAGCAAGGCTTCTCCCCTGCAGCTGCTCAAGTTAGCTGGATGCTAGTCAAGGAAGTACATCTGTGAGAAACGTCAGGGGTGATAGGATGGATATGACTCAGGGTGTATGCAGTGGACAGTGCACAATACATTTCTTATCAAGGGGCTCTCACCAACTTTGTTCCACTTGATGAGGTTTGCTTATTTCCATAAAACAGTTGACCAAGGGATTGGTGTTTATGTTTGGGCATGGATTCACTCAGTTGATGAGTTAAGGTTAGAAATGTAAGCAAAGACCACTTAGAAGTGAGTACTGAAAATAATCTTGATACATTTTCAGATGATATAAAGATAAGTGGTAATTCCAGTAATGAGTAGGAAAAGGTTAGAGGCCAACAGCCTGTTGATGGCAATGATCTCTAATGTAGACAGATGTAATGTGATGCACATTGATAATGGTGGCAAATATGCTGCATAGAAGATGGATGGGATAGAGATTACCAGTAGTACTAATGAGAAGGATCATGATGTGACCAGTAACAAATGTTATCCTAGTGCCCAGCTGCCAAGAAGTAAGACACTAAGCATGCTGGTCTGCATTGAATGAGGAATTACTTGCAGAGTATGCTGTTATCCTTTAAAGTTATGTGGAGGCTGCATGTGGACTTTGCTATTTAGCAATAGTAGATGGCCATGAATGGAGCTATACAGGCAGCTAGGACATTTATCCTATAAGAAGACCAGGTGGAAAGGATAGCCACAAAGGAATGATACAATCACTGCCCTAATTACCTGACAGATGGGATACATGCACATGATCTGTCCTGGACTCAAAACAACGAAGTGGCCAGGCAGACTTGCAGAAGGATTGCCTTTTCTAAGTTCCTTCCTTCATACAAGGGTGTTCTATACTGGTACAGCAAGCATTTACGTACAGGGCGGAGTTTGGGCAGAACATTGGCACAGCTCATAAGTAGGCATGTAGATTATAAAATATCTTAATCCACACATGCACTTACGTAATCTAGGTGAAGACATGTACAGTACACCTGCTCTCAGATGTATAAATGTCTGCACCTGCAATGTAGGCATGATTTCTACCGCTTACGCTAGCAGCTAAAGACACATAAGGGCCCATGTGTCTTTGTAAAATAATGCCTAGGTAGGCACCTATGAGGCATCCTACAGGACTCTGCCCATCTGAAGGGAGAGCTTGCAGCTTACCATGGAATCTCTCTGACTGCCCTTGCTTCTTTAGCAGTCTCCATTGCCTCCCTTACAGTCTCTCCCATCCAAATTCAAGGGCTGGCTTTTGGGATAGGGATGGGGAACCAAGGTAATTGTCCTTGCTCTCCATGTTACCGGAAGCCCCAAGCCTGCTTGAAGTTGAACAGTGCATATCCTTCAGGTGGTATTTGGTATCTCCTCCCCAGTTGCTGCCGTGGACCCCAGCGTGGCTATACCCAGCACTGCTCAAGCAACACCCCAGTTCACCTCACCTGGCTTTTTGGATCCTATTCCTCTGGGATTACATTCCCTAGTGCTTTTTTCCTTGTAGGAGCAGTACTGTTCAACTTTCCCCTCTGGAGATCCCTCTACTGCTCTGGTGTGCCACCTGATCTGAGTCGCCTGTGTTTCTGGAACTATACTACCCAGGAGACTCTTCCTTAAAATAGTACTAGCATCTTTCTCTGGAGTGTCCCCTGCTCCTCTGGAATAACCATTCTATATCAATGCTTGCTTCTGAGTGTATGGAGGTCCTACTCTGTCACAAGAAGTCTATATGTTATGTACAGTAGGAGACGGGCAAATGATAAGAGGCCATACAGGACCAGCCCACGGGTTTCTGCTGCCCCAGGCAGGAACCCAGATTGTGGTCCCCCCCCCCCCCACTCCGCTGCTGCCAATTCCTTCTTCAGCACACATGGCCTGCTGCTTCTGACCTCTCTCCGAAAGGAAATTGCATCAGAGGGATGTCAGAAGCAGCAGGCCATGTTTGTCAAAGCACATGGCCTGCCACAGGCACCAAAGTAGTGGCACAAAGCTGCCGTGCCTCCCACCAAGGATTGCTGTGCTAGGTGGCTAGTGGATGGGCCAGCCCTGAGGCCATACATTAAAGCCATGAAAATGCAAATTTAATTAGATTTTTATGAAGGTGTCTTTTGCTTCTTGGGGGTGAGTGGGATATGGAACATCCTGCCTATTAAGGCTGAGGGCTTAGTATCAATGGACACATTCAAGAGAAAAATGGCTCATTTTATGGATATAGCAATGTGGTGTACTGTTGAATAAGTTCAACTGCACACATGACCAGAAGGTCAAGCCAGAACAGGGAAGGGGATCAGTCTAAAAGACTATTCAGCTATGTAGCTTGCATGTTATGTAGCTGGTCATGTAGCTGTTCTCAGAGGTCTATCATATCTAACCTTCTGATAGGCTGTGTTATATTCATATAACCTTAGACAGTTTATGGTAATTGCACAGACCATTAAAAGAAATTAATTTGAAAGTATGGAGAAAACATTATAAACTTAATGCTCTTCTTTATTTCAGCCAAAAATTGTCTGGATGAAAAATCAGATGGAAATCAGAGAAGATCCTAAGTATAGAGCCCTCACCAATCAAGGTGTCTGCTCCCTGGAGATTCGGAAGCCTTGCCCCTTCGATGGCGGTGTTTATACTTGTAAAGCCATTAACTCACTAGGTGAAGCTTCAGTGGACTGCAGGCTGGATGTCAAAGGTACAGTCAGTACTTTGTTAAGAAATGAGAGGTACTGGAAGCAAAAGCACTAAACCATGTTTCAGTTCTACTTTGAAATATTACTCTGGTGATCTCCCATCTGTGCTTTTTAGATTTTCTGCAATAAATGCAGTACAATTTTTGAACTGGAGCAAAACCGTGATACATTTAGTCCCAGGATCTACCTCACATCTGATCAGTATTGTACGGTGACGCTGGGGGCTCACTGCAGTTTTGCTTTAGCATTCCTTGTGATTTACTACATTCTTTACTTCCTAGAAAGTAACATACCTACAGTCACAGAAATGTAGAAGATGTTAGCAAAAAATTATCACAGTCCACCCAGTCTGTCCGTTCGTATCTGTCTACTGCACTGTGACATTTCTTACTCGGTCTTCTGCCTCTTCGGAAATAATTTTATAAAGCGGTTTACAAATGGTACAGCTGAGTGCATGTACAGTATATAAGCAAACACGCTAATGAGATCCTGCACACAAATGCGTATGTTATAAAACACACATGTCTATGCATAGAGCACACGCACACATTTAACCTTCTTCAGAGCAGGTTTGAATCTGTGCACGAGAATTTGTACATTAGTGGAGATGGTTGGAGATGTCTATGTCACTTTTCTAAAATAGACTAAAGCCAAAATTAATCAAAGAATTAAAGTTGTGACTGGAAACAAAGCATCATGTTGGTGGTGGACAACTTGACTAGTAGAGTATCAACTGCAGTTCAGTCGGGGAATACATTTCTCACCGAGGGCTTTTATACGAGCTAAGCACTTTATTATATTCCAAAAAATGTAAAGTTGACTATGACCCCCAGATGAGTCTTTATGTGACTATAAAACACATTTTAAATGTGTGAAAACTTTCACTTTATTTTTTAAGGGACCGATGATGAGTCTGTAGTGAGTAAGCACAGAGCAGCTTTGGTGTATGCTCCAATACAGATGGTCCTTTCTACTTAAGTTTTGTGCCTACTTGACATGATGAATTGACTTGAACAAAATTGGCATTTCGGGAGCTTTAGCATAAGCCTCTTGAAGATTAACTTTATAACAGGGCACCCAAGATAAGAGGGTAAGCAGGCCCTATTTTATAAGGATACAAAGGCACCTATGTATCTTTGCAAAACTCTAGCATAAGTGACAGAGATTGCCACTTAAAGTTAACGCACCGATATGTACAGCTGCTCTGGAGCTGCTATAAATGCCCACACCTAGATTCTTCAGGAATGTGCGTAAATGATACCTGTATCTGTGCACTCTATCCATGCTCCACTAAAGCTCCACCCAAGTACACACCCGACAGCAAAGTTTGTGCCATTATGCAATGTGTGTACTTTTAAGCTGGTCTGTAATTTATAAGATGTCGTTATCATGCATATATGGCCACGTGTGTTAATGAGATGCACGTTATGACTTCACCTGCTTGACTGGTCCCTTCCATCCTCTACTGAGCTATTTTCTCTTTGCTTTTGTATTTTAATGGCATTCATTTCCTTTCTTCTAGTCATTTTAATGTTAACTGCTTTGTTTTATTTGTACAAAGGCAATATATAAAGTTTTAATAAACCATAAACAACCCTCCCAGTTACGCACATTTGCTGTGCCTAAAATTGCACATCCCCTTAGAAAATTACTCCCATGAAGACACATTCTACAAATGATGTCCAAGTGCAATCTGAGACACCCAAGCCAAAATGTCTGAAAGAAAACCGGCATCTTCATGTTCAGGTACAAATTCACAAACATGGACGTGCCCAATATGGACATTTATGGGGCCACCTACATAGATGTCCCCAGAATAGTATTCACAACTGAGGACATCTAATCTCACTGCTGCTCCTTGTGACCTTGGGCAAGTCACTTCACTCTCCATCTTCTCTGCACCCTCTGGATGTTTTACAGCCAAAACAAGCACTTTCCCCAATACCTATTCATGCCTGGAGTAGGTCTAAACTTGGAAAGGGTCGCAGACATTCTCAATGTTTCTGAAATCGAGCAGTGACATCTAAGTCCATTGCACCACTCCAGACACACCTCTGCCACACCGTCAGCCTACTTGGACATCCCCACATTGGAGATGTCTTTCAAAACCATTTGTGAAATGGCTCCAGGGATGTCTCCATAGTTTGGATGTCTGCATGCATGTTTTTGGATGTCCAAATCATGACTAAAGCTTTTAAAATAACCACCTTTGTGTCTATCCAATGAATGCCTGAATTCTGCTACACCTGTACTGAGAAGCTCTTCTTAGGCGACCCTCACTCTCTCAATGTAAGAGCGATGATCAGGGTTGGCGCTACCTGGGGAGCAAGGTAATTGCAGCAGGAGGGCGCTGATGTCAGTGGGGCACCCTAACTAGCTTGCTTACCATGTAGCGACAACCCTTCAGGCAGGCAACACAACCGCTAATATTAATTTTCTGAAAGGTGATTGTCGCTGATGGTTTCTAAGATCTGTTCCCTGTGGCAAAGAAAAGAAATCCTAAGACAAGCGCAGGGACTTTCTCTTCATCAGCATCGCTATGATCTTTGCCGGTCCACCCCCTTCAACTTAGGCTTTGACTTCCTGTTGTTGAGCAGGTGGGGCCAGCAGAGCTCATAGCGACGCCAACAAAGGGGAAGTCCCCCCCCCTGCTTCTATTATCATTCCTTTTATTTACCACTGCTGCAGGGGACAGATCTCAGAAAGCAGCAGTAGAGGAGGAGTGATTGAAAAAGATGCTGGTCCAGAGGATGGGGTCAGTATATCAGAAGATACACAATCAAAATACTAAGTCTGTGGGTGGAGGGAGGAAGAAAGAAGTGTTGGATTGTAGATGGGGGAAAGAAAGGTGACATTGGTGGCTTATGGGCAGACAAAGGAAGGAGAGTAGGGTAGCAAGGGGATATGTTGGCTCGGGGATAGGGAAAGGAAGGCCAATGCAACAAAGGGTGCATACTGGGGATAGAGGCTAATTAGGGTGAGAGGGCAGATTGCTTGGCATGGAGAGCAGAGGCACAGCGGAGAGATGCTGGACATGGGGGTGGGGGTAGGGAGAAAGAGAGGACATGCTGGACACATGGAGAAGTACTGAGACAGAAGAAATGATGGAGGAAAAAGGGGATGGGGAGATAATAGATGGGTGAAAAGGGTGGTGGAGAGAGAATATGAGTAGATGGATGAAAAGCTGGGTGAATAGAAAAAGAGGAGATATTAGGTGGGAAAAGGGGTGGAGAGAAAGAGAAGAGGAGATGCTGGGTGGAAGGAGATGGGAGAGAGAGATGATGCTGGATGGAGGACAGAGTGGAAGGAGGGTTAGTGAAAGAATGGGGAATAAGGGCAAGGAGAATAGGATGGCCAGGGTGAGGGAAGACGATGAGCTCTAAGAGGGGAAGTGAGGATGGGAAAGGAAGAATGAATGAAATCCGAGTGGCTAGAGAGGTGGAAAGTAAAGTTCAACGTCAGAGATGGATGTAGTGGAGGAAGCCAAAATGACACAAAGAGAGAAGAAATTGACAAATGGACAGAAGCCACTGTAAAGAGCTGAGAGAAGACAGAAGAAGACAGAAACCAAAGACTGCAGCCAGCGTGAGCAGAACAATTAAATGGTCAGACAACAGCGGTAGAAAAAAGATTTTAATTTTTTAACTTAGTGATTGGACTATGTCAGTTGTTGAAATTTAGATCTGCTGTCTTTATATTTTGTACAGTGCAGGCGGCAGGGCCGGGCCGTCCAGAGCTCTGTGGGTGGCTTGGCGCACATGGCCTGCCGCTCCCTGTGCTGAGCTGCACCACGACGACGGCCCCCACTGCCACAGATTCCGGCGGCGGGGCGGGCACGACTCGGTGGCAGGCCATGTGCTTCAGCACATATGGCCTGCAGCTTCTGACCCCCCCAAAGTTGTGTAGGACGGGTCAGAAGCAGCAGGCCATGTGTGCCAAAGCGTATGGCCTGCCGCCCCTCCCCTAACCCCGCCGCCAGAATCAGTGGCAGCACTGCTCAGCATGGGGAGGGAGGAGCAGGGGGCAGCAGAGGAGCACAGCCATGGCCAAGATTCTGCTCTAAACACTACGCTCCTCCTCTATTCCAAATATATAAAGAGAGTATATTTTTTATTTTACAGTAATCTAATGACATGCTTGTTTACTGTTGGCCTGTTTTATTAACTATTCTTCACAGTGCTACAGCTTGTAACCGACTAGCTTGTCTTTGAAACCTGTTAATGTCATCTCTGGCTTCCTATAGTGACAGACTACATTGCGCCTATTCTTTACATCAACATTATACCAATTTTGCTTATAGTTTCTAGATGTACATTGACGCATGGTATCATGTTGCTGATTCCTACATTCTGTACAAAATCTTTCTCCTACATATTTTCTCAATGAGTAAAATAGTGCTGAGCTATTCATACAGCTGAGTGTTTTTCTTTTGATTCATATTTAAAATTTAGCATGCTCTTGGACTGTCATAGCCTGTTCATAATGTGCTAAGTAGTTACTGCTCAGTAGTTATATTTATTCTGGTTATGCATTTGCCCCTTTACTGAAATTTTCTTACAACATTAGATTTGAAGGAGAAATGCTATCATCATGTGGAAAGAGTTCAGAAGAAGTTTTGGAAAATTGTAGCCAGCATTAATAGTAATGAGGGAGGGGTCACCGATCTATAGTTTGCAGAGAGGGGGGGGGGGCACCAGAAACCCTAGCACCAGCCATGACAGTGATCAAGGGAAACTCTTCTAACTGCTGGTGATTGACTAGTGGTGTTGCCTCGCCAGTTTATCCTAAGTCTGCTCCTAATTTAACCTGCTCATATGTGATCTGGAAAAGGGAACTGATAACAGTTTAGCTATTTTTGTGTATGTTGGTGTTCCTATTTAGGCATCCTGCAATAATATCACCCTCCAATCTAGAGATCCAAATAGGCTGCTTTGTGCTAATCAGTCTCTTTTTATATATTTTACAGTGCCTCAATAAGGACACTGCTATGGAGCTAATAAAAGAAAGGTAGGTATGGACAGAAATCGTATTAAATCCATACCGTTGTAATTTTCAATAAATGGATTCTTTGAATGCTGCTGGTCCTGTTACTGGACAACACGTGTATTCTCTTACAAGCATTTCCGTGTGCTTGGGCTGTTTTAAAATTGAAGCCCAGCCTTATATACCGAGAAGCGTAATTTTTTCATGAGCCACTTGACATTCCCACTGAGTGTGTCTGTAGCCATTCCCTCAAATTTATTTAATATGCATACATTTGTTTTGGAGTTTGAATAATGCAAATAATATTTGTCTTGCTCCAAAAATACTCCATCTAGTATAGTAGTTATTGTTCAGTTTGGGGGGAGGTTTTTTAAACTATTCCGTCTCTTTTCTTTCCTCTAGATTGAGTCTTAGATAAGAGAATTTGTTGCTTCATTTTCTGAAGAATTCCTATCCCTGAGAGCAAGCACAATGTCAGCTGCGGAGCTGCATATCTCATACTCACTTTCTGTCAGCCAGACCTATGTATATCTTATTTAAAAAGGAAAGCACAGTCAAGTAAAAAGCACACAAATGAAAAATACTCACAGAGATGCCAAGGGTGAACCATCCCAAAGAGTGAGATTTATCACCTCAAAGAGTGAGATTGAAGACCAAAGAGGGAGATTTTTCAGGTGGTGTGTCCGGAGTATAAATGTAGAAAAATGCAAGTGTCATATTGCTTGGGAAATGAAAAAGTAGCATATAATGATTTATGTTTCTTTGGTGCCTGTGAAATGATATAGACAGAGTAGAGGCAATATGGGTAAATTCTTTGGGCTGAAGATAGCCACTAGTGGAGGACAAAAGTATATGCAGAGATTTCGGAGCATCTGTGCTTGTAGGTGCAGGAAAAGGAACAGGTCGGGAGGGTGGAAAGAGGAAGCAAATTGGCTCTGCTCTTTGGCTTGCCTCAAGGATCAGCGCACTGGCAGCGAGGCTCAAAGAGCATGAAAGTGAGAAAGAGCCTTCGAATGAGTGAGACTTGGCATCTCTGTACTTACCTTCTCTTTCAGGCCTCTTGGGTAGTTTAGATATTTCCGATGTGCCATTTATTTAAAAAATGGATCAGTGAAATAGCGACGAGGGTGATCAGCTCATTGGCAGAGAGGTCTGAAATTCTATGATGCAATCCAGGAGTTGATGCCAGAGTGCTGAGAGTTGGAAAAGTCCGTTCTTTTCCAAGCTACAATGTTCAAAATCAGCTTGGAGGAAAAATATTTCTCTGTTTTTACATTTGGAAAGATTAAATAAATGGCAGTCTGACAGGAGCATGGCTGAATAAGTTTTTTTACTCTACCAAAGAACAGATGCTTTATAAATAATTTCCCTTATTTCATGCTCAGGTAGAGCCTGGATCTGAGCATATTTTCTATCTTTCATCCATTCTAAGTTCTCATTTATGAAATTAATAGAGCAAATCCTGTTCCTGAGTGTATGAGAACATATCTCACCCAAGATGATCGCCTGGACATAATGTTGTCATTAAAGATTGACATAGTGTATCTCCAAATGCACAACCAAAGAGAAGCATATATCCATACAGCATTTGTTCTGTGGATAAGTAAATCACCTGTCTCACTGAAATGATCTTCTACTGTTCATCTTTGTGCTCCTCCATCTTCATATACCCTTCAGCTACATGTATAGTCCTACACCACTTGCCTCAGTGAGATGGTTCTCTGGCCTTTGGTCTCTCACTGATTCTCTTCCGCCTGATCTTCAGCTGGAGTCCTCCTAGATCTCTCAGCACGCGGATTTATTTACTTAAATAATTAAGTTACATGTCTTCACCACACATCTAAATATCACTCCATGAGCTATACTATCATTAAAATAGCAAACTAAATTACAGAAACTACAAAGTTTGCAGCATAAAACTCCCCTCATCCTCCCCCAAATGCACACTGAAAGAGGTAAGTCTTCAAGGCTCGCCTAAAGGAGTTAGTTACTAATTTGAAGTAAAATCTTGGATTTTAGCGCAGCTTAGTTTACCACAGGAGTTACCTATCTGCGGTAACTCGGTGCCTCAGGTTAGGGACCTCCACGGTAAAGGAATACCACAACGTGCTGTAAATAGCCACAAGCTGCATTATTCCAAGGGAAAATAACTAGGAGTCACAGGTGCAGTTTTGAACCCAGTACTGGCCCAGATGGGAGCAAGTTGGGATTGCTTCCATTCAGGTCCTCTAGACCATCAGGCCTTCATTAAGGTAAGTCCAGGCAGCCTTGGGGGAGGGGGGAGTTGGATCAAGGGGGGGGGGAGTGGGACATTGAAAGTGCCTTTTGGGAGATAATGGGAGGGGTAAGGCATGTGCGGAGAGGTGGTTTATTTTGGGGAGGGTGGCCTGATCTTTGGTGGTGTTGGAACATGCGAACACCAAGACTACCTGCTGCTCTTACGAGACACAAACTCTTTAACTCTGTGGTCAAGAGCATCGGGCCACAGTTTAGAGGCCTTATGCACTCAGCTTGGGAAAAATAACACCAGCTTTGAGCTGGAATTGTTTTCCATGAATAATACAGTTTGCAGTGATTTACCACAAGCTTCAGTATTCACTTGAATAATAATGAGGTGATTTGCATGAATTTGCATGCTTTGCATCTCATTATTATTCAACACACAGTGCAATGGCAAATTGTGCCATCTTACTGCCCTTCAATGTAGGTCAAGAGCCAAATGACATGCGTTATTGCCCTAACACACTTTAATAACTACCTCCCTAAGTGCACTGAGGTCCTGCTCTTGTCTTTGCCCTATTGGAAGGATATTCCACAGGCTAAGCGCCTGGACCAAAAACATCCTATCCTAATGGCAGCGCTTCTTAACCTCACACAAGCTAGGGATAGCTGGCAATTGCCCCTCCTGTGAGTGCAACGATCTATCTGGTCTCTAGGGTATCAATTTCCTCAAGAGATAATCTGGAGTTATCCCCCGCAGAGTTTAAAAAGTTAAAAATAGATTTGAAAATGAACTGGAAGTCAGCATAAAGTAATACGATCGAACTTCAACAGACCTTAATAAGCTTTGCTGCAGTGTTCTGAACCAATTGACGTCAAGAGATCTCTTTTTCTCGGAAGGCCTATTAACAGGGCATTGCAATAGTCCAGGTATGGAAAAACTAACGTGCAGGTCACAGCTCTCAGTTAAGGAGCTAGGTGGTGAATTTGTCTCAAAATTAGATCCCTAGACCACCCCTGTAATGTACCACATATGGATACGATCCTCTCTGCGCCTCCTTCCTTGGGCCCTCAGCTGGAATCCTACTTCTCTGGGCGGTATCCTCATCTTTCCTAAACTCGGGTTTCCATTAAATTCCAAGGATTTGACTTGTCTCTGAACTGGTGGAGCAGTGCTTGAGAGGCTCAGATTCAAAGACCTTATGGCTTCCTATATTAAGATCACATATGTACAGTTTGTCTTGGAGATGAGCTGTTAATTCTGAGTGACTTTGCTTATCAAGCAGGAAGTCCTTGAGCTGTTCAGACCTGTAGCTTTCTCCACCCAAATTCAGAAATAAGGCAAAAAATTGAAGAAGGGACCAGAGAAGTAGCAGACCTAAGAATTTAATTTTACTTAAAACTTTTACCATATTTCCTGGTCTTGCTTCATCTGGAGAAATATAGCCCAGGGAAAAAAGAGGTGGAGGTTTTAGAGGCAGAAACCAGAGTATCATCATATTTGCAAATTAATTATTTAGGACTTGATATAATTTTGGAACTTACCAAACATTCCAATTTTCTGCTTTAGAGCTATGCCTAGCATCAGTTTCATTGCAAAATGTTTGCGCTTAAGCATAACATTCTTCTTTGGACATCACTAATATCTGAAACAGGCCAGGGAAGCACATTGAGCATGCTGCCTCCATGATGCCCGTTTGAACTATGGGAAAGAAGCTGAAAACATTTGACCATACTCCAAACTCCATGCTACCTCATTTGAATGAGGCGGAAACCATTGATGTGGTCCTATTCCATAGGATTCAACGGGAAATAAGAAAGATAACAGAATAATAGAAACCATTCATATCTGATCGAAAAAGCCCAGCCATAAATAGAACAAAATTAAAGGCATATTATGGAAGTGGTGGGGGCAAATACGACAGAATTCAAAATGGCATGGGACAGACACAGTGGATCTCTTCATAGCAACAAGATAAAATCAAAATAACCTTAACTGCCTCTGCTATCTCAACAAATAGGGGTGACCTACATAGAGCAGTGGGTAAATCCCTACTTGGCAGACTAGATGCATGATTTGTTGGTGCATCAAGTTGGTGCATCAAGGTCGGATCATAGAACGCCTATCTTGATAAACCTACACTGGCTGCCACTACCTGCCAGAATCACCTACAAAATCTTAATACTAACCTTCAAAGCCCTCAAGAACCAGCCCTCTACACCCATCAACGCACTTCTCCACCGTACCACAATTAACAGAATAAGGAGAACTACGCAGATGAACACAATTGAAGTCCCCAAGTTCCTAACAAAATGTACAAAGTCAACAGCCAACAGAGCATTTTCCATTTTTGCACCGGTTGCCTGGAATTTATTTATTTATTTATTTATTTATTACAGTTTCTTATATACCGCGCTATTTAGAATCAGCGCGGTTTACATCATAACAAAACGACCATTACGACAAACTGTCAGGTTTTACATTGAACAGGAGTACAAACTTGGATAACTGGGTTAACTATATACATAATCTATCTACACTGCAGTGTGCGGGCATTTCTAGATTGGGTTATTTCTTGGAGGGGATATCTGGTTCAGTTGCTGTCTGGGAAATATTGGCGGAAAAGGTATGTTTTGAGAGCCTTTCTGAACTGATATAGATTGGTAATGGCTCTAATGTCGGGGGGTAGGGTGTTCCAGCATTTTGGTACATAAAAACTGAATGCCCTGTTTGTGGTGTTCGTGTTGGACTTTGTTGAAGCCTTTGGTATTGCTAGCAAGTTTACAGCTGATGTTCTTCTTGCTCTATTGGGGGGGACCATGTGGATTAGATTCGTGAGTGAGAGGGATGAGGTGCCTTTGATTGCCTTAAATGCTAATACAAGGGATTTGAAGGTGATTCTCCCGTGAATTGGTAGCCAGTGCAGCTGTTTGAGAATGGGAGTCACGTGGTCGTTTCTGGATGCACCGTAGAGGACCCTAGCTGCGGCATTCATGGCCAACTGTAAGGGGGTTAGTGTGGATTGGGGGAGACCTTGTAGGATGGCATTTGCAAAGTCAAAATGCGGCAGGATCAGCGCTTGATATATGGTACGGAAATCGTCTGGGTCCAGCAGGGAGCGTAGGTGTTTGAGGGAACGGATTTTGAAGTAGATGGCTTTGACTACGCTGCTTATGTGGCGTCTCATGTCTAGATGTTGGTCCAGGGTAACTCCCAAATATTTTATTGCATCTTTAGTTTGCAAATCAGCTTCCTTGACACTGACGTGGGATGGGGGCGTAAAGTTGGAGTCTCTGGAGATGAAAAGGACCTCTGTTTTTTTATGCTGGATACGTAGGTTCTGTGTCTGGAGCCATGTTGAAACTGCATTGAAACAATCTGTGAGTGGGGTCAGGTCCATGTGGGTTGTGGAGAAAGGCATGTATAAAAGAATGTCATCTGCATATATCATGCAGTTTACGTTGAATGATCTTATGATATTGCATATGGGCTGCATGTAGATATTGAAGAGTAAGGAGGATAATGAGGATCCTTGAGGTACCCCTTGTTTTTGATGGAAGTGGCTAGACTCTTCTGATCCAGACTTCACATATTGCCATCTATCGTCCAGATAAGACTTGCACCATTTTAGTGCCTTGTTGCAGACACCCTTTTCTTTTAGTCTTCCCAGGAGGATTTCGTGACTCACGGAGTCAAAAGCCGCGGCGATGTCTAGGAAAATGAGGACAAAACCTTGATGGATGTTGTCGATTCCTGTGATGATATTGTTGATTAGACCAGTGAGTAGTGTCTCAACCCCGTGAATGCCCTCCCAGCAGAACTCCGAGCTACCCAAAACCTGGTGGTGTTCCGAAAAGCCCTAAAACACCATCTGTTCATGCAGCACTACCCAGTCTCCCAGTTTGAAAAGCACGCACCCACCCCTCGGACCCCCCACCTAACCCCCCCCCCCCCACTGAACATCCCCCAACTGATAATGGTTAATCAGATTTCCCTCTCTCCATCCTGACCCATGTGTACTAGTATGCTTACAGACCCCTTACATACCCATTGAGATTTATCGTTATTGTAACATTTACATAAGCTGTATATAGTTCCCCCTAGTTCCTCCAGGTTTTGAATACCCTGTTCTATGTAAGCTCAATGTGCCATTACATTGTAGTACGTTTGTTTCAACTGTAAACCGCACTGATTATAATAGCGCGGTATATAAGAAATGTAAATAAATAAATAAATAAATAAATAAATGATAATGGTCTTTATCTGTTGTCATAAGCCCGATTTTCAAAGGCATTTACACGAGTAACTTCCCTAGTTACCCATGTAAAGTCCTTATCCAGGATTTTCGAAGGGAACCTACATGGGTAGTGCCCTTCGAAAATCCAAGATATGTCGCTAACGTGCCTAGATGCTATCCGCTTAGCATCAGGGCATGTTGGGAGCTTTCCGGGGCGGAGCGGAGGCGGGCCATGGCGCTACCCTTAAAGGAAACCTCGCCTATCTTTAAGGCGCTGGGGCTAACCATGTAGCATCAAAAATTGGTGCTACACCGGTAGCTCCTGTGGCATCCTGGCTGTGTGGCGACACCTGGATTTTTGATTCCAGAGCCACATATGACCCTGGCATGGAAAATCCGGGTTAGGCGGGAGGGGGGCGGGCTATGCGCTGACATGGCACATAGTACCACCCAGCTCAAAATCGGGCCCTATGTTACTAGGAGTTAAGCGATGCTCTTATATGTAAAAAGATAATAGGAGTCCTATCTTAAAACCCTTTGCATGCTTTTCATTCTCACTGTCATATCAGTGCCATTAAACATCAAGGAGGAACAATCCCTACACAAATAACACGTCTGCTTTTTAACAGGTAGGATACCATTATAGCTCAAAACTACACTATCCAGAGTAACCTGGTGCAGGAAGGGCAGGGAAACTGGAAACTGCTGCTTGTATGCCTTGCACAACAGAATCATCATCAGCCTTCAACTTTTCATGCCCTGAAACAAAATATGTATAAACTAAAGTTTAAGCATATCTGTCTGTAAGCGTGCTTATAACTCGAGAAGAGCCACTATTGTCTTTATTAAGTTTTTGAAATCACTGATTGCTGCCTAGACTGATCATTCCAAATTTTATGAGGAAAAGATGCCTCAGAAGGGGGGGCCCTTGCCCCTCCCAGCCTAGGACATCCCTGGCCAGGTGTCCCAGATTTGTTCTCCAAAAATCTGGCAACCCTAGACATGTTGAAAGTGAGACATTTTTTGAGTAACTGATTTTCCTATGGAAACTTTATTAGGTTCAAAATCTACTTTTGGTCTGAAGTGAATCATTTTGTGGTTCAAGGATGGGAGAGTGTGAGTCAAGAGTGCAATAGGCCTCCCAAGAACCCTATATTAACGCCAGGAGTCAGATCTGTGGGGCAAGTCTGGCTTCTGGATATTGTGCCCCTAAACAGTCTTATTATGCTCCCATCCTCTTTAAGGGACATCCAGCCTGGAACTAGGCCTCTATATAAAAGAAACAACATAGCAGCTATGTGCTTGACAGCCTAGGCTCCCTGTTATAAAACTACTCTTAGCTGTTTACGTCAAGGCAATCTTCAAACAACTAATTTACTTTTAACTGAATAAATGGTTTTAAAAAATTGCTTTCTTCAAACCTACAAAGACAAAGGCTCCAGTTTTCTCCAGGCCAGCACAGCTAATAGAACTCTGCACTGCTGAGATATTGCATTAATTCATGTTTTTGTGTTCCAGAGCATGTTCCACTGTAGCGTCAATGCTCTTCAGGAGTCCTGTACACCGTAGGACATTATTGCTTGGGTTATAAAGTAAGACACATCCAAGGCACACAGACAGTCTCCCAGGATGCACAATACCTGTATCATGTATTATTGCTTAATTATATGACAAGGCAGGGAGAAAGAACTCTTTTTATGGGAGATCAGAAACACACTTGGTGAAACCAAAACCAGATCAGCCTGTCCAGCAAAACTGCAGCCAGCTGGTAGTCTTAATTGTCAAGAGATTGTCAGCTCCTGAGGAGAAAAAAAATGACAAGGTATATTCCCCTGTTAAATTATTAAATCATTCTGGCAGTGTTTAAGCACATCAGATGTGAGAACAGATGGTCCTGTATCACTCAGTATTTCCGCTGGATGCATCACATTAAAATTATACAGATCCAAGGCAGTTCCAAACTGGCTTGTGAAGGACATAAGATGCTGAATATGGAAACATTTCTTTTCAGTTACTTTTGTGTATGCAGAAAATAAATTTCCAGTGGCTTCTTTTCATGTCATGTCTTATTTGATTAAAAAGCACATTTTACAAAGGCGATGTAGGTGCAATCTGGGGCGTCCAAGTCAAAATGTCCAACATTTCATTGAAGGCACAGCAGTGAAGGTAGGCACATTTAAGTATTTCCTAAAATTGGCCCATCTCTATCTTAAAAAATAAATGTCTCGGTCAGCTAGAAAGACATGGGGACATGCAAAATTATACCTCAGACATGAGCAAGTTTCTAGGTGATTTTAGAAACATGTATGTATCCAATATGCAGGGGCAAGAGAACACCTAATTGTGGGGGGCATGTTCCACCCAAACTCTGCCCTTAGTCCCCCCACAGCTTTCCCCTCCTGTTCTTCCTGCAGGGATCTGATCTCCTGTAGGCAAGCCAAAAGAGTGTTTGACGCAATCACGGCCGCTCTCTTCTTTTCTCCCCGCCAGCAGAACAAGAGAGGAAGGCTGCGATTGCGGCCTCGGTGCAGGCTATCTGCGCACAGGGATCCCATTTCATGGCCTGGAGGGCAAACGTTTGCTGGGGGCAGGGCCTGTGTGGCCAACCTCATTCCGATACCTATGCAATATGGATAGCTGCAAGCCCAGTAACAAAGACGTGTCTGTGATGGTATTCCAGCAACAGGCACACGCATCTCTCCCCACATACACTTGCCAGCTTGCCATTTAGCAAGCGGAGACATTTAGTGGCACAGTAACAAAGAAAAAGGCTGGTTTATTTACCTGTATGCTTTTTTTGGAGTGCTGAAAATTACTGGGGGAGTGAGAGGGCTTTATCCTCTTCTCTGTACACATCTTCAGTTGCCAAAACAAGCACTTTGCCAATGCCCATTTGTGCCTAGGAGCGACAAGATGCTGCCAAGTCCAAACTTGCCACACCATTCTACAATCAGATGCACATGTGTATCTTTTTGGGGATGCCCCAGGCACGTCTCTGGCACACCCCCATGTAATATAGACATGATTATACCAGACACATGTAAACTCAGGATGTTCTAAAGGCTCTTGGGACATTAGAAACATAGAAACATGACGACAGAAAAAGACCACTTGGCCCATCTTGTCTGTCCTTTCATATCAAACACTACAACATTCCCCTTTTTTTCTTTAGAGATCCTCTGTGTTGGTCCCATACTTCTTTGAATTCAGATACTGTCCTCATCTCTACCACCTCCACTGGAAGACTATTCCACGGATCCACTCTTTCGGTGAAGAAATATTTCCAAATATCACTCCTGAATCTATCCCCTTTCACCCTCATTCCATGTCACCTCATAACAGAGCTTGTTTTCAATCAAAAGAGGCTCTCCCCCTGGGCATTTATGCCATGGAGGTATTTAAACATCTCAATCATATCACCGCTATCCAGCCTTTCCTCTAAGGTGTACATATTGTCACGCCGTTGCTTGTCCCTTCAAGCTAAGGCGGGGTGTTAAGCCGAGGCCTTGTGTTTAACCAGCCCAGAGACCTTGCTTGGCACTCTGGGATATGTAGTTTTTCTTAGGCCGGTCAAAAGAATAAGTTGTGGAAACGAGGTAAGGCTTAAACAGGTTTTATTCCCCTTCCGTGAAGATTCTTTCAGTGGTCAAAACAAAAAGGTAAACAGCCCCACTTTGGGCACAAACAAAAGAACAAAATGGGAACAGAAAAATGCTTATCTTCAGCTTTTAACATGCAAACAAAAGTAGCTAAACAGCCCTTTTTCAGCACAAAAAAACCTTTTCTTTGTAGCTTTAAGGCTTGGCAAGTATCACAACTTGTTCACCGCAAAGAAGATATATTATCAGAAATTGTATGCGTACAGTCCATGTATTCATTACACGTTGTGTCCCCCTGTACCTCACACTGCATATCCTCCTCTTCTGCCTTTAACAATTATTCTCTTGCACAGTTCGGCACATTATTAAACAGTCTCTCTTTGTTATTCAGAGATTCTCTTTCTCTCTCTGTGAGAATGTGTGACAGGCTACTACCACATTCACTGGAGTACTTAATTTGGGAGCCTTTCAAATGCTGAGGACCATAGGGAAAATTACAACATTCACCTTTCCCTCTATTAGCTACAATTGGTTTACCTCTTGGCAGTCTCTGACTTGGGCTTCTCTCTGCTGTTGCAGACACCGGAGTAACATCAAGTGGAAGCTTTCCACGGCTCCTGCCTTTTGTCCTTCTCCCAGATACAAGATTATCTTCAGGTACAAAAGCTTTACTTTTCCTGTGCCAATTACCAGGGTAAATAGTTTCCTCAGGCTTCCTCCAACTAGCTTCCCAATTGAACTCGCCGTTACCTTTTAGATAACTTTTGCTGAGCTCTGACGCTTCTGTGCTCTGCCTTCCACCACAGGCACCTGGGTTCTCACTCTCTCTCTTGGAATAAAACTTTTTAGCTTTTACAGCTCTTCCACCGGCTTCATTCCAACCTGAGCTTCTCCCAGCATGTCCTTGGCTCTCTGAACACTCACGACTGCCTGTTCCCGTGTTCCTTCCGGGTTCTGTTCTGCTTCCCTCTTTAACTCCATGTGCATTGAGTTTATCTGCGTGTGTGTCAGCTCCACCCACTCCCAGCTGGCTTTCATCAGTTACTGATCCCTCAGCCTTTCTGCTGCTTGGGCGTGTTTCTCTAGCTCATGACCTGATTTGTTTGGGTTGCCTATAGCAACATCCTGACATGTGCTCCTCTGAAATGTCAGAATCAGTTTCACTGCCTGCATCTTTGCCTATTTCCATGGGCTCTGTTAAACCTACTTTGTGACAGATTCCCCCCCTTAAAATATTACGGGCTGCCGCAATTTCAGGCGGACAGCACGTAATCCTGGAGGGTGCATCTGCATTCCCGTGCAGTCTCCCTGCTCTGTTCTGCACAACAAAATTAAAGGATTGCAATGCGAGATGCCACCTGGTCAGCCGCGTATTATTGTTTCTCATCTGATTGAGCCATTTTAGCGGCGCGTGGTCCGTTATCAGAAGAAATGTCCTCCCTGTGAGGTAGAAACGTAACGCTTCAATGGCCCATTTTATTGCCAGACATTCTCTCTCGTTTGTGGCATAATTCCTTTCGGCCTTTGTGAGTTACCTACTGAGGTAGGCCACGGGATGTTCCACTCCCTCGAATTCTTGGGACATCACCGCCCCCAACCCTGTTTCTGACGCATCAGTTTGGACTATGAATGGCAAACTGAAATCTATTCCACGTAACACCGGGGTACTGCAGAGTTTCTCTTTTAGGGCCACAAACGCCACCTCAGCCTCAGGGGTCCATTTTACATGGTTAGGCAAGTTCTTTTTTAGCATTTCTGTAAAGAGAATACTCTCTTCTGCAAACCGAGGAATAAATCGACGATAATAGCCGAGTAATCCTAGGAAGCTTCGTACCTGCTTCTTAGTCATGGGTCTGGGGAAATCCCTCACGCTCTCTATTTTACTGGCCAATGGTTTTACAAGACCTCTACCTACCATATGGCCCAAATATTTGGCCTCCTCAGTGGCAAATAAACATTTCTCTGGATTGAGCGTTAGGCCAGCCCTCCGCAGTGCTCTGAGTACCGCTTCCACCCTCGCAATATGTTGTGCCCAGGTTGTACTATATATCACCACATCATCCATATACGCTAAAGCGTATTCGTGGTGGGGCCTTAACACTTGATCCACCAAGCGCTGACACGTGGCAGCTGCCCCATGTAAGCCAAACGGCATTCGCCGGAATTGGAATAATCCAATCGGTGTACTAAACGCCGTTTTGGGTTTTGAATCGCGTGTCAATGGGATTTGCCAATATCCCTTACTTAAATCTAGGGTGGTCAGATATTTTGCCTGCCCCAAGCAATCTAAAAGATCATCTATACGGGGCATAGGATAGGCGTCAAATTGCGAAATATCATTGATTTGCCGAAAATCAATGCAGAACCGGAGGGTTCCGTCCGGTTTCGGCACTAACACTATCGGACTCGACCACGGGCTTCGTGATTCTTCTATTATCCCTGTGGCCAGCATTTCCTTAACCTGCTCAATGACTTCCCGCTTTCGGGTCTCAGGCATTCTATAGGGACGCTGCCTAATTACCTGACTGGGCGCCGTAATTATCTCGTGAGCGACTAGGTGGGTTTCGCCCGGCCTAGTCGTCAATACATCGGAGAACTTTTCCAACATCTGAGTCAACTCCTTCTGTTGTTGGGGTGACAGCCCGGTACCTATCCTGAGGATGGGCTGCTTCCTCCAATCCGCTATCTGAGGGCCGAGGTCTTCCTCGCTCCTCTCTTCACTCAAGGCTGTCAGGTTCCTAACTTCTCTTTCCCCTGTGGAGCCAAATCCACCCGTCCCTCATTTTGTGGGTGGCAATGAGGGTACCTCTTCCACCGTGGGGAACCCTATGCGCTCACAAATTAGTTGCGCGATACGTTCACCCACGCGCACCTTAAAATCCCTATCCCCGAAGTTGAATAGTAGGACTTTTACCAAGCCCTGATAATCTGGGTCAATAACCCCTGCTCCTACATCTAAGGAGTATTTCACGGCCAAACCTGACCTTGGCGCTATGCGCCCATAACATCCGTCCGGGATCTTCACTTGGATATCCGTGTCCACTAGTGCTTTCCCCCCTTTTAAAACTATAGTGTCCTCCACGCTGAAAAGATCGTACCCCGCGGCCGCCGCTGAAGCTCTTTTTGGACTCTTGGCCTGATCAGTGGTCCTACAGAATTGGAGTATGAACTTTTGTTTTCCGGGTGGTATTTCTTTTGCCTGTGGCTGAGATCGGGAGCTTGTTCTAGGGGTTTTCCCTAACAGAGGGCTGGGGATTTGTGCCGCTAATGCTTCTGCCTTCACTGTCTGACTTTGTGGGGGCCTGAGGGCTAACTCATTCCTGAGACCTCTCTCCATTTCTTGACAGAAGGGAGCCCAATCCCGCCCAAGGACAACTGCATATGGTAGCTTAGGAACCACGGCCACTGATACTCGTCGTGCGGTCCCTAAACCTTTTATGCCTACCTCATATAGGGGATAGTGGGAAGATGCCCCATGTACACACTGTATGCGTACCTGGCCCTCTGCTTGACTCGGGGTTGACGACCGATGGTGTTCGATGGTTTCCAAAAATTTCTGAGAAACCATACTTTGATTGGCCCCCGAGTCAAGTAGCGCCAGGGGATCCACTCCCTCTACCTGAACCTGTTGGAGGAATCCCTCTGGGACTTGCTTCCCATCTCCCGATACCAGAACCGTAGGGCTTTACAGTCTCGTTGGAAGTGACCTGTCCTTCCGCAACCGTAACATTTCCCTCTATAAGGAGATGAAACATCATTATTAGTGTTATCATACTTATTCACTTTAGATGCTTTAATCCTTTCAAACTTTCTCATGCTATCAGGATTTGCCATTCCAGCCACTTTTAAAATTCCAATTCCCGAGGTATCAGCCCTTTTAGCCTCATAAAACCTATCTGCCATGTTGGCTGTCTCTTCTGTGCTATGGCAATCCTGTAGGGTGAGATATGTTTTTAACTCAGGAGATACAGCCTGTAAAAACTGCTCTTGAATAATTTCATCCAGAATGGAATCAAGTGACCTTCTCTCTGGGGTAAGCCACTTGTACGCTAGACTCTTAAGCCTCTGGTACAGAGCTCTAGGAGTTTCTTTACAGTTAATCTTTGCCTCCCTAAACATGCGCTTGTAGTGCCTAGGGGTGAGACCTAACCTATCTTTTACTGCCTTCTTTATTTCTGTGTAATCGGCAGCAAGACTAGCAGGCATGGCCTTAAATGCGGATAGAGCCTCTCCTGTAAGGGTCATTGCGAATCGAATCGCCCATTGCTCTATCGGCCATTTAAGGGTCTCTGCTATTCTTTCGAAAGCATCAATGTAATCATCGAGATTGTCCTGTTGCGTTAACTGTCCCAGGGAAAAAGCATGGCAACTGTCCACTCCTGCTTGGGGAAACATAGGAAAACTTGCCGCTCCTGTTGCCTGGGGCTTCCTTAAGAGGGCTTCCATAGTCTCTAGCAGAGGCCATTGCTGCTCCCTCAGTATTTCCGCCTGTCGCGTCTGGAGTTGCTGAACAAGCTCCACCTGCTTGTCCCATTGCGTTTGCATCCACATCATGACATCTCGGGGTTCCATCTCTCCTCTGGAGTCCGCTGCACCTGTGGAAGAAAGAAAAAGAAAGACCCACCAAGTGCGGTACTTTTCTTTTAAAATCCCTGTCTGTGAGCACAGCACTCCTTTCTCACTTAGTATCCTACCCTTCCGCCCAGGCTACCTTTACCTCAGGCTTCAGGTAGATTCCAGCATGTGAGAAAAGGTCTTTTCCTCCTCCCTGGCCGACCTGGCAGTGAAAGTTCCGCTCAGACAGCACTCCTTGTAACAGCAGTCTTCTCCAGAGATATCCGTCTCTTTATTTTGTCTTCCTTTTCTCAGGAAAACCACACACCAAAAAAAAATCCTCAATTCTATGCCATCTGTCACGCCGTTGCTTGTCCCTTCAAGCTAAGGCGGGGTGTTAAGCCGAGGCCTTGTGTTTAACCAGCCCAGCTTGGCCAGCTTGGCACTCTGGGATATGTAGTTTTTCTTAGGCCGGTCAAAAGAATAAGTTGTGGAAACGAGGTAAGGCTTAAACAGATTTTATTCCCCTTCCGTGAAGATTCTTTCAGTGGTCAAAACAAAAAGGTAAAGAGCCCCACTTTGGGCACAAACAAAAGAACAAAATGGGAACAGAAAAATGCTTATCTTCAGCTTTTAACATGCAAACAAAATAGTTAAACAGCCCTTTTTCAGCACAAAAAAACCTTTTCTATGTAGCTTTAAGGCTTGGCAAGTATCACAACTTGTTCACCGCAAAGAAGATATATTATCAGAAATTGTACGCGTACAGTCCATGTATTTATTACACGTTGTGTCCCCCTGTACCTCACACTGCATATCCTCCTCTTCTGCCTTTAACAATTCTTCTCCTGCACAGTACGGCACATTATTAAACAGTCTCTCTTTGTTATTCAGAAATTCTCTTTCTCTCTCTGTGAGAATGTGTGACAGGCTACTACCACATTCACTGGAGTACTTAATTTGGGAGCCTTTCAAATGCTGAGGACCATAGGGGAAATTACAACATTCACCTTTCCCTCTATTAGCTACAATTGGTTTACCTCTTGGCAGTCTCTGACTTGGGCTTCTCTCTGTTGCTGCAGACACTGGAGTAACATCAAGTGGAAGCTTTCCACGGCTCCTGCCTTTTGTCCTTCTCCCAGATACAAGATTATCTTCAGGTACAAAAGCTTTACTTTTCCTGTGCCAATAACCAGGGTAAATAGTTTCCTCAGGCTTCCTCCAACTAGCTTCCCAATTGAACTCGCCGTTACCTTTTAGATAACTTCTGCTGAGCTCTGACGCTTCTGTGCTCTGCCTTCCACCACAGGCACCTGGGTTCTCACTCTCTCTCTTGGAATAAAACTTTTTAGCTTTTACAGCTCTTCCACCGGTTTCATTCCAACCTGAGCTTCTCCCAGCACGTCCTTGGCTCTCTGAACACTCACGACTGCCTGTTCCCGTGTTCCTTCCGGGTTCTGTTCTGCTTCCCTCTTTAACTCCATGTGCATTGAGTTTATCTGCATGTGTGTCAGCTCCACCAACTCCCAGCTGGCTTTCATCAGTTACTGATCCCTCAGCCTTTCTGCTGCTTGGGCGTGTTTCTCTAGCTCGTGACCGGATTTGTTTGGGTTGCCTATAGCAACATCTTGACATGTGCTCCTCTGAAATGTCAGAATCAGTTTCACTGCCTGCATCTTTGCCTATTTCCATGGGCTCTGTTAAACCTACTTTGTGACAATATTAAGATCCTTCAGTCTGTCCTCATATGCTTTATAATAAAGACCACTAACCATTTTAGTAGCCATCCTCTGTACTGACTCCATCCTGTTCACATCCTTTTTTAAGGTGCGGTCTCCAGAATTGCACACTATACTCCAAATGAGGTCACACCAAAGATTTATACAGAGGCACCATCACCTCCTTTCTTCTGCTGGCCATTCCTCTCTGTATGCACCCAAGCATCCTTCAGCTTTTGCCGTCACCTTTTCTACCTGTTTAGCTACTTTAAGATCATCAGACACAACCACGCCTAGGTCCCGCTCTTCTTTAGTGGACAAAAGTACTTCACCCCCCTATACTATATTGCTCCCTTGGATTGCTGCAGCCCAAATGCATGACCTTGCATTTTTTAACATTAAATCTCAGCTGCCAATTTCTAGACCATTCTTCAAGCTTAGCTAGATCCCTCCTCATGTTATCTACACCTTCCTGGGTGTCAACTCTATTGCAGATTTTGGTATCATCCGCAAATAGGCAAACCTTACCCGACAGCCCTTCTGCTATATCACTAACAAAGATGTTAAAAAGAATCGGACCAAGGACAGATTCCTGGGGTACACCACTGGTAACATCCTTCTCCTCAGAGTGAGCTCCATTTACGTGTACCCTTTGTCGCCTCCTACTCAACCAATTTCTAACCCAAGAAGTAACTTTAGGGTCCATCTCTAGGGTGATCAGTTTGTTTATAAGTCGCCTGTGAGGAACGGTGTCAAAGGTGTCACTGAAATTTAAATACACAACATCTAGGGCTCTCCCTCGGTCCAACTCCCTGGTCACCCAATCAAAGAAATCAGTCAGATTTGTCTGACAAGACCTGCCTCTGGTGAATCCATGCTGCCTCGGATCCTGTAATCTGCTGGACTGCAGAAACCTCACTATTTTCTCTTTCAGCAGCACTTCCAATAATTTACTCACCACCGAAGTTAAACTAACCAGCCTGTAGTTTTTAACCACATCCTTACTTCCGCTTTTGTGTAAAGGGACCACATGTGTCTCTCTCCAGTCCTTTGGCACCCGACTGCAACAAGGCATTGAAAAGGTCAGTCAGTGGAGCTGCGAAAACGCCCCTAAATTCCCTCAGTATTCTAGGGTGTTTCCCATCTGGTCCCTTCACTTTGTCTACTTTAAATTTAGCTAGTTTCTCACAAACACAATCTTCTGAAAATTGTTCAAGATGCCCCTCACTTCTATTCCTCTTTGTGGGTGTTTTCTGAAGTCCTGCTCCTGGTTCTTCATCTGTGAACACAGAACAGAAATATTTGTTAAGCAATTCCGCTTTATCCTCATCAGCTTCTACATATTCCTCCCCTTCACCCTTGTGTCTGACAATACCACTTTTGTCCTTCCTCTTCTCACTAACATATCTGAAAAATGTCTTATCCTCCCATTTTATTGCATTGACTATTTCCTCCTCTTTTTGAATCTTTGCTTTCCTAACTACTTTGCTAGCTTCTCTACGTTTTTCCATATATAGGTGCCTGTCTTCCTCTCTCTGTGATCTCTTGTATTTCATGAAGGCCTCCCTCTTTTTCTTCACCTTTTCAGCTACTTCTTTTGAAAACAATAGTGGCCTCCTTTTCCTTTTACCTTTATTTACCATTTTAACAAAAAGGTTGGTTGCCCTTAAAATATCCTCTTTCAGTTTTGCCCTCTGATTTTCTACATTCCCCAGCTATTCCCATCCCGCTAACGACTCCCTGAGGTATTGGCCCACCTAGGCAAAGTTAGTTTTCCTACAGTCTAAGACCCTCGCTTTTGAATGGATTTTAACAGCCCTAGTCCTAATACTGAACCTCACTATCTGGTGATCACTGGATGTAAAATGATCTCCCACTATAACATCAGAAACATTCTCACCATTGGTAAGCACCAAGTCCAATATGGCCCCTTCATGTATGGGTTCTGTTACCAGTTATCTGAATAGTTCTCATTGTACAGAATCCAGGATCTCCTTACTTCTAGATGGTACTGCAGCGGGAAAGTGCCAATCAACATCTGGCATATTGAAATCCCCTATCAGTAGCGCTTCCCCTTTCCTAACAATGCTGCATATGTCTTCAATTAACTCTCTGTCCACCTCTTCCTCCTGTGAGGGAGGTCTGTATATCACGCCAATGCAAATAGATTTCTTTTTCCCTCTTTCAAGTTTAACCCACAGTACCTCCTCTCTCCCTTTTAAGCTCTGTAGCTCCAAAGCTTTAATACTATTTTTTCTATATAGTGCCATCCCTCCTCCCCTTCTTCCTACTCTATCCTTTCTGAATAAAGTATAGCCTGGTATAGATTCATCCCAGTCATGGTTTTCTGTGAACCATGTTTCTGTAACTGCTACTAAATCCAAGTCAGCCTCTCCCAATAAAGCTTCAACATCTGGGATCTTATTACCCATGCTACAGGCATTTATACACACTGCTTTCCATATGTTGGCATTTTACCCATTTCCATAAAGGTATTTAATGTTTCACTTACCTGGGGGCTTTCACTTACCTGGGGGCTTACTTCACCCATCCACAACAAATCTAGTTTAAAGCCCTCTTCAGTAGATTAGCCAGTCTGCTACTGAAGACACATTGACCTTTCTTGGACAGATGGATTCCATCTCTACTCTGCAACCCTTGGAATAGCATCCCATTGTCCAGGAAACCAAAATGTTCTTGATGATACCACCCATGCAGCCATGCATTCATCTCCAGGATGCAAGCTTCTCTGCCTTGGCCTTTACCCTCAACAGGGAGGATTGAAGAGAACATCATCTGCACCCTATCTGCTTCACCGTCTGTCCCAGAGCCATGAAGTCACTTTTGATATGCTCAGAGGGATACCTGGCAGTATCATTTGTGCCGACATGGATTAGCAACATTGGATAATAGTCAGTGGGCTTGATGAGTCTCAGCAAACTCTCTGTAACATCTCGGATTTTGGCACCTGGCAAACAGCATACCTCTCTGGAAATCAAGTCTGGTCGGCAGATGGAAGCCTCAGTACCCCTCAGAAGAGAGTCACTAACCACCAGTACCCATCACTTCCTTGTGTCACTGATTCTGCAACTTTGGGATGCTTGAGCTCTGGTTCTTTCCTTTCCAGGGATGCTTTCACCTCCTCCACTTCCAGGGCTGCATAATGGTTCTTCAATTCAAGGGATGGAGAAGTTGGATTGGTGATTCTGCAGGCCCTAATGACTTTTGTCCAACCTTCATCATTCTGTAGGCTCCCATCTTCACCTCTACTGGAGAACTTGGATGTTGCAAGAAGCATCTCATCAGTGTACTTCTCACTGTCTTGAATGCTCCTCAGCCTCGCCACTTTCTCTCCGAGTTCCTCCACTTATTTCCTGAGAGCTTCAGCATGCAGGCATCCTGCACATGGAACCGGTCCTTCTACTGGCATTGGGACATCTGTCTGGACAGAAGCAGAAGCTGTAACAGGGGCAACCTCCCCAATTAACTAGCTTTGGCGATACGATTTTTCCCAGCCATTGTTCAGTTGATGGAGCTTAGGTATCTGTTAAAACAAAAGAGAGAGAGAGACCTACCAAAGTACCAGCCAGTTTCCCAGCTGTCCTTTCAGAGAAAAAACAGTTAAATCTCTTTTAAGTGTGTTCAAAATGTGCTGTTCAAGTCCCTTTGTGTAGTTAATTGGGGAGGTGCCCTATAAAGCAAGACTGCTCACTAGGGGTGGGTGGGAGTTGGGGGGGGGGGTTAGGGAGGGAACGAACACCTGATGAAGTGTCAGTAGCTTCATAGGGCTGAGAAAGATATTAAATCAGAGTTTTAAACCTACCCCACAAAAGAAAATATTTCCCCTTTTAAACTAAAGCACCAAAAAGAATGTAATTTTGTTTTAAAAATGTACCAAAACCCTTTTAAGAGCAGAGAGCTAGTAATTTAAAAAGCCACAAACTCATACCTTTGCTTGAAATGTATAACCCATGTGATTCGCATTTCTAAATGAGTGTTTTTGAGATGTGGGAATCATGAATAGCGCTTCTAAAATGACACCCTCAATTTCTGTCTATGAAACATATTTATGTCTTCAATAAAGGGTGGAATCCATAAGACAAATGCCACAGCCATGTGGGCCGAGTCTTTGCCAGGAAGGACGATTGCTTTTAGGATATACTAAGGGGTATGTTTACTGAATGGCGGTAGCAGACTCCGTGCGATATCGGAGCTGCGGCCATTTAGTAAACATACCCCTAAGTCTTGATTTTTAGTTATCCTAAACAGGGGTATGCATGGGGAAATTAATTTTCGCATTTTTCTTTTATTTATTTTTTTGTTGTTGTTTTATTTTAATCAGACCAGACAGAACTTAAGATATGGACTTCCTATAAATATTTACAGTCTGGTCACCCTTTGATCCCCAATCCATCCCCACCCCCTTTCCCCTGAGACTGTCAATGGAATGCTTTGGTGATTCACTTATATATCACAGGATTGTCATCTGTTGCAGATATTGTCCTGACCTGATGAAGAAGGTTTAACCTTCAAAAGCTAGTCCAACACTGTATTAAGTTTGTTTGAGATTTATTCTACCTACAAACGTATCAAAGCGATTTAAAGCGATTTACAAAACTAACTTTTTATTGGACTATCACCTTTTTTTCCTTTATTGGTTTCTCTTTTTAACTTGTTTTATTTCCTGCATTTTAGCTGATGCCAAAATGCAGAAAGAAAACAAAAAATGTGGGGGTTTTTTGTGTGTTTCAGATTGTAAAAGGCACAAAATGAAACAAATGCTGCTGGTGTAAAGAGGTTTATGGATCAGTTTTCTAAGCACAATGCTTCTCCCAGCAGTTCCAAGACTTTGGTTGTTAGCGAAGTGAGTGGACTGAACCATTAGCTATGACAAATCCCTCTAGGAACAGCCATAATGGTATAATTAAGCAAGCTGGTTGGAGAAGTCTGAGAATTTTCTGGTCAGAGAGGTTGAAGTTATGTAAGAGAGAAAGTCAGTTTCTTATCATTTACTCTCTTAAAAGGGAGCTGGATAGAGCTGAGGTCTGTCTATCTGTCTATTGTCTGACCACACGATAGTCTCTGTGGTGGGTGGAGCTTCGAGGGATCCAGCTATGAAGTGAACTGAGGGAGAAAACCTTTCATCCAGGGTCCATCTGTATAATTGCCTGGATAAAATCATTTGAAAATTGTTCTACTACGGCTGATGCGTGTATTGCATAGGATAGGGCCTTGGTATTCTAACACAGTCTCTTCAGGGTGTGGTATCTTCTGAAATGGCTGGTAAAAGATGGCAGTACATGGACTTTTCAGATTTGATTGAACCTTCTTCAGACAACACAAGTCCCTCTACACTTTATCATGAATGCTCTTTAGGTGATCTGTTTTTGTCTATATACTGCTCCTTGCGACTGAAAACACAATATCACATCTCCTCTCCTGCAATGGTAGTATTCCTGCACTGCTTCGTGGAAACATTGCTTTGCTTATAACATTTATAAATGGCTGGATAACGATGCAATAAATAAAACCTCTCCTTTCATTGACTTAATGGCTACTCTCGTTTAACTCCAGTTTGCTTACATAGACTGTAGGAATTTGTATTTGTTTGACACAAAATGGGAAATCTCAAGTATATTTCCTATTTCATTTTGTATAGTTTTTGAATGACAATAAAAGAAAAAGCCCCAAAGTTTCATTACTTCCCATCTATTGTTAATAGTGCTCACTGTTGAGCAATAGTGCCTCCTATTGGAAAATTGTGTGCACTACTGAGCTATAGAGAGCACTGGTAAGCCATAATGTGCTATATTATGCAACAGTGTGCACTGTTGCATAATAGGGAGCTCTCTGGCTCAATAATGCACACTATTTGCCGATAGTGTGTGTTATTAATGGGAAGTAATGAAATTTAAACAGAACAAAACAAAACATTCTGCAAATGACACAGGAAACTGAATAAAATTAAAATTGTTGGACTGCACACCCTTAATAGGCAGTGCTTTGATCCATTCTACTATAATTAGATCTAGGGGATTCTATGACCAGAACTAAGAAGATATGAACAGAAGAAAAGCCAATGCTCAGTCAGACCAAGATCTCGAGCCCAGCGTCCTGCCTCTGACAGTGACCTGTCGCAGTCATAAGTAGCTGGCAGAGCTCAAAAAGAAGATTTTGTATAGAGGTTTCATTCCCCACTTGTTCCCACTTTCTTAAACACCCCTCCTCAGATGGCGTGCCTGGATGACTTGGGTTCTCTTGCTAATGGAGGGAATGTACCCTCCTTCCTTCCTACCCCCTGGAGCTCGAGGTCTGCCAGGCATGTTAGATTGTAAACTGGATCGCCAGTCTCCTGTTCCACAGCATCCAGTTTAATGGTTAAGGCACCATCTTGGACTTTCACATCTGTCTTAATAAGCAGCAACATATGCAGCTCAACAGTCAATGGAGAGACACAAACACCATCAGACTCCTGCAGCAGCTCCTCTTCCAACACAGAAACTGAATCTCTGCTGCTTTTCTTAAAATGCTGTGTACATTTAGTAGCACTATAGAAATGAAAACTAGCAAGTGGTAAACTGCCAGATCCAAATCATTCTCAGCATCTGCAAACAGGAGATTGTTAGGGATGGAAAGTGGCTTTTCCTGTTGGTTTTGGAACTTCCCTTCCAGTGCATCATGAGATTTGTAGTCTTGTTCTTCTAAGTCCAATAAGCACTGGAAGTGCTACAGTACTGAAGGAAGAGCAGGAAGAGGAGGTTAGAAAGCCAGGATTGGCCTGAAGGCTTCCTCTAGGAACTAGGCCCTGGGTTTGACTCCTGGGTCATGTCTTCTATTCCCTAGTTTGGAAAGGGCCACGGATATTGCAGTAGCAACATTTACAGCTCTTAATGGAGATGGCTCCCGGTCATCACACAACAATGAAACCTTGGGGCCAAGTCATGGGTCTACAATTGCAGGGATCTGGAGGGAGCCTTATTTATTTATTTACATTCTCTTATATACCACGCTATTCTGCATCAGTGCAGTTTACATTGAACAAACTGAAATTACATTGAACAGGGCATTATAACTTGGAGATAACTATTTTACAGGGAACATGGGCTATGGAGGGTTAAGTGGCTTGCCCAAGACCACAAGGAGCACCTGTGGGACTAGAAACCCCAGTCCTTCCGTCCCAAGGTTGCTGTCCTCTAGTGGGATTTGAACCCCCAACCTTCCGGCCTGAAGTACCTTGCCCCAACCACTAGGCCACTCCTCCACTCCAATGCCTTAGTGCATGGTCCTCAGTCAAGGACTAATCACTAATATGAGAGCTAAGGATCTGGTAATTTTCTGTTCCTTCCTATAGTACTTATGGGGGTCTTTTCAGCTGGAAGAGATCTTCTTGTTCAACTGTTTCTAGATGAAGTTAAAACAACTTCAGGTAGATGACCAGCATCAGGAAAAGCGATGGCAGAATCCAAATGAAAAAAGTGAGGGATATAATATTATTTTAAAATCCTGAAGCAGCTGCAAATGAAGTTTGATGGTGCCACAGCCCAATGGAAACTTGTTCCTATCCATCTAGAGACTCAAAGGAACCTGAAGGGTACTTGTGACCTGGATTGGTCGCTGTTGGAAACAGGATACTTTGCTTGATGGATCCTTGGTCTTATCCAGTATGGCATATCTTATGTTCTCAAGGCAAAAACTTGGTAGACAAAAAACAAGGTTGGATGTTATTAACAGAGGTAAGAGAAGCACATGGAGGAGAGGGAAAGAAAGACTACCTAAAATTTATACTCACTGATAAATGAAACAGTGAAGGGAGTTATATTTTTACTTTAACCATACACATTTCTAAAATATAAAGTTTTCAGTTTTATTTCAGAAAATAGAAGCATGTAAATTAAGTAGAAATCCAGAGAGCAAAATATGAATAAATAATATAATTTTATTTACTGTTCAGAACATTTTCTTTTTGGAAAGGATGAATTTTCAGTTTAAAGCCCAAATAATCCAGAATACTGAGGGCTATCTCAGATCTTTGAAAGCCAGAGCAATATAATATTAGGATTAAATACAGAGGAGAGCGAGAGACTGATTCAAGATTCAAATAAGAGACACAGAGGGGGTGTGCTCATGTCAGATGACCGCCCTTGAATCGATATCGACCAGTGATATATTGTTCACATTCTTTATAGTCTTGTTCGATTTGCAGCAGAAATAATGTTTCCAGATCTGCAGAAATGTGGTTCTGAATTTCTCAATTCTGAAGGCATAGACTATCGGATTCATCGCCGAGTTGCCATGAGTTAGGAAGATGGCAATATAAGTTACTATCATTGGCGTTTGACATGTTGAACAGAATAAGGTGATGCAGTTCAACATGTGCAGGGGCAACCAGCTCAGTGCAAATAACAGCAGAATGAGAGCTAAAGATTTGGCAATTTTCAGTTCCTTCCCATAGTATTTCTGAGGGTCTTTGGAGCTGGAAGAGATTTTCTTGCTCAGTTGTTTTTGGATGAGGTTAAACACCTCCAGGTAGATTCCCAGCATCAGCAAAAGTGGCGGCAGAACCCAGATGAAAAAATTGAAATAAACCATGTACTCCATGCTGATCACAGTTTCAAACTGACAAGTGATGATAAAGTCAGATTGACTGGAGTTTGGTTCCTCGCCCTTCTTGATTTGGTGAAGGTTATTCCATCCGAACATTGGCGTCAGTCCTACTATAAAGGCCAACATCCAGCAGGCAATGATGGCAACCACAGCTCGCTTTGTGGTGACAACCCTCTTGTAGCTGTGATAAGAAAAGAAAGAGAAACATAGATTGAGATATTAACATTATTTCAGTGTTTCAGCCATATTTGTACTCTAGATCTGTTGACTCTGTCCAAATGCGTCAATGGGTATGGGTACAGAATAACCAAAATATGCCAGTGAACTCTGTTCACAGATCAAAATGTATGCTAATTTATCTCATGAACAGTCATTATACCATGGGACAAAACGGAGGCTGTCTGAATCTCTACCGTATGACATGGATCTTGGCTAGCCCTAGATGGACCAATGAAAAAGAAGTCAACCTCAGAGAAATGAGAGTCTCTAAACAGCACAGCACAAAACCTTTGAGACAATGCAGGTCATCATGACAGTGATAAATTTATCCAAGAGTTTATTACATTACTGTACAAAGTGGTATCAAATTATGGTTGCTGTGGCAGCCGTAACTCAACACTTCTTGACTTTTCTACAGATGGGCAATGCCATAATGTTATTCTAACTTAGTTTTTGTGTCTGAAATTTAATCTAGCCTGCTCTATGTGTAGGTGATAAATGAAAAAATGTTGCCAACTGTTTGGGTCCATTTTCATCATTGCAATTATTACTTAGACTATTCATCGCTGCATATTCACAGACCAATATATCTAATACTGCTATATACGGCCCATTTCAGAGAAAAACATTAAATTTGCAGCAGCTCAATAAATTATGAATTTATAGGCACTGCTTCACCCTTATCAGAGTTAATACAGCATCCAGGCCCTGTGCAACATTATTAGGCGCCCCAAGCAAACTTTCATTGTCCTCCCCCCTCCCCCTCCTTACAGACAGACACGCACAGACACAACAAATTAACGTTTAAGACAAAAGGCTCTCTCTCCCCCTCCCCCAAACTTCTGCATCTATACCAAGATTTATTATACTTGAAAAAAACAGAAGTTATCGCCTCCCTACATCAGAAGGAGCAGCACTCAGCACAGTTCAGGACCAGCAGCGGTGAGCAGCAAGGCTACTGCTGTTATGAAGTCTCTCTTTGCTCTACAGGAAGAAGTGAGGCCCCGAGAGATGAGCAGCAGAAGCATGACCAGAGCTCCTGCTGTAAACCCAGCTCTTGATAGCTTCTGTGCTTCTCCTTCCATGCCACCGATACCTCTCCTCTCCCTCCCCCAGGTTCTCAACTATGGGGAAGGAAGAACAAAAGAACAGGCCGCAGGGGCAGTGTGGAAGCACCATTCATGTGCTGACTACGGAGGGAGGAGTCAGCGCAGCACTAACAGCTCATTGGCTCCAATGGTTGCAGAGGGAGGGGAAGGAAGGCAGCATTCTCTCTTTTTACTGGCTTAATGGCCGATGGCTCTGTGGCTGGTGGGCCTATAAAAGAGCAGAAGGCGTTAGTGCCATACCTCCTCCCAATGGTTGCTGCTCTAGGTGACCTCCTAGTTTTCCTAATTGTAGCCCTGGCCCTGAGAAAAGCCCAGACACATTGAAAATGTTGCACATAAATTGATAAGTAAATGCGGTGGTGTAAGTTCTAATGAAGGGCCCCCAAGAAACGTTTTGCCAAGGGTACCTTCATTATTGAGAGTGGGGAGTGCAAGCCCCACCCCCTGCTAATTTACTTGAAAATATTTGCCGCGCTGTCTCTGCTCCTCTTCTCTGCCTTGAGGGTTTCAGGTCCAGTAGCTGTCACCTCCAGATGCCGGGCTGAAATCTTGTGATAACAGTCCCAAGTCTTGGAAAAAATACCCTAAAATCTATCCAACGTTTATAAAGATAACTAGAGTTGTAAGTGATCCTTTCTCATCTCCCCTTCCCCAGCCCCCCCAAAAAAATCAAATGACATCTGTTTTATATGAATACTGTCAGACGGCTGCTTGGGTGAGAATGTTCACAGTCTTGGCAAGTGCATATATCAATATGATTTGCAAGGGATTGTGGGAAGTCCAGTCCATTCACATCAACCACAGCCACTCACAATAATTAGTTGTGCTTGAGTGTAAAGCCAATAAGATATTTATTTATGGGGTTATTTCTCCCAACACAGATATGCTTGGTAGCACATAAAACAGGATACTTGCTTTCAGTGTTAAACTTGGAAAAACAAAATCAGGAAAACAACAGTTGAACTTGTCAGGCAATCAAATCAAAAGACTAAAGACCTGGTTGGTAACAAACTGGTCTTTTCTGTAGGCTTTAGCTAATATTCTCTTAGCAGTGCTTTAATCAACAACAAAACCCACAAAGTAGGGAAAAACTGTTCTTTTCAGGTTAACTTCTTATATCTTCACACATAGACTCAAAAGTGATTTCCTCAGAGCTCACAAGCAATTAGGTAAGGCTCAATTGCTAGCAGTTACCCAGCTGAAACCCCTTAGCTGGCTTGCTTTCTACTGCGTGGCTCAAATCCTACTTCAGGAGCTTTTCTGAGTAGATTAAAGAACAAGTTTGTATTTCTTTGTGATGGTTGTTGTACTTTGTAACAGAAAATTACCAAAGGAGTTTAGACAGAGAGCAATCCATATATTCACAGCCTGTATCTAAGACCGCTCCCCCTTCTTCAACAATCATGGGTTCAATATCATGGATTGGCACAGAGGAATTTCTCAATGTAGCACTCTCAGGAGAATACTTGTTTCCCTGCTGTCTTTCAAGGTTATAGCTAGGGCATAGATCAGTGTTCATACCTGAGCTTCCATTGCTGTTAGAGTTCCTCTCTAAATAGCCTGGCCAGTATGTAGTCCAGTTCTTATGTCCAGCCTTCCAATCCAGATCCCTGGACACTGGATCTCTCTTCACATACCTTCTGGCACGGGTCCTAGGGTCCTTTCCAAGTGCAGCCGTCTCCCTCACAGGCACCCTCTGGAGATTCCTAGCTCTGCAGCACCACTCCTCTGGTTTTCCCCAGTCCAGTGGTGTATGCTGGCCTTTTGAATGTCTCCCAGTATACGTACTGCTCTGGACTCCTTTAGACCTCCCAAATGCTTTTCTCTTCTTTCTTCCAAAGGGTTTCTTGCCCTCTCTGTCCGTCCGCTCTGGCTTCTGCTTCTGATGATCCTCCAGATGATGAAGCTGTCCAAGATGAGGATATCCAAGCTGATCCTGAGGATGAGGATAATTCTCTGTAGAATAAACTCTACCTTTATTCTGCTTTGATGAGTGCTCCACCCTAGCACAGCGCAGCTCTGCTGAATCAGGCCCTGCCCTTCGAGATGAGTGCTTGGGGATTACCTCATAGCCCTCCTGATTGAACACACGTTTCCCCACTTCAGCTCCTCTAATGGCTGTTGGAAACCTGGTGCATTCTGGGACTGGTAGTCTTTTATAGAAAAATTATGTTTTCTTATTTCTACCAGAACTGACAGGTTGCTTGTTCAGAGTCACTTCACCTTTACTATAGCTCCTTCCTGAGCTATGATAAGCTTCCTTATCACATACCCCCCTGCTTAAGTTATTACGGACTGGTTTAACTGGTGAAACCTCTTTCCTACAGTCCGTAATACCTACGAGAGTGTTATCTTTTTGAAGCTCACTTACTTCCTGACTGGCTTCAGGGTCATTATTATTTACAGGCCTCTCCTTCCAAGACTTAAGTACATTAATATGGTAGGTCTGCCTACGCCCTCTTGCATTTTCTACCATATAAGATACTGGGCTCACTTGTTTAACAACCTTCCATGGCCCTTTCCACTGTACTTCAAATTTTGGGGCTGTACCTGCTACTTGAACCAAAACCTTTTCACCAATGCTTAATTGGCGGCTTTTGGCCTTCCTATCATACTACCCTTTCTGGCGCACTTGGCTGTCCTGCAGGTTCCTCTCAGCAACCTGCGAGGTCCTTTTCAAACGTGCTCTCAAGTCACGTAGAAACTGTGGCACTTCCTGACTTCCTGGTTCAGGATCAATCCATTGTTCCCTCAAAATGTCTAACAAACCCCGTGGTGCCCTACCATACATCAATTCATATGGAGTTACACTTAGGGATACCTGAATTCTTTCCCTGCAGGCATATAAGGCAAAGGGCAATAACATATCCCATTCTTTTACCTCTCCTGCTAAACCCCTTCTCAACATTTGTTTGAGAGTTTGGTTGAATCTCTCCACCAAACCGTTTGATTGTGGATGGTAGGCTGAGGTTTTCACGTGATGAATGCCAAAGGCATCCCAGACCTGGGCCAAATATTTGGATACAAAATTGGACCCTCGGTCAGTCAACACCTCTCTTGGGAATCCCACTTCACAAAACAATTTTACTAGCTCTAAAGCTATTGTTTTTGCAGAAACATTCCTCAATGGTATGTGCCAGGGAAACCTTGTTGCCTGATCTACCATAACTAGGATGTATTGGAAACCTCGGGGCGTTTTGACTAATGGGCCTACAATATCCATGGCAATGTGACCAATTGGGTCTGTGATAATTGGCATGGGGATCAATGGCACCACCGGTGGGTGAGCCGCTGTAACTCGCTGACACGCTGGACATGCAGCACAAAACTGGGCAGTTTCTTTGAAAATACCTGGCCAGTAAAAACGCATAAGTATTTGATCCAGCGTTCCTTGCATCCCTTTATGACCTCCAACTGGATGATCATGTGCTAAACTAAGTACTAGCCCTTTGAAAGTTGTGGGTACCACCAATTGTTTACGTATGGTCCCATTTCTGGGGTCCTGACTCTCTCTATATAATATTTCATTATCTAGTCTGAATCTGGGTAACTCCTCCCTGACCTCATGAGCATACTTAAAAGCTCGGGTGAGAGCTTGATCAGCTCGCTGCTCTTGTGGAAAGTTAGGAAACTTTGCCACTAACTCAGCTGGCACCCAGGGTAAACTTTGACCAGCTAACATCTCAGCCCTTCCCTGTGCTCTGCAAAGTCTCTCACGCCGCTTTTGTGCTTTCAACTTTCTTACTTTACCAGATGATGGGGTTATTAAATCATCATGAGAGGGTAAGTCTCCTAATAACTCTGCCTGCTCCCCCTCCTCCTTTTGGCTCTCTACCTTAGCCTGCGAGCGGGTGGATACAAGGCCCCTCTTATTACCTACATTTTGGCCTTCTGGAAGCTTATCCATCTTTTTAGCTAGGGACTGAGGACTTCCAAAGAAAGGCCTGGGAGCCATTTCCATTATTCCTTCTCCCTCCTTCTTTCCTAGCCCTTCCACTAGACCCTGCTTAAATCTTGGCCAGTCCTTTCCAAGAACCAAATCAAAGGGTAGCCTAGGCACCACTGCTAACAGGACTTCCTCTTGTTCCCCCAGGCACTTAACCTTTAGCCTATAGGTGGGATATGATGTTGCAGCACCATGAATGCATCTGATGTGAACTTGGCTTTCAGGGGTTCTAGGCACAAATCCTTCTTGGGCCTCTATTCTCTTCCAAAGCCTTTTTGACATCATACTCTGGTCTGCCCCAGAGTCTAACAAAGCATTTGTGGTAATTCCTTGCACATCAACCATCAAAAGAAATCCTTCTTTGGGCTGTTTTAAATCCACACCCACTAAGCTAGTGTGTGTCTGACATCACTTTTCTAAATGTCCCCATTTTCCACACTTGAAACATTTCTTTCTACTCCACTGTGTCATCTGGTTTGATACAGTACATTCATTTTCAGAAACATTTTTAATTATTTTCTTTTCTGATACAGCACATCTTGCCTCAGCACCAATCTTCAGAGGGCCACCCATTCTATGGCAAGCCTGCGTGGCTTCCAAGAATCTCTCGGCTAGCATGGTTGCCTCTCCAAGATTTTGGCAATTTTGCTGTATAAGGAAGGTGTGCAAATCTTTAGTGACCGCAGACATAAATTGTTCAAGCATTATAATGTCTAATAACATTTCTACCGTCTTTTGCTCAGGCTCCAACCATTTTACAGCTAAACCTCTGATTCTCTGACTCAGAGCCCTGGGTGTTTCACCCACTCTCAATGTAGTAGCTCTAAACATTCGCCTATACTCTGAAATAGACAACCCTAGGCGATCTCTAATAGCAGCCTTTACATCCTTGTAATTCAAAGTCTGGGCTGCTGGCATTGCTCTATAAGCTGCAAGCGCCTCTCCAGTTAATGAGGCTGCCAGCCTTACTGCCCACTGGGTCTCTGGCCATGCTAATGCTTGTGCCACTCTTTCAAAAGACTCTAGAAAATCATCAACATTATCATCTGGAGTTAGCTTCCCAAAACTAAATGTCCCAATCCCTTGATTGAGTCCCACACTGTCCACATGTGGTGTACCAGTATTTACTGCTGGTCTTGCATCTGTTCCACTTTGGTTCTGCAGCTGAACTAGGGCTTGCACCAGATCAAGCACTGGCCTCTGCTGTTCCATTGAGGCCTTCATAGCAGTGTCCTGAGCCTGCTGTGCTAGCTCCTGTTGCCTGCTAAACTGGGCTGCCATCCAATCAGCTAGTTCCCTTGGATCCATCTTGATCCCTGCAAGAAACAAAAAAAAAAACCCCAAAGTGCACCACCTTCCAAACAGGTGTGTTTTTTTTTCTACTTTTTTTTTTTTCAATTACCCCTGTGCCTTACTCCCATCCACCATAGACATGCCCAGGTACTTATTACCTTGTGTCAGTGATGAATCCAGCTCTGCACAGGGTCTTTTCCTCCTGGGACAGCTTCCTGGAACCACCACTTCTCCTCCAAAGTGCAGTTGAGGGAAAATCTTTTTTTCCAGCTTTAAACTTGAACTTTAGTTGTAATCCTCAGCAAGTAAATCCCCTTTGTGCAAAAGCAATCCAAAAAACTACGCCATTTGTCAGACGGCTGCCTGGGTGAGAATGTTCACAGTCTTGGCAAGTGCATATATCAATATGATTTGCAAGGGATTGTGGGAAGTGCAGTCCATTCACACCAACCACAGCCACTCACAATAATTAGTTGTGCTTGAGTGTAAAGCCAATAAGATATTTATTTATGGGGTTATTTCTCCCAACACAGATATGCTTGGTAGCACATAAAACAGGATACTTGCTTTCAGTGTTAAACTTGGAAAAACAAAATCAGGAAAACAACAGTTGAACTTGTCAGGCAATCAAATCAAAAGACTAAAGACCTGGTTGGTAACAAACTGGTCTTTTCTGTAGGCTTTAGCTAATATTCTCTTAGCAGTGCTTTAATCAACAACAAAACCCACAAAGTAGGGAAAAACTGTTCTTTTCAGGTTAACTTCTTATATCTTCACACATAGATTCAGAAGTGATTTCCTCAGAGCTCACAAGCAATTAGGTAAGGCTCAATTGCTAGCAGTTACCCAGCTGAAACCCCTTAGCTGGCTTGCTTTCTACTGCGTGGCTCAAGTCCTACTTCAGGAGCTTTTCTGAGTAGATTAAAGAACAAGTTTGTATTTCTTTGTGATGGTTGTTGTACTTTGTAACATAAAATTACCAAAGGAGTTTAGACAGAGAGCAATCCATATATTCACAGCCTGTATCTAAGACCGCTCCCCCTTCTTCAACAATCATGGGTTCAATATCATGGATTGGCACAGAGGAATTTCTCAATGTAGCACTCTCAGGAGAATACTTGTTTCCCTGCTGTCTTTCAAGGTTATATCTAGGGCATAGATCAGTGTTCATACCTGAGCTTCCATTGCTGTTAGAGTTCCTCTCTAAATAGCCTGGCCAGTATGTAGTCCAGTTCTTATGTCCAGCCTTCCAATCCAGATCCCTGGACACTGGATCTCTCTTCACATACCTTCTGGCACGGGTCCTAGGGTCCTTTCCAAGTGCAGCCGTCTCCCTCACAGGTACCCTCTGGAGATTCCTAGCTCTGCAGCACCACTCCTCTGGTTTTCCCCAGTCCAATGGTGTATGCTGGCCTTTTGAATGTCTCCCAGTATACGTACTGCTCTGGACTCCTTTAGACCTCCCAAATGCTTTTCTCTTCTTTCTTCCAAAGGGTTTCTTGCCCTCTCTGTCCGTCCGCTCTGGCTTCTGCTTCTGATGATCCTCCAGATGATGAAGCTGTCCAAGATGAGGATATCCAAGCTGATCCTGAGGATGAGGATAATTCTCTGTAGAATAAACTCTACCTTTATTCTGCTTTGATGAGTGCTCCACCCTAGCACAGCGCAGCTGTGCTGAATCAGGCCCTGCCCTTCGAGATGAGTGCTTGGGGATTACCTCATAGCCCTCCTGATTGAACACACGTTTCCCCACTTCAGCTCCTCTAATGGCTGTTGGAAACCTGGTGCATTCTGGGACTGGTAGTCTTTTATAGAAAAATTATGTTTTCTTATTTCTACCAGAACTGACAGGTTGCTTGTTCAGAGTCACTTCGCCTTTACTATAGCTCCTTCCTGAGCTATGATAAGCTTCCTTATCACAATACTTAAACCTTAGTTTGAATATAAGAATTTGTCTACAGCCTTTGGTAAAATCCTCTTAACACTTCATTCCTGTACGCTATATTTAGGATTGGCCCTTCTTATCAACAATGAAGCATACACAAGTAGAGCCTATTATTCCAGCTGTCACTCCTTCAATGGTATTTTCATGTAGTACAATCTCTGTACAGGATCAAGATACATTAAGGGCAATGTTTACTAAAGGGTGTTAGCTGCTATCACAGCATAAGCACAGAAATATCACGTGGAAATAGCAGCTAACACAGGAAAAATGCAGACATCGCATCGACTTTTCCGTGTCAACTACAGATCGGTAGCTGCGTGCCTGGGCGGGGTGTGGACAGAGAGTTGGAATGCCAGTAACATGCGATTATTACGAGCGTTGACAACAAGCGGTAACCACACTTGTGCAGACATCACGGGTGCAGCTAATGCCACCACAATGGATAACATTCGTGGCCGCCATGGTGTTGCTGCCCTGCGAACTCTGCTTTTTCTCCGTGGTATCTGCAAAGTAAAGCTGGGAATGCTCCCTGCACATACCGAACTGACTTTTACGACTAACGCTGGCTTTTGCAGCTATTGCCTGGTATTAGCTGCAAAAACCTAGCGCGGTTTTGTAAACATGCCCTTAAATGAAAACTTATTTATTCCAGAAAACTTTCTTCATTGTAATCACTTCACTTGCAAGTTCCAGTAGTATGGAGTTTACCTTTTTTAAAGGGGATGCATGAGAAATTGCGGGCCCCGATATTCAGCGGCACGGATAGCGCGTCTAAAGCACACAGCCATCGCCGCTGAACCTTAATCCCAGATATTCAATACTGGAGCCATATCCTTCTGTAAACTATGTAAATGTCTTTGAATATCAGGCCCTGTGTTTTCCCTCAAAATGGCTTAGGGTAGCCCTACAATAGAATTGAACGCTCCCAAATGTGTCTATTCTTTGTAAAAGACTCCAGTGCGGGCTTGGCACCCGTACTGTAATATCAGGGTTTTTATGGTACATCCCAATTAAAAAGGTATCACAACGAAGATTCCGGTTGTCTTCTGGATCAGAAGAGCATTCTGCAACCCAAACTGGAGACTGCTATCGACAGGTGAAAGGGTCTGCGTTTGAAGACAAGACTTCGAACAAACTTTTCAGGTCAATATGTTATATATATGAACCACGTTTCATGCAAGTGAAAAATGCAGTGTAAACATTAAAGCAGGGCCAATCTCAGAATAGGTTCAAAGCGTTCACACGCTAAGCAAACCGTAAGTCTTACACCACCCATTGGCTGTCAGAATCTATTGTTTAGCTTTCAATGCCCTGCTCTTTGCCGCCTGCCCCTCCCCCCTCTCCCCACCAGACGTTGCTGCCCTAGGTAACCATCTAGTTTGCCTAGTGGCTGGGCGAGCCCTACATTAGTACATTACTGTCTCATTCTGTACCTGTGGAAAATACCTTTATTGAATGAAGCAGATTGCATTCTGATGGGAGAAGTTGAGTTCCTCAAGTGATCAGCAGAGGGAGCTTTTGGAACAAAAATTATACATATTCCAAATTTGTCCACGTTTATTTTATTATTTATTATTTTTTCTTTAGATTTCTTGAGTGAAGCAATAGGATCCCTATGTTAGTGCATTTAAATAGACTGAAATATAGAGATTAGCAAATAAGTGAATTGGACTAACCTATTACATTTCTGAGACGTTTTGGAATAGAATTGGGCGATTGGCAAGACTCCTTGACACTTGCTGTTCTTCGCAATGTGTTATTTTGTTTCTTCATAGGTTTATTCTTACCATTGTCTTCTGGCTTGTTGCACTGGACACAGACACAAGATAATATATTCCAAAGAAGAGCAAGGCCACACCCACATTGGGTTCACGACTGTCATGGTATCCGCAAAACTGACCCATTTGGAGAAACTGCCCCAGGAGAACATTTCTGGGACAAGACCCTGCATCAGTGACCTTGTGATCAGAATACTGAAAAAGAGCATAAGGAGTGTGAAATTAAAATGATCAGACAGTCCAAAACAGGCACGAAAAAGGACTTAATAGGGACATGGTTTGCTCACCCATTACTAGATAATCCTTCTGTCTTCTTCTCAGTCCTCTCAGCGCTCTGCTAACAGATCACACCCCTCCCTCGTTATAATGTAATCAGTAGATCACGTGGATTTTGTGACCCTACCTTTGCCTTGACCTTCTCATTCTCTTTTCAACCGATTAAGGAAATATAAAACTCCCAAAAGCTAGTCAAAAGTGGGCTACTTTCACAGCCTGCATACTCGCAAAGGACAGGTTCTTATGTCATATATAGTTTGCAACTAATTTTCAAAGGGAAACTACATGGGTATTTCCCCTTTAAAAATTAGTCAGTGTAAAGGGGGTGATTGGATAACTGGGTGCCTATGTAAGAAGTTCAGAAAGGCAACTTAGTCACCTGTGCTTGATAAAATAGACTCCCAGAACCAGCCCTAGTAGCTCACAAATGCCAACACGCACATTCATACCTGCTCCAAAGATGGTGTACTGTACATGTATGTACATATTCTACACGTGTACCTCTGTTTTATAAAATGCAGGACTTTTAATAGCAAATAGGAATTCCTTCTGTCTATTCAAATGGTGAATCTCTAAACTGTAACAACCATAAACTAAGTATATTCCAACTCCACTTCTGCTCTTCCTAAACCATGACCCTGGGAATGTTTCTTGCAGAGGTCTGCCTCACACAGTATTACCGTCCTTGCTGCTCACTTCTCAGAAGCAGCGCACGCACGGGCTATTCACGTGAAATGTAAAGGTCTCGGCACTGCCTCTAGGCATAGCCCCTTGTGGGTTTCAGGAGGATGAAATGAAAGAACATATTTTTGAGGCATGCATGCAGTCTCATGAGCTTTATGCATGGGAAAAGTTTCATAAAAATTACCCTCTTAGGGAGGTAACATTATAAAGTCAATCTCGCACTATAATTTATATGTGTACTTGAAAAATATAGGCAGGGACATTTGCAGCAGTTCTAGGCCTTGTGCAAAAAGTCTAGGAGTGCGCAGGCCACTTGTGCTAGTATTCGGTAATGATAACTAGGTGCTTGCTTGTCTTTAGAAAACAGGCTTAACATAGGCACCTTAAAATGCACATTAACTAGGCACCCCTTTATAAAATTGCCCTCTACACCCTAAACTCTTATTTATTTTGTAGTATTTAAATCCTGCCTTTCCAGGGGTAGCTCAAGACAAGTTACAATCAGGTACAGGAGTTATTTTCCTGTCCCCAGAGGACTACCATCTAAGTTTGTACCTGAGGCAACGGAGGGTTAAGTGACTTTCCCCCATGGCTACAAGGAATGCCGGTGGGATCGGAATCCTGGCCACTTTGGTCACAGGCACGTATAGCCACTAGGCTACAACTCTATCCAACAAAATATAAATCTGGAAGAGAAAGGGTCCCAGAAGAAAGATAATTCTTAACAATGTGGATTTGGGGGAAAAGATTCTGCTAGTTAGGTTGGACACAGCTTGCCTTTCCACGCCCCTTGCATATTGCGGAATCAGCCAGCCTCACTTCTGATTTATGGATTACTTCATAACACAAAACAGTGATCGAATTCAAGCACAAACACAGATATAAAGAAGAGTAGCAAGGGTGGAGGAGTAGTTTAGTGGTTAGAGCAACAGCCTTGTGACTGAGAGACCAGAGTTCAATTCCCAATGGCCTTGAGCAAGTTACTTTACCCTCCATTGCCTGGTAATCTACTTCCAGTCACATCTTGCCAAGAAACCTCAGGGGCTACTGGGTCGCCAGGAGTCAGCATTGACTCAACAGCACACATTCCATTTGCAGTAATACTAAGGGATAGAGATAACAGGAAATCAAGTAGGGTTGATGGTGACACAGTAGGCTAGGGACCAAAGAGCAGATAGTGTGGGACACAAGCTCCTATCTGCCTACAACTATTGCATCATATTACAATGAATTTCTCTTTTTCATTTTTGCTATGCTGCACTATGAGCCAGGATATATAGCATATGAAAGTAATCATAATTCACCTGCACCGATCAATACCCTACCTCCGGAGACCCAACATGAAGGGGAACAGCTCAGCAATGCCAAGAAATATTCTTTCACTAGCTGTAAGAAGTCACCAGGCAGGGAGCACTAATTTTGTTAGCACTCTGGAAATAATGCAGAATCTAACCAAATGAGTTTGCAGTCCACTCTCATGTGCTTACAACCAACGTGTGAGAGCTGGACCTTGAAGTGTGGTGCCTTAAACAGCAAAAATAAATTAGAACTGCACAACATTTCAAATGCAGTGCTCAGCTCATCAACCGATGCAGTCAGGGGCTATAAACCATTTTTCAAAAGCCATATGTGGATCCCCTTCCAGAATCCAGAAAACAGTAATCATGAGAAATTATCCAGTCTGAGGTATTGTGTCCAATTCTGAAGACTATGTCCAAAAGGATGTAAACAGAATGGAGTTGCACCATAGAAGGGTCTGTGCCAAAACCTCTATTAGATGAGAATTAAAATCCAGATATGCATACTTACAAGAGGGAAGAGAGAAAGGCTCAAATACCTCAAAAAGTACAAATAAAATACAAGAAGACAACTTTTTCCCAGCGCGTAGGATGTACTAGAAAAGAGCTTATGATAGAAAGCTGCAAGGTGGAAGCCTCTGCAGTAACACTACTAAATGCTACTGTGCATCACGGCGAGGCAATAAATGCATGGAAACAGCCTTCTGGAGGCAATAACTGCAGTAGAATTTAAGAAAGGATGCATGAAGAAGATGGCACCCAGCCAGAAAGAAGTAAGAGTAAGCCTGATATTTACTGGGATTAGTGCCAAGCAATAGGAAGTAGGCTTGGCACATTATATGGGCCCCATGGCCCTTACCTGTTGTCATAGTCTAAGGGCCCGATTTTCAAAAGGGATGATATTTAACCACCACAGCAGTCATCAACCTCTGTGATTCCATATTTCTTCCAAACTTGAAAACTGCGTCCCCTTCCCCCCAAACTGGTCACCTACACTCTCCAGTCTCACTCTTCCTCTGGCTGGCTTGCACCATGACAGAAATAGATTAGGCCCAGATTTCCTCATGCCTACCTCTTAGAAGGGCAGAGTTAGCGCCCGGAATGTGTACTGTGCACATGTTCCCTTGCCTTGAGACTGCAGGATTAGGATGTGTGGGGTGCAGCTAGATCCTGCTTCAGGACTACAAGACCAGGGGAAGGGGATGGAGTGAGAAAGATAGGAGGAGAGGAGGTGAGAGGGAGCATTAAGAGGAGAAAGGAAGAAAGAAACTAAGGGGGCATGAAAGTGGAAGGAGAGGAGAGGAGGTAAAAGGAGACGGACTGAGCAATAAAGAGCAAAGCGATAAAAAGGGATCTTGGAGGGGGAGATGATTGGAAGACAAATTTGCTCCCCACACGCACACACATACACCTCCCACCCTCCCAGGGGGTAAGATACTGGGGAAAGGGAAGAAAAGGAGGTGCAGGGACACAGAGAGAGAGTGAGACAGGCTGGACCAGTCTAAATGTGTATCTATCAGATGATACGTTCCTGTGTGCAACAGTAACCAGAAGGTCAATGATTCACACTCATGTCAGATGAATGTGTATGTCTTTGTGTATCATAGACATCTCTTCCTGACTCCCTCCATTTCCACAACAGACCACCTAGGGCTGCGAGTGCACCTCATGAGTGAGCTGCTGGTAAATCACTTCCCTTCTCTGTGGATCATGTGTACTAACAGAAAGTACTAGAAATATATTTCTATTTTGCATTAAATTTGCACTTTTCCCTTTTCAAATTGCTTTGGTCAATTATAAAGTCAAAAGACATTCTTGCTCACGTTACAGGCTCTTCCAGATGCGTCATCTCTTGCTATAGATGTTGGTAGTGATAATTGAAACAGCATGAGCAATAATGAACCCATTAAAAGAGAACACAAGCCTTCAACACAATTCCACGATAGAAGAAATTTCCCTAGGCACCTCTTGTTTGGATCTAAGAAATGAACAGTCTGGCTTGTAGTCAAAGTCCTTCTATGTAAAGCCTATGGTCGTCACAATACTGAATTTGGCTGCCATCTCCAACAGAAACAATGCAAGGCTTAAAAATCTCTTCAGCACGAGACTACAAAGGGGTTTTGGGCACTGACCATTAATCACTATTCAATTTTTGATGGTCATCCAGAAGACTATGACGCCACAGGAGACTGCGAAGAGACAAAACTAGATAAACTTTAGATTTCTCAGAAGAGTTTCAATCTCATGCTCTCCGGCCCATGGCATAAATTTGGCGCAATTGGCCCCAGCAGTAAAGGGGGGGTCCCCCAAGAAAGAAGGGGGCCTACTTGCAGCTGCTCCTATATCTTCCAAAGTAAACTTCTCCCGCTCTGGGGGCCCTTTAAAATTATTGCTTGGGGGCCAATAGCTTGAATTTCTGCCACTGATGGCCAGTGATAACAGGTGGTGCAAATGGCTCTATGCTAATGGGGGTAACTTTCAAAATGTCAAAATGTCCACGGAGAGAGAGTGTTTCTCTTTCAAATTAGTTTCTGGGTACAATGGACCACAGACTTTTTTCTTGCTGTTTTGAATGGGCAGATTTTTCTTGGAAAATAGCGAGCATAGATTACAAAATCCCCTCCACATGCACCTTTTCCCAACCCATGCCCTAAGAAGGGCACAGGGACCGAGGACCATGGTTAAATATACATGCAATGGAACCTCACAGTTACTTTTAGACAGAGTGAAGTAGGGTAGCTTTCAGACAACCACTTTCCCCAGATAAGTCTGTTTACTTGGGTAAATGCTGTTGAAATTGTTCTCCTAGGACAAGCAGGATGAGTCAGCCACAATTGGTGACGTCATCCGACGGCGCCGAGACGGAAGTACTCTCCATAGCTCAGAAAGGCTTTCGCCCTTCTGAGCATGGGCCAACTGGCCCCACCCCCCAGCCCGCCCCTAGCTAGCCAGTTTTACTTCTTCCGCCTTGCCAGCAAGACGGACTTTGATACTCTCCACCAAAATCCAATTTTATCATCTACAATGTATGTATTATCCTTTTAATATTTTCTTCTTCTTGTTCTTTAGATACCTGTCTCTCTAGACCAGCCGTGAGCATGTGGTTCATGCTCAAGCAGTCAGCAGCAGGGAAAGGCTTCCTGGACAATGGGCTTGAGAGGAAGCCCAGCCAGCGCGGCAGCCGTTGAGAGGAAGCCCAGCCAGCACGGCAGCCCAGGACGTGCCTAGCAGGCCTCCGTCCACGGCTAGCCTTTTAACGTACCTCCGTTCTCCAGATCTGCAGCGGGGCTCCCACTCCTTTCGGCTAAACACTGCAGCTGCGCTGCCGTTGTGATTGCCTCCGGGATTCCCCCCGGCTATTTTCAGACAACCACTTTCCCCAGATAAGTCTGTTTACTTGGGTAAATGCTGTTGAAATTGTTCTCCAACACAGAACTGAGCTTACCCAGGCTAAATTTTGTTAAGTAGTGTAAACCAGGGGCTCCCAAGGGAGTTACCGTACTTTACCTTGATGTATTTATTTATTTGAAACGATTTCTATACTGCAATTTCCGAGGATCAAATGCGGTTTACAATAAACAACATTTATGAAGAGTGCATGAACAATTGCAGTCTTCAAGTACATGGAACAGGAGAACTATGTACAGCTTACATGTACAGCTTACATGGCTCCCTATAAACAGTCGAATTAAATATAAAATCATCCTAACAACCTATAAACTCATAAACGACATAACCCCCTCACACTTATCCACATTACTGCAATCTCCAACTTCGACAAGGACCCTCAGACAAAACGCGGCCCACTCGCTCATCATACCTAAAACCATCCGCAAAACTAAGAACACCACTAGCTCCAGAGCATTCTCATTCACTGCCCCTACACTCTGGAACGACCTCCCTATTGAACTTCGCACCATAAGAGACCTCTTCCAATTCAGAAAAGAATTAAAGACCTACCTGTTCACTGAACACTTCGAAGTCCCCTACTACCCCAAAGCTAGCTCCACAACAAACCTGGTCACACATGCACAAACTCCCTTAACCCAAACAATATAAACACTAGCCTACCCCCCCCCTCTCACACGCCTCAAAGACAACAAAAAAAGGAACTAAATTCCAACACCTACACCAATATCTGCCCCACACAACACACACACCACACACTGTAAATATACATTTGTAAAAAGTTTGATGTGTTTGCTTTAATACCTACAAAGTTCTTGCTTTAATACTTAAAAGATGTCTCTGCTTATTGTTTTTCTTTAATATATTTACTGTTCAATGTAAATAGTTGATTTCTATTGTTCTATGTACAATGTTCAATGTAAATAGTTGATTTCTATTGTTCTATGTAAAATGTATACAAACTGTGTACAAGACTGTTAACCTGTTATATGTAAACCGCCCTTGATCTCTGGAAGGGGCGGTATAAAAGAAATAGTTAAATAAATAAATAAATAAATAAATAAACATGTGTTGCATGCTTAACAGTGACAGCAACATAAACATAAAACAATTACAATATAACTATTTACAATTCATCTGTGGATAGGAATGTATTAGATTAGAGTTGGGAGCAGGTGTGGGAGGGGGATGTTGTTGGAGTATCGTGTTGGTCACGATTGTCGAAGTGTAGGGTAAATAGGTGTGTTTTGAGTTTTTTTCTGAAGGTTATTAAGTCAGTTTGTTCTCTGAGATAGCTAGGGAGGGTATTCCAAAGATGGGGGGCAATATGGGAAAAGGCTTTGTTGCTAGTTAGATGTCTAGATTTCCTAAAGTCGTATGGCATCAAAAGTTTGTTTTTGTTTCCCTTGCGCTGGTTACGATGGTTATTTTCTTTGGTAATAAGTATTAAAAGATAGGATGGGGAAATCTGGTTTAATAATTTGAAGGTAGTAACAAGGATTTTGTATATAATACGACTTTGTATAGGTTGCCAGTGGAGTGCCTTGAGGGTTGGTGTGATGTGTTTGGTTGGGTTGGAATTTATGACAATTCTAGCTGCGACATTTTGAGCTAGTTGAAGGCGTTTTAGATCTTGTTTTGTACAGCCATGTAGGATAGAATTAGCGAAGTCTAGGTGTGGTGTGATCATGGCCTGTATTACTGATCGGAGATCGTGGGGGTGAAGAAAGGGACGGAGTTGTTTTAGTAGTTTGAGTTTGTAGTATATCTTTTTGGTGGTTTGTTTTATGTGGGATGTGAAATTAAGGGATCTATCAATTATCACCCCTAAATATTTAATTTCATTTTTGACAGGGATGTTAAAATCTTTGATTTTAACCGTAGAGGGGAGAGATAGGTTCTGGTTTCTTGTAACAAACATGGCATCCGTTTTTGAGAAATTGATGTAAGAGTTGTGATTCTCTAGCCATTTTATGGCTTCCGATAGACAGTCAGCAAGTAGCTGGGTTGGTGGATTTGAGCTATCCCATGGTAGATATAGCATTAGGTCATCCGCGTAAATGTGATAATTTACACGAAATCTTTTGAAGATGGAGCATATGGGTTGAATGTAAATGTTAAAAAGAAGAGCAGAAAGAGCAGAGCCTTGAGGAAGGCCTTGTTCTTGTTGATAGTGTAATGGGGAAAAGATATCCTGTGATAGAAAAACAGAGGAACCTATGAGCAATAGGGCTGTTTCTAGCAGGAAGGAAGATATCAGGACACCCAGTTGCCAAGAGCAACACAAACATTCCCGGCCACGAGGGAAAGAACCCCGCACAGCTGATAAGCAATCCCCAGCTCATAGCTCTAATAGCTTTCACCTGGGAGGGGGAAGGGCTGGATTAGAGCCTCAGCAAACGTATAAGGGACGTTCACTAGAGTTAGTGAGCAGCAGTGGCAGTAGGAGGAGCAGGAGCTTTGGCTTCGGTAGCTCCAGAGAAAGCAGCTCAGAGAATTCAGAGAAGCCAGCAACAGGAAGCAGGAAAGACGTGGTGAATCAGAACCAGCTGGAGTCTGTGTGCAAGCGGAGGTCTGAATCTGGAAAGCAACGTCTGCCCTGGGCTGGTAGGAAAACTTACGTGTCTGACTCTGATTCTGAATGGGAAAGAGAAAGGCAGCTAACAGCTGATAGAGTTAATTGGAGGAGAAAGGCACAGAAACCTTTTAACCAAACCTCAAAACCTATTCCTTATGGTGAAGGCATTCACAAGGAGAAAGTACCAGTCAGGATAACTGGAAAGTATTTGCAAGCTTCAAGAAAGGGAGAATATACGGTGCCAGACATTTGTATGTTGGAAGAGGGTGCTGAGCAGCCTGAACATAGAGAAAAGCCTCTAAGGTTTAAACCCCTTCTAAAAGGAGCAGTGCACAGACTTTCTCTTGCCTCAAACCCTGAAAGTAGGCCAATTAGCCAATGTAAAGCTGTATACAAGACTTTCTCACATAGGAGTTATAAGGGACATAACTCTCATTATAATTATATGCCAAGATATGGTGATACAGACCCTTACCTGCTACAGGAGATAGTAGGGAGGTCACGGGAGCTGGCAGAGGAGAATAATCTGCCAACACTCTATAGGCAGCAGCAGAGTCGTATAGATGATAGTCAGATTGAATCAATGATAATTGATCCACCAGAAACAGAAATATCTGACAATCAGATGGACTGTTCATTGGCTGTATTAAGTGATGTGGTTTCACTGTGCTGAAGAGATACAGTTGTGGAAATAATTTAACTGCCTGTTTAAAAGTACAAGACTTTACTTTATCCTATCCTTTTTGCCAGAGTGTATGGCTTATGTTTCTTTATTACCTGTGTTTGGAATCCGTCCCCGGGAGGGGAAATAAAACCCTGTCTTGACCTTAACCATTTGTGCCTCAACTACCTTATTGCAAAGGAGCCCAACTACAACCTTTCAATAAAAGGTCCCCCTGCAGCCCAACCAATACGCTAACGCTACAGGCGGCCCAGGGTGTGACAATAGGTGTCTGAGGATTGGTGGTCTATTCTGACTGTGTTCTATTGGTTAAGTAAGAAGTAAACCATTTTAATACGATATCTTTGATCCCTATTTGCTTGAGTCTGTTTAGCATCCTATGATGGTTAACACTATCGAAAGCTGCTGTGATGTCAAGAAATATGAGCAGAAATGCATGTTTTGTATTATCTATGCATCTTGCAAGGGTGTCAATTAGGACAGCAAGGAGTGTTTCCACCCCATGGAATGGACGGAAGCCATATTGCTGTTCATCCAATTGAGCGGAGGTGTCTATATGCTCTTGTAATTGTATTTGGACAGTTTTCTCCAATAATTTTGATAATAGGGGGAGGCTTGAGATGGGCCTGTATGAAGTAGGGGCTTTTATATCGGATGTTTTGTTTTCTAGGATTGGTCGAATTTGAGCGTGTTTCAGTGTATTTGGTATGTGTCCATTTGTAAGTGAGAGATTGATGATAGGGATGATGAATGAGGCTAGTTCGGTAAAGGAGGCTTTTATCCAGCCTACTGGGCATGTGTCTTGGTGTGATGTAGTGATGTTTAATTTGGAAATGATGTTCTTGAATACTTCTTTGGTTGGGTGGTAAAAGGTGGACCAGGGCGTTATGTGGGGAGGATACTCAGTGGTGTCATCACTAACAGGGAGTGTTTTTTGTTTGAGCTTGTCACTATAGTGGCAAACTAGAGTCTGGGGTGTTATTTTAAAATCATTTGTTATTTTTTTTTGTTTGTATTATTTTTTGTTAAGGATTGCACTATTCCAGAAAGTTCTCTTAGGCGGTTCAGTGATTTATTTAACATGTTGGAGTAGTAATGCTTTCTCTGTATCTTTTGAGGTTATTCAAGTATATTGATTGGTGGTCTTTGGATTTTGACTTTCTCCATTTGCGCTCGGCTTTACACGGGTCTGATCTTATTTGTTTAACTTCTGGTTGGAACCAAGGTTCATTCTGTCGTGTTTGTTTTGTTGAGTGTGTTGGGAAGTGGTGCTTTGATATAACAGCATTTGAGATTGTGGAGTTCCAATTTAAAATTGCGTTGTCAAGGTTTGAAGGGTTTTGAATTTGATTCTGGGTTATTTGGTTCAGGAACTCATTTTTATTTTAATTTTTTAAATCTGTTAAAAGTGTTTCAGGGATGGAGGTCTGGAGCATGTAATGTTGTGGGTGGGAAGTAGGATTTATCATCAGGTGATGGTCGGACCAGGGAGTAGGTTGGATTTCAATCATAAGGGTGTCATGTGTAATGATAAAGTGATTGGGTAGGAAGACTAGGTCTAGGGAATTCCCTCTGCAGTGAGTACTGTTGTTGATGATTTGGGTGTAGTCCATTTGGATTGTGGTGTTGAGAAAGGTCTCTGCATGGTTCTGGGAAAGGGAGGGTAAATTAAAATCTCCAAGAAGTATTAGTGGTTTAGATTTGTTTGTTTTACCATGGAGTCCAATTATTGTGTCTAGATTGTTTGGTTTTGGGTCTGGTGGTCTATAGATTAGTGCTATGTGGTGATTTTTTGTGTTGATGTTTAGGATATCCATGTTGTCAATATTTTCATAAGTTGTTAGGGAGGCTTTAAGTGAGCCTTTTGCGACAATAAGAACCTCGCCTCCTTTTTTAGATGATCTATGGGTATGATCTATGGGTCTCATTAGTTGGTTGCAGACCCCTGTTGACTTCAGGGAGGCGTCAGACATATCTATCTCGGCGGAATTTCTAGCTTCATCATTACCAATGGAATGGTGCCCTCCACAGGTTGCTTCTTTGGCGCTGTCTGTTCCGGCTGTTCTTCTGTCCAGACCTAAGGTTTTTACGTTGGAATCTATCTGGGATGCTATTGCCACTCTCTCAGGAGCAGTCCAGTCTCAGTCTGCAGCCTTTGCGTCATGTATCCAGGAAAATGCTTTACACATTCAGGAGAATGTTGGTAAGATCGAGACAGTTATATCCACTTGTGAATCTTTGAGAACGTCGGTAATTGATCATGGAACTCAGTTGAAGTCTCTTTCTGATCAGTCTTCTGCCTTGTTCAAGGACAATGGGATTCTTCGTTACAAGCTAGCAATTTTGGAAAATGCTGCTAGAGCCGCAAATTTGCAATCTCAGGGGGTAACAGTGACTGATATGTTTAAAAGATATCTTCATGAGATTCTCAAGGTCCCGGTTGATCTATTTCCACCATTGACTAAGGTTTATTATCTCCCTCAGGGGGAAAAAAGATTCTGTAGTTCCATCTGATGTGTCTAATATTGATTTTGATGTCCTGAATGTCTCTACTCTTTTGGAGGATACTGGTGGTGGAGAGTGTGTACCAGCTACTCTGATAGTTCAATGTGCTTTAATTTCTGACAAGCACTGGCTTCTTAAGATGTTCTTTAAGAAGCGTTCGGAGTCCTTTTTGGGTTTATCCATTTCTATGTTTCCCGATCCTACTCGGGAAACCCAGAAGCGTCATAAACAGTTTTTGTTACTGAAATCTGGTGTGTTTCAACTTGGAGGGTCCTTTTTCCTGCATTTTCCGTGTAGATGCCTAGTTATATATAAATCACATCGATACTTTTTCACTAACCCTTCTGATCTTGCTGCCTTTATTAATGCTAGGATTTCTACAGATGTTGTGCTAGAATAGTATATATTCTCTGCTTATTTAGTTGTAGGTTTGGGATATCTCACGGCCACTTGATATTCTTATGGTTTGTTTCCTGAAAGGTTTCCTTCTGTAGACCAGTTTCTCTTGTCCTGGTCTTCACTTTTCCCTCCCCCTCCCGCATTTGTTGGCCTACATGGGTGTTATTGGATAAGTCATATTGATTGTATCTTGTTTAAATTTATTTCTGTATGTAACATTCACATTTTTTCGCAAGATTGTGTTCTGGTTTTCTTGTTGGTTTATGTAAAAACTCTATAAATTGGCGGGGGAGCATTGGGAACAGGGAGGAGTCATGCTTCTCTCTCCCCTGCTCTACCCCGATCATAGGAGCATGTTGGTGGAGTCAGCCACTAGGGAAACTCCCAGTTTATAGACAAAAAAATATTTTTTATTTTTTTTCTACAAAGCACTCTACAGCTTCTTGAACCTTAAATTCAAACCAGAACTTACCAAAGGTGTGAGAAACCTCTCACAAGGAACCACTTGAACAATTTTAACTTTAAAATTTTTTCTACTTTAAATGTGAAAAAAGATGGTTTTAAAAAATGTAATTTGTACTAACAATAGCAATCTTTATAAATGTCAAGTATTTTATTTGAACAAATCTTTAAATGCACTGTCTCTTTCAAAAACAGGCAAGTATCGACCTAAACAATACTACCATCCCAATAAAACAAGAAATAAAATACCTGGGAATAACTCTTGACAGGGAGCTCAACCTTCAATCCCACATTGCGAAGACCATTAGGAGTGCCTATGTCAAGATGAGGACAATCAGACGACTCAAACCCATCCTTGCTCCTGAGCATTTTCGAACAGTCTGCCAGGCCATCATCACCCCCACCCTGGACTACGGCAACCACATCTACCTTGGACTCCCAAAACAATCTACACAACCACTTCAAATAGCACAAAACACTGCTGCAAGACTCATAACAGACAGTACAACCCACGAACATATCACACCCATACTATACGACCTCCATTGGCTACCAATCAGCTCCCGAGTCCGTTACAAAGTTCTCTTAACCACATTCAAAATAATAAACAACCTATCCGCAGACAACCTACAACAGCTCATAACAGCTGACGATACCAAAAGACCAAGAAGAAAGGGAACATCAAACAACATCAGAACCCCAAAGGACTACACCAGGACAAACCAAGCCACATCAAAAAGAGCTTTCACCCTGGCAGTCCCAGCCATATGGAACTCTCTCCCTGACCACCTCAGAGCAACAAAAGACATCAAAGAATTCAGAAAGCAGCTTAAAACCGAACTATTCAGAAACCATTTCAAGAACCTCACAGAATGACTCTAACCAACCATTTAAATTAACACAGCCATCATTGTAAATATGTAACTGTAAATATGAATCATAAACACACAATGTATATAGCTTCACATCAAAATCAACCACACTTTCTCACACAGCACACTGTGACGAATCACCACTGCATGCTACTGACAACACCTATTTCATTGATTGTTTGCTGTGCCAACCGCTTTGATTTCATGAGAAAGCGGTATACCAAATCCGTTTAAATAAATAAAATAATAAATAAATAAATAAGTATTAGTTAACCAGTTTAAAGCTTGAGATTTCTTTACTCCTTAGTAGAAAAAATGTTTAGTTCTAATACTGTCTTATCTGTAACTTTGCAGGTGAATGAGTACTATCATTTAGATAAAGACATCTTTGTTTCAAAAAAAATTGAACTACTAGTGCACTAGTGTTTTGCCAAAAAATAGTTACTGTGGTGTATCATTCACTTATCTCAAATCTTCTTTTGAGGTCGTGCTGTTGCTTTCTTGATGTTGGATGCCTTAGGATCTCCTCTGATCCAATGAAGTCCAGCTGTAGTCAGGATACCTACTTCCTATCTTTAAAAATAAAAAAAAAGAAACTAACTAGAAAAGTATTCCTGTCCTTCTCTTTTGGTTTCTTTCTAGTACTTATGAGGCTTGCTATTTCCCAAAAACTTAAAAAATAATAAAGTTCTCTATTTTTTCCTTCCACAGAACTCTGTGCCAAAAAACAATTTTTGTTTTTAGGTGTCAGAGCCAATTTTCAAAATTGCCAATCAGTTATGAAAACCTATACAAAACTGCCAACTAACTTTAATTCTCTTAAATATGGCAAAGCTATTTCTTTTATCCACACATTCAGTCCTTCTCTTTCACACATGCACTTTCTTTCTCACTGAAACAATTAGGCTATATCAGGATTAAACAATTCCTGTAAGCAGTACTCTGTTTTTTAAACAGCTCCCTTGGCTATTTCGGGGTTTATCTGCCCACTGCACTGAGAGTTTTATTGTATGCCTTCAGCCCTACTTTTCCTTCACTGCTTGAAGGATTCCAGTGCTATTGAAAGCAGGTCTCAACAACACAGTTGAACTCTTAATCAAAACAGTGCTCAGAATTAAACTCTCTCCAATAAATCACTTCAAATCCTCATTCAACTTTATCTTTATTAATTATTTGATATACGCCCTAGGCAGCACGGCGTCAGAGCAGTTTACAATAACCAAAATATCAGGAAGAGAGGAAAGGAATGGCAGTTGTTGACAAGACTGCTTAGAGAGAAGAGAGACAAAGAAGGGAGAGAGAACCAGTCAGGGAGGAGAAGGGAAACTAACCTAGGGGAAGCAAGGAAGAGGGGAAAACTAACCTGGGGAGGAGGGGGAGAGGTCATAAGCAAGATGGAACAGGTTGGTTTTGAGGAGTGATTTGAACTAGATATATGAGGGTTCAGCATGCAGAGAAATAGGAAGGGAGTTCCATAGAGCAGGGGTGAGGAAGAAGAAAGCAGAATGACATGTTTGTTCTATGTGCACATGGGAGATAGGAGGAAGGGCCAAATGATGGGTGTGAAAGGACCTGAGGAGGTGGTGGGGGGAGTGAAATTGGAGATCAAATAGGTATTGTGGGGTGCCTGGGTGAATTGCCTGGTGTGTTGAAGTGAGGATTTTGTAGTCAATATGGAATTTTATAGGAAGCCAATGAAGACGGATAAGAGTAGGTATTATGTGCTCACAATGGGAGGAGTGGTTGAGGATCTGGGATGCTGTATTTTGAAGGAGCCGGAGGTGGCAAAGTTGGTATTGAGGGAGACCAGCGAGTGCACCATTACAGTAATCGAGTCGTGAGATCACCAGTGAGAAAAGAAGGGTTGTGAGAGAATGCAAGTCGAGAGAAGAATGAAGAGCATGAATCCGGGGAAGAGAGATGATCATGAAATGTTATGGAAGAGTCCAAAATAATGCTAAGATAGCGGAGAGATTGAACAAGGAGGACTGGGGAATGGGACAAAAGGGGGGCTATTGTAGGCCTGGGGATATTGAAAGTGAGCCAAATAGCATAGTATTTAGAGGGGGTGAGGCAAAGATGATTGGTGAGTAGCCATCATAGATAGACAGGTGTTTAAAGGGGCTAAATCCAGGGAGTGTGAGTTTGTGTGGAAGAAAAATAAAGGTAAAGCGTAAAGGTAGGTGGAGATACCGCATTGTTGGATCAGTAGGGCAAGGGAGCCAGAAAGATGTTAAAGAGGAGAGGGGCCAGCACATGATCTATGTTCCCTTTAAACACAGAACACCCAGAATACATAAGGGTAACAAGCTGCCTGGAAGCAATGATACAATGGCTAGGAAAACAAAACCTGCCTGAATGAGTTACAGAGCTTCCTCAGCCTCATTCCTGTCACAGAGGAAAAGGTTTCCACACTCATCTTTAAATTTCCACTTCAGCTTTCAGTCCAGCTTCTTACACACTCCTCAATTACTTACAGTTCTGATATCTATTAAATCCTTTTCCAGCTCTTCCACACAGACACATTCTCTCTGCCATGCCCTATCCCATCAGTCCTCTTTCCCCACTAGTAACTGAAGTTCCTGTATGTGGATTCTATCCTTTCTGTAAAAGGTTCTTACGCCCAGCTCAGTCTGAAAATAGTTCCTTACTAACTTCAGTTCAACTCACAAAAGCACACTTTCAGTGTTTTCAAGCCTCTTAACAGACCTTTGCACACATAAAAGTAATTTTATAAGCCACTTTCTTTAAAGTTTGCTTAGGATCTGTATTATTTATTTGACTATGTCATGCTTCTTATCTCCTGTGAGCTCTTTCCCTGCTTGCCACATCTGCATCAGCTCTGCTGTATTCATTAACTCCTTCAACACTCTACTGAAACTGCAGTCTGATTCCCCTTACATTCATACACACATATGCCCACACATATTCCTTCAGAATCAGTAAAGATGTATTTATTTGGCATCTTTCCTTATTTGACAATTCATTTGAACTAGCTGGCCTTTCAATTTAAATATTTCCTTATTTGGAGACCTTCCCGACTCTTTTCATTTATTTTTAGTGTGGCTGTCAGCAGGTACTTTTAAATTTTTTTCTCTGCCATTACTGTAGGGGTAGATTAGGAATAATAAAACAAACATACAATATAAAATTATATTTGCATCACAAGCACAATTTAGAGACCTTTGCAAATATTGTATGAATTTAAGTCATTTTGGTCTTGATCCAAAGTGATGTTCAAAGAATCATTCTAACATGAATTAAATGGCATGATAGTTAAATCTGGCTTGCGAGCTTGTGGACAAATCTCTCATGGCAAAGTGGCCCAGGGAGCTATGTCCACAACAGGGCTGCTAGTGGTGGGTGTTGGGGTTGGCAGGCTGTGGAGGCAGACACCCTAGAGATTGGGTAGGGGAGGAAGGAAGGTGATGATCGTCATAAAACGCCCTTTTCCTTTCCGCCATCACTGACTGCCAAGCAAGGCTTTGTAATGCTATGACAAGCTTCTTGAACCCTCCAGCTTCCTCAAGTTGCAAGATAAAAGCAAATGTTTGGGCTAAAATTTAAAAAATCTAGGGGTCAGTGCAAGAAACACAGTTAACTGTCATTAAGAACTTTAACAATAGTCAGACCATACTTAAAGCCAGACCACTGGTGAACGTATAACTGATTAATCCCTAGGATTTTTAGACACTGTGGGTGTAATTTTATAATGTTATTCCAGTGCATATGTGATCACATGCATAAATGACCTCTTACAAAACACTGACTGGCGTAGAAAAGTACATGTTGGCATTCTTTACCAGAAGTCATATCTGAGTGCATGGTATGGTTAGAGATTACACACGTTTGTGCCAGGATTAAGGTATTTTATCATCATGGGCATAGTTTGGCTTCTTCATTGAGGAGGGAGGGGGGAAAGGGTGGAGTGACATATCTGCATATCCATTATGGTGATCTTAAAAAAAACCACTAGGTGGATAGGAAACTAGTATATCAAATAGCCAAGGGATGAATTGGTTTCCCAAGATACTCAAAGAGGGAGAAGAGGTTCTCATTCAGTAGCTATATAATTAAAATGCAGCAAAAATTGCAGCTCTTTAATTATGTAGCCTGGTACTCTAAGATAAAAAATACTGACACCTATAAATATATATCTGCAATAAACAAAGGAGATGGTAAGGTGCTCACATGCCAGGGGACAAAAAGTAAAAGAGAACCACAGCAGTTTCTAACACCAAAATAAAATTAGCTATAATTTAACTGCACTGTGATTCTCTTTTTCTTTTTGAGTATCTAGGGCCCGAATTTCGAAGGCATTTACACGTGTAACTGCCCTAGTTACCCGTGTAAATGACTTATCTGGGATTTTCAGGTAAGGCCCTTTGAAAATCCCGGATAAGTCCCTAACGCGCCCAGATGCTATGTGATTAGCATCGGGGCGTGTTAGGGGCGTTCCAAGGAGGAGCGGGGTGGAAGAAAAGGCTAACCAGATAGGTCCAATTTTCAGTGCTACCCGCTTAACCCTCTGCGCTTTAAAGGGTTTGAGGTGCAGGGGCTAAGTAGGTAGCATCAAAAATCTTTGCTACCCAGCTAGCTCCTGCAGTTTCTGGGGTATGCGGTGAATCCCAGATTTTCAGTGCCGGGGCCGTATATGACCCCAGAATTGAAAATCCAGGTTAGGTGGAAGGGGGTGGGCTATGCGCCGATGTGGCGCATAGCTCCACCCAGATGAAAAATCGGGCCCCTATTTTCCATCCAACAAAACTCCTCCTCCAACAGTAGGTGCAGAGCAGAACTAGGACATTTCACCATAGAACCCAACATACAAGAAAATAAAATCTGATTCCGGTGTCATCTCATTAACAGCATCTCCAGTATCAGGCAGATTGTGAACTAACACAAAACCCTACAAAAGTCACTGAAGACCTATAAAGAAAATCTACCATACTATAACGACACCAACTTCTAAAATTAATACAATAAGGAGCCTACCCAAAAAAGAGCTGCACAATAAATATTGCAATGGGCCTCACAACATCCTCACACCTATTTGGAAAACTGAACAAGCCTGATTATTACAGATCCTACATATAAACTTCATGCCAACAGAACACTTGGGGGTATGTTTACTGAACAGTGGTAGCAACTTCCGTACGATATCGGAGCCGGGGCCTCGGCTTCGATATCGCACGGAAGCCGCTACCACTGTTCAGTAAACATACTCCTTGTTCTCAGTTACAGAGGCAGAACACAGTTAGATCCTCACCAAGTACAAAATATATTATAACAAACAAAATAGAAATATGTAGAAAAATTTAAATAGAAACCCCAACAAGTCAGGCTCTTCATGCAGTGGCACACAAGAAATAGAAACAGTGGTGCATTTCCCCTGGACTGTGTAAAATGTAAAGATGGCATATATAAAATCCGACAACTGACATATTCCAGTCATTAAACTGAAAATAAATTCTTTCCCTTCATCATCCAGTTGTTTTATTTTTCTAATTGCCTTGGTCCTGGTATCTGGTTTCGGCGTCCTCTGTCTTCTAGTGAGCAGTCTTGCTTTATAGGGCACCTCCCCCTTTAACAAATCACAGAGAATTGGACCAGCACATTTTGAATATAATTAAAGAGATTTAACTGCTTTTTCTCTAAAAGGACAGCTGCGAAACCGGCTGGTACTTGGTAGATCTCTCTCTTTTGCTTTAACAGATAACTAAGCTCCACGAATAGATCAATGGTTGGGAAAAATCGTATTGCTAAAGCTGTTGCCCCCGTTACAGCTTCTGCCTCGGTCCAGACAGAGGTCCTAATGCCGGTTGAAGGACCGGTTCCATGTGCAGGGTGCCTGCATGCTGAAGCTCTGAGGAAACAAGTGGAGGAACTCAGAGAGGAGGTGGCGAGGCTGAGGAACATTCAAGACAGTGAGAAGTACATTGATGAGATGCTTCTTGCAGCAACCAAGCTCTCCAGCACAGGAGAAGATGGGTGTCAACAGAATGTCGATGGTTGGACACAAGTCACCAGGGCCTGCAAAATCACCAATCCAACTTCTCCAGCCCTTGAATTGAAGAACCATTATGCAGCCCTGGAAGTGAAGGAGGTGAAAGCATCCTTGGAAAGGGAAGAACCAGAGTTCAAGTACCCCAAAGTTGCAGAATCAGTGACCAGAAGGAAACGAAGGGTAGTGGTGGTTGGAGACTCTCTTCTGAGGGGTACTGAGGCGTCCATCTGCCGACCAGACTTGATGTCCAGAGAGGTATGCTGTCTGCCTGGTGCCAAAATCCAAGATGTTACGGAGAGTTTGCCGAGACTCATCAAGCCCACTGACTATTAACCAATGTTGCTAATCCATGTTGGAACAAATGATACTGCCAGGTATACCTCGGAACGTATCAAAAGTGAATTCATGGCTATGGGACAGAGGGTGAAGCAGTTAGGTGCACAGGTAGTGTTCTCTTCAATCCTCCCTGTTGAGGGTAAAGGCCAAAGCAGAGAGGCTCGCATCCTGGAGATTAATGCATGGCTGCGTGGATGGTGTCATCGAGAGCGTTTTGGTTTCCTAGACCATGGGATGCTGTTCCAAGGGTTGCAGAGCAGATATGGCATCCATCTGTCCAAGAAAGGTCAACGTATCTTCGGTAGTAGACTGGCTAATCTACTGAAGAGGGCTTTAAACTAGATTCGTTGGGGATGGGTGAAGAAAGCCCCCAGGTAGGTGATACATTAAATACCTTTATGGAAATGGGTAACAGGGGTAACATATGGAAAGCAGTGTGTATTAATGCCCGTAGCATGGGAAATAAGATCCCTGAAGTTGAAGCTTTGCTGGGAGTGGCTGACTTGGATTTAGTGGCAGTTACAGAAACATGGTTCACAGAAAACCATGACTGGGATGTAACTATACCTGGCTATACTTTGTTCAGAAAGGACAGGGTAGGAAGAAGGGGAGGAGGAGTGGCACTATATGTAAAAACTACTATTAAAGCTTTGGAATTACAGAGCTTAAAAGGGAGAGAGGAGGCATTGTGGGTTAAACTAGAAAGAGGGAAAGAGAAATCTATTTGCATTGGTGTGATATACAGACCTCCCTCACAAGAGGAAGAGGTGGACAGAGAGTTAATTGAAGACATACGCAGCATTGCTAAGAAAGGGGAAGTGCTACTGATAGGAGATTTCAATATGCCAGATGTTGATTGGCACATTCCTGCTGCAGTATCATCTAGAAGTAAGGAGATCCTGGATTCTCTACAGGGAGAACTATTCAGGCAATTGGTAACAGACCCCACACATGAAGGGGCCATACTGGACTTGGTGCTTACCAATGGTGAAAGTGTTTCTGATGTTGTAGTGGGAGATCATTTTGCATCCAGTGATCACCAGATGGTGTGGTTCAGTATTAGAACTAGGACTGTTAGAATCCATTCCAAGGTGAGGATCTTAGACTTTAGGAAGATTAACTTTGCGAAGATGGGCCAATATCTCAGGGAGTCATTAGTGGGATGGGAACAGCTGGGGGATGTAGAAAAACAGTGGGCAAAACTGAAAGGGGGTATTTTAAGGGCAACCAACCTTTTTGTTAAAATGGTAAATAAAGGCAAAAGGAACAGGAGACCGCTATGGTTTTCGAAGGAAGTAGCTGAAAAAGTGAAGAAAAAGAGGGAGGCCTTCATGAAATACAAGAGATCACAGAGAGAGGAAGACAGGCATCTGTATTTGGAAAAAAACTTAGAGAAGCTAGCAAAGTAGTCAAGAAGGCAAAGGTTCAAAAGGAGGAGGAAATAGCCAATGCAATAAAATGGGGGGATAAGACATTTTTCAGATGTATTAGTGAGAAGAGGAAGGGCAAAAGTGGTATTGTCAGACTCAAGGGTGCAGGGGGGGAATATGTAGAAGCTGATAAGGATAAAGCGGAATTGCTTAACAAATATTTTTGTTCTGTGTTCACAGATGAAGAACCAGGAGCAGCACCTCAGAAAACACCCACAAATAAGAACAGAAGCGAGGGACATCTTGAACAATTTTCAGAAGACTGTGTTCATGAGAAACTAGCTCAACTTAAAGTAGACAAAGCGATGGGACCGGATGGGATACACCCTAGAATACTGAGGGAACTTGGGGACATTCTAGCAACTCCACTGACTGACCTTTTCAATGCCTCGTTGGAGTCGGGAGTGGTGCCAAAGGACTGGAGAGAGGCTCATGTGGTGCCTTTACACAAAAGCGGAAGTAAGGATGTGGTTGAAAACTACAGACCGGTTAGTTTAACTTCGGTGGTGAGTAAATTATTGGAAACGCTGCTGAAAGAGAAAATAGTGAGGTTTCTGGAGTCCAGCGGATTACAGGATCCGAGGCAGCATGGATTCACCAGAGGCAGGTCTTGTCAGACAAATCTGATTGATTTCTTTGACTGGGTGACCAGGGAGTTGGACCGAGGGAGAGCTCTAGATGTGGTGTATTTAGATTTCAGTAAAGCCTTTGACACTGTTCCTCACAGGCGACTTATAAACAAACTGAGCACCCTAGGGATGGACCCTAAAGTTACTGCTTGGGTTAGAAATTGGTTGGGTGGGAGGCGACAAAGAGTATAAGTAAATGGAGCTCACTCTGAGGAGAAGGATGTTACCAGTGGTGTGCCCCAGGGATCTGTCCTTGGTCCGATTCTTTTTAACATCTTTGTTAGTGATATAGCGGAAGGGCTGTCGGGTAAGGTTTGCCTCTTTGCAGATGATACCAAAATCTGCAATAGAGTAGACACCCAGGAAGGTGTAGATAACATGAGGAGGGATCTAGCTAAGCTTGAAGAATGGTCTAGAATTTGGCAGCTGGGATTTAATGTTAAAAAATGTAAGGTCATGCATTTGGGCTGCAGCAATCCAAGGGAGCAATACAGTATAGGAGGTGAAGTACTTTTGTTCACTAAAGAAGAGCGGGACCTAGGCGTGGTTGTGTCTGATGATCTTAAAGTAGCTAAACAGGTAGAAAAGGCGACGGCAAAAGCTAGAAGGATTCTTGGGTGCATACGGAGAGGAATGGCTAGCAGAAAAAAGGAGGTGATAATGCCTCTGTATAATTCTTTGGTGCGACCTCATTTGAAGTATGGTGTGCAATTCTGGAGACCGCACCTTCAAAAGGATGTGAACAGGATGGAGTCGGTGCAGAGGGTTGCTACTAAAATGATTATAAAGCATATGAGGACAGACTTAAGGATCTTAATATGTACACCTTAGAGGAAAGGCGGGATAGAGGTGATATGATTGAGATGTTTAAATACCTCCGTGGCATAAATGTTCAGGGAGAGAGCCTCTTTCAATTGAAAGCAAGTTCTGCTACGAGGGGACATGGGATGAGGGTGAAGGGAAATAGATTCAGGAGTGATATGCGGAAATATTTCTTTACAGAAAGAGTAGTGGATCCATGGAATAGTCTCCCAGTGGAGGTGGTAGAGATGAGGACAGTAACTGAATTCAAAAAATCATGGGACCAACACAGAGGATCTCTAAAGGTAAAAAGTGGACTGTTGTAGTTGTAGTTATGGAAGGACAGACTAGATAGGCCATGTGGTCTTTTTCTGTCATCATGTTTCTATGTTTCTATGTTTCTCTTAACTCCTTTCCAGAGTCTGCAATCCACTTGCCACTTCTCTCCACGCCTGTCTTCTTCACTTGCTCCCCTCAGGGCCGGCCCAAGAGTTTCTGCTGCCCTAGGCAGAAACCTCGGCCTCACTGTCCCCACCCCCCCCCCCCCCACAGCTGCCGCCACCCCCTCACTCCCAGCTGCAGTGAATTCCATCTTGAGAGGTGGGCATCGGCATTTTGCCGCCGCTTTTGAAAATACTGCTGCTGCCTGCCTCCCCCCAAACAGAATCAGCGGCAGCTGGGGGGGGGGGGCACAGCTGGTCATGTGCCGCTGCTGCCGCCCACCTGGGTCGACCACTAGGTGAGCTAGTCAGCCACTTAGGGTGGGCGGGCCGTCCCTGGCTCTCCTACATCCATCTCTAATGTTGCTCTTTCCTTTCAGCTTTCTTTCATTTATTTTTCTCTCTTTTTCCTCTCTCTTTCTTATATGCAGTTCTGTCTCCCTCTTTTTAGAGCCCTCTATCTCTCTATCCTTCCCCAGCCACTTATGCCCCAGTCTTTAATCCTTTCCTTTCTCTTTCTCCCTTCCATCCTCCCTATGTTCAGCATCTATCCTTTTCTGTCTTTCCCTGTCTTGTCTCTTCCTCACCTCACACCGCCTCCCTTTTTCTCATCCTATTCCCCTCATGTCCCGCATTCCCTCTCACCCTCACTTCATGTCCACCATTTCCCCATTTCACCCCACTGTGTCCAGCATCTCCTCTCTCCCCACCCCATGCCTAGCATCTGCCCTCCACACCTATTGTGTCTGGCGTCTGCCTTATATCCTCTACCCCATGTCCAGCATCTGCTCTCTATCCTTCTAAACCCTCTACCGTATGTCGCGCATATACCCCCACCCCATTTGTGAAGGCACGGTATATCAAGTCTAATAAAACATACCCACCATCTGCTCTCCATCCCCTTACATCCCCACTACCCCTTCAGCCTGTGTCCAGCATCTGTCCATCGCCCCTTGCACTGTGTCCAATATCTGATTTTACCCCCCCTTGTGTCCAGCATCTGCCCTGTGTCATCTCCACACTTCCTATTTAGTATGTGCCCCCTGCCCCCCTCATGTGCAAGATTTGCCCAGCATTTCCCTTCCAGCCATTCCACCCCCCTCATGTCCATCTGCCCAGCATTTCCCTTCTGGCCTTCCACACACCTCCTCCGCTCCCGCCCCAGCCCCCCCCCCACCCACCCCCCATGCGTTCTGCTGCAGCCCTTATTTTTCTGTGCCTGCAGCACCAGTGGACTGGCCTCCGGTTTAAAAAATAAAAAAATGAAAGATGCAGGTGTAAGCACTTCCTTGCGCGTCTAAGACTTCCTCGTAGTCCCTCCTCCTCTAACACGAAGCATGCACCAGAGAGGGGCGGGGCCAGACCAGCCTTCCTAATCGGAGGCCAGTCCGCTACTGCTACAAGCACAGAAAACGCAGCGGCAGCGGTAGCAGCATGGGTGGGGGAGGAGGCAGTGCCTCCTCTCCCCCCCCCCCAATACTTATCATGTTTATCATCTATATGCACATGTGGACAGTCACACCTTCATTCAAGGCACACTCTCCGCCACATACATTTAAGAAGACAAGCAGGTGCCTATTTGTCTTTATAGATTAGCACCTATGTAGATGCCTCTGTGGGCGCCTATCCATGGCACCCTTTTATAAAATTATCCTCCACACAGATAGTATTGGGCCAAAAATGTGACCAAACAGTCCAATATTATCTATCCATGTAATAAAAGGGCTGAGTTTGGGGTAGAGCAAGGGCAGGTCAGCTAACCAACTAGCAGCGATGTTCAGCCACTATCCAGATAACTTATACATTTAGTTTAGGCCTGGTAAACAAAGGCGAAAACTAAAAAGGACAATGGCAGCACAGTTAGGGTTGCCAGATGTCCTCATTTTATCAGGATTGTACTGATTTTTGGAAGCTTGCCCTGATTTGAAAAATGTCCCGATTTTGTCCTGAATTTTGACGTTTTATCCTGACTTGTTCTGAATTTCTGTAAAGGTTTGACAATTAAGATGCACATTATGTAACCAGGGTTTAAAAATGTGTTTACCTGTCCCAGGGAGGCTCTGAAAGTCCCCTGAGTGCTCTGTAGGGCTCCGGAGTGACTCAGGCTCTTCCCTGGGGCAGCGGATGGCTGCCATGGGGTTTTTTCTTTTTTGTTTGGGGCTGCTTAGCAGCCTGCTTGCAGGCAGCAGAGGATTTTATTTTTTAAATTTAAAAAAAAAAGGAACCGGGAGCTGCGCAGCTTGGCTTGGGGCGGGGAGAGGCAGCACCAGGCGTCTGCATGGCTGACCCAAGTTGAGTAGGGAGATGTGCCGGCGGGTGATCGGTGCAGCTTTATGCAGATGCTCCAATCGCTTGTCTGGAGGCCTGGGGGCATCAGGGAGAGTTGCGGCTTTGTGCTGCTGTCCCCAATGAAGGAGGGAGAGGCTGCACTTTCCCTCCTGCCATCGGGGACGGGGAGGGTGGCAGCTTTCGTGGCTAGGGAGGACTGGAGCCAGAGAAAGGGTCATGGAGGGCCCAAATTTGAGAAAGGAGGGTCCCAGAGGCATAGGGGGTCGCAGAGGGCCCTTTTCCAAAACCTAAAGGGGGGAGCTTTAGAAAGTATTTGGGCCCGGAGGAGGCCCGATTATGGATGGGGTGCCTTGAGAGTGCTGTATGGGCCGTGATTGGCCCAAGAGACAGGAGGTGGGGAGCTAGGGAAAACAGAGTTCCCTATAGTTGCCATAAAGGCCAAATTTAAGTAATCGAGGCAGGGGGCCTTGGAATGAGGCCTAGTAGGCCTAAATGTTTACTGGGGACCACAGAAGGGCTCAAAATTAATTTAGGTGGCAAGGAGGACCTCTCAGGAGGGACCAGGGGTCCCGACTGTGATTTGTGGGCCAATTGGCCAATTAAATGAGAAATTGGACCCTAAAAATGGGGCAGAGTTTAAAATAAAAAAATTAAAAATTAAAAATGTGCTTCCCAGGTGGGGAAAAGGCTAAGTAAGCGTTGATTTTGGTTTTTGGGCTAATCAGCCTTTAATTAAAAGAATTGGGGTAAATGAAACTAGAGGCTTCAGATTTGCTTGGAAACTGTGCAAGCCATTTGCAAATGAGGCTCAGAAGCTTTAGAGCAGTGGTTCTGAACCAGTCCTCCTTGAACCCCTAGGCCAGTCGGGTGTTCAGGATAGCCATAATGAATATGCATGAGATATATATGCATTGGAGATATCCTGCCAACCTGACTGGTTTGTGGCCCTCTAGGGCTGGATTTGGGGCCCCTGCCTTACATCTCTGTCATGTATGAATGTGAGTGGGCAAGGTGCAGATCCCCAAGACATCAAAAAGGTTAGATAGAATTTGTCACATGCCTCTTTGCTTCTCACCACCACCAAAATATTGTCTATTAGACAACCTTTTGGTGGTGGTGAGAATTGGGGAGGCATGTGACACATTCTATCTACCCTTTTGCCCACTCACAATCGTAACTGACAGAGGTGTAAGGCAGGGGTCTCCAAATCCAGCCCTAGAGGGCCACAAACCAGTCAGATTGGCAGGATATCTCCAATGCATATATATCTCATGCATATTCATTAGGGCTATCCTGAACACCCGACTGGCCTAGGGGTTCAAGGAGGACTGGTTCAGAACCACTGCTTTAGAGTGATGTCAACACATTAAAAAAGATTTTTAGAAATTATTTTAGTTAACGTTTCAAAACTTTCAAGACCAGAATTCAGATGGAGGGGATGTGCACTCCACAAAAATGTATTTTGTTATTGAAAAAAATGATTTGGGTAGCTAGAAAAACCTTAAGTTTCACCGAGGAGGGGGGGGGGGGATTTATGCCCCTGAGTTAAAAAACAAATTAGGAACTTTAGTTATAATTAAGGAAGGTTAATTCTATAATTTAAACCTAATATAAGCTTATTGAAGTGATAAAATATGTGTTTATATGGAAAACCAGTTCCGGTTCCATAGACCACATTATAAAGTGGTAGTGTAGGGATCCATTTTCAAACCCATAACTGTAAGTAAAGAAGATACCTGTGAGGTACTCAAAAATAAAAATGTAAATCAAACTTTAAAAGTATGTTTTAGAAAAAGTTAAAGTGGTCCAGTTTATATATAAAGCCTAGTATTAAGCTGAAATTCTAAGGGGTATGTTTACTAAACCGTCTTAATGTTACCGGCGCTAGTTGCAGTGATAATGTGAATAATGCCATATAAGGAGTGGGCGTCCGGCGGCAAGGTAGCAAGAATCTGTATCGCGCGATAGTGGGCGCCGTGGCACGTTAACACTTGTTAATCCTAAGTTCATGCCAGCGCAGTGTTAGAAGCTATAAAGATGTAGCCCACTGGTTACTGCAATGACTGTTGAGGCAGAGGTCATGGTTTCGACCCTGCAGTGGTGTTATGTAAGAAGGCTGTCTGAGGCATTTCCTTTTAATGTAAATCAGTGCTGTTTGAGGCATATCCTCTTTTTAATTTAAATCAGTGCCACCAGCAAAAACACCCTTACAGTGCTGTAACCTAAGGTGCTGCATAAGGTGCCCTATAAGGCACTCCATGCAAATGCAATGTGTGCCTTCAAGTCAGTCCTGACTCCTGGTGACCCAGAAGCTCCTGGGTTTTCTTGGCAGTGTGACCGGAAGTAGAATGCCAGGCCTTTCTTCCAAGGCAATGGAGGGTTAAGTGACTTGCCCAAGGCCACAAGGAGTGCTAGTGGGAATTGAACCCTGGTTGCTTGGTTACCAAGCCAGTGCTCTAACCACTAGGCTACTCCTCTACTCCATAGGGCACATTATAAAGTGCCCTGTCCGCCAAGGCACCTTATAATGTGCCCTATAGGACGCTTTATAGGGCGCCCTATAGTGCCCCTTATGAGGCATCTTAAGGTTATGGCACTGTGAGGGTGTTTTTGCTGGCAGCACTGATTTAAATTAAAAGGAAATGCCTCAGACAGCCTTATTAAATAACACCACTGTGGGATCAAACCCATAACCTCTGCCTCCACAGTCATTGAAGTAACCAGTGGGCTACATTTCTATAACGTCTAACACACTGCTGGCTGGCTACAGAAAGACTGCAGGTCACCACACAAACTGTCTGCTGTGGTTACCAGGATAGGGTAAACCCACCTGTACCCATGATGCACTACACATGCAGATCAGCAGCCTACATCTGATCACAAGATGGGGTATGCCCCTCTATAGCACCCTGGCCTGGTAGGAGGAACTGACCGTGTGTGTTACTGGCACAGAGTAGCTACAGACCGTGACATTGTGTGGTTCCTATGCTCACCCTGAGGGTGAGGTGGGGCACCCAGCACCAGGTCCGCAACACCTAGCTTGACTGAGGTAGGCTGTGCTGCAGGTCCCCATCAATGCCAGTGCGTGATAGGTAGTCCTTGCAGACACACCTAGGATACACCTGTGTCCATCTGTATTTCCCAGTCATGTCTAGCCCTTGTGGAATATGATGCACCCAGAATAGTGCATATCCTGTGTGGTTGCCAATCTCACATGTTATAAGTGAAGGGTGGTGTTTGGACCCAAAAGCGGATTATGTAGCACCACCCAACCCACCCTCTGTGGGTCAAGGTGGGGGACAGGATCTCCCACCAAAAGATCCACATGCTACATCTCTGCAATGGTGCCAGTAGAGGGGACCATCAACCCCAGTCCTGCTGGGGAATAGGCACCCTACAGGGCAGTTGATGCAGATCTGTTCGCATCACATAGGGCACTGGCAGACAGGCAGTAGGCCTGGAAAAGCTCAGCTGCCCCCACCACTATCTGACATTCACCAGCAGAGGGCACAGTCAGTCTCCACCTGCTGCACCCTCCAAGGTGTTCCAGCCATATACATGCTAACTGCAGATAGTCTGCTAGCTAGAACATAGTGCATGTTCCTGGAGGAACTGTGTGCACTCAAAAATGGTATGTGAGCACACACACCAAGCAGGTATGTCAGTGATTGGGCCCCATAAAAGGGAACTCATAGATATCACTTGAGAGAAATACTGTATAGCACTATGGGGGAACCTAGCCATGCCATGGTCACTGCTCAGTCAGGGTGAGAGTGACCTCCCAGTATGACATGCTGTGGCCACCCTGCCATGCAGGTGGTGATCGGGCAGTACAATGTCCCAGCCATTGCCCTATGCAGATGCATCCTGCCCAGACCGCTGTGTCCGGGCCATACCCACAGTACCTTGCTCCTCATTATGCACATTGGCAGGCTAACACTGGAAACAGTGCAAGCAGTGTGGGCTCATTAAGGTGTAGGTAGCCACAAAACACTGGATAGACATACACAAAATCCCACACCTATGCCAGCATTGTGCAAATATAGAGGTTTTTGGCAGCCCTGGCCGCCACACCAGTCCTGGGCACAGTGCAGGCATTGTTATGGTACGCAATACTGTTGGGGTGACTCCCCGGGGTGGTAAACATTGTCAGAAGCAAAAACTGAAACACGCTCCACAGATATCAGAAAGGTTGCTATGATGAATCTCTGTCAACAAATTGTGTTTAACTTAGGATTTGTTATCTGACATTAATCATAGCAACCTTTTGATATATGTGGAACGTGTTCCCAAGTTTAGGACGGCATTGCTAAGGTATGCAGGTGCTAGTATTTTGAGATGCTGCTCCACGCAGGGCCCAACAGCCTGACTCTCCATGAGGCTTTGGATAGTAGAGCCTGTGGGTGTGGGTGTTTGTGCCCCTGTTGGCCGCTGCTCTAGGGCAGAGGTTCCCAACTCCGGTCCTGGTGGGCCAAACATGGTTCAGGTGTTCATGCTGTCCCTAATGAATATGCATGAGATACATTTGCATATAATGGGGGCAGTGCATACAAATGCAGCACAGGCATATTTATTAGGGACAGCGTGAAACCTGAATGGTGTTTGGCCCTCCAGGACTGCAGTTAGGAAACTCTGCTCTAGGTACTGCACATGTTTATGGTGTCTGTGCTCTGTAGGGTAAAATATAGGCATTTATGGCATGTTTATTTTATCTGCAATAAAGGTTCTGTCTTTATTACCACGGTTTAGTACTGGGTAAAATACAGGGACATGGTTTGCAGGAGCCACAGCTGGGACTTGAACTTGTGACCTTCTGCCCCTGAACACACTGGCTGTGTGTACTGCATCAAACTGCTGCCACAGAGGCAGATCATTCCCTGGGGATACCATGACTGTTCGTCAGACAGACCTTGTCTGTTGCACTGCATGCCGCCCACCTAAACAGGGCTTGGCCTTGGTCTGCTGTGGGCAGCTGCCACTGCCCCCTCCACCACCAGCACCCCTCCCCCACCATGCTGACATGCCCTTATGTTGGTGGTGCTGATGGTGCACAGTCCCAGGCCATCCAGTGTGCCTGTAGGCAGCTGCCTATGGTGTGGGATCTGTGGTAGGGGTGCCTACATCGACATCTGCGCTTCCCCCCGGCACCGCCTGTCAATGTTATGTGCCCTTTGAGGTACTTGCTGGGTACTGTCCCCTGGGACACTGTGGGACACACACTCATGGACATGTTTGCCCTTGGTCAGTTGCTGTCTTGCTGGTTTTCCCCTTCTACATTCCTATGTGTCACCTAGGCATCTGCCTAGTCCACCCTGTGCCCCATCTGCCCCATTGCATATCCCGCCTGCAGCCCCCTGTAGCCCATTTGCAGCCTCACAGTAGTGCCCTCTCATACTTGGGCACTATGATGTTGCTGCACATGTATCACTACTATCACTTTTCTTGGTTTCCCTGCCTTTGCTGCACATTTCTGACTGAAATGGTCTCTCTCCCCTGCAAATGTGCCTCTAGTGCGAGGTTTTCACTGGCGCTACTTTTCAGACCTTCATTTCACGGCGTTAGTGTGCATGGAGCCTCTCCCCGCCCACTCTCCGCCCACTGACCCCTTCTCTCCGCCCCTGGGGAGCCTTACTCCGCCCTCTGGGGAGCCTTACTCCGCTCTTTGCGCACCTTAACGCCGCCAGAGACGTTATTGCGCGATATGTGATGTTCTCGCGCGGTAATGTGCCATTATCGCACGATAATGTCACGTATCGCGCGATAACGTGGCAGCTGCGCCGTTAGCGCCGTTTAGTAAACATACCCCTAAGTGTTTAAGGTAAACAGAGATGTTTACTGGGGAACTTCTTGAATTGTGGCAGAGGGAGAACACCATATGTGTGTCTGTATTTGACTTTGGCAGTTGGAGGCTGTGATTGACGGAAAGTGAAGGAGCTGAATTTAGGATTTTACTGTAGTACTGTTCAAGGGAAAATAGTCTGTATGAGACTGGGATTAGTGTAAGAAATTTTGGTAAAGAGTAACTAGGGTAAATTTGGTTTATACAGAAGTTCAGGTAGAAAGAACTTTTTTTTCCTGAATTACCAGAGGCAAGAATAAGAAATCTGGTACTCAATTTTGGCACACGCTGGAAAGGTCCTTGTTTTGAATTCAGGTTTTGAGAAACTGAAATTCCTGAGTACTGTTAGAACAATCTATAGCTAGTGATAGAAATTCCTGTGTAGTTTAAAAAATACTGATTTCTGACAGATATGAAGGAATGATATTTCCAGATAATACCCCTGGAAAGCTTAAAAGCTGTGACTGAGTTTGGAAATTGGTTTACATAGTCTGCCATGGAGATATTTTACAGGGAAAGTTAAAAGGAAACCTCTAATTTGTGAGAAATTATGAAGAAGAAAATCAGAACTCAAAGGAAGTTTGTATCCTGTTGTATCCACTGTCTGAAGATAGTCAAATTGGTATAAAAAATCCTGTCCGAGGTCTGACTGAGTTTTGGTGGAACAATGTCGGAAAGTAACAGGCTATGATGTCGCTGAAGCTCTGGATTTAAGAGCCGAGGTTCTTTTATAAACCTTGCTTCCTGCATCATCCTGAACAAGGAGGGGGGCATTTCTGAGAGAATTCTGAATGTTTTAAGAAGGTAAATAGTGTATGAGAGGGTGTGTTCAAGCTGATAAGTTGTAGGCAGGAGTGGCTTAGTGGTTGGGACAGGTTACCTCAGGCTGGAGGGTTCAATTCCCACAGAGGGACAAGTAACTTCAGGCCAGAAGGACTGGGGTCTCTAGTCTCATAGCCACTCCTTGTGGCCTTGGGCAAGCCACTTAACCTTCCATTGCCTCAGGTACACTTAGATTGAGAGCCCTTCAGGGACGAGGGAATAAAAAGTGCCTGTTAGCATATATCTGTAAACCGCTTTGACCCGGTGAGAAGCGGTATATAAGCACAGCTAAATAAATAACCTTTATTTTGTTTTTTTTAGACAGGGACAGTATCACAGTCTCTTGAGCTATCTCCTGCTAGACGGTGAGCTCCTATACTAGTCAGGGTTGCGCCTTATTGATATATTTTTTAAGTTCGGTAGTAGGTTCATCCAAACAGAAGAACTGCCACACTACCATCTGAAACCCTGAAGGTACTGAAGAATACACTGGAAATCCTGACATCTGGAGAACCAGGAAGACCCCAACAACAGCCCCCAACTGCCAAAGTCAAGTACGGACACACACATTCCAACGAGCAGCATCAGTGTCCTTCCTCTCGCACAACATCAAGACGTTCCCCAGTAAACATCTCTGTGCAGCTCACAATTTTTTCTTTTTTTAACTTAAAAAACCCCTCTCCTGCCTGCAAAGGGGCTGCTAAGCAGCCACCCCCCCAAAAAAAATAAAAACCTGTGGCAGCCATCCGCTGTCCTAGTGAAGATCCCAAGTCACCCCAGAGCCCCACAGAGCACTCAGGGGACCATCAAAGCCTCCTTGGGACAGATAAACATATTTTTAACCCCTGGTTACAATTATAATACAAATGAAGTTATTTTTATTTACTTATTGTACATAAAATGAAGAAATGAAACATTAATTATGTTTTTTTTTTTCATCGTATGAGTGTGACTCCGTGTTTTTGCCCAAAAATGTTCCTTTTGGCATTTTTTGAGAAAGGGGATAAATTTTGGGCTCTTTCCCAAAAATGGGAAAGTTTGGATTCCATTTACATACATCTTAAATTCGCTTTATTTTGTATGTAAAGAGGGGGAAAATATAAAAAATTTTCGGAAGCGTGGTTTTTATCATAGTTTATCGTTTGTTAAACTTTTTCAGTTTTTGTCATCATAGTAATGTTACTAATATAAATTAATTTGCAATTATGTATAATGTCACTAGTGGAACGAGTATTTTCAGTGTGCAAGAAGCAAGGAATGGATGGTTGAAATTGATTGGATATTAAAACTGTAAAATGCTTGCTTCAAGTTAAAATAAACTATTCGTTATGTTGTGGTGATATGTACAAAAGGTTTTGGCTAACGAAAATCTGCTAAATTAAATATCGTCAAACAGTAAATACATGTAAATGATGTTTTATTGTGTTTGATGCCTAATAAAACATTTTTTTGAATAGTGTTATTTTTTGAAAAAATGTCCTGATTTTCGACCAAAGGTATCTGGCAATCCTAAGCACGGTGCACTGCTTATACGTATAGTGGCACTGAATATCTGGACTAAAATAAACAGAGGCACCAATATTTAACTTAAGCCAGTCATTGCACCACCCCAATGTGTATATTAATGTAGAAGACAAAGTGCATGTTTTGTGGCCTGCAGGGCTGGCCCTACCACTAGTAGATATCTGCTTAGGGCAGCAGGCTCGGGGGAGGGGATGGCAACATGGCCCTGGGAAGTCAAGATACCTGCAGAGCAAAGCATGGCGGCGGGCCTTTGAGTGCCCTGCCATCACTGCTGCTGCTCCTCCACTGGAGCCAATTCATGAAAAGGAAGAGCAATGATGCGACAAGCCTTGGTGCACCACATGCCTCCTGGCCTACCAGGTCTCGCCCTTCCTATGCAACTTCCTGTCGGAGGAGGTTGGACGCTGCAAGCCTTGAGCGCATAGTGCATTAAGATCTGTCTCAGCATTGCTTTTACTTTTAATGAGTCGTCTCAGGTGAAGGTAGGGCAGCGATGGCGGCGATGGCAGGGGGAGGGAGGGAAGCAGTAGGGAAAGATGCTGGATTCTTTGAGGAGAAGATGAATGGGAAAGGGTGACACAAAGGTGGAGAGAAGAGGTGATGCTGGCCACCTGGGGAAGGGGAGGGAAGACTACAGAGGATGTAGGGCCTTGAGCCATTCTATCAGGGTGGGGGGGGGGGGGCACATGGCTGAAGGCTCACTTGGGGCATGAGATACCCGTGGGCTAGCCCTGGTGGCCTGTAATACCATGCATTGGCAGCTAGAAGGACAAGTGATGTGCCTAGTACAATTTGTGACAATGTGTGGTAAGTTTATATGGAACATTGGTACTGATGTGACATACATCACGTGACACTGTACACTGACAGACAGCCATTAGGCAATCTACCATAGTGGACATGAATGTGTTGATAAAAGCTATCATTCTCTCTCTCTCTCTCTCGCTCTCTCTCCCTCCCTCAGCATTAATAAAAGAGAACAGGGAATATATAGTCCCATTTCTTACTTTGCAGCACATCCATTCTGATTCTGAAGATACTGGAAACTAGAATGCAACACCAGAAAAGGAAACCTCTGCATATGATGGCTTTCCACTCCAAGAGGAGAGTTAGAAACACACCATGTGCTGATCAATAGGAAGTACCATGGGCTCTATTTATTTTTATATCATGTATGTACCGCTTTCTATAACCAAAGCTAATTCAAAGCAGTGTACAACAAATAATAGTTTCATATAAGACAATGTAATAAACAACTAAACTTTAAAAAATTAGAAAACTCAACAACTTACAATAAAATATAAAAACTGTATATATTCATGGTCACTTAAAATCAGCCATTAGCTAACAGAAGATCATTAAGAAGGGATTAAAAAAAAAACCTTGTTTGTTTTCAAAATGTCAGCAAGTTTGTTTCCTGAAGCAATTCAATCAGTCGACTGTTCCATAAATGCAAAGCAGCTCTCAAGAAAACCAGAGGTCTTGCAAATCAACATCTAGAAGGGACCACCAGTTCCAACATGTGTTTTATTCTTGGACACAATAATAAACACATGCTGTTGCTTGATCAATACTGAAATGGCAAGCGTTCACTAGATTGTAATTTTACTAAAAAGCATCTCGCCCTTCTCCAACACTTTCCTCCTGCTCCTTTGGGCTATTTCTAAAGCTAAGTCATTCGTAACTGCAAAGGAGTTTTTCCCCAGTTTCCCTTTTCTCCCTCATGTCTAGTCCAGATGTCACAAGAACTATCTTCCAGCTGTATGACATGAGCCATGGACCCCCTCAGCTCCTAGCACAAGTGTTATCCTAAGGCAGTTTGCGATGACAGGGATTCCTTCTCCCAGAGGGGGGGTGGGGGCTGCTTCTGCACCAGGACTCGGGTATCGAACCATGTCTGCAGTATAGCAGTGCATACCAATTCCCCCTGAAACATCCAGGTCAACCCTAAATGACAAACCTTAATATGAAAACACTGGTCTTTTGGGGGTTAAATGATAGCATTACTTCCTGCTCAGGCATAATCCAGCACAAAGTAAGTCTGTATGGGTGAATATTTCCCCCATACTGTACAGTATGTAAATGTAAAGGTGCATTTTAGAAAGGCTGTTTATGCGGTGCAGGGATATCAAATGATAACATCTGTATATCTATGTTAATCTTAGAAAAGAAGGTGGGAAGGTGTAAATCCTATTTCAAATCAATATATTTCCGCTCCTGACCATGGACGTATGTTTTAAAATCAAAAAAGGAAGCATAGGAATAGACGGGGATGAATATCCACATGTAGCAGGAAACACTATCTCACAAACATACACGTGGGGAAAAACAGGCGAGGGAACCCAGGCAACTTACACGTGTAAGAGCTGACATTTCAGAATGGGCATGTATAAAATATTGTACTTGCATGTGTATCCTGGCTGTTTTGCAAACCTAGACGAGCAGCTGCTCTTAACAAATAACAGAGGACTCATTTACCTCATTTCAATTTAGAGGGTGAAAACAAACAATGGGGGATTAAGGGGGATATACCCTTAATCCCTCCTGTAAAAGGGCAAGCCAAAATTAGAACTTTTAAAAAAAAACCTCTTTGTGGAGGTGCAGATCCAAATACGTAGACAATTTCCATCTTCCACATGCATCCCCTATATGAAATGAGGGATATACGTGCAGCTTTTTGTTCCTCCCAGATCATGCCCCTTTGTAACTTAGATATGGCTGAGGCCCAACGTGTAAATCACGGTCTTTCTAAAATCATACTTTATACATGGATGCGGCTTGCACATTTTTCTTGTAGCACATCCTTGTATAACACACAAATAATGCTTCTAACATAACGCCCTGTGTGGCATGCAGCAGGAAGGGGTTTTCCGTAGAACACAAGCCAGACAGCAGTTCAGGGAAAAGATAGAAAGCAGAGGGTAGGGCTAAATGGCCAAATTTCCCAATGGAGAAAGGTGAATAGTAGTGTACCCCAGGGATCTGTGTTGGGTCCGCTCCTTTTTGACATATTCATAAATGACCTGGAAAAGGGAATAACGAGTGAGGTTATCAAATTTGCAGATGACACAAAACTATTTAAAGTTGTTAAAACCCATGAGGATTGTGGAAAATTGCAAGAGGGTCTTGATAAATTGGAAGACTGGGCATCCAAATGGCAGATGAAATTTAATGTGAACAACTGCAAAGTTATGTACCTAGGAAAGAACAACCCAAACTATAGTTACATGATGCAAGGTTCCACATTAGGAACCACCACTCAGGAAAAAGATTTAGGAGTTATCGTGGGTAACAGGTTAAAACCCTCCTCCCAGTGTGCAGCGGCGGCCAAGAGAGCAAATAGAATTCTAGGTATCATAAGGAAAGGAATGGAAAATAAAACAAAAGATATTATAATGCCTCTGTATCGTTCCATGGTGAGACCGCACCTTGAATACTGTGTGCAATTCTGGTCACCGTATCTTAAAAAGGATATTGCGTTATTAGAAAAGGTACAGAGAAGAGCCACCAAAATGGTAAAGGGGATGGAAGGATACCCCTATGAAGAGAGGCTAAAAAGGTTAGGGCTCTTCAACCTGGAAAAGAGACGGCTGAGGGGAGATATGATAGAGGTCTATAAATTAATGAATGGAGTGGAACGGGTAAACGTAGATCAATTGTTTATGTCATCAGAATATAGAAAGACTAGATGACATGCAATGAAGCTACAGGGTAATCTATTTAAGACTAATAAGAGAAAATATTTTTTCACTCAACGTGTAATCAAACTCTGGAATTTGTTAACGGAGGATGTAGTAAAAGCTGTTAGTGTAGCTGGGTTTAAAAAAAGGTTTGGACAAGTTCCTGGAGGAAAGGTCCATAAACCATTATTAAGAAGGGACCCAGGCTATCACTGCTTGACCCAATATAAGCATTGTGGAACCTGTGTCTTTTGGGGAACTGCTAGGAACTTATGATCTAGATTGGCCACTGTTGGAAACAGGATACTGGGCTTGATGGACCTTAGTCTGACCCAGTATGATATATCTTATGTTACCTCTTCCCCTCTAGGGCCCCACCTCAGCCACTTTGTATAACAAATCTCCCTCTAGCACAAAATAGGAAATGTTCTTGCAGGGGACTCTCCGTTACCTACTGGAACCCCATCCACCTCCAAAACCCGCTTATTGGGCATGTTTAACGGACTCATCCTCTTGCTGGGCCCTCCGGAAGTTCCCTGGGGCTTTCCCCAGCCTCCATTCTGGGAAGGGGACAATTTTATCTGAGTCACTCTCACTGAGCCCTGAGCTATCCCCAGGGGTTTCTTCTCTAGGCTATCTCTCTCCAGATCCCTTCTCCATAGCTTCCTCCAGACTATTGGCAACGTAGCTTTTTCCAAAGACACCAACTCTGGGACTTAGCAGTCTTGGGACTCTTGACATATAGATCTGGGTCTTCCAGTGGGAAACTCTCTGGGAAATCTTCCTGGTCCGACTTAGCAAAGCCATCAGTTAGCCGGGCCCATATTACTCCAAAGCTTGGATAGTCTCGGCCGATCACCACTGGATAGGGGAGTCAGGGCAGCACCACAACCTTGAACATGATTTGCCCTGCCGGAGTCTTAAGTGAAACCTGTGCCATTGGCTGTTGTCTTCATGCACTCCGGCCAATGTTACTGTCTTTGCATAGTCAATTTGAAATCAGGTTATGATTTCCCAGTGAATGAGGGTCCGCATAGTTCCGGAGTTGATCAAGGCCTGGAGGTGGGTCCCTTCAAGCTCCCTAAGTAGGATGAGGCTAACCCTCTTAGCCCATACAAACAAAAATAAATCCTGACCTGCTGTAGAGGCCCAGCCCTGGAGGGATGTGGATTTGCCCTCAGTCATGTTAGAGGAAATTTCACCATTGTCACCATATGTGGTAGTGTGGCATGCAGTGGGAAGGGGTTTGCTGTACAACACAGGCCAAACAGCAGTTCAGAGAAAACAAAAGCAGCTTTACTTCTGTCCCAGCTTGTTAAACTTCCACAAGCTGGTTCTCCCATCCCTTCTTCCAACTCCAGTTATTGTTACCTCAGAACTCCTTTGCACAGCTTGCCTTGGAAGGACTCCTGTCTCCACAGGCCTCTCCCCTTCCTGTAGCCTGCTGGGTTCTTAACTTTTCCTTGTGAGCCACGCCCTCCCAGCCCTGAACTCGAGGCTGCAGACTCTCTTAAAGGGGACTGTCAATAATCCCTTTGGAGAGGGATGGATAGCATTCTATATACCCCATCACACCCCCATTGTGCGTTTACACAGACATAGTGGGATCAATTCTCAAAGACTCACTGAGGGATAAGGCAACTGGATAATTTTAGGGTGACTAGAATGCAAAAGTTGGCAACAAAGAAGAAGGCAAAGTAGTTGGAAAATATGGACTTGGCAATAGAAATGAAGCTGGAGAAAGACTGATAGAATTCTGCAAGACCAACGATCTCTTCATCTCAAACACCTTCTTCCATCAACACAAGCGGTGACTGTAGACATGGACGTCACCCAATGGATTGTATAAAAATCAAATTGACTACATCTGTGGAAGTCAACGATGGAAAAGTTCTATAACATCAACAAAGACAAAACCTGGAGCTGACTGTGGTACAGATCATCAACTACTAGTGTGCAAACTCAAGCTAAAGTTGAAAAAGAGCAAACTACTCATGAATCCAGCAAAATATGACCTTGAGAATATACCACTGGAATTTAAAGACTGCCTGCAAAATCGATTTGCTGCTTTAGATACAAATGACAGAGCTCCAGAAGAGTTATGGAATGACATCAAGAAGGTTGTGTTGGAAGAAAGCGAGAAGTCTCTACAAAAGGTGAAAAAGCAAAAACGGCCAAAATGGATGACGGAAGAAACTCTGAAAATTGCCCAGAAATGCAGAGAAGCTAAAGCCAGAGGAGAAAGAAAGACAATAACAGAACTCAAAAGAGATTTCCAACGTGCAGCAAGACAGGACAAGGAAAAGTACTACAATGACGCATGCAAGGAAATAGAAGCAGAAACTATTAGAGGAAGAACAAGATCGGCTTTCCTAAAGCTACGAGAGTTAAAGAAAAAGTTCCAGCCTCGAATTGGAATGTTACAAGATGCTCAAGGTTCTATGTTGAATGATGCTGAGAAGATCAAGAAAAGGTGGAAGGAATATACAGAGTTTTTATATGATAAAGATCAAGTGGACCAACAGCCGTTTCAACCTGTACCTTATGATCGGGAACCATTGGTGATGAAAGAAGAAGTTGAAGCAGCATTGAAAGGCTTATCAAAGAACAAAGTACCAGGCATTGATAGCATTCCCATAGAAGTATTTCAGCAATCTGATGCAGCTGTTACCGTACTTACAAGGCTCTGCCAAGAAATATGGAAGAAATCATCATGGCCAACTGCCTGGAAAAGATCTGTGTTTATACCAATACTAAAGAAAGGTGATCCAACTGACTGTGGAAATTATCGCACTATCGCTCTGATCCCACATGCCAGCAAGATGCTACTGAAGATTATTCAAAAGAGACTACAACCATACCTGGAACAAGAACTACCCGAAGTGCAAGCAGGGTTTAGGAAAGGGCGAGGAACGAGAGACATCATTGCGGATGTGAGGTGGATCCTTGAAAAGACTAAAGAATACCAAAAGGATAGCTATTTGTGCTTTATCGACTATAGCAAGGCTTTTGACTGTGTAAACCATGAGAAACTCTGGGCCACATTAAGAAGCATGGGTATACCAGAACACCTGATCGTACTCTTGCACAATCTGTACATTGATCAAGAAGCAACAGTTTGAACGGAACAAGGAGAAACAGAATGGTTTAAAATAAGCAAAGGTGTAAGACAAGGCTGCATACTTTCCCCCTACCTGTTTAATTTATATGCAGAACAAATCATCAGAGAAACAGGATTGTATGAAGACAACAGAGGTGTGAAGATTGGTGGAAGACTCATCAACAACCTTCGCTATACTGATGATACCACATTACTGGCTGAAAGTGAAGATGATCTGAAACATTTGCTTCTCACAATCAAAGAACATAGTCTCAAAATGGGCCTGCAACTTAATGTAAAGAAGACAAAGATCATGACAACTGGCATAATCAACAGGTTCATCGTTGAAGGAGAAGAAATTGAAATTGTGAACAACTTTAACCTACTTGGATCAACTATCAATAAAGAAGCAACAAGCAGTCAAGAAATCAGACAACGCATTGCTCTTGGCAGAATGGCTATGAAAGACCTAGATAAGATTCTCAAGAGCAGAGATGTCTCTCTCCATACAAAGATTTGACTTGTTCAAGCCATGGTATTTTCAATAACATCATATGGATGTGAAAGCTGGACAGTGAAAAAGATAGACAGGAAGAAAATTGATGCCTTTGAGTTATGGTGCTGGCGGCGAATACTGTGTATACCATGGACTGCCCGAAGAACAAACCAGTCAGTACTAGAGGAAATCAAACCTAAGCTTTCTTTAGAAGCTCAGATGACAAGACTTCGACTTTCATACTTTGGACACATCATGCGAAGAGAGAGATCATTAGAGAAAGACATCATGCTTGGCAAGATAGAAGGTCAACGCAAAAGAGAAAGGCCAGCAATGAGATGGATTGATACAATAACAGCAGCTACGGGTACCAGTCTGTCAACAATGAGTCGCCTGACTGAAGAGCAAACACAATTTAGGTTAGCTATCCAGAGGGTCGCCATTAGTTGACTCCGACTCGACGGCACTTAACAACAACAACAACAACATGTTTAGGAACATTTTTCAGTCAAACCTAATCAGCTAGGCATTTAGCTGAAAATTCTTCCTAAAACTAGCCAAGCAAAAATTTGTCTTGCTAGATTTAAGACAGTTATTTGAACAACTAGAGGATCTCAAAAGGAAAAAAGGGGACTATTGTAGTAGTTGATAGGGAAGAGCAGACTAGATAGAAACATGACAGAAAAAGACTACATGGCCTATGTTTCTAGAGTTGCCTGGCTAGAAATCAGCCCTCTATGTCATAGGCCTATCCCAGGAGCCATCCAGCTTTTCCTAGTGAGATTGGTGAATCTAGGGAGTTCATTTAGCTGGTTGAGTGAGGGGGGGGGGACGATTTTAAAAAGCAGAATCCTGAAGTTAGCCAGCAAAGTCTTTTGAAAATCATCTCCTGTATGTTCTATATTCCATGTGTGTATTTACATTCTGTATTTGCTTCTATAAAGTCTGAAAGCATTGCCTAAGTCTTTCTTCCTCTAGTAAAAAAAACTGAGAAGTTCTACAGAGTTCTAGCTCACAAGGAAAACTATAGGAGTGGCCTAGTGGTTGGGGCAAGTTACCTCAGACTGGAACATCGGGGGGTTCAAACCCCACTAGAGGACAGCAACCTTGGACCGGAAGGACTGGGGGGTTTCTAGTCCCACAGATGCTCCTTGTGGTCTTGGGCAAGCCACTTAACCCTCCATTCCCATGTTCCCTGTAAAATAGTTATCTCCAATTTATAATGCCCTGTTCAATGTAATTTCAGTGTGTTCAATGTAAACCGCCTTGATATCATGAAAGGTGGTATATAAGAAATGTTAAATAAAATAAATAAAGACTATGCCAGAGACTTTGCTTGATATACTACTATTCCTATATCTAAAAAATAAATATTTGGGCTAAGCAGATTTAACTCAGTCTTTGACTAAGGATACTTTCTAATGTTTCACTGTATTTAAGCCAAAAGTAAAAATAATATCTGTTTCAGAAGATACGGCTGAAATTTTCATTGGACGGGAAGATCAAAGGGCACTGAACCATGAATAACGTTATGGGTGTCTACAGCGTCTAGAACCCAGGAAATACATTTGCAGCATCAATCACTGGCAGATGTGTACAAACACCCCTCAGCTTTGTTTAACTACAAATACTATTTTGCACCGCAGGCTGAATATTAACAGGCAGGAAGCTTCCCGTACTTCAAAGTGTGTAGAGTTAAGCAGACTACAAAGAAACAAAGCCTACGTCTTGCAAACAGGAAAATGAAATACATAAAAGGTGGTTATTTTAGAAGCCCTATTTATGATTTGAACATCTGAAAACGGCCATTCGGATGCCCCCATCACATCCACGTCCCAAGGGTCATTTTAGAACACACCCAAATTTAAACATGTATGCCATGACCATGTCTATGTAGCATGGGGATGTGACAGAACAGTGTCTGGAGCATTCTGAAAAACATACACGTATGTGGTTGACTTTAGATTACTGTTGCAGGTTGAAAACCATTGGCGAACATGTCTACGTCTGTATGTGCTCTTGGACACAAACAGACATTTGAAAAGTGTTCATTTTGGCCAGCTAACAATACGAAGAAGAGGAGAATGCCCTCTCATTCCCTATTTTTCACCAACTCAAAAAAAAGCTGGCAGGCAGGGCCACACCAAGGGCCATGCAAGAGGTGCAGTCACACGGGGCGCCAGTACAGAAGGGTTGCTAATGCCATCACTGAGCTTCCAGGAAACCTGACAAAAGTGAGTTCCTGCATGTAGCTGGGTGGATATGGGGGCACCAGGAACACCAATTGCATAGGGCGCACTGCTAGCTTGGTACGATCCTGCTGGCAAGTAAATATTGAGGCCTTATCTGCAACTGCAACAGTGCACGTTTCCATTTCCAAAATCTCAGGCTGTGACAGGCATGTGGCGACAGTGTACACATGTATGTTCTGAAATACCGGCGCTGGCACGTCTTTGTGGCTGCTATGATACATATCTACTACTACTACTACTACTACTATTATTACTACTACAGATCATTTGTGTAGCACTTCAAGGTGAATCAATGCCGTTCAGAGACTAGATCTCACAAGTCCACATTTCTAAAATTGGATGGTTTTCTGCACACGTCTGGCCCATTATTCTGCACATCCGCATTCTTTATATTGCGACAGGCACGTTTTATCTTTTTGGAGCAGACACATGTCTATTTCACAAGGCACTTACACACGTCAACCTTCACGGCTGCTCCTCCCACAGAATATCAGGCTTTCTAACTAGGTTCTCTGTATTCCCTGGCCAGGATAAGCCGTGCCTGCAGGGGAGCACCCATGACCCCAGCAGTGACTTCAAACAGCAAGGTCAAAGAAAATATTTACCAAAGAATTCATTCAGCAGCTAATTTTAACATAAGCCCTTGTCAAACATTTCCATAACCAGCGCAGACAGTGGGAGCCTGTTGAGTTGGGTCTGTATGGGGAAAGATCAGCAGAGGGCGTTGCTACCCAAGGGTGAGCAGCGTAGTTATAGTGGTCCTGAAGAAGATCTTATTTAACCTATTCTGATACTTTTACTCCTGTGTAAAAAAAATCAAAATTCTCTGCACAACATCTGAAAATTCTGAAGATAAGATGGTGTTCACTTATCCTTGAATAATTGTACATTTGAAAAGCCATACAGAAAAAAAAAGTTGTTACTTGAAGAAACAGAATTTAATTAAATTATTTTCTTGGTGTAGAAATCCTCCCCATACTACTACTATTGATCATTTATATAGCTTAAGAAACATGTAAAACGATGGTCCCTGCTCATCAGAGCTTACAATCTAGTTAAGACACAATACAACAGTTAAAAACAAGGATACAACTAGGGAAAGGGAAGGAGACACATAGGAGATTAAGTAGAGCAGGATTCAAAAGCAGCCTCAAAGAGGTGAGCTTTTAGCATGGATTTGAAAAGGGCCAGAGATGAAGCCTGATATATAGACTTCAATCCTTTCACAGCAAGGTGAAAGGATTGACGTCTGGAGTTGGCAGTGGAAAAAAAGGGCATAGAGAGAAGCAAGCCAGTGGAAGAGTGGCGTTCACGAGGAGGGGGTGTAGGGAGAGAGGAAAGGTAGCGAGCAGCAGTAGAATGAATGCATTTATAGGTCAGAAAGAAGTTCTAACTGGATACGGAAATGAAAGGGGAACCAATGAAGTAACTTGAGAAGAGGGGCGATATGAGCATATCGAGATTCGAGACTGGCAGAAGATTAGCCATGCAACTGAGTTTTGAACAGATTGAAGGGGAAAGATGACTCAGAGGAAGACCAGCAAGGAGGAGATTGCAATAGTCCAGATGGGAGGTGGCTAAAGAGTGGATGAGTGTTTTAGTAGTGTGTTCAGAAACAAAGGTGCGAATTTTATTGCTGTTATAAAGAAACAGGTTTTAGTTATAGATTGGATGTTTGTAGAAAAGGAGAGGGAGGAGTCAAAGACAACCCCAAGGTTGCTGGCTGAGGAAAGAGAGTAGAAGAGTATTTTCCATAGAGACTGAGAAAGGAGGAAGTGGGTTTAGGAGGAAAGATAAGAAGCTTGGTTTTAGCCATGTTCAATTTCAAATGGCGATGAGACATCCAGGCAGCAATGTCAGATAGGCAGGCAGAGATACGGGCCTGGATTGTCAAAGAGATATCAGGTGTAGAGAGATAGATCTGAGAGTCAAGCTGTGGGAGAAGATGAGTGCACCAAGGGACTGAGTATAGAGAGAGAAAAGGAGTGGACCCAAGACAGACTCTTGGGGTACACCAACTGAGAGTGGGATAGCAGTAGAGGAGGATCCACTAGAACAAACACTGAAGGAGTGATGGGAGAGATAAGAAGAGAACCAGGATAGCACAGAGCCCTTAAAACCAAGCAAGGACAAGGTGTCGAGGAGAAGGTGGTGGTCAACAGTGTCAAAAGCAGCTCCTTCGCAAGCTTATGAGACACACCTTCTTCCCTCCCCCTGCAGCCCCTCCACTCTCAACTCCCCAGTGCCCTCTCTTCCTCCATCCCTCCCTAGGCCGTACCCCAGTTTGTTTTCCCGCCTCTTCAGGCTCTATTCCTTGCCACGCCCCTATGTCCTACTCCTCTCTCATCTCTCTCCATCCTTCCCCTCCAGGTTTGACCTTTCAAGCTGCTTCTTGTTCTTACCCATGTGGCTACCACTGTTCATTCTGCATTTTCCTAGCTCGGGGGCCGACTGCTGCCTCCCCCCCTCTTCCCACCCGTGCTGCTGACACAATCTTTCAAGGCCAAAGAAGAACCATTGCTCCCTTTCCAGTCACCATAAAGATCTGCAAAGGGTCAAATTTTTTTCCCTTTGTGAGAAAAAGGAGTAAGAAAATCTCTCCCACTCCAAAAAATGTAATAAACATGGGAAAAGACCTATCATGTCTGTGTGGAAAGACAAGTTGCCTTCCTGCTGGGAAAATGTGAGAAAGAACATAAGAACATAAGATATGCCATACTGGGTCAGAACAAGGTCTATCAAGCCCAGTATCCTGTTTCCAACAGTGGCCAATCTAGGTCATACTTACCTAGCAGTTTCCCCAAAAGACACAGGTTTCGCAATGCTTGTACTGGGTCAAGCATTGATATCCTGGGTCCCTTCTTAATAATGGTTTATGGACCTTTCCTCCAGGAACTTGTCCAAACCTTTTTTAAACCAAGCTATACTAACAGTCTTTACTACATTCTTCGGTAACAAATTCCAGAGTTTGATTACACGTTGAGTGAAAAAATATTTTCTTTTATTAGTCTTAAATAGTTTACCCTGTAGCTTCATTGCATGTCCCCTAGTCTTTCTATATTCTGATAACGTAAACAATTGATCTACGTTTACCCGTTCCACTCCGTTCATTAATTTATAGACTTCTATCATATCTCCCCTCAGCCGTCTCTTTTCCAGGTTAAAGAGCCCTAACCTTTTTAGCCTTTCTTCATAGGAGTATCCTTCCATCCCCTTTACCATTTTGGTGGCTCTTCTCTGAACCTTTTCTAATAACTCTATATCCTTTTTAAGATACGGCGACCAGAATTGCACACAATATTCAAGGTGCGGTCTCACCATGGAACAATATAGAGGCATTATAATATCTTTTGTTTTATTTTCCATTTCTTTCCTTATGATACCTAGCATTCTATTTGCTCTCTTGGCTGCCGCTGCACATTGGGCCGAGGGTTTTAACATGTTATCCACAATGACGCCTAAATCTTTTTCCTGGGTGGTGGTTCCTAATGTGGAACCTTGCATCGTGTAACCATAGTTTGGGTTGTTCTTCCCTAGGTGCATAACCTTGCACTTGTCCACATTAAATTTCATCTGCCATTTTGATGCCCAGTCTTCCAATTTATCAAGATCCTCTTGCAATTTTCCACAATCCTCTTGGGTTTTAACAACTTTAAATAGTTTTGTGTCATCTGCAAATTTGATAACCTCACTCGTTATTCCATTTTCCAGGTCATTTATGAATATGTCAAAAAGCAGCGGACCCAGCACAGATCCCTGGGGTACACCACTATTTACCTTTCTCCATTGGGAAAATTGGCCATTTAGCCCAACCCTCTGCTTTCTATCTTTTAACCAGTTCTTGATCCACAGTAGTACACTGCCTCCTATCCCATGACTCTTTAGTTTTGCCAAAAGTCTCTAATGAGGGTGAGAAGGTGATTATCATCTAACAGAGCTGTCTCCTCCTAAGCCCTGTCTATCCTGTAGAAACCTTTCCAGATGAGAGGCATCCGTAAAAATATAAGAAGTGCCATCAATCCCAATAGCACATTTGCAGGGGAATCTCAGAAAAAAGGTAGCGCCAAGGGCCAAAACCCGAGGTTTTAACACTAGAAACTGCCGTCTACGCAATTGAGTAACACGTGCCACATCTGGAAAAACCTGCACTACTTGTCCACAAAACTTAAGTGCCTTTACTTTGAAATAAGCTTTAAGAATACGCTGTTTGATAGAAACTGAAGGAAAGGTAACTAGCAGTGTGGATCTCAAAGTGATAGTATCAGAGGAATCCTCAATAAAAGCGGTGAGGTTAGCAATATTAGGAACAATCTCATCCAGTGCATCCTCAGCAATGTTTTCCCTTTTAGAAGTTGAAGGAACATAATAAATTTGAGAAACTACTATAGCTTCCGATATCATCAACACTTCCTTAAGATACTTTTCCAATAAGATAGAGGCTGAAAGTAAAGAAGACTGAGGGAAATTTAAAAATCTCAGGTTACAGCGACGCATAGAGTTCTCCAAGGCTTCCATTTTGGCATGCAAAACTAAGGAATCCTTAATAGTGGAAGCATGAACAGATTGCAAAATAGGAACTTGAGACTCTAATTTAGAAACTACAGTGTCTAATGAAATTACCTTCCTATTCAGGTGCTGCAACACAGTAGCAGTCTCCTGGGTGAAGGTAGCCAGGGAATTTAACTTCGTGGATACTTTTAAATCAATAATTTTAACAGCCTTCAAAACATCCTTCAGGGTTACATCAGCTTCGAGGGACGGATCCGATGCCTCCGAAGGGGCACCGAGATCTAATCCCTGAACTGGATTAGGAATAGTTATACCAGAACTCACCACACAGGAAATATCAAAAGGTACCTTTGACACTAAAGAAACTGCGGGACCGGGGCAAAGTGGAGGGGATCTTCCATCGGGGCTTAAAGAGACCCCGTCGGGAGAGGACTGTGCTAAAGGTAGAGGAACTACATGTTTGTCTAAGGGGCCAACCGGTTTGGTAACTCCGGTTCCAGCCTCCCGAGACTTGGAATCAACCTTAGCCTTCCTTTTGCCCATCGCATAAAGTCAAAGAATTAAAGCAATACAATTTCACCAGTAAAAAAGGAAAAAAAAAAACTCTACAACTTACGATGAACACCAATGGAAACAGCAAGATAGTGTTCAGACAGGTAGTCTCTACTCCTTGAGGAGCCGGTGTCGCAGAACGTCGCAGTGGCGTCGAAGGGGCATCTAAGGGGCAAGACTTGCCCCTTTAGACACGCCCCTTCAGTAAACGCCCCGCGGTCACGCTCCGCGGTCGCGGAGAGAGCAAAGGAGAATTTAAACAACCTGGTCCTACCAAGAGCAAGGTGTCCCGGGCGTGCCTGCCCGATATTCTCAGGGCAGCGTCGGCTTCACAAGAGCAGTCCCAGCTCAGCCTGAGCACGAGTAGAGCTCAGCACACCTCCACACTCCTTCCAAAAACGCTCTCTGAAAAGGGGATACAGACACAGCACTTTAACTCCAGCGAGGTCCCATCAAGAGCAAGGTGTCCCGGGCGTGCCTGCCCGATATTCTCAGGGCAGCGTCGGCTTCACAAGAGCAGTCCCAGCTCAGCCTGAGCACGAGTAGAGCTCAGCACACCTCCACACTCCTTCCAAAAACGCTCTCTGAAAAGGGGATACAGACACAGCACTTTAACTCCAGCGAGGTCCCACCAAGAGCAAGGTGTCCCGGGCGTGCCTGCCCGATATTCTCAGGGCAGCGTCGGCTTCACAAGAGCAGTCCCAGCTCAGCCTGAGCACGAGTAGAGCTCAGCACACCTCCACACTCCTTCCAAAAACGCTCTCCGAAAAGGGGATACAGACACAGCACTTTAACTCCAGCGAGGTCCCACCAAGGGCAAGGTGTCCCGGGCGTGCCTGCCCGATATTCTCAGGGCAGCGTCGGCTTCACAAGAGCAGTCCCAGCTCAGCCTGAGCACGAGTAGAGCTCAGCACACCTCCACACTCCTTCCAAAAACGCTCTCCGAAAAGGGGATACAGACACAGCACTTTAACTCCAGCGAGGTCCCACCAAGAGCAAGGTGTCCCGGGCGTGCCTGCCCGATATTCTCAGGGCAGCGTCGGCTTCACAAGAGCAGTCCCAGCTCAGCCTGAGCACGAGTAGAGCTCAGCACACCTCCACACTCCTTCCAAAAACGCTCTCCGAAAAGGGGATACAGACACAGCACTTTAACTCCAGCGAGGTCCCACCAAGAGCAAGGTGTCCCGGGCGTGCCTGCCCGATATTCTCAGGGCAGCGTCGGCTTCACAAGAGCAGTCCCAGCTCAGCCTGAGCACGAGTAGAGCTCAGCACCCCTCCACACTCCTTCCAAAAACGCTCTCCGAAAAGGGGATATAGACACAGCACTTTAACTCCAGCGAGGTCCCACCAAGAGCAAGGTGTCCCGGGCGTGCCTGCCCGATATTCTCAGGGCAGCGTCGGCTTCACAAGAGCAGTCCCAGCTCAGAACGTCCTTGTCTAAAGCCATGTTGGCTGTCTCCCATTAGGCCATGACTATCTACATGCTGAGTAATTTTATTCTTTATGATGGTTTCTACCATTTTTCCCGGTACTGACTTGAGGCTCACCGGTCTGTAGTTTCCCGGATCACCCCTGGAACCCTTTTTAAAAATTGGTGTTACATTGGCGATCCTCCAATCTTCAGATATTAGAGATGATTTTAATGATAGTTCACAGATTACTAATAGCAGGTCTGCAATCTCATATTTCAGTTCTTTCAACACTCTTGGATGTATACCATCCGGCCCAGGTGATTTGCTACTCTTCAGTTTATCTAATAGTTGTAATACATCTTCCCGATGTATCGATATTTCCTTCTGCGCCTTTAAATACCACTTCAGTCATGGGTAACATCCCTACATCTTCCTCAGTAAAGACCGAAGCAAAGAATTCATTCTGTCTCTCCGCTATCGCCTTGTCGCCTCTTAGTGCCCCTTTAACCCCTCTATCATCATCTAATGGACCAACTGACTCTCTCACAGGTTTTTTGCTACAAATGTACTTGAAAAAATCTTTATTTCGCGTTTTTGCTTCCACAGCAAGCTTCTTCTCAAATTCTCCCTTTGCCTGCTTTATCAATGCCTTGCATTTGATTTGCCAGTGCTTGTGCTGTTTCCAGGTTTCGTCGTTTGGCTCTTTTTCCATTTCCTGAAAGATGCTTTTTTGGCAACAACAGCCTCTCTGACCTCACCTTTAAACCATGCTGGCAGTTTTTTGGACTTCCTTCCACTTTTCTTAAAGCGTGGAATACAGCTGGTCTGGGCTGCCAAGATAGTATTTTTCAACAACACCCAAGCTTGATGTAAGTCTTTAACCTTTGCAATTGCTCCTTTTAGTTTTTTCTTAGCTATTTTCCTCATTTTATCATAGTCTCCCTTTCGAAAGTTAAAAGGTAGTACTGTGGATTTCCGTACTATCCCTCCTCCACTAATTAAATCAAAGGCGATCATGCTATGATCACTATTGCCAAGTGGCCCCAACACCCTTATCTCTTGCACTAGATCTGGTGTTCCACTAAGGACTAGGTCTAATATGGCTTCCCCTCTGGTCGGTTCATGAACCAGCTGCTCCAAGAAGCAGTCATTTATGTCATCTAGGAACTTTATCTCCCTAGCATGTCCTGCCGTGACACTGACCCAGTCGATACCGGGGTAATTGAAATCACCCATTATTATTACTGCGCTGTAACTTTTGTTAGCTTCCTTGATTTCTTTGAGCATTTCATCATCCATTTATTCATTCTGGCCCGGTGATCGATAGTACACCCCCACTGCCATCGCCTTCCCCTTTTTACATGGAATTTCAATCCATAGAGATTCTACAGCAAATTTTGTTTCCTGCAAAACTTTAATCCTTTCTGACTCAATACCCTCTCTAGCATAGAGCGCAACCCCTCCACCAATTTGATCATCTCTATCATTACGATATAGTTTGTACCCAGGTATCACAGTGTCCCACTGGTTGTCCTCCTTCCACCATGTCTCTGATATTCCAATCATATCTAACCTCTCATTTAGTGCTATATATTCTAACTCTCCCATCTTATTTTTTAGACTTCTAGCATTTGCATACAAGCATTTTAGAGACTGTATTTTATTCATATTAATTTGGCTATTGGTAGACATGGGTAATTTGGGATCTTTAAGCTCTGTCTGCTCCATACTCGAGGGCATTTGGGCTACTTTACTCTTTTTTGGAACCTCTCTGCTTTTGGTAGTATCCTTTAAGGATACATTCTTCCGAACCATGCGCTCTTGTGTGACTGTCGGCTTTCCCCTATTATCTAGTTTAAAAGCTGTTCTATCTCCTTTTTAAAGGTTAATGCCAGCAGCCTGGTTCCATCCCAGTTAATGTGAAGCCCATCCCTTCGGAAGAGCCCCTCCTTTCCCCAGAATGTTCCCCAGTTCCTAACAAATCCAAAACCCTCATCTCTGCACCATTGTCTCATCCACGCATTGAGACTCCGGAGCTCTGCCTGCCTTTTGGGTCCTGCACGTGGAACAGGAAGCATTTCGGAGAACGCTACCCTGGAAGTTTTGGATTTCAACTTCCTACCTAAAAGCCTAAATTTAGCCTCCAGAACCTCCCTACCACATTTTCCTATGTCATTGGTACCGACATGTACCAAGACAGCAGACTCCTCCCCAGAAACCTCTTCGGGGATCAGGCCAGCATCTTTGCTGGTTGTCTAACACTTTTCCCTCCAGACTCCTGCAACTACCCTTAGAACTGCCCCTTGTGTTCTATCCATAAAAGTCCTCCCGAGATAAATTATGAAATTGGACTTGACACCCAATATTTTGAGGGTTACTTTAAAAGCCATAGTCGTAACTTCCATGAGAAAAATCTGGCATTTACACATGGAAACAGCATCCATGTGTAAACAGCAATTTTATAAAGGGCTAAATTTACAAGTGGATGCCCACAATATGTAGAAATAGCATTTTCCTGTTTGTTCCACTATCTCCTTGGCAGAGTTTTTTAAAAGATACCTGCTTGAAGTTCTTGGGGTGCCAGAAAATTCTCTCCTCCCCTACCCCCCCGCCACCCCCCACTTCTAAAGTTTATTACCTAACAATGAAAAAGCGTTCCAATAGTGTTGCTGTCAATGAAGATAGGGAAGAGATTGCTAATTTTGACACTCTGAATTTGTCCCAAGTTCTGGAAAGCTCTGCTGAAGAGAATATGCGGAGAGCAAGTTTGTTAAGTGCCATTTGTGTTGGAGCCTGTTCGGGCATGGACTCTTAAATTGTACTTTAGGAATGCTACTAAATTGTTTTTTTGGACAGAAAGTCTGGGTTTTCCTGGACATTTCCTTGTAACTCAAGCTAAAAGGCGTTTGTTCCTGTCTATGCGTCCTGAGGTGATCTCTTTAGGTTTTTCATATGTATTACAATTTCCATGCAAGTGTGTTATTAAGTCTTCTTCACTTAGATATATTTATGATCCGAAACAACTTTGTGTGTTTCTGACTGCCAGAAGGACTCCTGGGACTGTTGTAGTTACAGCTGGGACCTCTTAGATTGGCTCTTTCTGAGATGCTTAGTAAGTAGTTGGGCCAAACGGTATGCCTTTTCCTAGGATTTAAATTTCCTGATTGTGTTATTTCATCATTTTAGTCTCTTTTCCAGATTTCCCCTTGCCCCCTTCTTAATCAAGGTCTTTTTGTGTTTGGTGCCAATCTTATATGTTATATGGTGCCAATCTTATATCCCAGCCGGGGATAGAGCGGGCCGGAGCAGCGAAGTCCTCCTGCACCACCACGTGGAGCGCTGCCCAATCCGAGCAGCTGACGGCTCCATTAAAAGCGCCGCGCTGATCGGGCGCGCCCGCGCCAGAGGGCCTCGCCAGAGGGCCCTTTGGCGTGGCCCTTAGGCGTGGACCGCAGAAGGGGATCCAGAAGACTGCTGCACGACAAACAACTCCAGACAGCACTCCCATCCAGCCACGATCAACAACACCGGTCAGTAACCTAAGCTAATCCATCTTGATCTGCCAAGATCCCACTTGAACAACTCTGAATGACGCAACACTTTAGATGAACTATTGTCAGGCTACCTCATCTCACAAAGTCACCTCTAGCCTCATAAACTATTCCGCCCCATCTCGGTGTGTCTAGTTTCCCTGCTTGAATGCCAATATAGTCTGCAAGCCTATAATTTTTCTGTACTGTCTCGTAATTGCACATCTCATCACATTAGTCAATGCCACACCATGTAAACTATGTCAATATAGTCTGATAGCCCGTAATATTTGTTGTATCGCCTCAATATTGCAAATTTCCTAATCTTGAGTGTCAATGTTAGCTTGCTAGCCTGTAATATTTCGTGTACTACCCCAAGACTGCACATAGCATCAAAAGTAATCAATGTCACTGCATGTAAACTGTAATTGGTTGATCTTGCATCCTCATAGAACCGCTCTCATAGAAATCCTCACTTTTTGAAGGATATACTCTCTATACTGTGCCTCTCTATATTGTGCCTCATATCCACACCTTATTTCTCCAACATCACTCTTCACCACTTTGTAGCCACAGTCTATCGCACGCAATCCAAACCATTAGAATGGCACTCCACGTTGCTGTCATTCTTAGCGTCTACCTTCTCACCCACTGGCTTAGAACCTCCCAGGCCCTTTACACGTCACATGGCAAGATTCCAATCCTGAATAGCCATGGAAAAAGATGGAATGGCCCCCCGTACTTCAACCCAGGAAATGACGCGCATATGCGCCACTCCCACCTGATACATATTGCACTCCAGATATCCAAAACTCCCAGCCAGGAAAAACCTTTGAAATGCCGACCCCTAAAATGTGCCATCATCAACGCACGCTCCATCCGCAACAAATGGCCTGTGATCCGAGACTGTATCTCATTTTATGACCTTGAAATACTCATGATAACTGAAACATGGCTCTCCTCTGAAGACAACGTCCTCCTCAACCAACTTCTACCCACCAATTTCTCCATCCACACGAAACATCGAGAAAACAAAAAAGGAGGAGGGGTTCTCATAATCTCCAAATCAGACCTCAATTTCCTCATTGTGGACTCCTCTAGCACAAATAACATGGACATCCTCTCTGTTGCAAACCAACAATGCTCCCTCAACTTGCTGTATAGAACACCCTCTTCTTCTCCTGATGACCTGCCAACCATTGTTGACCTTGCAGCTAACACACTCAATCCCAAAAAAACAAATTGGATAATGGGTGATTTCAATCTCCCTTCTTTACCCCAAAACCACGCAAATGCTTTCCTTGAAGCAATGGAAGACCTGGGATTCAAACAAATCATCAATGAACCCACGCATACAAAGGGGAACATTCTGGACATGGTATTTACCCCACAACCAGTCATGATCCAAAACAACAATCCTCCAGTATCAATCGTAGAGGTACCCTGGTCCGACCACAAATTGATCATTATCCAGATACCCATCAACCCTGACCAGCCAGACAGAAGTCAACACACAAGCAACACCTCTAGAACTGCCACCAGATGCTTTCGCCCCTTCGATAGAGAACACATCCTTTCGGAGATCCCATCACTACTTGACTATAGCTCACAAGACCTTGACGAACTAATCTCTCAATGGAACTCCAGCCTGCTTGGCTTATCTCAATGCTCAAACCAGGAAAATACAGCAAGAAAAAAAAGATCCGCCCCATGGTTCTCCCCTGAGCTACGATCCTCTCTCGCACAACTACGTAGACTTGAACGCCGATGGCGGCGATCGCGTTCAGCTGATGACCAGTCTGCTTACCGCACCCACCTTGCAACACATCGTGAAACAATCACTACTAAAATGAGACAATACCATACAGACACCCTAAAAAGGTCTCTGAAACAAACCACGGGACCTCTTCAACTTGGTCAAAGCCCTCTCAAAGGAACCATCTCCCGAACAACATAGCGAGATTCACCCACAAGAATTTGCCGATTACCTGCAATCCAAGATCGTGCAAACTAACAAGGGGTCAGTAATTTCATACCAAGATCCAACAGGCTTATCCCCACTGAACACACTCTCCACACCACCCACTAAATCTATCCAGAACACCATAGCAACCCTTAACACCTCTACGGCTCAGACTGACCCATGTCCAGCGTTTTGGATCAAGGAACTACGTGATGTGTTCAGCCCGTTCATCGCAAATATAATGCAGATCTCCTTCACAACAGGATACTTTCCCACTTCACTCAAGCAGACCTCCATTAGGCCCCTACTGAAAAACCCCAAACTTAACCCCCAAAGAGTTGACTCTTATCGGCCAATAGCCAGCATCCCTCTATTAGCCAAAATAATAGAGAAAGAGGCACAACGACAAATTCAGAACCACATTGATGCTGCCGCTCCTTTAGACAACTGTCAACATGGCTTCAGAGAACATCATGGGGTCGAGACACTGCTCACTGTTCTATTTAACGACATCATCACAAGAATTGACAACATCCGTCAAGGCTGTGTGCTTATATTCTTAGATATAGCAGCAGCATTCGATTCCGTCAGTCATGAAATACTCCTCGAAAGATTGAAAGAGAAAGGAATCTGCAACAGTGCACTAGGATGGTGCAAATCTTATTTGGATGGCAGATGGCAGTATGTGAAGTCTGGATCAGAAGAGTCAATACACTTCCATCAAAAACAAGGGGTTCCCCAAGGCTCCTCACTATCCTCCTTACTCTTCAATATTTACATGCAACCTATCTGCAATATCATAAGATCATTCAATGTGAACTGCCTGATATATGCTGATGACATCCTCTTATACATGCCTTTCTCCACAACCCACATGGACCTGACCCCACTCACGGACTGCTTCAATGCAGTTTCAACTTGGCTCCAATCACAGAACCTACGCATCCAACATAAAAAAACAGAAGTGCTATTCATCACCAGAGACCCCAACTTTACGCCCCCACCCCACGTCAGTGTCAAGGAAGCTGATCCCCAGACTAAAGAGGCAATAAAATACCTGGGAGTAACTGTCGATCAATGGCTGGACATGAGAACCCACATAAGAAACATAGTCAAAGCCGTCTATTTTAAAATCCGTTCACTCAAACACCTACGCTCCCTGTTGGAACCAGAGGATTTCCGAACCATATATCAAGCACTGATCCTGCCACATTTCGATTTTGCAAATGCCATCTTACAAGGGCTTCCCCAATCCACACTAGCCCCCTTACAGTCGGCCATGAATGCCGCAGCCAGGGTCATCTACGGAGCCTCCAGAAGCGACCACATAACTCCCATTCTCAAACAACTGCACTGGCTACCTATCCATGGGAGGATCACCTTCAAAACCCTTCTATTAACTTTCAAGGCAATCAAAGGCATTTCCCCCCCATCTCTCACGCATCTTTTCCACTTGGTACTCCCCAACAGATCTAGAAGAGCAACAACCATCAACATGCTAATCACACCAAAGGAATCGACAAAGTGCAACAAGACAACCACAAACAGAGCGTGCAGTTTCTATATCCCCAGATGCTGGAATACTCTACCCCCTGACATTAGGGCCATAAACAATCTATATCAGTTCAGAAAGGCACTCAAAACCTACCTCTTCACCCAATACTTCCCAGACAACCTTTGAGACTGGATATCCCTCTCAAGAAATCACCCCTTATAGATGCCCCCTTACTCATGATCTGACTCTACCTATCCTGCAGTGTAAATAGCTTATGTATATAGTTATGTATATAGTTAACCCTGTTATCCAAGTTTTATTACCTGTTCAATGTAAAACCAGACACCTTGTCACCATGGTAGTTATGTTATGATGTAAACCGCGCTGATGCCGAATAGCGCGGTATATAAGAAACTGTAATAAATAAAATAAATAAATAATAAAAATAATTTCTGATGTAACTTTGTTTTTGTTTTGCATCGTTCCTTTTCCTTCAAGTATACAATTGTTGCTTGATGGATTTTTTTTTTTGTGCCATCAAGTCAGTGTTGACTCATAGCGACCTAGCTACCTCTGGGTTTTCTTGGCAATGTATCACCGGAAGTAGCTTGATGTAAATTTGTTAGATTAAGAAATAAAAAAAAAAAAAAGAAAAAAAAGAAATAGCAATGGGGTTTGTTAGGGGCATTATAAGGGCGTGGCCTGGGCAGGTAAAAAAAAAACGGACACGTGTAGTCTCCATTTCATATAAGAAATGCACGTGTGAGAGCAAAATTGTCCACGTCAGGATTTACAGCTGCTCCCTGTTACATATAGGTTTTTAAAAAGTGCTTGTTTGAATCAGCACTTTACAGGAGGGATTAAGGGCTTATCCTCCTTAATCCCGTGTTTATTTATTTGACCAAATTGAATGAATTAAAGACAGTGACATCTGTAGGTAATTGATGGCATATAAACATATAGGTTTGAAAAGATAATAAGATATGCCATACTGGGTCAGACCAGGGGTCCATTAAGCCTATTACCCTATTTCCAACAGTGGCCATTTCAGGTTTAAGTACCTGACGGGTTCCCACATATTCCAGGCTGCTATCCCAGGAGCAATGTTCCCTCTAATTTTCTGTAGGCTGTGTGCGCAGAAAATATCAGCTGTGCAGCTTTTGAAGGAAGGTTAAATTTTTGTGCGCCACATAACGACACTCGAAGTTATATACTTTAAAATTTGACTACACGTCAGAATACAGTATGTACACCACATTGATTGCACTAGAAAATATTGTAGAACTTATGAAAACCGTAAATACACAACAACTATTAAATTTTAAGACGTCTGTGTTGTTTTCTATCAGAATCAGAACCGGTAATTTTTGTGCGCTCTGTTGTAAAGTATGTGCGCTCACTCGGCGAGGTGTGTGCGCGCGCACACGCGCACAGCTTAGAGGGAACAGTGCCCAGGAGTACTCTGTAGATATTATCAGTCCTTTTTATTAAATGGTTTATGGACTTTTCCTCCAGGAACTTGTCCAAATCTGTTTTGAAACTAGTTACACTAATAGCTTTTACTATATCCTCCAGTAATGAATTCCAGAGTTTGATTACACACTGTGAAAAAAAATATTTTCTCCAATTAGTCTTAAATGTGCCACATTCTAGCTTCATTGCATGTCCCCTAGTCTTTCTACTTTTTGAAGGAGTAAATAACCAATCTACAGTTACCCGTTCCACTCCATTCATGAATTTATAGACCTCTATCATATCTCCACTCAGCAATCTCTTTTCCAAGTTGAAGAGCCCTAATCTTTTAAGCCTTTCCTCAATGGGAAATCCTTCCATCCCCTTTACCATTTTGGTCACTCTTCTCAGTACCTTTTCCAAGATATGGCAACCAGAACTGCACACAATATGCAAGGTGCGGTCGCACCATGGAGCGATGCAGGCATTATAAGATCCTTGGTTTTATTTTCTGTTCCTTTCCTTATGATTCCCAGCATTCTATTTGCTTTCTTGGCTGTGACTGCACACTGAGCAGAGGATTTCAACGTACTATCTATGATGATACCCAAATACTTTTCCTGAGTGGCGATTCCTAATGTGGAACCTTGCCTTGTGTAACTGTAGTTTGCGTTGCCCCCGTTAAGTTTTCCCACATGTAGATTTGTGAAATCACTCCTCTAGCGCTACATGTCGGCATATACAGGCGCACTCCTTCATGTACCTCTCGGCCTCATGCCTCAATTCTGATCTGCAGATACTATCTCAAAGTTGCCTTTGTATCCGAGGCCCCCTACATAAATATTGTGGCATAAGTGATAAAGGCACCCTTTTAATAAAGTGCGGTAGAATTTTGCACTTATTGCATGGTTTAGTGCTAAAACGAACATGCGGACAGTGCAAGAGTCATACGCTATTGAGGATATGCCCAGCACGTTCCCAGCAGTTGCCACCCTCAATTGTTCCCCAACGTGCAGCAGCGACATTCACAATTAATGTGGGTGCACTTAACGCCACCCATCGAGGTACCATTCAATACACCCATGCTAACTGGAACATTGACAGTTACCGCTATACTCCCCTGCACTAACTGCAATGCAGGGCCAGCACTACCATTAGGCAAAATAGAGTGCCGGCCTTTTGGCATAAAGAAGGAGGTCTGTTGCACAAGCAGCCGATGATAGCAGGAAGGAACCATGATGCAGTGCCTTTGGTATGTGCTGTGTCATGGTTCCTTGGCATTGCCTAAAGTGGGCTGGCAGCATCAGCAATAGTGGGACCCATCTAGGGCGTCTCCAATCCTTGCACTGGCCCTGTGGCAATGTACCTCCACCCCTAACCTGTCTATTCCCCACCTCGTCATGCGATTTGCAGGTACTGCAGGAAATGGCACATGCAAATTGTCATGCCTATGTGCAACAGTTACCGCAGCTCCATGCTGACAGTCACCACGTTAAAATGCACTTTAGTAAAAGGGGCCCCAAAGTGTCCTTTCCACAAAATCCTAATGCACTTTTTAAAATATGCATACAATCTAACACTAAAAAACATTGGGGGCAGATATTCACAGATGCCAGATAGCCAATCTAATGTGAACTCTAAACCTATATATTCGATGCCAGGGCCATATATGAGTTGGTTAGATTGCTAAGAAGCTAACCAGGCAGCAACGATATTCAGTTACTGCCCAGCTATCTTCTGCGGCAAAGGTTAGGTCAGCTTTTGCAGCGCCCAGTTTTTGCCACGTGTCTGTAACCAAGCAGCAGCTCAACATCGCTGCTCTGTTATTGACGCGTGCTACCCCGACACACCCCAGTGCTAACTGGGTACAATCGAGGCATGCAACGGTGGCATCCATGCATATTCAGCAGCACTAACCATGTTGCATGCTGAATAGCCCAGTGAGCGGCATTTACATGGTTTGCAGATTTGCAAACCATGTAGATGCCTTTGAATATCTGCCCCACCATTATTTTTAACATTCTTCTTTATTAGCAAAGGGGAGGGGCAGAATAATTTGCCAACAGCAGAAGCACTGACTCACATTAGGCTACGTTAGCTATGCTTTAGGGTGTTGTGGATCTGCTCTTCACAACCAAGAAGGTTCAGGGACCAGTCCTTCAAAAAGGATTTTTATAGATATTGTGAAAGGATTTCGGCCCATTAGAGGTCACATTCTGAAGCATCACAGATTGGTCAGATGCCCTGACTTTAGGCTTCTGGACAGTACTAAGCACAATAACCAGCGACTTCTCCTTCCCTGGCCACTGCGGACGTCATTGGGACTTCGATCCTAATGAAAGGCTTAAAATCATTTTACCACATTTGCTCATCTGTATTTCTCCTGTCCTGGCAGCACAATGCGAGTGGTAAATATTTTGTTTCCGATTACACCTTTCATCTGTTATAGCTGAGACTTTGCCGATAATTTTTATAACGAGTACTAGAAAATACACCCCCATAAATCAATCCTAACCAGCCAAAACGATACTTTGATTTCCATTATTTTATTATAATTTTTATAAAGCATTTTCGGAATGTAAAGCATAAAATTGCAGAGGTATAAACGTGAAAGTAGAGTGCACCTCAGCATTATGCCTACGCTATTTGAACATTTGCAAGCTGCCTGTCCACAGTGCTAGGTGGACGACAAGCAACATACACAGGCATTAGACAATAGCACATAGAATTAATGCTGCCACTAAAGCCATACACTATGCCCACCCATCTTTCACTAGCCCCAGGCAGCACCAGCACGTTTTCTAATCAATTAAAAAAAAAAAGACTTCCTATAATGAAAATGTCTGCCTAATAAAAAAAAGCCTTTGGCACCTTCCTAAATGGTATAGAATAATCCATCATTCTTAAATTCATCTACAATTTGTTCCGTTCTGCTGCCCCTGCGAGTGAAATCACACAATTTCCAGTCTCGGGCAAAAGCAGTTGTCTTCTTGATAGAATATGGAAAGTGAGTACATAGGTGTTCTCAGTGGGCATAGATGTGATGCATGTGCAATACCTTATAAAATATGTAGATAAATGCATAAAATACATGCATTCATGTCTCTCTTCTTGGGAACAGTGAAATTTGTACAATACTGGGAATCATTATAGGAGCTTGTTTTATAAAAAGGCACATAAAATGCCTGTGGTGTCTTTTATAAAATACACATTCTAAAAACCTCATTACATCATATCCATATTGATAGGAAATACATCTTTTTTTGTCTGACCCCCTACCATACATGATCCATCAGTTATTCAGAATGGGTCTATGTATCAGTGGTCCTTTTTATTTTAATTTCACAAACAGAAATGATTTCAAATCATCCCTCAGCTCAAACAGCATACACGAGAAAAATGTTCAAATATGTTACAGCTCTGTAAGAATGGTGAGCTACCAAGAGGTGTGAACCACTCAGGGGTTAGTCCAATGAACCCAGCAAATTGGATTTAGTTCACACCTTTTCTCGGAAGTTCAAGGCATGTTACCTTCAGGCATAGTAGGTATTTTCCTCTCCCCAGAGGGTTTATAAGCTAACTTTGTACCTGAGGCAATGGAAGCTTAAGTGACTTGCCCACGATCACAAGGCACTGCAGTGGGATTTAAACCCTGATAAAAAACTAAGAAGAAGAACAACAACAACTTCTGCTAATTTTCATATTAGGGTCAAGAAGGAATATTTTTTCAGCTGCCTCAGAAGTGCCACAAAATGGCAAACTAGACAAGCCATATGGTCTTTTTTCTGCCATCATGTTTCTATGTTTCTACTGTTTCTACACCCTTCTCAGACTACCTTGTAGAGAGCTATTGGGTAATAAGAAAAAGGGCAGACTAGATGGACCTCTGGTCTTCAATCAGCCAAACCATGTTAACTATGTAAGATAAGGAACCTAGTTCCTACTGTAGGGCCAGTGACCCTGTCTGTAATTCATTTTTATAGACCTTAAGTCACCTTGGTTATCTGAATAAAGAAGTCATTGTCACCCTAGATTTTATTGCGACTCCTAGGGCTCCATATATGCAGCATGATGATTTACAATTAAGTTGCTCAACACTGGAAACACCACAATTACCCGAAGAGACAATGGAGGCAGTTCATGCAAACCTCTCTTGTGCAGATTCATTGTGGCTATCTTGAAAACCTGACTGGCTAGGTTTGTCCCAAGGAGTGGGTTGAGAACCGCTGCCCCTAAAGACAGAAAATGTGGCAGAAAGATACAGGAATTTTCCCCATTCAATTGGGAGCCACAAGCCTGAATAAAAACAAATTTCCAAGCACCTCTTGATAGGTTGTCTATACATGTTACATCTTATAAACTGCAGAAAGAGGCTGTGTTTGGCACAATGCACGTACGACAGTGAGCATTAGCAGTAAATTTGAGAGACTGAGATCATACTCCTCATATCCTGGTCTAGGAGTAAGCTTCATTACTGCCACCGTATATGCAAAACTAACCCATTTGGAGACATTGCCCTCACAGAAACGTGCCATGGACCACATGAACCTGCCCTCATTCGTCTCCTTTTTCCCAGGGCAGAGTTATTTCCCCGGCCCAGTAATATGCAAGCAACTCAATCACCACAATTCACAGATTCTAATTTAGCATGATATTCCTAAGAACGTACCTAGATCAACCCCATAACATGAGCCCATATGAGACAATGGTTCAAGGAGCACAAAGGTACCATTCAAGCTCTCAAACAAGGGCTAACCTCAGTTCCAGCCCTGGCATGCATCTCTACAAACTACCGTTGTGTTATGCAGTGCTACTGAGCTATCCCACTCCAGACAGGGTTCCCACTACATCCCCAAAGCCTGGAAAAACTACTGATCTGCACCTCTAGGATACTGACTTCCAAGGAGCAAAAGTACCAGGCTGACTGATGTCCAGATGAAAGGAGATGTTAATGTCTATAAAAGCACTTTTTGTTCTTCCAGACAATCAGGATCTGATCTGATCTTAATATTGCTACCTCTGCTCTAGCTACAAGTTTCTGTGGTCAAACAGATTAGCACAATACTATTTCCAGCTGCAGATTATACCTGGGAATTCTTTCTATAGCAGGACATCTCTCTAGAACTGCAAATCTAGACCAGAGATCTTCCAAAACCATGCATAAGAAGAAGAGTTTTTCTGAGAGTCTTATGGGTCCACATGTTCTACTAAACCCAGCTTCACCAGAGCAGTAGCATAGCCTAGAGTGGGCACCTAGGTGGGCCATGGCCCCTCCACTTTGATGACAAGCCCACCCAGTCAGTGGCAGCAAAGCAGTCGAATAAGAGAAGCACTGCAGGCAGTTTCAACATTTGTAGTACTTGTGCCCACCTAACCAAAACCTCAGTCCTGCTTCTGGATATGATATTCAATTGTTCTTAAGGGTAAATTCAAACAAGTTGGCCTGAAATTTCCTCCGAATCCTTTACAAACACTATCCTGCTGGGATAGCAAGTGGTTTAGTCAAAGGTCACTGCAGATGGCCCAACAGGGGACATCTTGGAAATGTCTGAATAAAGTTAAAGTATCATGATTTGGTTCAGATCTCAACAAGGACATAAAGGTACTTGTGAAGAATTGTGTGGTACGGGTGGGAAATAGCAATGGTGGGAAATTGCAATGGTGTTCAGTCACTCCATCTGCCGACGTTACAGACTGACCAGCAGGACCAGTGGAACATTAAGGAGTGAAGAAGGAAGCAATAGCAGTGGCTACAGCACACAGAATAAATCCGCCCCGCTTTACAAACTTTGTCCCAATTTGCCATCAATTTCTTTTAGATGCCTGATTTACTAACAGAGGTTTCTGCATCTGATAAGAAGTTTGATTTGTGTCTTATCAGAAAACTAGGGTCATTAGTCACATCCCAGACCACACTATATTGCTTACAAGCTATTTGAACAATGCAATATGTTAACAAAAAGCTTTGGCAAAGAATGGAGTTCCAGAAGTCCCAGCAATGCTTCTTTAAATAGATCTTTCAACACTTAGTACAGAAGTGCAGGGTAGCACTGATACCTTCCTAATGCCTGGAAGAAATCAAGAGCACTCACTTAAATACTGATAATCGACTCCAATGTGTACATTTAACAACATGAGGAAGCTTCTCAAAGAGCAAATACACTATTGGAGGGATGAAATTGGTCACCTCCCATCTAGACTATTGTAACCTACTCCTTGCTGGTTTCCCTCTGAATAATCTCTCTCCCCTTCAATCTGTTCAACACTCTGCTGCGCGGCTAATCCGCCAGCCTCGTCATGCTCATATTATTCCTCTTCTCAAGTCACTTCATTGGCTCCCTATCTGTTTCTGCATCCAGTTCAAACTTCTTCTGCATTAGTGAATTCGCTCTGCAGCTCCTCACTACCTTTCCTCTCTCATCTCTCCCTACACCCCTCCTCAGGAACTCTGCTCTTCTGGCAAATTGCTTCTATTGCTAATTACAGACTTTGCTCCTTTCACCTTGATCCTCCTTATGCCTCGAACAAACTACCCGAGTCTGTACATCAGGCTCCTTCTCTGACCCTTTTCAAATCCAGGCTGAAAACTCACCTCTTTGCTGCCGCTTTCGGATCTTGACTCACCTGATTTCCTTTGTGTTTCCTTACCGTTCCCCCTAGATGTATCCCATGTCTACAGCTACTGTGTTGTCTGTCTTGACTAGATTGTAAGCTCCGATGAGCAGGGACCGTCTTTTAGATGTGTCTGTGCAGCGCTGCGTACATCTTGTAGTGCTATACAAATGTTCAGTAGCAGTAGTAGAATTGGCATCACTGGAGGTTTTGCACAGCACGTCAGATGGGTTTACAGGCTATTTACAATGAATATGCATGAGATCGCTTTATATACATGAAGTGCATGCAAATTTCATGCATATTCGTAGTGGATATCCCAAAAATCACACTGATTGGGTATGTCCTGAAGACTGGGTTGAGAACCCATGGGTCGAGAACCCACAGGTCAGACACACATCTCTCTGGGAGATTTAAGCACAGTGGATCCAGCCAAGAAACAGTCTAGATGGCCTCTTGATGTCACTTCCAGTCCAGAAGTTCTACAGTACAGATCAGAAAAATAACAGAACCACTGGTAGCTCCCTAATGCAATGGTCAGATCCTCATCCAAACACAAAGGCCCTGGTGTTGCTCTCCTTTTAGGTTATCAGATGTTGCACTTGGCTTACATTGTCAATTGTTTGTTAGACAGTCAACAGGCAGGTCAATTCTGCCTGGGGACATTCTGCTCCATGGTAGAGTCAGTAGGGGTAGTGACAGAATCCAGTGGCTGGAAACCGCAATGCTGTTTGCTAGCAGAATTTGCTTCAAGCTGGAATGGACAGCAAGTCCCATGTATCGGATGTTGTTTTAGAATTATCATTCAGGAAGAAAGCAAAGGGAGGCAAGGAGTAGATTTTAAACATGAGGTCATTGTCTAGTCACAGGAAGAGCAGATTGAGAACCAAAACAGCCAGGGTTCAAATCCTGCTTTTCCTACTAATACTAGAAACATAGAAAAATGACGACAGAAAAAGACCACATGGCCTATCTAGTCTGTCCTTCCATATCAACAACTACAACAGTCCCCATTTTTCCTTCAGAGATCCTCTGTGTTTGTCCCATGTTTTTTTGAAGTCACATACCATCCTCATCTCTACCACCTCCACTGGGAGACTATTCCACGGATTCACCACCCTTTCCGTAAAGAAATATTTCCGCATATCACTCCTGAATCTATCCCCTTTCACCCTCATGTCTCCTCATAGCAGAACTTGCTTTTAATTGAAAGAGGCTCTCCCCCTGTGCATTTATGCCACAGAGGTATTTAAATGTCTCAATCATATCACCTCTATTCCGCCTTTCCTCTAAGGTGCACATATTAAGATCCTTAAGTCTGTCCTCATAAGCTTTATAATGAAGACCACTAACCATTTTAGTAGCTACCCTCTGTACTGACTCCATCCTGTTTATATCCTTTTGAAGGTGCGGTCTCCAGAATTGCACACAATACTCCAAATGAAGTCACACCAAAGACTTATACAGAGGCACTATCACCTCCTTTTTTCTGCTAGCCATTCCTCTCCCTATACACCCAAGCATCCTTCTAGCTTTTGCTGTCACCTTTTCTACCTGTTTAGCTACTTTAAGATCATCAAACACAGCCAAACGTACTTCACCCCCTATACTATATTGCTCCCTTGGATTGCTGCAGCCCAAATGCATGACTTTGCATTTTTTAACATTAAATCTCAGCTGCAAAATTCCAGACCATTCTTCAAGCTTAGCTAGATCCCTCCTCATGTTATCTACACCTTCCTGTCTACTCTATTGCAGATTTTGGTATCATCTGCAAAGAGGCAAACCTTACCCGACAGCCCTTCTGCTATATCACTAACAAAGATGTTAAAAAGAATCGGACCAAGGACAGATCCCTGGGGCACACCACTGGTAACATCCTTCTCCTCAGAGTGAGCTCCATTTACCTGTACCCTTTGTTGCCTCCAACTCAACCAATTTCTAAGCCAAACAGTAACTTTAGGGTCCATCCCTAGGGTGCTCAGTTTGTTTATAAGTCGCCTGTGAGGAACGGTGTCAAAGGCTTTACTGAAATCTAAATACACCACATCTAGGGCTCTCCTTCGGTCCAACTCCTTGGTCACCCAGTCAAAGAAATCAATCAGATTTGTCTGACAAGACTTGCCTCTGGTGAATCCATGCTGCCTCCGATCCTGTAATCCGCTGGACTCCAGAAACCTCACTATTCTCTCTTTCAGCAGCGTTTCCAATAATTTACTCACCACCGAAGTTAAACGAACCAGCCTGTAGTTTTCAACCACATCCTTACTTCCGCTTTTGTGTAAAGGTACCACATGAACCTTTCTCCAGTCCTTTGGCACCACTCCCGACTCCAACAAGGCATTGAAAAGGTCAGTCAGTGGAGCTGCTAGAACGTCCAAATTCCCTAAGTATTCTAGGGTGTATCCCATCCGGTCCCATCGCTTTGTCTACTTTAAGTTTAGCTAGTTTAGAACACAGTCTTCTGAAAATTCTTCAAGATGCCCCTCGCTTCTGTTCCTGTTTGTGAGTGTTGTGAGCTTTGACAAATCATTTCTCCTTCCATTGGCTCAGATACAAACTTAGCTTGTAAGCTCTCTGGGGACAGGGAACTACCTACTGTACCTGGATGTAATTTATTTATTTATTGTATTTCTATACCGCACTATTCCGCATCAGCGCGGTTTACAATGAACAGGTTTGTACAATGTTGAACGTTCTGGAGCAGCCACTAAAAAGGTATATTCTAAACTGAAATAAATAAATGGCATATACGTTGAGGCTACCCAAACTCCAGCATTTGTTTACGCTACTAATATAGTTTCCATTCCTTTAAGAAAGCCTGAGAATCCCATGAGGCACAGGGGTGCGAACTTCATCCTCCCAAAAAGAAACCACCCTCTAATCCCCCTATTCTTCCACTCCAATCTTTTCCTTCACCTGTGTGCTACCACTGCATCACCCCATTCCTTACCTATTCAACCCATATCTTTTTAGGAATTAGTGTGCGGGATGATCCTAGACATGGCTCTTTTTCAGTGGCAATCCATCCTCCTCCTCCTCTCACGTGCACATTATGAGAAATTGCAGGAGGACCTTGTGAGAGACTGGGCATCCAAATGGCAGATGAACTTTAATGTGGACAAGTGAAACGTGATGTGCATAGGGAAGAATAACCCAAACTATAGATACACAATGCTGGGCTCATTAGGGGTCACCACCTAGGAAAAGGATCTGGCTATCGCTGTGGTTAATACATTGGAATTGTTTGTTCAGTGTGTGGCGGTGACCAAAAAAGCAAACAGAATGTTAGGAATCATTAGGAAAGAAATAGAAAATAAAACAAAGGATATCGTAATGCCTCTGTATCGCTCCCTGGTGCGACTATACTTTGGAGTCTTCTGCGCAATTTTGTTCTCCGCAGCTCAAAAACAAATATAGCATTATTAGAAAAAGAACAGAGAAAGGCAATCAAATGATAAAGAGGAAAGTTAAAGAGGTTAGGGTTCTTCAGCCTGGAGAATAGATGGCTGAAGGAAGATATGATAGAGGTTTATAAAATTCTGAGTTTACGCTTTCAAAAAGGTACAAGGACTAAGGGGCACGCCATAAAATACAATCAAACGCAGATGGAGAAAGTCCAAGGACCCTCAGCCAGTCCAAGGACATGCTTACAGCCTACTGTAACAACACCCTCAATGCCAAACATGAACACCATAACATCCTCCTCTGTGCCCTCATCAAGCCAAGGGAACTCTTCAATCTGGTCAGAACCCTCACGAGAGATCTTACCCAGCCTCATCAGAACCACACCCTCGATCCCCAAGAGATGGCTGATTTCCTCAAAGCCAAACACAACCAATCTAGCACCACTGTGCTTCTTATACCGACACCATGTAGCGCAACCTCAACCATCCAACCCTGGAATGAATTCAGAGACGTCTCCCTTGAAGAACTCCTGGACATCATTTCACATATCAACATTACCACCTCTCCACTAGACCCCTGTCCAGTTTCCTGATTTAAAATCAACAAAACTGCAGCTCCTACCATTCATCTTGGCCATCCTTCAAACTTCCCTTTCAAAAGCCTACCTCTCGCCCTCTCTAAAACAAGCCTCCATCAGACCCCTCCTGAAGAAACCCAACCTAGACCAAAGATCACCCACCTCATACAGGCTTATAGCCAGTGTTCCATTCCTTGCTAAAATCACTGAGAATGCAGTTCAACTTCAACTCCAGGAGCACAATGACAGTCATTCACCTCTGGACAGAAATCAACATGGGTTCTGCCCCTTCCACAGTGCCAAAACATTGCTCAACTCGCTCATATCAACACTCATCACTGGAACTGAAAAAGCCTTCACTGGTTTTGTGCTGCTCTTCCTAAACATCTCAGCAGTATTTGACATAGTGTCCCACCAGACACTATTCAACCAGCTCAATAACATTGGGATTCAAGGCAAGTCACTTGAATGGATCCACTCCTATCTCTCCCAAATGGACTCAGCAGATAAGAATTGGAAACTGTACCTCAGCACCTTACTCATTATCTCAAGGAGTTCCCCAGGGATCTGCACTCTCCTCTTTACTCTTTAACATCTACATCAAGCCTCTCTGCTCCACAATTCAGAAGTTCAATGTTGGCTACCAACTATACACAGATGATATAATGATATTTACTCCATTCCACACCATTGCTCCTTATTACTCCAACCTAACTGCCTGCTTCAAAGAAATAGTCTGTTGGCTGCAACACCACAACCTTGCAGTTAACTTCAACAAGACTGAGATCCTCCATGTTACCAAGGATCACAATTTCACACCACCCTCCTCCATCAAAATTGAAGACACCAAATTACATATCAAGTCAAAAGTTAAATGCCTCGGTGTCATTCTGGATCACCAACTGAACTTCCAGCCACATATAAAGAATGCTACCAAGAATATCTGCTTTCAGCTCAGAACCTTCCACAACCTTGTCCCCTCCTCTCGCCTGAGAGCTTCCGTACAGTTTGCCAGGCTTCTATTACCCCCCTACTTGATTACTGCAACTCTATCCTTCAAAGACTTCCCAAAACTACTACCGCTCCACTACAGCTAGTCCAGAACACAGCAGCACGCACCATTGTTGGAGCCTCCAGATATACCCACATTACTCCCATATTGAAATCCCTCTATTGGCTTCAAATAGCATCAAGAATCAAACACAAAGTTCTCACTATTATCCATAAGGTACTTAACACCACCACATCCAGCACCTTCAGACACTCATCAGTCGCCCAAACTCCAATAGACCACGCAGACAAAGCACACTCAACCTTCTCCATCTGCCACCTCAAGTACATAGAAGCACACAACGTGCCTGCACAAGAGCCTTCAAACTCTAAACTCCCACCCTCTGAAACACTCTACCTCCTACACTAAGGAGAATCCAATCACACCAAGTCTTCAAGAGACGCCTCAAGACATATCTCTTTGAAGAGCACTATGGCACATCCCCTCCAACTGACTCTCAGCAGGAACACCTGCTACTCTCGCAGATCATCCCCTATCCTCCCCTCCCTAATCAGCCACCTGACATCCTGTTCTGCCCTACACTAAGGGGCTTGTTTACAAAGCCGCGGTAGCAATTCATGATCGTTATCGGAGCCGCGGCTCCGATAACGATTGCGAATGGCTACCGCGGCTTTGTAAACAAGCCCCTAAGTATTTTCTTTAATGCCTTATCTTTTGTATAATTTCTTTAGTAACACTTTGTTCATTATATAATAAGTTCTAATGTTTTAACAATCCTGCATGCTCCCTCGATCCCCTGTTTTACTCTATTATATGTTCAAGAAGATCGATGTAACCTGCATGCCCCATTGCCCTAAGTAAGCCAATTTGAATGGTAGAAAAACAGTATATTAAAACCAGTTAAATAAATAAGAAGTATATTTAAAACAAAATGGGAGAAACATTTGTTTCTTTCAACATATAATTAAGTTTTGGAACTCACTGCCAGAGGATGTGATAAAGGCAGGTAGTGTAGCTGGGTTTAAAAATGGCTTAGACTAATTTCTGAAGGAAAAGTCCATAAACCGTTATTAAGGTAGACCAACAGAAAAATCACTGCTTATCCCTAGGGATTAGAAGTATGAACAGAGCCGGCCGAAGGGTTTCTGCCACCCTAAGACTGAAGTTCTGGACATGCAGCCCCCCCCCCCCCCCCGTGCTGAGCCACGCCCCTGCCTATTGCGGCAGTGAGGTCAAGGGGGGCACAGCTCGGAGGCAGGTCATGTGCTTTAGCACACATGGCCTACTGCTTCTAACCCCCTACGACATAACTTCGGGGGTTCAGAAGTGAGCAGGCCATGTGTGCTGAAGCACATGGTCTGCCGCCAAGCCTAGCCATCCCCCCTGTTACCAGAATCAGAGGCAGCAGAGGGGGGGGGAAGGGCAGCATAGGTCAGCTCATCGTGTGGGGGGGGGGGAAGAGATAGCCAAAGCATATGGCTGCTGCCCACAGAGGTCTACCACCCTAGGTGGCCGCCTAGTGGACGGGCCAACCCCGAGTATGAATTGGCTACTTTTGGGATCCTGCCAGGTACTTGTGCTTGGATTGGCCACTGTTGGAAAAGGGACTCTGGGCTTGATGGACCTTTGGTGTGACCCAGTATGGCAGTTCTTATGGAAAGGAAACCCACATGGTGGATTCTCTGAGCTCACATTGCCTCAACTGGAGACAGGCAATAGCTTAGATTGCTGCTTTAAAATGTACAACTGGCTTCCAGCCTCCCCCAATAAAAATGAATCTGTAAGAAATCCTATGGACTGCTCTTAAAATTGGAGCCAGCTCACTGTGCTTCTTTGAATTATATTTCAGGTTAGTTATTGAAAGCAGGAACCAGGCAAAGAGCGGAGGGCACAAAGACCACGGCCACACTGAAGTAGGTTGTCACAAAAATATTTTATTGAGGACCACTATTTGATACTGTCACCAGATTGGGTAAGCACTCTTGCAATGTCCTTTTAGGGACAGGCTTCACAACTTTTTGTTACAGTCTCTCGACCCCTGATGAAGGCTTAAAGCCGAAACTTATTTGGGTCCTCAATAAAATATTTTTGTGACAACCTACTTCAGTGTGGCCGTGGTCTTTGTGCCCTCTGTTTTCTGCGGAGGTTTTCCTCTTCTCTTTTCCTCTAGTTATTGAAAGCAGACAGCCTGACCAGACTGGTGTCCCATGCTGCTTTTCCAACTAATATAACCTCAGCACCAAGAGCATAAACAGAAGTTCAGTTCTGCATACTACTGAATAGCAGTCCCCATGATAAATCACCAGATTTCCTGAATCCCCACATATCGCTATTTAGCACTTGCTGCGATGCCCTCACAAGAGCCCTCCCAACCCCACAGACTGTCATCCAATATTTCTTGTGACATGACCCCACAATGAGACTTCCCAACTCCATATGCTAGCATGCAACAGTCCCTACGATCTCCCACACCACTCTGTCATCCAGTACTCCCAATGACATCCTCCCATTGTATGGGGCAGGAAGTTTCATTTTTTCTCTGCATGTAGTAATGCATGGTTTAAGCATTTGCCTTGGTACTATAGAAATCTCAGTTCTTTGAAGCTTCTAAAACCTTTTATTGGCACATGTATATTTTGTAGCTCCGACGATCCTGGGTCTCGTGATCACACCATTACCTGCCCACCACTGCCCTCTTATTATAAATCACTACAGTCCAATTGGTTTCTTGTACTAGGACTTTTTATTTTGCTTTTAAATCAGAAGCAACTACCTCAGATGTTATCATCTATCATGTTTGTTAAATGGTATTTCTGGGGGAATTGAATGCCTTGTGTTCCAGTCAGATTTCTTTCTGGAAGCAATCTTAGTTTAGTATCATTATTCTAAATAGAGCATTTTCCCCAGCAAAAAAAGAAAAAAGGTGCCGGTACAAATATCCAGGGCTTTTTCATTAATACAAGAGAACTATGGGTGAATTGTAGCAGGCAATGAAAAAGATGCTGGCACTCTGTACCACTGTGTACCCCCTGAATAAAAGCCCTGCTTCTAATTATTTCTATCAGGCTGGATGCTTTGTGCCTCGAATATGCATCACACTTGCAGAGCATCATAATGACATGATCTTCGGCGTAGTATATGAGAGGGTGTCATATCAAATTAGGTTCTTGCAATCTCAGTCCATAGATCTCCATCTTGCTATAGTCCTGAGAATTTTTGAGCATGTAAGGAGTCCAGGTGGTACATAAGAATCTCTAGAAAAATTAGGAAATCATGATTAAAGGTTCCTGGTCATCAGCAACATAGTTGCGAAAATCCATGTTTGTCAGGGGATGAATGAATGTACAGATTTAAGCTTCAGACAAAAAAAAACAGGATAAAATCCAGCAAGCCAGCTGGCCCACATGGTTTAAAATAGTCCATCCTTTGCACAAAGGATTTAATTTTCTGTAAGTTCCAGAGCTGCAAAGTGACCCAGTTCAAGGAGAAATATTTTAGTCCAGGTCCAGTTTTTTCATAACCCCTCATTCCACTGCATTCTGATACTTGCGCTGATTTGAAATAGTAGAAGCAGGAACTACAAATACCACAATGCACTGGAGATTTAAGTTTAAAAACCAGAACTAGCCAAAAAGGCTGCTTACTTGACATGGGTCACTTAGCACTTAAGTCCTGAAAGTGAAAAAACTCATCAAAAACAGAAAACATGTAAGACCTGCCAATCGACCCAGATGAAGGACAAAGATTTCTGGAATATCCTGACTCTTGACCTTATATTCCAGTGCCTTGTGGTATTTGTAGTCCCTGTATCTACCATACGAAATCCATGCTGCAGATATCATAACTCATCAGGATGGATTGTCAGACAGGCATCCAGAACTGGCAGGGGCAGGGAGTAATTGGCAGGATAAAAATGCCCGTAGTCAGGGCAGGCCCAGGGTGGAAGATCAATGTGAGTGGCAGGCAATGTGCTTTGGCTCCCCCCCCTCTCGCACACCAAGCTGCACCACCCTTTGCCCCACATGCTGAGCAGTGCCACACTACCGCTCCCCGCTGCCGCCAATTCTGATAGCAGGGGCAGGGGATGGCTAGGCTCGGCCGCAGGCCATGTGCTTCGGCACACATGGCCTGCTGCTTCAGAACCCCCGAAGTTATGTCAGAGGGGGGTCAGAAGTGGCAGGTCATGTATGCCAAAGCACATGGCCTGCTGCCGAGCCACATACCTCCCTTTGACCCCACTGCTACAATTGGCAGTGGTGTGGCTTGGTGTGTGGGGCAGCGGCTCAGCTCGGGGGGTGGGGGCTTGGCCGGGGCTTCTGCCTAGGGTGGCAGAAACCCTTGGGCTAGCCCTGCCCATAGTATGGGAAATAAGATCCCAGATGTTAAGGCTTTAATGGAAGAGGCTGATGGATTTAGTGGCTGTAATGGAGACATGATTCATGGACAACCATGACTGGGATGTTATTATACCAGGCTATATTTTCTTCAGGAAGGACAGGGTAGGAAAAAGGGGAGGTGAAGTGGCACTAAATGTAAAAAATAATATTAAAGCTATAGAATTATAGGACTTAAAAAGGATCAAGGAGGCACTGTGGGTTAAACTAGAAAGAAGGAACAGGAAACCCGTTTGCATTGGTGTGATATACAGATCTCCTTCATAGGGAGAAGAGGTGGATGGAGATTTAATAAGAAAACATACACAGTGAGTGATGGGGGGAGTGTCTAAACTAAGATGGTGGCAGTCGGCTGCTCCGTGCGAGTGTGTTTTTCTTATGGGTAAGAAGCGCAAAGGGAGAGGTGGGTCGTTGCCCTCTCAACCCACCTGTACCTCAATGCCGGTTTCTTCTGGTCCTCTTGACGCTTTTATTGTGTGTGCTGCCCGGGATCCAGTTGTGGCTGGGGAGGAATGCAGAGTTGCAGCTTTGCCAGAGTCAGGGGACTCGGTAGCTGCTTCAGCTATATCTCTTTCCCCGGCGATTCTAGCGCCGAAAGTGCTTCGGGGACAGCCCCTGCCAGAAGGATTCCTGGAGCTTGGCTCTCCCTCGACGAAGGGGGAAGTCCTTTGCTCAAGAGGGTCTGGAGCAGAGGGGCTGCTGGAGCCAGAGAGTGCAGTCGTTGGGCAGCACTGCTCCTTAACACCGCGTGCGCTGTATGGTGAGGATCACACAGGGGTTGAGATTTATTATTTACCTAAGGCGAAATTAACATCATGTTTGGTTAATTTAGGGGGGGGGGGGGGACCAGGACCAAGGAAATATTTTAAATGTAACAGACTTATTGGAACAATCAGGTTATGAATCTCAGGTTCCCTCTATGTTGTTAATTACATTTGCATTACTTTCTGATAAAGAGTGACTGTTAAAGCTTTTCTTCCAGAAGCGGAACCTTTTGTTTCGGGGTTTAGTGGTACATATCTACCCGGATTTAGCTAGGGAAACCCAGAGATGATGCAGGGAATTTCTCCTGCTACATCCTGGGGTTCTACAGCTGGGGGGGGGGGGCTTTTTTTCCCTAAAACACCCTTGTAAATGTTTAGTGAAATATCACTTAGTTTCTTATATTTTTTATGAGCCCTCTCAACCAATGTTCCCTCTAATTTTCTGTAGGTTGTGTGCGCATAAAATATCAGCTGTGTGCAGCTTTTGAAAGAAGGTTAAATTTTTGTGTGCCACATAATGACACTCGGAGTTATATACTTTAAAATTTGACTACACATCAGAATACAGTATGTACACCACACTGATTTTAATCAAATTAAATGAAAATAGACGATTACTAAATGAAGCGGGAAATTTCTAGTAATTACAATCGTAACTTTTAAATTTTAAAACATCTGTGTTGTTTTCTATCAGAATCAGAGCCGTAATTTTTGTGCGCTCTTTTGTAAAGTATGTGCGCTCGCTCGGCGAGGTGTGTGCACACGCACACGCGCACAGCTTAGAGGGAACAGTGCTCTCAACTGACGGTTTTCATTAATGCACGACGTTTAGAGTCTTCCATTGGTTCCTCACCTGTACTCTCTTAATTTTAGGTATCGGGATTAAGTCGCTGCCCTTACGTCTTGTATATTTGGTTGAATTTACAATTATGATACGTATCTCCCCTCTCATGTTTGTGGGCTAGGGTGTGCCGATACTTTGGGATACTGCTTCTGTTTGTATTACTTTTTGGATTCTTCTAAAATAGAATTTGCTACTGTGTCTGCTCTTTTTCTGCAAGAATGGTTTGTTTGAACTTTCTTGATTTAATTTGTAAAAATGCTATAATTACAAAAGAAGAAAACATACACAGCATTGCCATGAAAGGAGATGTGCTACTGATAGGTGATTTCAATATGCCGGGTGTTTATTTATTTTATTTATTTATTTAACTATTTCTTTTATACCGCCCCTTCCAGAGATCAAGGGCGGTTTACATATAACAGATTAACAGTCTTGTACACAATTTGTATACATTTTACATAGAACAATAGAAATCAACTATTTACATTGAACAGTAAAAATAAACTTTGTAGGTATTAAAGCAAAAACATCTTGTAGGTATTAAATCAAGAACTTTGTAGGTATTAAAGCAAACATATCAAACTTTATACAAAAGTATATTTACAGCGTGTGGTGTGTGTGGTGTATGGGGCAGATATTGGTGTAGGTGCTGGAATTTAGTTCCTTTTTTGTCGTCTTTGGGGCATGTGTGGGGGGGGGGACAGGCTTGTGGGTACATTGTTGGGATTAAGGGAGTTTGTGCATGTGTGACCACGTTTGTTGTAGAGCTGGCTTTGGGGGAGTAGGGGATTTCGAAGTGTTCAGTGAACAGGTAGGTCTTTAATTCTTTTCTGAATTGGATGAGGTCTCTTATGGTGCGAAGTTCAATAGGGAGGTCGTTCCAGAGTGTAGGAGCAGTGAATGAGAATGCTCTGGAGCTAGTGGTATTCTTAGTTTTACGGATGGCTTTTGGTATGATGAGGGAGTGGGCTGCGTTTTGTCTGAGGGTCCTTGTCGATGTTGGAGATTGTAGTAATGTGGATAAGTGTGAGGGGTTTATGTCGTTTATGAGTTTATAGGTTGTTAGGATAATTTTATATTTGATTCGGCTGTTTATAGGGAGCCAGTGGAGTTCCAGCAGTATTGGGGTTACGTGGTCTGTTAGGCGAGCTTTAGCAATTACTTTTGCACAGATGTTTTGTGCTCTTTGTAGAAGGTATGTGCTTTTTTGAGGGAGGCCTATTAGGAGACTATTGCAATAGTCGAAGTGAGGGGTGATCAGTGTACTTACTACGGATCTAAAGTCTTGTGTTTCGAGGAGTGGCCTTAGGTGCTGAATAGTTTTGAGTTTGTAGAAAATGGTTTTGACTGTTTGTTTTATGTGTGGTAGCATGGTGAGAGCGTGGACTATTATTACTCCTAAGTATTTTACCTGTTTTTTGACAGGTATGGAGGTTTTGTTGATTGTGATTGTTTCCGGGTAAGTGTTCTCAGTCATAGATGATCTTGTTACAAACATTGCCTCAGTTTTTTTGAGATTTATGCTGAGGTGGTTAGTTTCCATCCAAGAGGAGGTTTCAGCCATGCATTTGGATAGCGAGTCATATGTAGGGTTTTTAATGGTTATGGGGATAGCTAGCATGATGTCATCGGCATATATAAAATGGTTAATCCTGTGTTTTTTAAATATGTTTGTTATTGGTTGCAGGTACAAGTTAAATAGGAGGGCTGAAAGGGCTGATCCTTGGGGTATTCCCTGTCCTTGGGGGAATGTTTCTGATGCTTGCTGGTCAATTTGGACGCGTATTAATCTATGTGAGATGTAGGATTTGAACCAGTTAAGGACAATCCCGCCTATTCCTAGGTTTTCTAATCTGTTGATCAGTGTCAGGTGATTAATGTTATCGAAGGCGGCAGAGATATCTATAAATAGGAGTAAGAAGCCTTGGTGTTTGTCATCTGTGCCCTTGATGAGGAAGTCCATAAGGGTGATTAGGAGGGTTTCTACTCCGTGGAATGGGCGGAAACCAAATTGGTGTGAGTCAAGTGGTTTGTGTTCATCAATGTGTTCTTGTAACTGAATTTGAATTGTTTTCTCTATTATTTTGGCTATGAATGGAATGCTACAATCCCTGCTACAGTGTCATCTAGAAGTAAGGAGATCCTAAATTCTCTACAGGGAGAACTATTCCAGCAACTGGTAAAAGAACCCACATGTGAAGGGGCCATACCGGACCTGGTGCTTACCAATGGGGAAAGTGTTTCTGATGTTATAGTGGGAGGTCATCACACTCCCAGAGATCATCAGATGGTATAGTTCAGTTTTAGGACCAGAGCTGATAAAATCCATTCAAAAGCGAGGGTCTTAGACTTTAGGAAAACTAAGGGGTTTGTTTAATAAGCAACGGTAGCAGCTTTCGGAGCCATGGCCCCATTAAATTCAATACCTGAAGGAGTTGTTAGCAGGATGGGAACAGCTGGGGGATGTAGGAAAGCAATGGGCAAAACTGAAAGGGGATATTTTAAAAGGCAACAAGGCTTTTTGTTAGAAAGGTAAATAAATGTCAGAGGAAAAGGAAGCCACTATGGTTCTCAAAAGAAGTAGCTGAAAAAGTGAAAAAATAAAAAAGGAGGGTGGTCTTCATAAAGTACAAAAGATCACAGAGAGAGAAAGACAAGCATCAATATTTGGAAAAACTTAAAGAAGCTAGGAAAGTAGTTGGGAAAGCAAAGATGCAAACAAAAATGAGGGGACAAGACATTTTTCAGATATCTTAGTGAGAGGAGGAAGCGCAAAAGTGATATTGTCAGGCTCAAGTGTGAAGGAGAGGAATATGTAGAAGCTGATGAGGATAAAGCAGAATGCTAACAAATATTTTTGTTCTGTGTTCATAGATGAAGGGCCTGGAGCAGGACTCCAGAAAACACCCACCAATAGGAAACAAAAGTGAAGGAGATCTTGAACAATTTTCAGAAGATTGTGTTTGTGAGGAACTAGCTAAACTAAAAGTAAACAAAGCAATGGGGCCAGATGGGATACATCTGAGAGCATTGAAGGAACTTGGGGAAGTTCTAGCAGCTCCACTGACTGAACTTTTCAATGCTTCTTTAGAGTCGGGAGTGGTCCCAAAGGACTGGGGAAAGGCACATGCAGTCCCTTTACACAAAAGCGAAAGTAAGGATAACTTTGAGAACTACAGACCGGTTAATCTGACCTCTGTGGTGGGTAAATTAATGAAATTACTGCTAAAACAGGAGAGTGAGGTTTCTGGAGTCCAGTGGATTGCAGGATTCAAGGCAGCATGGGTTTACTAGAGGCAGATCTTATCAGACAAATCTGATCGATTTCTTTGACTGGGTGGCCAGAGAGTTGGACCCAGGGAGAGCCCTAGATGTGGTGTACTTAGATTTCAGTAAAGCCTTTGACACCGTTCCATACGGGCGACTTATAAATAAATTGAGCACCTCAGGGATGGACCCTAAAGTGACTGACTGGATGAGAAATTGGTTGAGTGGGAAATGACAAAGGGTACAGGTAAATGGAGCTCACTCTGAGGGAAAGGATGGTACCAGTGGTGTGCCACAAGGATCTTTCCTTGGTCTGATTCTTTTTAACATTTTTGTTAATGATATTTTGAAAGGGCTATTGGTTAAGGTTTGCCTTTTTGAAGATCAAAATCTGCAATAGAGTAGACACCCAGAAAGGAGTAGATAACATGAGGAAGGATCTAGCTAAACTTGAAGAATGGTTGAGAATTTGGGAGCTGAGATTTAACGTTAAAAAATGCAGGGTCATGCATTTGAGCTGCAAAAATCCAAAGCAGCAATACAGTGTAGGGGACAAAGTATTTCTGTCCACGAAAGAAGAGCAGGACCCGAGTGTGATTGTTTCTGATGATCTTAAAGTGGCTAAACAAGTAGAAAAGACAATGGCAAAAGCCGAAAGGATGCTTGGGTGCATAGGGAGAAAAATGACCAGCAGAACAAAGGAGGTGATAGTGCCTCTGTAGAAGTCTATGGTGAGACCTCATTTGGAGTATTGTGTACAAGTCTCGAGACCACACCTTCAAAAGGATATAAACAGGATGGAGTCGGTACAGAAGGTGACTACCAAAATGGTCAGTGGTCTTCATTATAAACCATATGGGGCAGACATATGTATAGAGGAAAGGCAGGATAGAGAAAATATGATAGAGATGTTTAAATACCTCTCTGTGCACAGGAGAGCCTCTTTCAAATGAAATTAAGCTCTGCAATGAGGAGACATAGGATGAGGGTGAAAAGGGATAGAGCCAGGTGTAATATGTGGAAATATTTCTTTACGGAAAGAGTGGTAGATGCATGGAATAGTCTCCCAGTTGAAGTAGTAGAGACCAGGACAGTATCTGAATTCAATAAAGGGGACTGTAATAGTAGATATAGAAGGGCAGACTGGATAGGCCATATGGTCTTTTTCTGCCGTCATCTTCTGTATAGTCCATTTAGGTCTAACTAGCATCACTGTGCTGTCTTGCACATGTTTGCGCTTACATTCTTTTTTTAATATAGATGCTTTTCCCCTTTCTGAAGCTGTAGGATGGGAAGAATTCTCTCAATGATGTAAAAGCAAATGATTTACAAGCTCCATGCAGGGAAATTTTGTCTAAAGTTTTCACAAGTTTAAATCCAACCCAACTTTCTTTTTGCACTGAAGAAACTGACAGTGGAGTGCTCTACCAAGGTAGTGATTTTGATGGAAATTTAATGTCCCAGTAGGTTTTCCACCTCATTAAGATCAAGAATCCACGTCTGGTTTTGCCTCACTGCATGGCTTAGAGTTTAGCTCCTGTGTCCCTAAGAAATGCAGAAACATCTTCACGTATGCAAAGAGACAAAGCCAAGACTGAATCAGCTACTTTGGGTTGACATGAGTGAGGTGGTAATCCTGGGCTACAGTAGGGCTTCCATCACCCTTCGTATCATAAAGCCTGTCCTGGAGTCAAATCTAATTCCTTAAAACAGATTGTTTTAAGGAATTAGCAACTTGGCTAGAAGACAACAACCTCTTTATTAACCACTCCAAAACTGACATACTGATTGTAACAAAAAACAAATCCTACACCCCCCCCCCCCCCACCCACATTACACTTCAGAAACATGACATTCACATAAAAAACGAAATAAAATATCTAGGGGTGATACTAGATACCCACCTTAGCATGAACACACACATAAGAAATACAACCAAAAAAATATACTTCAAACTCAAAGTATTAAAACAATTACGCCCTCTAGTCCACCTGCAAGACTTCCTAAGCATCATTCAAGCCATAATCACACCACATTTTGACTTCGCCAACCTCTCCCTATTAGGCACAAACAACCAAAACATTAAAAGGCTCCAATTGGCCCAAAATGCTGCAGCCAGAACTATAATGAAGGTACACCCTTTTGAGCACATATAACCCTATCTAACCAAACTACACTGGCTCCCTATTCAATACAGAATAAACTATAAATTAATAATAACCACCTTCAAAGCATTAAATAACACTGCCCCAGCCACTCTAAATAGACTACTCTCTAAAGACACACCCCAATCCGCACATAGAAGAGGCAACGCCAACAAAATAAAGATTCCAAAAGAATTCACAATGACCACAAAAACAACCAATAAAAAAGCATTCTCCCATGCTGCCCCTATACTCTGAAACTCTCTATCTGATGAAATCAGAGCATTAACCGACCTTAAAGACCTACGTAAGACCTTAAAAACTCACCTCTTTATCTCCCACTACGGCCCACTAGCAAATTCTCAACTCCTAAATGAAAAGGGATGATCTACATAACACTCTGAAACTAACACTGCAATGCTTCATATAGCTTGACCTTGACACTGCCTAATGATGTTGATACTGTCGAACTTACTGTACATAGTTAATTGTACATAGTTTAAATTGTACATAGTTCTCCAAAGTTAAAAGTTTAAAAAAGTTAATTTATTCATGTATATAATTCATATAATGTTCAATGTAAACAGAAATGCCATTCTGTCTCCTCAACTGTTATTTGTAAACCGCACCTGATCAACGGAAGGTTGCGGTATATAAAAGTTTGTTAAATAAATAAATAAATAAAATCTAGCCAGTCACATTTTCAGGATTACCAAAATGAATATACATGAGATAGATTGGCATATATAGGAGACCCATTGTATGCAAATCTATCTCCTGCATTTTCATGGCATTCATTCTATGGGGGTGGACGCCGCTTCCACTGCCATGCAAACAGAAGTTGGCATCAGAAAGGGCAGAATCAGACAGCCTCTTGGTTCCAAAGTTTTAAGATAAGCACTATAGGGCTGTTTGAGGTCATTGCTGCAGCAGTGGCAATGGACTGCCCCAGACCACTGGCACTCTAGACAGCCACCTAGTTCACCTAATGGTCATACTGGCCCTGCTCCTTTGCGTATTCATTAGGGATATCCTGAAAACCTGCCTAGGTGTTCCTCCAGGAGAAGGTTGAGAAGCACGGCCCAAGGCTATAGTTTGCTCGTGAGAATATATGCAGCTCTTTTGCAATCTGTGCTATATGTAGAGAAGGCAGGATAAAAATAAACAGTTGACATACAGTCCTACAGAAAAAAACATAACACTTCCTGGGACATATTTACACAAAACCTAGCACTGACGTCAGAGTAAGCTTACACAGAGACATCCAGTGACCCAATTTAAGGAGAAGTCCTGGACTTCTGACATCCCCATCCTGAGACATTTCAGTACCTGCAGGATTGGTTTCCTATGGCAGCAGCGGGGACTACAAATACCAAAATGCACTGTGGATGCAACTTCCAAAACCAAAGTCTCCCTCCAAGAACTGGATGCCTTGGCAGTTCTGGATTATTGCTAATTTAAAATTTGATAGTCCAAATCTTGCAAGTCTGTTTTAAAAAGCAGAATATTGCAGTCTGTTGAGCTTCATACAGCATACGAGCAACACGAACCCTGGGAATACTGTACTGCATGCTAAAAGAAAACATTAGGAAAGATTTAGGGTGGATGTTAAGAAGAGCTTGTGAGGGCAACCAAGTATGATGTTACCTGGGGAAGTGATGGAATCTCTGACTGAGAGCAGATTAGACAAGCACTTCTCTATGGCAATACAGATAAAAGGCCAGTCAGATTTTCAGAATATCTCCAATGAATGTGCATGTAATTGTTTTGCATTCAATGGAAGCAGTGCATACAAATCTGTCTCACTGTGGTTCTCCTAAAAACCCAACTGGCCAGGAGCAGGGCCGTCCCATTTCTGCCACACTAGGCCATGCAAAACCTCTGGGTCATGCTTCCCCCCCCTCATGCCGAGCCGTACCACCGCCCTTCCCCCCCTGCCGATTCAGTCTTGAGGGTGGAGGTGGGCAGTGGCAGCAGTATTTCAAAAGCAGTGGTTTTGTACCGCCACTTTCTTGCTGCAGCAGGCCATGTGCTTTGACACACATGGCCTGCTGCTTCTGACACCCCCCCCCCCCTCTTACAGTAAGTTGCATCAGAGGGGGATCAGAAGCGGCAGGTGATGTGTGCCAAAGCACATGGCCTGCCGTGGGCAACAAAATGATGGCATAAAGTCATCCATCAGGGCTGGCCGCCTAGCTCACCCAGTGGACAGACCAGCCTGGCCAGGAGGTCCCCAAAGACTGGTTTAAGAACCACTGAACTAGATGACCTTAAGATGGCCTTTCCAGTCTTCTTTCTATACTTACCTAAGGGGCATGTTTACTAGAGGCTAATGTGTGTTAAGTAAAGTTAACGCGTGTTCAGTGCTACCACTGTCCTTTCATTGCTATGGGCTATAGCAGCACTTAGCACACATTAACCTTTAGTAAACATGTCCCGAAGTGATGGAGGATGCTGCCGCTATCTTGCTCAAGCAGAAGAAGGCCTCTCTTCTGGCCCCCTTTTCCACAGGGGTGGTTCATGATAGTGAGGCTCTGTGTTTGCAGTGGTATTCACTCTCAGTCCTCAAGGCTCTGCCAAGAATCCTGATTTCAGTCAGGCGCCTTTTGAGCTCAGCAGAGTGGGAGCAGGAGGCAGCCATACTAGAGCAAAGTTCATTTCCAAGCTCCTCCCCCACCATGTCACAGTAAACATGCCTTTCTTGGACTCTCATACCAATGGAGCTGTTGAGCAATCAAAAGTATGTTGGACTCCATGGGCATTTAATCTCCTGTCAATCTAACCATTTGTGTATTCACGTTCCTCCTCTGCCACCAACATGGTGCTAGGAAAGGAGTACTCCGTATACCACTTAACGGGAGGAGAAAGATATTCCTTGTACCAGCATGTAGGAAGGGGTGCTCTCTGTGCCAGCCCTGGGAGAAGGGTGTTTTTCTGCAGCAGTGCTGGGAGAGGGAAGGGCCGTTCTCTGTACGAGGGCTGGTCTTTATACCAGTAATGGGGTAATAGTACTTTCTGGACCAGTGCAGTGATGAGGGGAAGTTTGTCTCTTTAGAATAGGCTGATGTCTAAGCACTTAAGTATAGACACCCAGAAATGAGTAGTGCGTACTTTATCAGCTCTGTGAGAATGGAAAGATTCTGAAAACAAGAGGTGCAGGCAAGCATTCAAAAAAAAAAAAAAGCAAACCACATTTTGTAAAACTGAGATCCTGAGAACAAAGCATATCTTTAAACCAGTAAAGCTTAAGACTGATTGAAGGGTTCAGCTCTAGTGGTATCTTTTCCCTAGGAAAGTATGAGAAAGTCTGGGAATTCGGGCCCGGCATCGGCAGCATAGTGCCAGACCTGTGGGTGCAATGGGAGCGTGAGCATCTCCAGTAGCAATTAAACTTGCTCACTGTTTCGAGGGAGGGCTCTTTTGGGTTAACTTAGCATCCCCGATCATTTTGAAAATGTGGTCCCTATGCTGGGCAGAACAGCGCAGGAGAAAGTTTCAGACTTGCTGCAGAGAGAGGACTGCAGCAACCTCTGATGGTCCTACATGAAATAATCACTTCCACTTTTGGAAGCCTACAAAGAGGATATCTGTGTGTCTGTTCCTGAAACAAAATAGTAAAGAAGGGCCCAGAAGGTCATTCTACATTTAAATTTTTCTACTCTATCCGAGATCAGGGTCACAGACAGAAGCTGGGCCCACACAGTGCCTTCCACAGAGAAATGACCTTGACAGGGACACCTCATACACATTTTTTTAAATGCACCAAGCAGAAGGTAGGATTGATTCAGAGATGCTGTGTTAAACCTTCCAGGGCTGCCAACCAGTGTCTTAGCCCCTGTCTGATTTAATTCTCTCCTCCCCTTCTGGCTGCCTTCTATTGCGAAAGCACTTCTGAGCAGCGATGTGCCCTCCCCAGTCCTCTAGCATATCACTGCTTCTAAGCCCAGTTGCAAATGTTACTTCACTGCCTTCCAAACCCAAACAGGGTCTTCGGTTTATACCTGTCCAAAGCTCTTCGCCAAGCCAGAAATGTTGTCCTTTGCCTTAGGTTCCTCAAGGGAAGGGAATGAAACCAGCTAGGGCTGTCTGAGGTGCTGCAGGGGCTCTGACGAGTCCCCGTTAGGTTATTTGATGGAAACAAAGGGTCTCACCGATTGAAGCCCCCCCCCCTTCCCCAGTCCATCCTGTGCCCTCTTTGGTGCGCAGAACCTTCTGCCATTGTTCCTGGGTCCTGCTGCCAGCAGGCACATTAGGGACATCGGCTCTGCAGACAGCAGCGTTACAGCGCGGCAGGTATTGGATATAACCCAGCCACATGTCGCAGACTGAATCTGACAGCCGCACGCAGGGAACATTTAATATTGCGAGCACAGCCCGGGCTACTGAGAGGCAGATGCCGCAGACGCAACACGAGGGATTGTGGAAGGGCTGCTGCTGGATGTCCTACGGCAGTGGTCCAGATCATCTGCCCGAGACTGATCCGACCCAGCACAGCCCAAACAGCAGTAGCGCTTCCTCAATGCGCCCCACGCGTCACCTGAAACGATGCACAAAGGGAAAGGGGACGGGAGGGAGGCATCATTTCGGATAACAAAACGGGGTGAAAGTTCTTTGTACGAGTCCACTAAGGTGCTATTTGAACTCCTCTGCAAAACAAAACCAGGCGAAGGGGGGATTTAAGTGAGAAAGCATCTTGTTTACCTGGTCGGGATCTTCACTCTGAGATACCGGTCCACTGCGATGGCCAACAGGGCCAGGATGGAGCTCTGGGTTAATATGAGCACGCTACAGGCAACCATGAGGCAACTGTAGAACTCCGTCTGGAGTCCAATGCTAATGATGATGGCCAAGGGGATGACGAGGGCGCCCACGGCAATGTCAGCCACGGCCAGAGAGACGATGAAGCAGAAAGTCGTGTCCCTGAGAGCCTGGTTCACCGCCACGGCCCAGATCACCAGGACATTGCCGAAGACGGAGACTAGGGCGATCAGCACCTCGATGCCAATGTAGACAGCTTGAGAAGCGGACATCTCCTCCGGCATGCTCCCCCCGAGTCTGCCGAACCGGGACCTCAAGGCGTCGTCAACAGGCTGAGCCCCTGCAGCAAACGGAGCATGCTGGGGCTAGTCCGATCCAAGGATGGCCAGAGGTAGCCATCGATCAGCAGAGGAGCAGCGCGGCACACCTGCAAGTTTCCGGCTCGTCCCATGCAACGCTGCCCTCTATGTTCAGGGGCTCGCAAACGGAGCGCAACCTGCTGTAGCCGGAGGAAGGCGCTCAGGCATGGGGGCAGCTCTTCGGGGCTCAGTGCAGCTTCCAGCCGCCCGCAGTGTCCGAGACTGGGGGGCTCCTTGGGCAGGGCTCCAGAGGCGCCTCTCCCCGGCTGGCACTGGCGGCTGCTTCCCTGCGGTGCACGACGATCATGATGAAGGCGGCGGGATGGTTGCTGTCTGCCCTCCTCCGGCAGCTTCTCCCAGTTTTGAGCCGGATTTCAATCAATCAAAAAGAAAATCACATGGTCCCGATTCCCTCAGCCCCTGCTATCAATTTAAAGAGAGCGCGGCTTTCCGGCTGCCAGACGTGGCAACATTGCGAGACTCAGCCCTGTCTTATAAATCGAGTAATTACAGTACAAAGGCGTGCGAATTGATCTAAAGTGACACGTCTTTCTTTTTGCGGTGTACACATTTGTGTACAGCGTGCTTCTGTATGCAGTACATGGTTTGAGCGCTACTGCAGATGTACGTGTGTCACACTGGCTTCTATGTTCTACTGGACGTGCATTGTACACGCTCGTCTAGATGCACAATACAGTATATGCATGTTTCTGAATGCCGTGTGATGCGTGTGGCAGATCTCTACAAGCAATGAGCCCGGACTTAGGACAAAGCCCCTTGCTTCATCTAGTGCTGCTGGTTACAGAATTAAGCGGGAAAATACACGGGTCATATGGGAACGGAAGGAATACCGCATAAACTCTGTAAGACAGCACATGTAATAGGAAGGAATACCGCATAAACGCTGTAAGGCAGCACATGTCATAGGAAGGGAAGGGAGGTGCAGAGAACAGGTGTGGGATTGAGACCTTTAGAAGACACAGCCAGGAGGAAAAAGGGTAAGGGGGTTTTCTGATTATGCAATTGGCATTGCGGCAGGGAAAGCGCGATAATGCCATTATCACGCACTAACTAAACCTTACTAAATAGGAGCCTTAGGGCCCCCTTTTACTAAGCTTGGCTATGGATTTGCCATTAGCATGCCCATCACACACACGCTAATTATGAAGCCTCCAAGTCAATTGTCAGGGGGGTGTCCAGTATGTCCCCAGCAACTAATGTGCGCTGGCCAACTACAGCATGCACTCTGCTATAGAGGGTTCAGGTAGTCACTCCAATAGAGGAGAAGCTAGACGTGCCCACATGCGGTGATGCGTTGCTGCCAAGCACACGACAAGAGCCTGGGTTTCCACATTAATGCACTATCCATGCCCACGCTCCACCCATTGCATTCCCTGCCCCATCCCACGTGGCCAATTAACAAGCATATTAGAATGCACTTGTAGATCAGCTTGCAGATGCCCTATTGCCATACATTAAAATGCCCATTAACCAGGGCCAGCCAGTCTACTAGATGAACTAGGTGGTTGCCTAGGGCATCAGACCCTGGTGGGTGGCATGCCAGCCAATCCCTCCCTTCCTCCAAGAGCAGCACAGGTGCTGTGTGGGCCTTAAAGCAGCAACACGTGTGTGTGTAGTCATGGCATGCTTCTCTTGCCCCCTTCCAATAGAAGGGGACAGGAGCTTCCATGCCGCAGCAAGGAAGGGAGGAATCACCATGCCACCCTCCTCCCCTCCTCGCTGGATGCTGGGGGGGGGGAGGGGGGCAGCATAGTAATTCTTCCCTTTCATGCCACGGCAAGCCTCAAGGCAGCAGCAGCATGGTGACCCAGGGGTCCGGGGGGGGGGGGGGAGGCGGCATGGGGGGGGGGGGGGTCTGCCTAGGGCAGCAGAAACCCTTTGCCGGCCCTGTTGTTTACCAGTTAATGGGCTAAATGTATCTCCAGAACTGGGTTGCTCTGACTTATTTCTAAATAGCAGAACCCACAGTTATTATGATTCCTAGCAGGAAATACAGTAGTGCTCAACATTATTGGCACCTTCCATTTTAGGTATGCTGTGTACAATATCTTGAGAAATACCTGGAAATTATTCCAACTGTATGTCATCGTAATATTTTAATAGGATGTTCAAAGGTATATAACAACAACAACAACAAAAAAAGATGTTTGTGCAACTTATGCAACTTAGATGTGATAATTTCCGAAAAAGAAACCTAAATATGTCCTGGACAACATTAATGGCACCCTTCACTAATATTTGTTTGTACAACCATTGACATTGATAACAGCCTCCAAATGTTTCTTGTAGCCATCTATAAGTTTCGTACATCTGACTGCTGGTAGTTTCTCCCACTCTTCAACTGTGATTTGTTCCAGCTCATGAATGTTTCCAGGATTCCTTTTACCAATGGCAGATTTCAGCTCTTTCCAAAGGTTTGCAATTGGATTCAGATCAGGACTCATTGCTGGCTAGTTTAAAACAGTCCATTTTTTCCTTTTTAGCATTCATTTGTACTTTTGGATGAATGTTTTGGATCATTGTTCTGCTGGAAGACTCATGCCCTTCAACCCAGATCTAGCTTTTTGACACTAGGTTCCACATTTCACTCCAAAATACCTTGGTAGTTCTCTGACTTCATGATTTCTTTAATAAGTTCCAGGCCTCCAGTTCCTGAGACAGCAAAACAGCCCACAACATTATGGAACCTCCACCATACTTAACTGTAGGAAGGATGTTTTGTTCCTTATAAGCTTCATCTCTTTGCCAAAATGTATTGTTAGTTTGCATTGCCAAAGAGCTCAAGTTTGGTTTCATCTATCCACAGAACATTTCCCATAAGGATTGTTGTTTCTCAAGGTGGATTTTGGCAAAGATCAAGTGTGCTTTTTTATGTCTGTCTCTGAGCAGTGGGCTCCTCCTTGGCCTTCACCCATGAAGTCCTTTTCTGTTTAGTACACAGCATATGGTGCAGGTTGAAACCACCACTCCAGATTGCTCCAGGTCAGCCTTAATTAAGCTCTTTGGATGTTGTACATGTTGTTTTTCCAAGAGTTTGCATTAACCATCAAAGACTTCTAGAATGAATTTTCCTCTTCGCACCACATCCTGAGAGATTCTTCACAGTTCCATGAGCAGAAAACCTCTTAATAACATTGCAAACTGTAGACACAGGAATCCCAAAGTCTTTGGAGATGGCCTTGTACATCTTTGAAGTTTGTTGTTTGGTGATAATGGCTTTTCCGACAGTCTCAGGTAATTCTCTTGTCTTCACCATCCTGAAAATAGAACAGGGAGTGAATGTGGCCATTTTAAACATTAGAGCCATCGTTCATTGGTTGATTCAAGTCATGTGAGTACTGACAATGGATCACAGGTGCGTCTAATTTTACTGTAATGGGAATGTGGCTCTTCTGTTCAAACTGATTTGGATTGTTTGTAAAGGTGCCAAGAATCATGTCCTGGCAATGTCCCAGTTTTTATACTTTTTCCTACTTTTTCCTTTTTTAATTGGTCTTGTTTTATTTGATTCTTTTATGTGTCAAATATGTATGCATATATAGTCCAAAGCCATTTCACTGGCCACTTTTGTTTTAGGAGATATTGGACAGATATTGGGGTTGAACTGCAAGGGTGCCAATAATGCTGACCACATTGTACTTGAATATTACCAAATGGCAACAAGTATACAAGATGTTCTGCACTCATAAATAATACTTGAACTGGTCTGAAAAGTGCTATGCAGAGGATGCAGGAGGACCCTGCATCGCTACGTTTGCGTCCTCCACTCCTCCCACGGACATCTGCAACACCCATTTACACAACCACACCTGCATGGTTTCTTCACTTTCTGGAGCCTCTCTAGCAAGTGCCGCCCGAGTCACACAGCTCCTGTTACCCCCACAGGACCAAATTTGGCATCTGAGCATTTGTTCTGTAATTGTGAAGACATAAAGCTGCAATAAGACCTTCTTTCATAACTCTGTTAACCTCAAAACAAATTTTAGTTGTTTTCTCCAATTGTCATACATGAGCGAACTTATATTTTTTTTATACCGGACTGGGCTCTGAAGCAGTGAGGTTTACTCTCTTTCTTCAAGGACCAATCTGATGGAGGAGATAGGGAAGCAGTAGCAGGCGCAAACGTACTGTTAGCGGCCCAGTAAAGATTCTTTTGTAGAACACAAGGAGCATGGGGATAAAATTGGCAGCCTTGACGTGGAGCAAATTTTAATTGAATTTATAGGCTCTTCAAGGCTGACTACAAGAACATAAGAAGGACCTCCAGAACTGCTTCAAAGGTATTAGGCGACGTAGAAGAACCTACAGGCTTGTCTCCCACTCAATTAATTTCCTGGCTCCAAGATCGCTCCCTCCACCCAAGAATTTGATAAACTAAATTCAACCATCACGATCACTCCTCCCTGAACAATCCCTTAAAAGCATAGATTTGTATAGCATAATTTAAATATTAAATGGTTCACACACAGGATAATTTTACAAAGTACTTTCTGCCTGGAACAATGTTGCACTCGAAGAAAATGACTATTCTAAAATTGCATGGGTGAATATGTGCTGGCAAGAGTGACCCGTGTGGGGATGGCATTTGGGAGGATCTGTGAGGTATGTGCTTGCTTTCTAAAGTGCTTGCGTACCCACGTAGAGTGAATATTCATAGCCGACCCTGCCTTGGAGCATTCATGCACCATTGGGAGCACTTCTGGAAACAAATTTTGTAAAGCACATTCACAGCCTTCTTGCCTGTATAGAAGAGGCATGGTTTTTGACATTTTTATAGGAACTCTGCTATAAAATTAGTGGTCGACATTCAAAAGGTATTAGCTGATTAGCAGGATCTGCTAACTGGCTAAACCCACTTTGCCCGATATTCAGGGACACTGACCACCAGTGCTGGGGTACTTCGGTACCTATCCGGTCAGGGCGATATTCAGCTCTAACTGGAAAGGCAAACAGCATAAACCGATCATCACTGAAATTGGATATTCATTGTTGGATGCCAAGTATCTTCTGGGGCCGAATACCTGTTCTTAATTTTAAATGCTTAAAAAAACGCCAGCCACAGAGTTCGAATATCGACCCCTTACTCTGCACCCAGGTAGCTACTTGAGCTACCTCTGAAAAAACATAAGCTAAATCCCCCCAAAAAGGTTTCACCCATAGATGTCGCCATTGTGCAATGGCTGAGACTCCCTCCCCTGTAAAATGCTGCTTTCACAGTATTGCTAGTCCCTGCCAGCCCAGTACGCCAAAGGTCGACTTGCACATTCAAAACAGATCAGGCCATAATTATTTAATTTCACTTGTTATCTGAATATTGATTTTTTTTAGGTTCAAGATGTTACATTTGAGGTCTTGCTGCACCCTTTGGTAAGTCATATTTGTATAGCTTTGTCTTTGTAGATTGTGTTTTAAGACTGTTTTTGATTGAGTAAACTTGGCTTTCCTTATCTTTCTCCCTGGGTCTTCTGCTACATTTCTGATATTTTCTCATTCTTATTATTTTTATTTCTGCAACAGTCTCTGGTATTGTTTGCTTCTGGTTTCCCAAGCTTTCTTTTATAGTCTTGTCACAGTTTACAGTTAGTCTGATCCGTGCAATTTTTTCCTTTCTAAGAGATCCTTTCAGCCTAAGTCCCTGTGGTTTTTTCCTCACCCCACTGGTGTATTTCCCTTCATTTTTATGGCTTTTAAGGCTCTGCTGTTGTTCTTAGTCCTGTGCTTTTATCTCTCTTCCTCTTTCTTGTCTGAAGGTATATAGCTCCCCAAGGATATAGAGTGGAGGCAGTGCAGAGGTAGACTACAGAAATGGTACAGTCTGCCCCAAAAAACACAGGAAGGGAGATTTAAGGACCTAGTTCTATTTGCCCTTTAGGAGAGGAAAGAGATGGGGAGAGAATAATATAGTAAAGACATCTAAATACCTCAAAAATATACAGAACGCACAAGAAACAAACACTTTTGAAAAAAATGTTCTAGAAACATGGCCATGCTATTAGGTTCTAAGGGGCTAGGCCCAAGGAACTAGATCTTCAGAAAAAGGGGGGATGATATGTGGGCCTCATGTACTACCCCACAAAATTTGCGAGAAATTTATCTATGGGATACAAATTAGTTCATGGCTCATCTGCAAGAAACGTTTGCACGTTGGCACAGCAAGGATCTTAACACATTCCCAATGCTACTTCATGTGGAAGCATCAGCAATTTAAAATGGCCTGGACAATGGACCCCCCCCCCCCAACAACCTTCTAGGGGGCTTCCATGCCCTGGTGGGTCCAGCGGCCCTCAAAAGCCACTCTCCAGCTCCAATGTGCAGCTAAAATATAAAAAAAAGACTCCGAAATCCCTGCCCCTCTAGGCTGTACCCCTTAACAAGCAATTTAAGGGGCGGCTTCTTCTCCCACTACTTACCACCCTTTGGAACCTTGACTCAACTGGTTGGTATGGGTAATGTGGGTGGCAAGCGTGTTCCCTACTTACTCCTGCCCCAGTGGCTCCCTTTACCAAAACAGGTGCCACCCACCCTAGTGATAGTTATGGTCCCGCCTCTTAAGGCCAGTGGCAGTCATTTTGGTAAAGGGAGCCACTAGGGCAGCCTGATAAGCACTCCCTCATAAACTCCCCTACTCCAATCAGCACCCCCTGTTCTGATCAACTCCTCTGATCTAAGCCCCTCTCAGGTACCTCCTGCAAGCAGAAGCCCCCCCCCCCTTCAGGTACTTCTCCCTGATCCAAGGTCCCCCAACAGGTATCCCTCCGCTGACCCTCTTCCACCTTCAACCCTCCCAGTACCCACCTTGAGTGATCTCTGGTAGTCTAGTGAAACAGGGTGGGGGTATTCGCCCTCTGCTCCTGCATTGCAGCTGCCAGGGTTCAAAATAGCAGTTATGACTTGTACCAGTAGTTTTGCAGAGATCAGATGGGGGGGGGGGGGTTAATTGGAGCAAAGGGTATTGCATTAGGGGGTTCTGATTATGATCAGGGTTGTGGGGTTTGTTTGGGGGGCGGGGGGGTAGCCTGGGCTCGCATTGCATGCATTGGCAGATAGTATGGGGCTCATGCAGCATGGGTCATTCCAGAACTTGAATAAGTCCTTTGGACATGCAGCATAGATGCTTCTCTAGTGAAAACATCTATGACCATATTCTGAAACCCTCATGGCCCTGCACATACACGGTGCTAGCAAGGGGACCTCAGAATGTGGGTAAGAGGGGGCGGAACAGGGGCGTGGTCAGCAGCAGAGAGGAACAATGTGTATTCAGGAAAGGCCCATGCACATGCTGCGTGTTTCCCATGGATGTCCACGTTACACCAGCGGAAACATGGAATAAGGCCAGGACATAGAAACCTTTCTGCTCCGCTCTGCAATGCGTCCCATAGGGATGAATGGCTGTGACAAACGATGTCTTGAACCGGTGTGTCTGCAATCTGGAAGACCACAAGATGCAGTTGTAAAGAGCAGGAAGCAGAGGTGATGGAAGGTTGTATAGTAAAGACACATTACTAAACACTCCTACAGAGATATGCAGAAGTGCACTGGTGATTATTCCGGCTATGCTGGCAATTTCTGTGTGAGCTAGAGAGATAATCTAGGGCACCCTAACAATTCTTATCTTCCAAGAAGTGGGACTGTTGATATAGGGAATGTATGTGGTGAGTATAGGATGGGTGCACGTGTGGGTGAGAAACGCAGATCAGATTAGTTGTCCTGGGACTCCATACCAGTATGTTATACCAGCTGCTTTCTAGAGGTGCAGGGCATCTGTACTGCAGATGTGCATATGTTTTGTGTGACTGCAAATGAGAGTGTGTGTGTGTGGGGGGGGGGGGGGTGTAGAGGGATGCATGGGGGACCTGGTGTGTGCAACTGCAATTTTGGGGGGACATCAGTGCATGGCCAATACCTGGTCCAAAGGGATGACCGCAGCATGACCAGGTGCCAGTGTGATCAGCCAGGACACAGCAGAAAGGGGTCTCTATGGCTAAATGTCCCAGCATATCCCTGTCAGCAGTAAGGGATCCTCAAAATGAGCACATGCAACAGGGCACACAGCACTAGCAGCGGTCTCACTAATGTGCACACTTGTATAGACAGCTGCTGGTCTTCTTGAGCAGCTAGTAGTGCTGTTTGCACTGGTACATGCACTCAGTCTGAGGGTCCCTAATTATTGTCAGGGCTATGCTTTGACATTTAGCTGTAGAGGACCATTTCTAATTTCTTCTGGTCCATACATAGCATTGTACAGACTGGTCAGAAATGACCAATACAAGCACAACTAAAATGTCCTCCTACTGTCATGTATGTTTTGCTGCAAGATATGTCAGGACACTCATATCACTTTCTATTTGCTGTTGCAACATCTCTGAGTACACAGAGATCACTTTGTAGTAGTCTGGTCATGCAAAGGTCTAGCTTCTATGGTCTGTTTTGGTATCAACACATCTGTATCATCCATTTTCATGGGCAGTTTGTATGAGCACCACACTGTCAGTGTGAGGAGCAGCTTTGGGGATGCCCGTTTTAACTGAGGAGGCAAGGCCATACGGAGATGGGCAGCAGCGGATCTGTACATCTTTTTGGAATTTGCTGAGGGCAGGGATGTCCAGGCCTCTTGCTACATATAACTGTATTCCGGGGTTGTGCGTGCCACGCCGAACACATCTATGTTCCTGATTCCAGACTTGCAAGAATCGCTGGACCCATGCATGCAGAATTAGGGTCAAATGGGGCCTGTTTTGATTTAGACATTTCCGCGGGCCGGATGTGCATGTTATGGAATTGCACTCCATGTGTCTGTCCTGTATGATAAATTTAGGGAGGATACTGGCATCATCTCTAACATTTACTGCACAGGCCTTGCACTTACCCCATTTTAAGTTTTGCAATTAAGGTGTGGCAAGTGTAAAAATTGACAGTACTTTGGTAGATATGCCCCATAGCGTGGAAAGAGCGCTATGGAATGGATAAAATGGCAAGGGCAGGAGGCATTACCTGATTTCTTGCTGGATCCAAGTGCGGCGTGGGGTGGAGGAGGAGACCGGGAGACCCCGCCCCCTTGGGCCACTATTTCAACGCCGGCCCACCGGTGCCTTGGTGAGGCATTACCTGATTTCTTGCTGGATCCTGGTGCGGCGTGGGGTGGAGGAGGAGACCGGGAGACCCTGCCCCCTTGGGCCACTATTTCAACGCCGGCCCGCCGGTGCCTTGGTGAGGCATTACCTGATTTCTTGCTGGATCCTGGTGCGGCGTGGGGTGGAGGAGGAGTCCTGGAGACCCCGCCCCCTTGGGCCACTATTTCAACGCCGGCCCGCCGCGGAACGCGACCCGCGGGCGCGTACCCGTGGGTGCGTGCCCGAAGGGGCGTGACCAAAGGGGCAGGTCCTGCCCCTTTGGAGCCCCTTCGGAGTCTTGAGGAGTCCTGGATCACGGTCTCATGGGGAGACGAAGGAAGAAGGTGTTCCCAGTCATCCTGGCCAAAATTGGTAAAACTGTTGGCCCAATGGATCGCCATCTTGTGGGGATTGGATCTACTCCCTCTCAGGAAGATCTTTTGGGGGAGTCCGTGAGTACTGTGTCTGAGTCTTCTTTAAATATGCAAGGGGTTGTCCAACCAGGAAGGGGAGATTTATCAGAGGTTTTTTCAGTTCAGGAGGATTCACCCGGCGAAAACCCTCCTTCTTGCCTTCAGGAACCATCAGTTTTACTGCCATCAAGGGAGCAGAAGGTTAAAATGCCCTCTCCAGTTGTATTTTCTTCAGGGACGCTGGAAGTAACTGCTCCCGCAGAAGTTTCATTGAAGGACATTTGGGAGTTAGTCGCACGAATGGAAGGTTCCTTTCGTGCCTCTTTCTCCCAGGTTGAGCGTTTTTCTGCTGAAGTAGTACAAAACCTTTCTGATCATGAAGTATTGTGTTCTAATAGTATAAGGTCCCTGTCTAAGCTGGAGGGCCACTTCACAGTGTTGGAAGCCACTACGTCTTCTACTATAAAAGATAGTACTTTAATTCACCATCACTTAGAGGCCTTAGAGAATAATAATCGTTTAAGAAATTTGCGTTTCTTAAATTTTCCTTTTACCCATTATCTTTCTCCTTTGATTTTGGTGCAAAAATATTTTAAGGAGGTCTTGCTAATTGATGAGGTGGAATCTATTAAATTTTCCTCCTTATATTATATTCCTCCTCCCCTTTCTGTGAAGGCTTCCTCTCCTGGTGCATCTAGTGGAGGGAATCTTCCTGGTGCAGATTCTCTAGACGTATCTCAGTTTTTAGAATCCTCCACTGATTTAATTCCTCAGCGAGCTACCTTAATTGTTTCCTTTATTTCTTTGCAAGACAGAAATATGATTTTGAATTTATATTTTAAGAAGAAAAATCAGACCTTTTGTGGGGATTCTATACAAGTTTTTCCTGATGTGAGTAGAAGCACTCAGGTTCGTAGGAAGGCATTTTTGGCCCTTAAAGATCGTGTTTTAGCCATTGGGGCCTCTTTCTTTTTGAAATACCCTTGTAAATGTATAGTGGTAGTAGAGGGTGTTAAGTATGCTTTCCTTGATGTCGGTCAACTCGAGGCTTTTCTGATAGGTAAAGAAACTATAAGAATGATTACCTTTTTTTTTTTTTCCTCTTCCATGTAAAAGTTTTCGATCCTGTTTTGATGTATTTTGTTTCTTTAAACTAAGGTGATTGTCTCCTAGATGTGGACTTGATATGTATTCTTGCTTTATTTTTTAAATAAAGATTGTTTAAAACTTAAAAATAAATAAATAAAATGGCAAGGGCAAGTGGGTTGAAATAAGTTTGAATTTCCCTAATGCAGAGCTATCTCGAAACATGGTATCATGTTGAATGGACTGGATGGAGCTTAAAGTTAAGTACTTTTTAAATTAAAAATGATTGACTGAAGAAAGCACTGTAATAAAAGGAATTCCGGTACAAAAAGCACCCCGTGTTAGAAAAACTTTTTTTGTCGGAGAATAGCCTCCCAGTGCTACGTTATGTAGAAAGTTAGCACTGCCGGGATTTCTCCTTTTTATTAATAAAGACCAAATTACTTAGCTTGGTAAACCAATGCCATAGCTGCCAAAATCGACTATGTATCGACGAAGCCTTCGTTTCGGGTTCAATGTAGAAATTTCCTTATGAACCCTGCATCAGGTATGTCCTTAAGCTGCTGTTGGCAATGTAGAATACTCTACAACAGCAGCTTAAGGACATACCTGATGCAGGGTTCATAAGGAAATTTCTACATTGAACCCGAAACGAAGGCTTCGTCGATACATAGTCGATTTTGGCAGCTATGGCATTGGTTTACCAAGCTAAGTAATTTGGTCTTTATTAATAAAAAGGAGAAATCCCGGCGGTGCTAACTTTCTACATAACGTAGCACTGGGAGGCTATTCTCCGACAAAAAAAGTTTTTCTAACACGGGGTGCTTTTTGTACCGGAATTCCTTTTATTATTGTTATTTATTCCATTCCGGTTGGGTTTATTCTTTTATTGTTTGAAGAAAGCACTGGGCATCTTGATAACCTGCCTATTCAGGTTACATCTTCTGAATTCCAGAAGGAGGCTCTCTTTGGCATGATGCAAACACTATGCTGAGCATCAACAGTAAATTTGAGATAAAGAGAACATGCTGCACATACTCTGGCTTAGGAATGAGGTTCATGATTGTCATGATATGCCCAAAAGTACATCTGGAGAAATTGCCCCAGGAGGTTTTTCGAGAAGAAAGAAAAATGTGAAAATATATAAGGAGCAATGACTTACTGTAAAGTTATGGAGGGTATGATCCATCCATTTGGATGATGGCCCAAATCTTTCTTACATAAGTATCTGTAGATACAGCACTTTGGAAGTGATTGGGGTTGACATAAAAGGTCAGACTCTCAGAATCTGATTTTGATCTTTGATGATGACTTAATTAATAACAGCAAGATATGATGCTATGTGTCTTCATAAAATAGCCTATCTGAAAGCTCCTGCACAAAGTTACACCCACTCTGAGGCCGGAGTAACCTTGTGTGTGTGTGTGTGTGTGCTGGTAAGGACAGGCACATATTTTATCAAATTCATGTATTTATTTATTTGACTGATTTTATATACCGTTCTATTTTGCAGTCAAAGCAGTTTACATACAACATTGAACATTAGCCGTGAACTAGTTTACATGTAACAGGATTGGTAGCTTGGATAACTTTACAGGATAGAACTAGACAGTAAACAGTGATAACTGTGGATGCTCCCATGAGGAGGTGACGTGGAGCAAAGGGTTAACAGTGAGGATGGGCAGTTACACAATGTTCGGTTGCTTTTTATTCTTGCTGCAGGGGTAATGAGTGTATTGCATGTGCCTTGTCGTCTCCTACTGTTGTTAGGTAGCAAGCAAATAAGTGAGAGCGAGCCTACTGATATTTTGTGGAGGATTTTAAATATCATGAGCAGGGCTTTGTATTGTATGCGTTCCAAATTGGTAACCAATGTAGGTATCTTAATATTGGAGTGATGTCATCTGATTTGGATGCACCATATAAGGTTCGAGCAGAGGTATTCTGTGCCATGTGAAGTGGTTGTAGGATGTATTTTGTTAGACCTTGATAGATGATATTACAAAAGTCAAACTGGGGGAGGATGGGAGCTTGAAACATGGTGCGATACTGTGATAGTCATGTGGATCAAGAAGTGGGCATAGGTGGTGAAGCATCATTATCTTGCGGTAGATTGCTTTAGTGGTATTGCTGATATGGACTTCTATGTCTAGCTGCTGGTTTGGGGTGATTCCGAGGTAGTGGATCTCCTGTTTTACTTCAAGTTGTGCATTCCTTACATTAAAGGTTGCTGGGGGAATGAATGATCTGTCTTTGGTTGTGAATAGCACTTCAGTCTTTTTGCAATTAACTATAAGATTGTGTCTGGAGAGCCATTGGGAGACTGTTGAAGCACTCTATCAACTTAGTGTAGTTGGGTTTGTCCATGGAGAACGTGTGAATAGCATGTTGTCTGCATATACATGATAGTGCATGCCAAAGGATTGTATTAGGGGGCATTCATCTCCAGGCTCGCATCCTGGAGATGAATGCATGGCTGCGTGGATGGTGTCATCGAGCGCGTTTTGGTTTCCTATACCATGGGATGCTGTTCCAAGGGTTGCAGAGAAGAGATGGCATTCCATTTGTCCAAGAAAGGTCAATGTGTCTTCAGTAGTAGACTGGCTAATCTACTGAAGAGGGCTTTAAACTAGATTCGTTGGGGATTGGTGAAGAAAGCCCCCAGGTAAGTGATACATTAAATACCTTTATGGAAATGGGTAACATATGGAAAGTAGTGTGTATAAATGCCCGTAGCATGGGAAATAAGATCCCTGATGTTGAAACTTTGGTGGGAGTGGCCAACTTGGATTTAGTGGCAGTTACAGAAACATAGTTCACAGAAAACCATGACTGGGATGTAACTATACCTGACTATACTTTATTCAGAAAGGACAGGGTAGGAAGAAGGGGAGGAGGAGTGGCACTATATTTAAAAAATACTATTAAAGCTTTGGAATTACAGAGCTTAAAAGGGAGAGAGGAGGCATTGTGGGTTAAACTAGAAAAAGGGAAAGAGAAATCTATTTGCATTAGTGTGATATACAGACGTCCCTCACAAGAGGAAGAGGTGGACAGAGAGTTAATTGAAGACATACGCAGCATTGCTAGGAAAGGAGAAGTGCTACTGATAGGTGATTTCAATATGCCAGATGTTGATTGGCACATTCCTGCTGCAGTACAATCTAGAAGTAAAGAGATCCTGGATTCTCTACAGGGAGAACTATTCAAGCAATTGTAACAGACCCTACACGTGAAGGGGCCATATTGGATTTGGTGCTTACCAATGGTGAAAGCGTTTCTAATGTTATAGTGGGAGATCATTTTGCATTCAGTGATCACCAGATGGTGTGGTTCAGTATTAGGACTAGGGCTGTTAGAATCCATTCAAAGGCGAGGGTCTTAGACTTTAGGAAAACTAACTTTGCCAGTATGGGCCAATACCTCAGGGAGTCGTTAGTGGGATGGGAACAGCTGAGGGATGTAGAAAAACAGTGGGCAAAACTGAAAGGTGATATTTTAAGGGCAACAAACCTTTTTGTTAAAATGGTAAATAAAGGTAAAAGGAAAAAGAGACCACTATGGCTTTCGAAAGAAGTAGCTGAAAAAGTGAAGAAAAAGAGGGAGGCCTTCATGAAATACAAGAGATCACAGAGAGAGGAAGACAGGCATCTATATTTGGAAAAACTTAGAGAAGCTAGCAAAGTAGTCAGGAAAGCAAAGATTCAAAAAGAGGAGGAAATAGCCAATGCAATAAAATGGGGGGATAAGATATTTTTCAGATATGTTATTGAGAAGAGGAAGGGCAAAAGAGGTATTGTCAGACTCAAGGGTGAAGGGGAGGAATATGTAGAAACTGATGAGGATAAAGCGGAATTGCTTAACAAATATTTCTGTTCTGTGTTCACAGATGAAGAACCAGGGTAGGACCTAGAACGCCCACAAATAGGAACAGAAGCGAGGGACATCTTGAACAATTTTCAGAAGACTGTGTTCGTGAGAAACTAGCTCAACGTAAAGTAGACAAAGTGATGGGACCGGATGGAATACACCCTAGAATACCGAGGGACCTTGGGGACGTTCTAGCAGCTCCACTGACTGACCTTTTCAATGCCTCGTTGGAGTCGGGAGTGGTGCCAAAGGACTGGAGAGAGACTCATGTTGTGCCTTTACACAAAAGCGGAAGTAAGGATGTGGTTGAAAACTACAGGCCGGTTAGTTTAACTTTGGTGGTGAGTAAATTATTGGAAACGCTGCTGAAAGAGAAAATAGTGAGGTTTCTGGAGTCCAGCAGATTACAGGATCCGAGGCAGCATGGATTCACCAGAGGCAGGTCTTGTCAGACAAATCTGATTGATTTCGTTGACTGGGTGACCAGGGAGTTGGACTAAGGGAGAGCCCTAGATGTGGTGTATTTAGATTTCAGTAAAGTCTTTGACACTGTTCCTCACAGGAGACTTATAAACAAGCTGAGTACCCTAGGGATGGACCCTAAAGTTACTGCTTGGGTTAGAAATTGGTTGGGTGGGAGGCGACAAAGAGTACAGGTAAATGGAGCTCACTCTGAGGAGAAGGATGTTACCAGTGGTGTGCCCCATGGATCTGTCCTTGGTCTGATTCTTTTTAACATCTTTGTTAGTGATATAGCGGAAGGGCTGTTGGGTAAGGTTTGCCTCTTTGCGGATGATACCAAAATCTGCAATAGAGTAGACACCCAGGAAGGTGTAGATAATATGAGGAGGGATCTAGCTGAGCTTGAAGAATGGTCTAGAATTTGGCAGCTGGGATTTAATGTTAAAAAATGTAAGATCATGCATTTGGGCTGCAGCAATCCAAGGGAGCAATATAGTATAGGGGTGAAGTACTTTTTTGTCCACTAAAGAAGAGCAGGATCTAGGCGTGGTTGTGTCTGATGATCTTAAAGTAGCTAAACAGGTAGAAAAGGTGACGGCAAAATCTAAAAGGATGCTTGGGTGCATGCGGAGAGGCATGGCTAGCAGAAAAAAAGGAGGTGATAGTGCCTCTGTATAAGTCTTTGGTGCAACCTGTGATAAGGAAGCTTATCATAGCTCAGGTAGGAGCTATAGAAAAGATGATGTGACTCTGAACAAGCAACCTGTCAGTTCTGGTAGAAGCAAGAAAACAGAGTTTTCACATAAAAGACTACCAGTCCCAGAATGCACCAGGTTTCCAGCAGCCATGAGAGGAGCTGAAGTGAGGAAATGTGTGTGCAATCAAGAGAGCTATGAGGTAATCCCTAAGCACTCATCTCAAAGGGCAGGGCCTGATTCAACACAGCTGCGCTGTGTTAGGGAGCAGCACACATTAGGACAGAATAAGAATAGAGCTTATTCTTCAGATAACAGTTACTACAAGCTCCAGCCTGGCTTCAAGGAGAGTTTGAAGAACAGCTTCAGCAAAAGCCACGCAGATAGAGAGAGAAGGAAACTCTCTGGAAGGAAGAGAAGAAAGCCCATTGGAAGGTCTGGGAGATTCCAAGGCAGTACCCATACTGGGAGGTATTCCAAATGCCAGAAGAGTCCATTGGACTGGATTCAGCCAGAGGAATGGATTGGCAGAGATAGGAATCACCAGTGGCTACCTGGAAGAGAGAAGACTGCATGTGGAAGGGACTTTCAGACCAAGGCCAGAAGGTATGTGAGAGAAGATCCAGTGTCCAGGGATCAAGATTGGAAGGCTGGACATCAGAATTGGATTACATATTGGCCAGGCTATACAGAGAGAAATAATGATAGCAGGAGAGGCTCAGGTATGAACACTGATCCAGACCCTATCTATAATAGAGAATGGCAGCAAGGGAATAAGCATTCTCGTGATAATGCCTTAATGAAAGACTCATCTGTGCCAATGTATGATAGTGACCATATGCTAATTGATACAGCAGATGAAAATACAGTTTACATGGACTGTTCTTTATCTAAATGCTATTGCTAGTTTTCTATGAGCAAACACATCAGCCATCACAAAGAAACCTAACTTTGTTCTTTATTTCCACTGCAAACAGCTCTTAAAGCAGGATTTGGGCTCACACAGTAGCAGCCAGCCAGCTAAAGGCTTTCAGCTGGTCCATGGATAGTAATTGGGGCTGCACCTGATTGTGTGTGTGAGCAGGGGAGAATCACTGCTGAGATGGGCGTGGAGAATGAGCAGAAGTTAACCTAATCAGCAAAGTTTATTCTCTTCGTTGTGCCTTTGTATTTGGTAATTATTTGCTAAGAAAACATTAGCTAATTGCCTGACAAGCTGAAGGTTGTTTTCTGGTTTACTTTGTGACTTTTTGTTATCCATTTTAAATACTGCAAGCAAGTAACCTCATTTATAGTGCTATCAAGCATACATGTGCTGGGTGAATTAAACCCCATCAATAAAAGAAGTATTTTATTGATCTTACCACTTGGTTTCACAACTCAAATTATTGTCATCAGCTGTGTTTGGGAGTGAATGAACTACAATACCCACAATACTTTGCAAGAATCATATGAATATATGCATCATCAAGATTGTGCAAGTTCTCACCCTAGGCAGCCGTCTGACAAACCTCATTTGGAGTATAGTGTGCAATTCTGGAGACCGCACCTTCAAAAGGATGTGAACAGAATGGAGTCGGTGCAGAAGGTGGCTACTAAAATGGTTAGTGGTCTTCATTATAAAGCATATGAGGACAGACTTAAGGATCTTAATATGTACACCTTAGAGCAGGGCCGGATTTAGCTATACGCCATGTACGCCATGGCGTAGGGCCCACAGCTGCAAAGGGCCCACAAAAATTGAAGTAGTTAGGCTTTTTTTTTTAATAAAATAAAAAAAAACCTGCTGGCTGCCGCCGCGGGGCCCCCTCTGCTGCCGCGGCAGCATGGACTGACCCGCGGGGGCCCCCTCTGTAAGCTCGGTCCCTCCCTCCGTGCCTCCGTGTCTCCCTCCGTGCAGGCTGTTAGAGACGCGAAGGCAGACTGTCTCCTTCTGCCTTCCCGTCTCTGTTAAGCCCGCAGGGCTGATGGGAAATTTCCCATCAGCCCCTGCGGGCTTAACAGAGACGCGAAGGAGACAGTCTGCCTTCGCGTCTCTAACAGCCTGCACGGAGGGAGACACGGAGGCACGGAGGGAGGGACCGAGCTTACAGAGGGGGCCCCCGCGGGTCAGTCCATGCTGCCGCGGCAGCAGAGGGGGCCCCGCGGCGGCAGCCAGCAGGTTTTTTTTTAAAAATAAATTTTACTTTAGGCCGGGGGAGGGGGAGGGGGAGGGGGTAGGACTGGTAATTGGGGGGGCTGGGACTGGGGCTGGAAATGGGTTGGGACTGGGACTGGAAATGGGCTGGGACTGGGACTGGAAATGGGTTGGGGGGATTAAGGCTGGAGGTGGGCTGATGAGGAGGACTGGTAATGGGCTGTGGGCTGTTGGGGGGGGGTTAGAACTGGTAATGGGCTTTGGGGGGGTTAAGACTGGTAATGGGCTGTGGGCTGATGGGGGCTGTCTGGTAATGGGCTATGGGGGGGGGCTAGGACTGGAAATGGGCTGGGGGGGGTTAAGACTGGAGGTGGGCTGATGGGGTTAGGACTGGTAATGGGCTGTTGGGGGGGGTTTAGAACTGGTAATGGGTTTTGGGGGGTTTAGACTGGTAATGGGCTGTGGGCTGATGGGGGCTGTCTGGTAATGGGCTATGGGGGGTGGCAAGGACTGGAAATGGTCATGGGGTCGAAAAGACTGCAGGAGGGCTGATGGGGTTAGGACTGGTAATGGGCTGTTGGGGGGGGGGTTTTACAACTGGTAATGGGTTTTGGGGGGTTTAGACTGGTAATGGGCTGTGGGCTGATGGGGGCTGTCTGGTAATGGGCTATGGGGGGGGGGCTAGGACTGGAAATGGGCTGGGGGGTTAAGACTGGAGGTGGGCTGATGGGGTTAGGACTGATAATGGGCTGTTGGGGGGGTTTAGAACTGGTAATGGGCTTTGGGGGGGGTTAAGACTGGTAATGGGCTGTGGGCTGATGGGGGCTGTCTGGTAATGGGCTATGGGGGGGTTAGGACTGGAAATGGGCTGGGGGGGGTTAAGACTGGAGGTGGGCTGATGGGGTTAGGACTGGTAATGGGCTGTGGGCTGATGGGCTGATGGGGGGGGTTAGGACTGGCAATGGGCTATGGGGGGCTGACTGGAAATGGGTTGATGGGGTTAGGACTGGAAGTGGGCTGATGGGGGGTTAGGACTGGTAATGGGTTATAGGGGGGGCTTAAACTGAAAATGGGGTGATGGGGGGTTAGGACTTGGGGGGTTGCTAGGACTGGAAATGGGCTGATAGGTGGCTAGGACTGGAAATGGACTGATGCAGGGACTAGAAGGGAATGGATGCTGGGTGAGGCTGGAACTAGAAGGGAGCTGATGTTGGGGGAGGATTAGAATGGGATGGGGCTGGAAGAGTAAAATGGAGAAGGGAAAAATATTTTGTGTGGGAGGGATAAAAAAATCTACAATTGGCCGGGTATTGGGAGAGTAAGTGGGGATTGAGGATGGAGGGGTAAAATTTGACTGGATGAAATAGGAATGAGGAAAGAGCAAAAGGAGAAAGATTAGTATGTTAAAGCAGATGTAGAGAGAGAATGGAAAAAAACTAGAAGAGAGAAGAAAGGACAAATGGACAGCAGACGATGGAGAGTTAGCAGAAGACATGAAGAAACCAGAAGAAAGTGGCTGGAGCAATTGCAGCTGAAAAAAATGCACAAAAGGTAGAAAATATCTCTTTATTTTGAATTTATTAATTGGAATATGTCAGCTCTGGTAAATGTGCATCATTAACGTCTGCGCTTTGTTTAGTACAAGAGCAAATTAATGTATAGTTTTATTTCTACAGTGTTGTACATTCCAAGTTTGGCTTTTGGGATTCCCAGTTTAATTATTGTCTTCCTGTTTCTAAAATGTGATTACTTGTTTGGTGATGGTCTATGTTCTGCATGTGTAACTGAGCTGAGGTGTTCTGTTTATATAATTCCTATTTGACATTGCCACTTGTTCTCTTTCCCCAGTAGGTCATGTATTGTTGTTCTCTGAAATGTATTGGTTTAATATTTGCAGTGTTGCCTTTTGATTGGTAGAGTATGGTGCTTTGTGAGTCCTGGTAGTGCTGTTAGGATACGGCGGGTTTGCTATGGGTTCTAAATGGGCAGTGTTTGTAGTAGTTCCTAATGTGTCTGGCAGTTGGCACTGGATTATAGTAATGTAGAAATCTTTTAGTCTTTCTTTATCCATACACTCATTAAGAGGCACGTTTACTAAAAGTTAGTATATGGTAACATTATGCAAATATTTATGCAAATGAGGCCCCTTATGCAAATGAGGCCCACCCCCCCCTTGGGCCGCCCCTGCTGGGGCCCACAATTTTTGTTGGCATAGGGCCTCACTCAAGGTAAATCCGGCCCTGCCTTAGAGGAAAGGCGGGATAGAGGTGATATGATTGAGATGTTTAAATACCTCCGTGGCATAAATGTTCAGGGAGAGAGCCTCTTTCAATTGAAAGCAAGTTCTGCTATGAGGGGACATGGGATGAGGGTGAAGGGGGTTAGATTCAGGAGTGATATGTGGAAATATTTCTTTACGGAAAGAATAGTGGATCCGTGGTATAGTCTCCCAGTGGAGGTGGTAGAGATGAGGACAGTAACTGAATTAAAAAAAGCATGGGACAAACACAGAGGATCTCTAAAGGAAAAAAGGGGACTGTTGTAGTTGTTAATATGGAAGGACAGAGTAGATAGGCCATGTGGTCTTTTTCTGTCATCATATTTCTATGTTTCTATTTAGGCTGGATATAGAGATTAAATAGTAAAGAGGATAATGCTGAACCTTGCGGGACACCTTGTGTTTGAGTGTATGTGGCTGATGAGCGAGATCCTATTTTTATCCATTGCTGGCATTCTCTCAGGTAAGGTCGGAACCAATCCAGTGCTGTTTTGTCTATCCCTATCTCATGTAGGCGGCTAATCGAAGTATTATGACAGACTGAATCAAAAGTTGAGACAATGTCCATGAATATTAGGATAAATCCCTGCTTGGATTTTTGATGCTTCTTATGAGCCAATCCAGCAGGGAGGTTAAGAGAGTTTCGACTCCATGGCATTGTCTGAAACCATGCTGTTGGAGGTCCAGTGGTAGGATGGTGTCTATGTGGTATTGGAGTTGCTGTTGGACCATTTTTTCTATGATTTTTGCCAAGAAAGGGAGGCTGGATATGGATCTGAAAGAGGTTATATTGCTAGGATCCAATGTTTTATTCTTCAGAACTGGTCTTATGGATGCCGCTTTGAGGGATGCTGGTATGGTGTCCTGGTTCATGCATAGTTGTATTATATTGGCAATGAAGGTACTCAGTTCAGATCTCGTCATTTTGATCCAGCTAGTCGGGCATGGGTCAATTGCTGAGGTGGTGGTGTTTAGACCTTTAATGATATTTTCTATTTGTTCTGTTGTAATTGAACTGAAGTATGACAACTTAGGGATGGAGGTGTTGCTGTTTTGGATTTCTTCTGCATTGTATGTGTTTCCAGTGTATGAGTGCTCATGTCCTCCCACCCCCACCCCACTCATTTTCCACCCTCACAAATGTCCGCATATATGGGGGTAATTTTATAAAGTCATTTTCACACATAAATGAAACATAGAAACACGGAGACATGATGGCCTTTTAGAAAATCTTGACTGGCATTAAAGTGAGTGTGCTGACATGATAGCACATACTTTGCCAGTAGACCTGTACAGGGGTGAGTTTGGCCGGAGCCCAGGCGGCGTTTACAGGTACCCCATAGACTATAAAATATGTTAATCTACACATGTGCATAAATAATCTAGGCATGTAGACCTGCTCAAGAGCAGCTGCAAATATCAACGCCTGCAATGTGATTTCTGTAGCTGATGCCAGTATTTTATGGAGCTGCATACACATCTGGATGTCTTGATAAAAGAGTACCTAAGTATAGTAAGCTCCTACTTGCAGGGCCAACGTTAGGGGGTGGCAAACAGGGAAATTGCTCTGGGCCCCCATACCATAAGGCAGAGGTGGCCAATTCCAGCCCTCGTGCACCACAATCCAGCCTGGTTTTCATGATGGCCTTAATGAATATTCATGGACCTATTTCCATACAATGGAAGGCAGTGGATGCAAATAGATCTCATGAATATTCATTAGGGACATCATGAAAACCAGGCTGGATTGTGATGCACGAGGGCCGGAATTGCCCACCCCTGCCATAAGGGGTCCCCAGCCTGCCTCAAACTGAAGGAGGCATAATCTGCAGGCAGATTTTGAGGACCCCTCCCTAGTTTCTGCCTTAGACCCTACATATCTAACACCGACCCTATTTATTTGCATGAAAGTAAGTGACATATTTTGCCAGCTCCTACATTTATGCGCATATCCCCGCTGATGATTTTATAAGCACCTACTTGCGTGAGTAAAACCCTGGCCTATATGCTTCAGTCACCTATAAAATTACCTTCTATAAGGGACACTCTCTACTGTTCTGGAATAAAAGGCTTTCTCTTTCTTCCTAAAATTCAAGTAATCTTACAAATCTGTAGCTCTGAAGATAATTCGTTCCAAACCAAAGGACCCATCATAGATACCAAATGATTCATCACCTGTTGTATATTCCTCTTTTTTCTCCATCTGTGCTTGTCCTGAAATGTTGGAAATTTTTCTGCTTCCTGCACAGGCTGTCCAGATGTGCAGAAAATGTACAGCCCCAGATATACCCAATTTTGCAACTTCAGGAGCTATACGTGCCCGTGGTTGCAGAATCAGGGCGCTTGGATAGGCTGGCATGAATAGTATTCTACATCCAAGCACCTGCCCGTCTTCCCCACTCAGTGCTCCTGCTTGCGTGTCGGTACAGTGGTGTCCCGTTGCCATAGCACTGGAACGTACAGCAGGAGCATGCAAGGCCCGCAGTGCATAAGATCACTTTTCTCCGCCACCTGACTTGGTGGGATCAACCAGGGCCTGGATCGGGTGGTGAGGGCCCACCTGCCACTGCCCTATAGGTCTGGGGGGGGGGGGCTGTCTGCCCAAATCACTCCCTTAGATGGGACTTATTCCCTAAATCCCACATCCTTCTGCCCACCTGATCAGAATAAAAAGACCACATGGCCTCTCTAGTCTGCCCTTCCCTATCAACCACTACAACAGTCCCCTTTTTACCTTTAGAGATCCTCTGTGTTTGTCCCATGCTTCTTTGAATTCAGATACTGTCCTCGTGTCCACCACTCCACTGGGAGACTATTCCACGCATCTACCACTCTTTCCATGAAGAAATATTTCCGCACATTACTCGTGAGTCTATCCCCTTTCACTCTCATCCTATGTCTCCTCGTAGCAGAGCTTGCCTTCAATGGAAAGGGACCCTCCTGTGCATTTATGCCACAGAGGTATTTAAATGTCTCTATCATATCGCCCCTATCCAAACTTTCCTCTAAAGTATACATATTAAGATCTTTAAGTCTGTCCTCATATGCTTCATAATGAAGACCACTAACCATTTTAGTAGCCACCTTCTGCACCAACTCCAACCTGCCTATATCCTTCTGAAGGTGCGGTCTCCAGAATTGCACACAGTACTCCAAATAAGGTCACACCAAACATTTATACAGAGGCACTATCAGCTCCTTTTTCCTGCTGGAATTCTTCTCCCTATACACTCAAGCAGGACTGTACCGATCATGAAATGCGCAACTTGCACATCGGGTGCCCCCCCTCCCCGCACCTCCATCTAGCCACTTTATGGGAGCGGGAGAGAAGAGGCGCGCACCCGATGTGCAAGTCGCCGGCACGCTAAGCCGGTCTGCCAGACTGGCTTAGCGTGCCGCGAGAAGGCTTAAGGGGTGCATTTTGGCTGTCTGCCGTTGCCTGCCGCCACTGAGGGTAGAAAAAGTGGTGGCAGCAGGCAACGGCAGACAGCCAAAATGTGACCCTTAAACCATTGCATCCTGTGTGGCTGCACCGCTCGCACAGGGCTAGGTACGGTCCTGCACTCAAGTATCCTTTCGGCTTTCGCTGTCACCTTTTCTACTTTAAGATCCTCGATCCTGATGTGGTGTATTTAGATTTCAGTAAAGCCTTTGACACCGTTCCGCACAGGCGACTCTCGTATAAACAAACAGCACCCTAAGGATGGACTCTAAAGTTACTGATTGGGTTAGAAATTGGACGTAAATCCCCACTATTCGCAGGTCAGAATGACACAATGTTTTTCTTAGCTGAATCTTGTTATTTTGATTTTGTTTTTTTGGTGCCCCACAAAACAATGATTATTTAATTCTTTTTTTAGTGCTCTTTTAGAATCAGTGCAGTTTACATGTATGCTAACAAGTACTTTTTCTTCCCTTGTCCCTGAAGGGCTCACAATCTAAGTGTACCTGAGGTAATGGAGGGTTAAGTGGCTTGCCCAAGGCCACAAGGAGTGGCCATGGGACTAGAGACCCCAATCCCTCTGGCCTGAGGTTGCTTGTCCCCATGTGGGAATTGAACCCCTGGCCTGAGGTAACCTGTCCCAACCACTGAGCCACTCCTCCCTCTCTTGGTGGCAGTCTGTAAATAGTGTGGAATATGAGCAGGATGTCAAGCTTTAACTTTAAAGGAAAAGATGGAAACAGCCAATCAGAAACATTCAAGGAATTAAGGTCTTAATGCAAAAACCTTTATCTGAAAAAGAAACAAAGGTCGGCCCTATATCTAAGATCATAATGATCCAGGCTGTGGCACAGAAATCTTGTGTGCAAGCCTCTGTCTGACAGGGCCAGCAGGGTTGGGAATTCTGTGGGGGAGATGCGCTCATTGTCAGTGAGGGAGGGAAGGGAAATGGCGGCATCTACTTGGGAAACCTCTATTGACCGAAGGCACAGCATTCAAGGGAAATCTCCAAGGATACTTCCCTGCAGTCATCCTGTCTGGTTGGGTCTTTGTCACTTGACCAAGCTGTCAGGACTGAAGGAAGGTGTAAGGTGGGAAAACAAGTGCTAACTCTAAGGAGACATGAACCAGAAAAAGAAAACAAATATTTCAAAAGCTAAGAGCAGAAAACCACCTGGAAAACATAGAGAAACACTGCATAGACTAAGCATTTCTGTGTTTTTTTAAATATGTTCATTGAGACAGAAGTGTACCAAATCCACAGTATTAGCCGTGACACAGACATTATGAGCACATATAAATTGCTGAGCATTTAGGAGACTAAGCAATACTTGGGCTAAAAGAAAAATTGTGTAGGGATGCTAAAAAGTCTTTTACTGAAAATATAAAATATAATGGGCCTATACACAGCCATTTAGTGCTGAATTTATTATTTGCACTACTGCATTAGCGTGCACCTATGTCATTAGCATGTGTTATTAGAAAATAGGTCCCAGTGCAGATCATGTGACCAGTGGTAAATTAATGCTGGTGCATGCAGACATGGTAGCACATTTTAGTAAATCTAGTTCTTAATGAGCAAAAAAAATTAAACAGAGTCTCTGTACTTTATTCACAAAAAAATGTATTTGCTAAACAGCATGAGCTTATTACTTTCCAAGGGCAAGCTAAATGCTGAGGGCATATTAAGTGGAGGAGTAGCCTAGTGGTTAGAGCAACTGCCTAGTACCCAGAAGATCAAGGGTTAAATTCCCACTGGCACTCCTTGTGACTTTGGGCAAGTCACCTTACCCTCCATTGCCTCTGAAGAAAAGGCTGGCAATCTACTTCCAGTGGTACATTGTCAAGAAAGGCACTATCAGCTCCTTTTTCCTGCTGGAATTCTTCTCCCTATACACTCAAGCAGGACTGTACCGATCATGAAATGCGCAACTTGCACATTTGACATCTCCCAAATTGGCAATCAAACCGCTGCTGATCGCTGGAAGTAGCGGTATATAAGTGTAAACTAACTAACTAACTAACTAAATAAATAAAAACCCAGAGGTAGCTGGGTCACTATGAGTCAACACTAACTTGATGGCACTAAAAACAAACAAACCCCTAAGCTTGTCTCTTTTGCTCTTGTCTCCTCCTGCTGGCTTCCAAAGGGTGTGCAACTAATTTTTATACATGGGTCTTGCTTGTCCGTACAGAAAGAAGAAATGGGTGATGTACCACACTCTTTACAAAGTGGTAAAGGAGAGCTGAGAGTTCCAAGAGGACAGAAAACAGACACAATTATAGAAATAATAGCCATGCATCTTCTGGGTCAGAAAGGCAGGGCTGCAAGGGCATAAAATAAAAACAGCATGTGCTTGTCTATATCCACTTCCATTCATTTTGTGGAAAGATAAAATCAGCTCTGCTCATCAGCATAACAACATGAAATACAACTGACAACAGTCTCATTGCTCTGCCTAATACGTAAGATTTTGTTGTAGCTTTTGGCAGGAAAGGAAGATAGAAGAAAGCCACTTTAAACTACAAAGTAGAAACCAAACACTGTACAGTTGTCTGTGTTTCAAAACTACAATTATCTCTGTCAGCAAAACTGTATAACTCTCCTTTATATGTTGACATCTTTTGACTGCATCTAGTAAAGTGCTAATGTTAAGACCTTGCCAGTGTGCTCTACATAACCACAGGCTCATCTCTGGGAGCCCGAAGACTAGCTTTGTTTCAGATTGATTGGTTCTACAAATCGTATTATCTAATTCTTCAGCAGGAGACGTCTCAAGACTAGCATGTGATGCAGAAAAAGGGGATCACTTTATTACCGAGAAAGAGAGAAAGAGAAATGACGTTTCTTAGCTCAGAGTGGAAAAAGCAGAACATCAGAGAGAAGATACTGGAAGCTCAGGTCCCAGGATCTGGAGACCATAAAGGTCTAGACGCAAGAGCTGGTGCATTCTCTGTCTTTAAGAACTTGTTCAGGTCTGTGTCATGTGCAGGGCTGAAGGTACCCAAGGATGTCTGCATATAATTCTCCTTGAAAATGAGTGTGACCTTGCTGCTTGTACGGTGTATGATTTGTATGTGATATTTGTCTCCTGTATGTGTGCACGTGCATGTATTTTACATGTGGCCATGAACTGTTCACTCTTTTAGCTTTCCTGCTCAAGGTCATATTATGAGCTTAGAGTTGTGCCGTGGAATTGAAATTCTCTGAATGTGTCTTTGTCCATCTTGCTGAGTCTTGTTTTTATCCCTCGTTCCTGAGCTGCATGTGCCCAACCCAGTTTCTCTATTGTTAACATTTGTGCCCAAACATGGCAGCACATAGCCTGTGTCTTTCGTCCTCTCTCAGCTCTATGCGGACTCGCCACCATGTCTTAATTGCAGGCCTTTGCTGTGAGAACTAATATGCCGACACTACCATGATGAAAGGAGCTCTCAGATGGACATTAGGAGGTTGGGTTCAGAGTTACTTTGATAGTGCCTCATAATACTTTCAAACTATTTACATCCCATACGTACCATCTCCTCCTCCTCCTGGGGAAGAGAAAGGGGAGACAGGATGCCCCGCACTGCCTGGGGAGTTGGGCAGATCACCCCGTTACGGAGGAGATCCCCAGCAACAGCAACACTGTCAACACCTCCGAGAAGGGCTCCAGAAACCTTCCCCTGCAGAAAAGAATAATCAGCTCTCCAAATTTTAATTCATTTTAAATGCTAATCAAAAAGACATGTGAAGTCTGATCATGTTCCGGTTCAAGCCATTTCACGATCATGAGAGGTTTTTTTTTTTTTTTTTGCATCATTTGCAAATACAGGAAGCTTATTTCCAATATGCATTTCCTTATAAAATATACGATCAGTAAAAGATCCATATTAGCCAGTGACCTCACTGTATTGTGTTTCTTATATTTGTCCAACCTGACATGTCTCCAGTTAGAATGAAGGGAGTTGACCTTTGCTCAGCTAAAGCTTGTAGATAATAAACCTGTAATTTTTCACACCAGCTGACTACATGTCCTGAATACAGCAGAAACATCCTGAGAAAGATCAATAGGTCATGTAATAGATTCCTGTGTGAGAAAATGACATATAGCAGAGGGGCACAGTGTGCTATCTGGGCCTTCCATTCTTATAATTATTGATGTGCCTATAGTAACAATTAGAATGTCCAAGAAGCCATCAGTAAACGTATAGTAGGATGACAAGGTTAAGAATACACCAAGTGCCTTCTTCCATTCTCATGGCCAACCCTTTCAGAGAAAGGAAAACACTGGATTGTTCTGAGCTAGTGAGAGTGAAGCATGATCACTTACACAGTAAAGTATATGTTTAATTGGCCATGCAATCGAGTAATTATAAAAGAATAGCGAGAATGGTTGTGTATATGCCACAATCAACATAATGTGCAATTAATCTACAAACGCTTCCTCATGAAATTAGAGGAAATATGATGGTACAGAAAAATAAATCTCTTTTGCATGTGCCACTCATTATTGATTGAAGCATACATCATGATAAAAATGCAAGCACACAGTTTGCTATGGGACTAAAGTTATCACTTAGCAGACCACTGGTTTTGAATTTGAATTTGCAAACCACATAAACCCTGGAGGTCCTGATATTCAGCGGCACTTCCCACAGACCACAGCAAAGATGACCAGTTAATTCTAGGGGGTCTGTGGGCAGAGCTAAGATGGTCACATCAACTGATTGCCAGCAATATTCAATCTCTAACCGGATAGCTAAACCTATATAGTTGGAATCAATGGGACTGCGCTTTTATTGTTCAAATCTTATCTATCAGACCACACTCAACAAGTAAAAACTGGTCAAACAACATCAAAATCTTACACTCAGCAGCAAGGAATACTGCAAGGCTCAGCCCTATCAGCATTATTTTTTAACATATACCTCCAACCCATTTGTAAGACAAAAAGTAAACTATCACATCTATGCAGATGACATATTTTATTGGCCATAAAATACATCAAAACCTGACCACCAACCCATTCCAGAATGCTTCAATGAGGTATCACAATGGCTATTTGTAACAAAAAACAAATACTTCTTTCCACCTTCCACAGTAAAAGACAAAGAAGCATTGCTAGAAGTAAAAAAGGAAGTGAGATACCTAGGAGTTATCCTAGATTAGCACCTGAACCTAACTACACATATCAATTTACCAACTAGAACAATATACAGCAAGCTAAGAATGATTCAACACCTAAGACCTCTACTACCAGGTCACAATTGCCGTTCTGTGCTTCAAGGAATTTGCCCTCCCACTTTGAGTATTGCGACAGCATATTACAGGGACTATCAAAATAAGCACTGAACCAGCTGCAGATAGCACAACATACCGCCGCATTGATAATTCAAAAAGTACTTAAATCAGAATATATCGCACCCATATTACACCAGCTACACTGACTCCCTATTCCAAGCAGAATCAAGTACAAATCCCTAATGGTCAAGTTGCTACATAAATTTGGCCCCATCTTCCCTAAGTTCTTTAATACACACACTTCCAAAGAACAGACAGAGGAGAGGATGCACACAGAACACCTTAGCAATCCCTACAGAATTCAGAAAAACCAACCAATTAATAAGCAACAGAGCCTTTACGTTCTGTTCCCCAATTCTCTGGAACTCCCTCCCTGACAGGTTAAGTATAAATGACCTTATCACGTTCCAAGACTTACTTTTTACAGAATACTTTAGGAATGAGATAGATGGGCCAAATATTTACCCAACATAATAGGTCACACAGGTTATCACCATGTCCAACTGGTACTGACATAGCATTCACAGATTCTCTATTATCCAGTTGCTTATATACCTAATTATCCACTTCTTCAATGTTTACTCAACCTTTGTAAATAACTCGCCAGATAGTTAAGCAAAGTTTCTGATTTTGGTGTTTTACTATGTAACCTAACAATTCACCTATGTTAACTATTACCCCTGTTTATTGTAAAATTGTTCTTTGTTTTATTGTAAAGTGTATTCTCTGTAAACTGCTTTGATTGCATTGATAGGGCGGTATAAAAAAGCTCACACATAAATGAAATAAATAAATAAAGTTAGGAAAGGTCAATGGCAGTCCCAATGCAAAGCAGCGTTTTAGAGAGGGCAACCAAGCACAATCTGGAATGTCCAGGACAGAACATGCAAAAAAATGCCAGGGATGTCTATATTTCAGATTGATTTTTGAAACATAGATGTCCCCTACGTGGATGCTTGTGCTAACGTCCGCTTGGATGCTGCCACTATGAAACAGTGGGGCAGGGACATCCATCTCATGCAAGGTTGCATACAGGGACGTCACTGGCATGGCAAAATGGAAACATGAGACCATATTCCCCGGCATTGTGTTTGTTGTCATCCTGGACATTATAAGGAAGATGACTGTATCTCCTCCTACACACCTTGTGCATGTTTGGCTGACAAAATGAGAACTTTCCTGATGTCTATTTGTATGATACAGGGAAAACAACAGGAGGGGAATCCTCCGCAAAGCACAAGCAAGTCCTCAAGGAGTAGAGGAAGATAGCCACACCAAAGGTATAAGTATAAAAAAAAAGTCTTTTTTAAGAAACCTTCAAGGTTCAAGACCCAACTTGGCCAAGTTTCAGCATTCAGCCTGCATCAGGGGTCTATAACATAAATATATAAATAAATAAATATATGGAAAGGGATGGAGAATAAAACAAAGGATATTATAATGCCTCTGTATCGCTCCATGGTACGACCGCACCTTGAATATTGTGTGCAATTCTGGTCACCGTATCTTAAAAAGGACATAGAGTTATTAGAAAAAGTACAGAGAAGAGCCACCAAATTGGTGAAGGGGATGGAAGGCTACTCCTATGAAGAGAGGCTAAAAAGGTTAGGGCTCTTTAACCTAGAAAAGAGGCGGCTGAGGGAGATATGATAGAGGTGTATAAATTAATGAATGGAGTGGAACGGATAAACGTGGATAAATTGTTTACGCTATCAGAATATAGAAGGACTAGGGGGCATGTAATGAAGCTACAGGGTAAACTATTTAAGACAAATAGGAGAAAATATTTCTTCTCTCAACGTGTAATCAAACTCTGGAATCTGTTACCGGAGGATGTAGTAAGGGCTGTTAGTATAGCTGGGTTTAAAAAAGGTTTGGACAAGTTCCTGGAGGAAAGGTCCATAAACCACTATTAAAAAGGGACCCAGGATATCAATGCTTGGCCTAGTACAAGCACTGCAGAACCTGTGTCTTTTGGGGAAACTGCTAGGTACGTATGACCTAGATTGGCCACTGTTGGAAACAGGATACTGGGCTTGATGGACCTCGGTCTGACCCAGTATGGCATTTCTTATGTTCTTATGTTCTTATCATATAAAATATACATTTAAAACATAAACGATAGGTAATACAAAACCAAGAAAAACTCTATCAGTTGGACTTCAGCCAGGGGGGAGAAATCCAATAAGGAGAAATTCTAAAGTGCAATCTAAAACACATTAAAATATAAATAAAATTATATACAATGTACATCAAAAGAAATTACAAAAGACATCCATAAAAAATGTGTTCATTTCATGTCATAAACCATCAACAAACAAAGATATGCATTCCAAACACACAACTGCACAAAACAATTTTGAAAAAAGTAGAAAGAATGGGGAGGGGACCCATAAAATATATAAACTATCTATAAAAAAGCATAAAAAGGTGATCTATTGGTAAAGCACAGAACGAATCACAGATCACCTTTTTCCTGGACATCCTCGCCCCAGGGACGTCCACAGAGCCAGCTTCTAAAATGCCTCTGGGGACATCTCCATGCTTTGGGCAACTCCATTTCCATTTTCAGATGTCCAAATCATGAATAGGTCTTCTAAAAAATAATCCCATTTATGTGGAATTGCTATCAGGGTTAGTGGTTCAATATTGCCACTAACCACATAGCAAATCTGGTCAGTGGCAAAAATGGATATTCAGCGCTGGATGCAAGATAGGCTCTGGCTCTTAATATCTGGTTTCACTTTCAGCCACAACAGTAGGGCACTTGAAAACTTGCTGACCGCCACAGCTATCGGGCCCAAAGCTTTTAAATGGCTGGAACGTTTTATAAAAAGAAACACACGAGATCTTTCAGTCAGTGGCCCCCACCATGTGCCATCTAGTCTATCTTCTCCCTCACTGTATGTCTACACGAGTGTCTAATGTCTTACTATCTACTTGCAAGAGAGGGAGGGGAAGAGCAACAGCAGAGCTATGTTATTGCACCAGAGGGATGCTAGAACCACTTAGGTGTCAATTAAAAAAAAATCTTAAACACTTTACTTAGGTACCTCAGATTTAGGCATCTAAATGTGAGCAGATTTTTGTCTGAAAAAGTCACCTAAATGTAGGTTTCATAGAGAAGTTAAACTCACATCAGAAGTATGTGAAAAGATTCAAACCAGCTCAAAACAAGAGCTGAAATCTCCTAATCAAAAGAACAAGGTCAGATTTTTCTCTCAGGACCCACCGAACACTGTTCTATGGCATTCCTGGGATTCAGTCGCAGAGGTCCTGAGAACGGTGCTTCCAAAGAGTTCTGTCAAGGTTAGATGGCTATCAGTAAAATCTGGGAAAGAGCATTTCCAATCTCAAAAATAACATGAACATTGAAGGAAGGGTGAGAATTTTCTGAAAGAATATTTGAAAACATTGAAAAACAAGCAGATGAATTATTTTGAGGATCGTGGTGCTGCAAAGGGAAAAAGAGAGAGGTCAGTTAATTTTTTAAATATGTGCAAGGTCAGTAGCAAATGGAGGAGTAGACTAGTAATTAGAGCAGTTGGATGAGAACTAAGAAGCCAGGGTTTAAATACCTCCAATGCCTCTTGTGATCTTGAGTAACGCTTTCTGCATTAGCACAGGTGCACACAACTCCACCTATTGAGGTGCTGTTAGGTGTTCCCATGCTAATTTCAAGGTATGCAGCTGGTGTGCTGTGTGAATCCTGCGCTAACTGCAATGAGTTCACCATGCCCACGCTCCACCTCTCATCCACCTACTCGCATCCCTAATGCGGGTTGTACAGTTAGTGTGGGAATAGCTGACAGCGCATGTCAAAAACATGCTTTTAGAGATTCCAGATGTGTGCTGCCAGATAGCGCCCTTTAGTAAAAGAACCCATAGACTGTAAGCTGGCCAGGGACAAGGAAATGTCAACTGTGCGTGAATGCAACGTGCCTTGAAGTACTGCTGAAAGAGGTATCAGCTAAATCCCAAGTAAGTTTCCCGTTTTTGTTGAATTGGCAGCTTCCTCCACTGTTGGCCTAAGCAGTTGAGGCCGGACCTGGATATTGTACTTAGGTCTCTTGCATCACTGCCTCAAGGTAACTGGGCCAGATGAAAAACAGTCTAAGGAGACATCATGGATCTCCATGTTGAACTTGAAAGGACTCATTGTTCCAAACCAAGGCCCACAGAGGAGCAGTGCGAAAGAGCAATCCTTAAAGTGCTTAGCCACTAGGGATGGACATAAGAAATGGATTATATGGCCTGCAAGAATTGGTACCTCACTCAAGATACCTCAACTTACGTTGTGTACTGAGTTTTATTTCAATGAGATTCACCTCTCAAAACAAAAGTCAATGACCACTTTGTCCTTGGAGAAGTTATCAGCCATGTTATTTTACACTCACGTTGAATAATAGCAATATCTGCTGGAGCACTGAAAGCAATTCTGAATAAACATTCTACATTCTGGTCACCTATGTCCATGACCATAAATCAACTGTATGAAGGATAAATGAGCAAGAAAACATAACCCCTTCAAAAAGTGTTTAGGAACAGGAAGGAGCAAAATATTTACAGGGCAGAATGTTAAAATAAAAAGCAGTAGGGAAAGGAGGGGGAGCTGCCAGATGAACCAGCTTTGCTTACTGGAATTTGACTGGTTTGAACTCTACAACGTGTGTTTGAATGTCTGTGGTTGCAGTGAAGCTTTGCTATGAGTGCAAACAGATTTCCCAGCCCTTCTCCTGAAACATTTCTCATTAAACCAACAAGCGAAAGACAGAAGGTTCTCAGCTATTGCACCTGCATTTGAGTTTTAGAAATTAGACTTGAATTTTTAGCAGGTTTGGGAAGTGGGAAGAAGCAGTTAGCCTAGCGCCGCATACACGCAGTTCACACGTCAAAACAGATTGAAAGTGAAGCCTCAAGCACCTTTGAATTATAATGATATGTGTTCAAACATTCAAGATTCATAGAGGAAAAATACAGAACGACAGAAAGAGAGATGGGGGAGAGAAAGAGAAGGAAGATAGAAAGAGGTCGGAGAAAGAGATAGAGAGAGGTAAGGCAGGAAGAGAGGAGAGAAAGGAGGGATAGTGAAAGAAAGATTAGGTAGAGAGATGTAGGGATAAGAACATAAGAAATGCCGTACTGGGTCAGACCAAGGTCCATCAAGCCCAGTATCCTGTTTCCCACAATGCCCATTCCAGGTCACATGTTCTTAGCAGGTTCCCAAAAAGGCACACAGGTTCCACAATGCTTGTCCTGAGGTAAGCAGTGGATTTCCCGGGTCCTCTTTAATAATGGTTTATGGACCTTTCCTCCAGGAACTTGTCCAAACCTTTTTTAAACCCAGCTACACTAACAGCTTTTACTACATCCTCCAGTAACAAATTCCAGATAAAGAGGGAAAAGAGAGTGAGAGAAACAGGGCCGTATCAAGCCAGAATCGTGCCCTGTGCGACTTGCACATTGAGCACGCACCCCCCTCCCCCATACCTCCGTCCAGCCACTATCTGCTCCTGCCCTGTTGTTGCCACCCTCTGTTTTCTCCACAGCGGTGGTAGCAGGCAGAGGCTGGATGGAGGTAGGGGGGGGCGTGCCCGATGTGAAAGTAGCCGGCAGCAGATCTGATCCCTCCCTGCTCTGATGTTGCATCAGAGGAGGGAGGCAACAGACCTGCAGAAAGACCCGAAAAGGCTTAGGGGGCGCATTTTGGCTGCCTGCTGTTGCCTTGCCACCACTGACAGAACAAAAAGTGGTGGGTGCAGGGCAACAGCAGGCAGTCGAAATGTGTCCCCTAAACCTTTGCGCCCTGTGAGGCCGCACCGCTCGCCCAGGGCTAGGTATGGTACAGGAGAGCAAGCAACAGAAACATAAAACATACAGCATCAATCAGTTATCAGCACAATCTTTCCAAAATTGTAAAAGAGACCACATATATTTCCAATATGAGTAACTAAGTTGTAGGAAGTTATTTTTATTAATGTTGAAATGGGATGCCACGAAAGAGCATAGAAGTGGGGGGAGGGGGCTTCAAGTTTCAATTTATGCTGATTTTTCTCCTGGCAAAAGGAGCCCAAGGAGAGAATCTTCAGGCCCAAAGTATTATTGGCTTTTGTCTCTTTGGAAAGAAGATCCCTGGACCCGCATTCACTCTGCTTCCAGGCCTCTGGTAATGGAATCTATGGACCATGCTAATTCTTCTCATCTCCTGGCCCTACACTCTCTCTGTCTCTGCATCTGGAGTCTGTCTGGACCGCATGACATGGGAACCTGGGTGTAGCATGTGCTTGCCATTTTCAGTGTCTGCTGTATCAGCCATCATACAGACCACTTTTTCTGTCTGTTTTAAAACTTAAATCACATTTTCTAATTAACTATATTTTTCACAAAAGCTTCAGCTTTATCTTTCAGGTGACATCTGCAGCCTATTCATAGAGCAGGGGTTCTCAACACAGCCTTGGGATATGTCTAGTCAGTCAGGTTTTCAGGATCTCCGTAATAAATATGATGAGACAGATCTGCACACAAGAGAGGCAATGCAGTCAAACCAGTCTCATGCACATGCATTGTGGATAGCCCGAAAACCTGATTGGCTGGGAGTGACAGGAAGACAAGGTTGAGAACCCCTGACATAGCAACGTGGCATGCTCTGACAACCAGGGCCGGCCCGTCCATTGAGCAAGAATGTTTTTTGCACAGGGCCCCGCGTTTCAGGGGGCCCCGCGCAAAGAACATTCTGCTTTTTTAAAAATTAAATTTAAAAAAAAGCTGGCTGCTGCCGCTGCAGCAGCAGAATGGAGTGTCCTGTGGGGCCCCCTCTGCCCGGCTGAGCCCCTCTGCGCCGGCTTTCAGATACACGAAGGGAGAGTGTCTCCCTCGCGTCTCTGTTAAGCCTGCAGGGGCTGATGGGAAGCAGGGGCTGATGGGAAATTTCCCATCTGCCCCTGCGGGCTTAACAGAGACGCGAGGGAGACACTCTCCCTTCGCGTATCTGAAAGCCGGCGCAGAGGGGCTCAGCTGGGCAGAGGGGGCCCCGTGGGACACTCCATTCTGCCGCTGCCGCAGCAGCAGCAACAGCAGCCAGCTTTTTTTTTTTTAAAATTTTCCATGAGCCAATGGGGGGGGGGGGTTAGGACTGGTAATGGGCTATGGAGGGGGTTAGGTCTTGACTTGAGGTGGGCTGTGGGCTGTTGGGGGGGTTAGGACTGGTAATGGGCTATGGGGAGGGGGCAAGACTGGTAATGGGCTGTGGGCTGATGGGGGCTGTCTGGAAAGGGGTGATGGAGGGTTAGGACTGGTAATGGGCTATGGTGGGGTTAGGACTGATAATGGGCTATGGGGAGGCTAGGACAGGAAAAGGGCTGATTGGGAGGGGTTAGGACTTGAGGTGGGCTGATGGGGTAGGACTGGTAATGGGCTGTGGGCTGTGGGCTGTTGGGGGGGGTTAGGACTGGTAATGGGCTATGGGGGGGTTAAGACTGGTAATGGGCTGTGGGCTGATGGGGGCTGTCTGGAAATGGGGTGATGGGGGGGTTAGGACTGGTAATGGGCTATGGTGAGGCTAGGACTGAATGGGCTATGGGGGGGCTAGGACAGGAAATGGGCTGATGGGGAGGGGTTAGGACTTGAGGTGGGCTGATGGGGTTAGGACTGGTAATGGGCTGTGGGCTGTTGGGGGGGTTAGAACTGGTAATGGGCTATGGGGGGGGTTAAGACTGGTAATGGGCTGTGGGCTGATGGGGGTTGTCTGGAAATCGGGTGATGGGGGTTAGGACTGGTAATGGGCTATGGGGGGGTTAGGACTGATAATGGGCTATGGGGGGGGGCTAGGACAGGAAAGGGGCAGATGGGGCGGGGTTAGCACTTGAGGTGGGCTGATGGGGTTAGGCCTGGTACTCGGCTGTGGGCTGTTGGGGGGGTTAGGACTGGTAATGGGCTATGGGGGGGTTAAGACTGGTAATGGGCTGTGGGCTGATGGGGGCTGTCTGGAAATCGGGTAATGGGGGTTAGGACTGGTAATGGGCTATGGGGGGGTTAGGACAGGAAATGGGCTATGTGGAGGGGTTAGGACTTGATGTGGGCTGATGGGGTTAGGACTGGTAATGGGCTGTGGGCTGTTGGGGGGGGGTTAGGACTGGTAATGGGCTATGGGGGTTAAGACTGGTAATAGGCTGTGGGCTGATGGGGGCTGTCTGGAAATGGGGTGATGGGGGGTTAGGACTGGTAATGGGCTATGGGGGGTTAGGACTGATAATGGGCTATGGGGGGGCTAGGACAGGAAATGGGCTGATGGGGAGGGGTTAGGACTTGAGGTGGGCTGATGTGGTTAGGACTGGTAATGGGCTGTGGGCTGATGGGGGGGTTAGGACTGGCAATGGGCTATGGGGGGCTGACTGGAAATGGGCTGATGGGGTTAGGACTGGAAGTGGGCTGATGGGGGGTTAAGACTGGTAATGGGCTATAGGGGGGGCTTAAACTGAAAATGGGGTGACGGGGGGTTAGGACTTGAAGTGGGTTGATGGGGGGCTAGGACTGGTAATGGGTTGGGGGGTTGCTAGGACTGGAAATGGGCTGAGTGGAAGGGGAGGCTTGAACTGCAAATAGCTGATGGGGAGGGGGCATGGAAGGGAAATGGGCTGTGAGGGAAGGGAGCAAGGACTGAAAATGGGCTGATGGAGCAGCTAGGGTAGGACTGGAAATGGGCTGTTGGGGGAGCTAAGATTGGAAATGGGCTGTGGTGGGGGCATGAATTGAAATGGACTCATGGAGGGGCTAGAACTGGAAGTAGGCTCATGGGGGGGGCTTGGACTGGAATTGGGCTGAGTGGAGGGGAGCTAGGATTTGACATGGGCTGATGGTGGGGCTAGGAAATGACTAGAAATGGGTTGATGGGGGGCTAGGATTGGAAATGAGCTGATGAAGGGACTCAGACTGGAAATGGATGGGGGAGCTAGTACTGGAAATGGGCTGATGGGGGGCTAGGACTGGAAATGGGCAGATGCAGGGACTAGAAGGGAATGGATGCTGGGTGAGACTGGAACTAGAAGGGAGCTGATGTTGGGGAAGGATTAGAATGGGATGGGGCTGGGAGAGTAAAATGGAGAGGGGAAAAATATTTTGTGTGGGAGGGATGAAAAATCTACAATTGGCCGGGTATTGGGAGAGTAAGTGGGGATTGAGGATGGAGGGGTAAAATTTGTGCGGATGAAACAGGAATGAGGAAAGAGCAAAAGGAGAAAGCACAGTTACTTACCTGTAACAGGTGATCTCTGGGAACAGCAGGAATTAGTCCTCACTTATGGGTACGTCGGAACCGACGGAGCCTGCGCGGGAAAGCTCCCCAGCTTCCCAAAAAGGAAGCTTTTGGGGCCTCCCACTGCACATGCGCGCTGCCTTCCCGCCTTCCTGACCAGCTCTCCTCAGTTCGAGTTTATAGCTGAGACAATAGAGAGAAGAAAGGAAGATAGATAGAAGATACAACTCCTAGGGGAGGTGGGTGGGTTGTGAGGACTAATTCCTGCTGTTCCCAGAGATCACCTGTTACAGGTAAGTAACTGTGCTATCTCCAGGAACAAGCAGGAATAAGTCCTCACTTATGGGGACTCCCTAGCTAAGATGCCTGGGAGATCCCCTCTCAAGGGTTCGCCATCTTCGTATGGATCTCAGGCATCCATCCAGGGAAGGTGGGCAGGAGTTGTTCAAGTATGGAACAGGTGTTTGAGGACAGCCTGACCAAACAAGGCATCCCGGCGGGAGTCCTTGTCCAAACAGTAATGGGCTGTGAAGGTATGAACCGAGGCCCAGGTGGCTGCTCGACAGATCTGATCTATGGATACAGAGTGAAGATGAGCCATAGAAGTGGCCATGGCTCTCACATTGTGAGCTGTGACATGGCCTTCCAGAGAAATGTTTTTACTCTGGTAAGCAAAGGAAATACACTGAGCAATCCAATTGGAAAGTGTACGTTTGGAGACTGGAAGTCCCAAATGAGAAGGATCAAAAGCCACAAAAAGTTGGGAATACTTTCGATGTGGTTGAGTCCTGTTGAGGTAAAAGGCGAGAGCTCTTTTACAGTCTAGAGTATGAAGGTTCCTCTCTGCACTGGATGCATGAGGAGCCGGGAAAAAGACAGGTAGATATACCTCTTGATTAAGATGAAAAGGCGAGACCACTTTGGGCATAAAGTGGGGATTCGTCCTAAGGACCACCTTATCATGATGAAACCTGGTATAAGGTGGATGAGCCACTAAGGCCTGTAGTTCACTGATGCGGTGAGCCGAAGTGACTGCAATAAGGAAAAGGACCTTCCAGGAAAGAAATTTCAAGGAGGTAGAAACCAACGGTTCAAAAGGTGGCTTCATAAGCTGACCTAGAACTAGGTTCAAATCCCATGCTACCGGAGGAGGCCGGATGAGAGGTTTAATTAGAGTCAGGCCTCTCATGAATCTTGCAATAAGAGGATGAGAGGAGACAGGTTGTCCATTTATAGGTTTTAAAGATGCTGCAATAGCACTCAAATGGACTCGTACTGAATTCGTCTTAAGGCCTGCATTGGAAAGATGCAGGAGATAGTCTAATAGAGAATTCAAAGGAAGTGCTAGAGGGTCAAGACCCTGTTGAGCACACCAAATGGAAAAGCGTTTCCATTTGAAAGCATAGGAACGCCTCGTGGAGGGTTTCCTAGAGGAATGAAGGATATCTTTCACTGGTTGAGAAAGTTTGAAGTCATGAAGGCTTAGGCCTTCAGTAACCAAGCTCTGAGGTGTAGGGACTTGGGGTTTGGGTGCCACAAAGTCCCCTCCTCCTGAGACAGAAGGTCTGGCGCAGCTCCCAGGTCCAGGGAGGGTCCCTGGGAGAGATGCAGAAGTAGAGGGAACCACACTTGGCGTGGCCAGCGTGGAGCTATGAGGATCATCGATCCGTGATCCCTCTGAAGTTTGAACAGAGTCTTGGGAATCAAAGGAATGGGTGGAAAGGCATATAGGAATTCCTGACCCCAATGTAGGAGAAAGGCGTCGTTGGCCTGAGCTCTCTGACACGGAGTCCTGGAACAGAACTGGGGAAGTTTGGCATTCCACGGACTTGCAAAGAGGTCTATGTCCGGGGTTCCCCATTCCTGAAAGATTCTGCGTATCTGGTCCATATGGAAGGACCATTCGTGTGGAAGCAGAACTCGACTGAGTCTGTCTGCCCGAGAGTTTTGAACCCCTGGAAGATACACTGCCAGAAGATGAATTTGATGCTCTCTGGCGAAGGCCCATAATCTGAGAGCTTCGTTGCAAAGCAACAGAGAGCCTGTCCCTCCTTGTTTGTTTATGTAGAACATGGCCACCTGATTGTCTGTATGGACTAGGGCGGTCAGGTTGACAAGGAGGGTATGGAAGACTTTGAGGGCAAAGAAGATTGCTCGCAGTTCCAGGAGGTTGATGTGAAGGGTGGTCTCTTGTGGAGACCAAGCACCCTGAGTGGAGAGGTGTTGAAGATGGGCTCCCCACCCTGTTTGGGAGGCATCTGTTGTGAGGGTTGCTTGGGGCAACAAAGGTTGGAAGGGGACCCCAACAACAGATTCTTGGTGGACATCCACCATTGGAGGGACCAAAACAGACGCTTTGAGGTGAGTATTTGGTCGGAGAGCGCTCCTGATGCTTGAGTCCACTGGGAGGCCAAGGTCCATTGAGCTGCTCTCATATGAAGACGAGCGTAGGGCACCACGTGTACCGTGGAGGCCATGTGGCCCAGAAGTCGAAGCATTTCTCTGGCTGTCAAGTGACTGCTGGACTGAGCTTGGGAGGCCAAGCACACCAGACGTTGGCCCCGGACTTGAGGTAGGTAGGCCCTTGCAGTGGTGGTGTCCAACTGGGCCCCTATGAATTCCAGAGACTGAGTAGGAATAAGTTGAGACTTGGAAAGGTTTACCACCAGTCCCAGATACTGCAGAATGTGCCTTGTGCAGTCCAGGGAAATCTGGGCCTCTGACTGAGATGGAGCTCGGATGAGCCAGTCGTCCAGATATGGGAATACAAAAATTCCCAGACCTCTTAGAAATGCGGCAACAACTGCCATGCATTTGGTGAACACTCTTGGAGCAGAGGCTAGACCGAAGGGAAGTACTCTGTACTGGAAATGTTTTCCCTGAAACAGAAATCTTAGATATTTTCTGTGGGATGGGTGGATGAGTATATGTGTGTACGCATCCTTGAGATCTAAAATAATAGAAAAAGTGGTACAGATCCAGACACAAGAATACCTAGACTCTTCCTACCCACTTGATGAACACCAATACGGTTTCAGACCTCAACACGGAGTTGAATCACTTTTAACAGTCCTAATCGATACTCTCATCAAAGGGATTGATAACCACAAAAATGCATTCATTCTCCTATTTATTGACATTTCCGCCGCATTCGATAGTGTCCACCACACCATAATGCTTAATAACCTAAAGCAAATAGGAATAAATACAACAGTACACAAATGGTTTACCTCATATTTACATAATAGAACACAAAATGTAAGAATAGCTAATCAGACTTCCACCACATATAAACAAGAAATTGGACTCCCACAAGGCTCGGCGTTATCAGCCCTACTATTTAATATATATAAAACGAGTCTGCGACATATTCAAAAAATTCGGTGTACTATATCATCTATACGCTGATGATATCATGTTATACATTCCATTCTCCATCCCTGATGTACCGATAAAACTTCTAACAGACTGCCTTAGTGAAGTCACATCCTGGCTAAAAGAACAAAACCTCCATATAAACCACTCAAAAACAGAAGTATTAATTGTAACAAAAAATCAATCATACGTTCCGCCAACCCACATAACAATACAAAACCATGAAATCACAATAAAAAATGAAATAAGATACTTAGGTGTCATACTAGATACACACCTTACGATGAATACCCACATAAGAAACACGATAAAGAAAGTCTACTTCAAACTTAAAATACTCAAGCAACTACGTCCACTGGTATATTTTCAAGATTTCATTAATATAATACAGGCAACCATAACCCCGCATTTTGACTTTTCCAATCTAATTCTCTTAGGCATAACGAAACAAAACATCAAAAGAATACAACTAGCACAGAACGCAGCAGCCAGAATTGTAATGAATGTAAATTCACTCCAGCATATTACCCCAATATTAGCATCCCTGCATTGGCTGCCAATACAAAGCAGGATAATATATAAGACTGTAATAACCACATTTAAAACCCAAAATGGCATGGCGCCAATCCCATTAAGCAAACTTATATGTAAGGAGACACAAAAAGTCTCCCACAGAAAAGGACACTCAAATAAATTAAAGACACCAAATGACTTTATAAAAGCAAACAAACAAACTAATAACAGAGCATTCTCACATGCGGCCCCCATCATTTGGAACTCCATCCCGGAGGACCTACGCTCATCAACAGAAATTATAGAACTCCGTAAAAAACTGAAAACCTATCTCTTCACCTTGCATTACAATACCATAGCTAATCCACTGATCATCCCAGAAAAAGGCTAAAACACGCTCAAACGAATAAAGCTAAACCTCATAACTCAACAGATACTACATTTACTTGTAAATAACGACGACTCAATCCAATAGAGCTTACAACTCTGAAATTGTAAATAGTTATTAACCTTTGTTCTTGTTCCATAATGTATCTATAATGTATTTGTTCTTGTTCCATAATGTATCTAACCATTATATTGTTCTGTTATGTATTTAAGCATTACACTGTTTATTGTCAAAAAATTGTTCCATGTAAAAACAAGCTCTTGCTTTGTTGACTGTTGTTCAATTGTGAACCGCACCTGAACTCCGGAAGATGCGGGTTATAAATGATTGTTAAATAAAATAAATAAAATAAAAACAAAGCCAATCCTGACTCTGAAGGTATGGAAGGAGAATGCCTAGAGAAAGCATTTTGAATTTCTCCTTGTACAGAAATTTGTTCAATTCTCTCAGATCTAGGATAGGTCTGAATCCCCCTGTCTTCTTTGGTATGAGAAAATAAGGGGAGTAGAATCCTGTCCCTTGTTGAAGAAGAGGAACCTCTTCTATTGCCCCTTGGGCAAGGAGAGAAGAGACTTCCTGACCCAACAGGTCCAGGAGAGATGGGGGAGAATTGAAGTGCCTCACCATGGTATATGGAGGAAGGTTGGAAAAATGAAGTTTGCAGCCCTCTCTGATGATAGAGAGGGTCCATTGCTCTGATGTAATTTGCCCCCATCTGGGAGCAAAGTGAGCTAACCTTCTGGGAATGGTGAGGGGCTCTGGTTGTTCTAGAGCCAGAAAGGTTAAGTTCTCTAGGGGCAAGTCAAAACCCCTGAGGGGGTTGAGCCTGCTGAGGAGTGGCAGACACTGCAGGCTTTGACCTTGCCTGTTTAGGCTGCTGACGTTTAGCAGCAAAGCGAGGCTGAGAAGATTGTTGGCCAGTATTTGTGGAAAATCTGGCCTTCTTGTAGTAAGGCCTCTTGAAAGACTTTTTCTTGGCAGGAGTAGAGGTAGACTTAGAAAGTCTATCTAAGGTAGCATTTTCTGCGTCCATTTGAGTGGCTTTAATTTGCCAGTCTTTACCAAATAAGTTCTCACCTGTACAGGGCAGATTCCGTAAGCCATCTAGGACCCAGGGTTCTAGGTCAGAGGCCTGGAGCCAAGCAAGTCGTCGGGCTGCAATGGCAATGCCCGAAGCTCTACCGGCACCCTCAAAGGAATCAAAGGCTGCTCTGTTGGAGAACTTAGAAACATCTAGAAGCTGTTTCACTAAATAAATGAACTCCTCCTTTCTATCTTCAGGGATAAAGGGGGCAAAATGCTTTACCTTTAGGGCAAGTTCCCTTAGAAACATGCCCATATACAGACTGTATGAATTAATCCTGGCTATAAGCATACTAGCCTGGAAGAATTTCCTACCAAAAGAGTCTAGGGTCTTACATTCTCACCCTGGAGGGGTAGAAGAGTGCCTTTTGGTACTCTTAATCTTTTTCAGCGCAGACTTCACCACAATGGAATGGTGAGGCAGCTGAGTTTTTTGAAAACCAGGAGAAGGAGGGACCCGGTACATGGTGTCCAACCTACGAGAATGAGGAGACAATGTTAGAGGAGCCTCCCATAAGTCCATCAAGTGTTCTTGAAGGATTTCATGGATAGGCAGGGTAACTGCCTCTTTAGGAACCTTAGGGTATCCTAAAATATCCAATTTCTTTGATCTAGGTTCTTTCTCAGAGGATGTAGTAATAGAAAGTCCTTTAGCTACTTCTATAATGAAGTCTTGAAAGGACAAATCCTCTGGTGGAGACATTCTCCTCTTTGGGGAAGAGGGCTCTTCAGGAAGAACAAGAGAGAGCTCATCAGAGTCATCAGAGGAGTCAAAATCCTCAGAGGAATCAGAGTATCCTCTATTCGCTTCCAACGCACGATACGCATACCGGTCGGTATCGACATCGGGCGTACCGGGCATGGGATCGATATCGGGTGAAAACCCGGATCCGGCATGCACCGATCTGCATTTGGAAGACGATGGCCTCGGTTCCGGTATGGAAGCCAATACCGGAACCGGACCCGGAACCGCTGGATGCGGTACCGAGGGCGTCGCAGCCTTAATGAAAGCCAGGATGGCCTGCTGCATGGTCTGAACAGTATTGTCCATAGACGCCACTGCTGCCTGGATGTCGGTACCGGCATGGGCCGGTACCCCAGAGCAGTCTAACAGGTGATCGGTCGAGGCCGTGCCATCAATGTCAACCTGTAACCCCATAGATGGTGCTTTGGAAGCCAGAGCTTCCCGCCGGGGTTGTTTGGCTGGGGCATGGTCCTCAGATTCAAAATTGAGAGCCTCTCGATGCTTTGAAGGAGATTTGCTTTTTGAGGACCTGCCCGAAGAAGGTTTGGTTACCTGAGATCCATCCGGAGAGGAAGACCTGGATGACTGTGATGCTGGATTATCTGAAGCAAACAGCACATGGAATTTGTTGGCCCGGTTCTGCAAACCACGTTTAGACATCTGGGAGCAGGATGGGCAGTCCGGAATGGAGTGGTCAGGCCCCAAACATTTAAGACACCAGTCATGGGTGTCTGTAACAGAAATAACAGCACTACACTTGGTACACTTCTTGAAACCAGGAGCTGGTTTCTCCATGAGGAGATTTTGTGTAGGCCTGAGGCCTAACAGAAGTCACCAAGTTGTGCTAAAAAATAAAAGCTTTTTTTTTTTTTTTTTAAGAAAGAAAAGAAAAGAGAGACCGGCGGTACCGGTTTCGGTATGGGGAAGGCAGGTACGCGGTCTAAAAAAAGAAACTAAAAAAACAATTTCTTCAGCGGTGACAGGAACACGACCTGCTGGCTCCGCGGAAAAAGAGAAACTGAGGAGAGCTGGTCAGGAAGGCGGGAAGGCAGCGCGCATGTGCAGTGGGAGGCCCCAAAAGCTTCCTTTCTGGGAAGCTGGGGAGCTTTCCCGCGCAGGCTCCGTCGGTTCCGACGTACCCATAAGTGAGGACTTATTCCTGCTTGTTCCTGGAGATAGATTAGTATGTTAAAGCAGATGTAGAGAGAGAGAATGGAAAAAAAAACTAGAAGAGAGAAGAAAGGACAAATGGACAGCAGACGATGGAGAGTTAGCAGAAAACATGAAGAAACCAGAAGAAAGTGGCTGGAGCAATTGCAACTGAAAAAAAATGCACAAAAGGTAGAAAGATATCTCTTTAATTTGAATTTATTAACTGGAATATGAAAACTCTGGGAAATGTGCATCATTAACGTCTGTGCTTTGTTTAGTACAAGAGGAAATTAATTTATAGTTTTATTTCTACAGTGTTGTTGTACATTCCAAGTTTGGCTTTTGAGGTTCCCAGTTTAATTATTGCCTTCCTGTTTCTAAATCTTGATTCCTTGTTTGGTGATGGTCTATGTTCTGCATGTGTAACTGAGCTGAGGTATTCTGTTTATGTAATTCCTATTTGACATTGCCACTTGTTCTCTTTCCCCAGTATTCTCTGAAATGTATTGGTTTAATATTTGCAGTGTTGCCTTTTGATAGGTAGGGTATGGTGCTTTGTGAGTTCTGGTAATGCTGTCAGGATACGGCGGGTTTCCTATGGGTTCTAAATGGGCAGCGTTTGTAGTAGTTCCTAATGTGCCTTGTGGTTGGCACTGGATTATAGTAATGTAGAAATCTTTTAGTCTTTCTTTATCCATACACTCATTAAGAGACATGTTTACTAAAAGTTAGTGTTTGGTAACATTATGCAAATATTTATGCAAATAAGGCCACTTATGCAAATGAGGCCCCGCACCGAGTCTCCGCACATGGCCCCGCACCACCCTTGGGCCGCCCCTGCTGACAACCCATGCCCACAAATAGGGTGCACTGATGAATTATTAGAGTTTAGACAGAGCATTTTTCCAAAGCCCTGTTAAGTGTTTAACAAGGGATTCAAACACAAAACCAAAAGGCATAGATTTGATAAGCTCACTTAGATGATTTTCTCCCAAAGGAATTTTGGCAGGCCACATTGTGCATCTGTTTTGGCTGTTACACCATTATTAAATCTTTGCTCTTCTAAACGTGCCCTGGCATCTTTACTGGCCATACAGTAGAAAGCAGAACCTCTGTTTAAAAATCTTTTCTAAAATTATCTAAAAGATGACACTCTAGCAGTAATGTGTGTATAGTGTTTTAATGCTGACTCAGAGGGAAGAGTGTCCACTAGCACCAGGTTGGGTCATTGGGTCTCTACTGGCTCAGAAGAAAGAATTGCCCACAATGCCATGCTGGGACACTGGGAAAACCATGTCAGGACTTTGGATCAGTAATGGCTTGAGGGAAGATTATCCCCTAACTCCATGCTGGGCAAGGACTACTGGTTCAGAGGAAATAGTGCCCCCTTACATCATGTTGGGCTATTGGGTCCGTGCCGGCTCTATAGGAAAGAATTCCCTGAAACCCAGGATATTTGACACTGATTACCTAGTCATTTGCTAAAGAAACGTAAAAAATGATAATTATATTCTTGGTGAAAAGAGATAGAAGCCCCCTCCCCCCACCCCCCTCTCTTCCTTTGATCTCTGGCTTCCCCTTCACTTCTTAGGGTCTAGGAATTCTCTGGACTTATCCCAGGCTTTTCTGAGCTCACCAGTTCTGCCTCTACTGCCTTCCATGGGAGCCCATCCAATGCCCCCAGAACCCATTCCCTTCAAAGTTTTCTCTGATGAATTCTTCCTTTTTTTATCTTTCCATATCTTAATTCCAAAGCACATCCAAGCTGCTTCTTAGCTTGACCATCCCCACTAAGAACTGCGTCAAGTTCTCAACAGGGTTTATCTGAGGCTCTAGGTGTTCAAACCTCTCCTGGGCCAAGGAATACAATGTAGTCTCTGAGGTACAGAGCCAGCCCAGGGGCAAGATCAGAAGTAGGAACAGGGATTGACAGGTCAGGCAAGTAAAAC